>CM062809.1:134351525-134951525 GCA_031772625.1 Pinus tabuliformis | reverse complement strand
ATCGTGCGCACTTATATGAATATTGAACACTATTAATTATAATCGGGCTCATACAAATAAGTTAAGTAATCGGATAATATCAGGTTAATAGTAGTTAACTTGGGTAATAACATGGATCGCGCCTCGAGTAGGGCTGCATGAAGGCAAAATCGCAGGCTGCGAGGGACTGATAGGTGCACACAGTGACATGCACGCTCGATCAAACTGTGGACCACTGAAAATCATCAGACATCTCTAGGGTGCGGAAACCTGGTTCTAGCACCCTCCCATACCACTTTGGGTGAGACTTCATTCCGCACTCCGGAGACTGTTGCCAAAAGGGCTAGTAGTATCTGGATTTGTTTGGCTAATCAACTTTGAACCTGAGTCAGACCCCAACAAGCCAAAAGCTCAATTACACAAGTCAAGTAGAATGGGAGAAGTATGTGACTCGGCTAACATCTCCTTTCCAGAAAACAACATATACAAATAATGTCAATTTGTTAAGAAAACCAAAGTTCAGTTAATTCTAAAGAAGGTACTTCAAGTAAGCCACTTGATCTCATTCACTAATTTGTGAGGTCCTATGAGAAAGAAATCTCCTCGAGTTGAACAATATTTCATATTATTCATTGATGATTTTACAAGAATGTGTTGGATTGGCTTATTGAAACATAAAGATGAAGCATTTTAAAAATTTAAGGTCTTCAAATCTCTAGTAGAAAATGAATTAGACTAAAAAATAAAATGTCTTAGATTTAATACAGGAGAAGATTTTATATTAGATGAGTTTTTCAATTTTTCTTAACAACATGGTATTACGAGGTAGTTTTCTATAGCTAAAACTACTAAGAAAAATGGAGTGGAAGAAAGAATGAATAGAAAATCCAACAAATGGCACATGCCATGCTTGATGAGTCTAGAACACCTCCTAACTTATGGGGAGAAGCATAACATACAGCCATAAATATCCTCAACAAAGCTCATATTTGGGTAAATAGTGATAAAACTGCTTATGAACTATGGTTTGGTAAGCCTCCAACTATCAAACATTTCAAGGTTTTTGGAAACAAATGTTACATAAAGAATAATGATGATAAACTTGGAAAGTTTGAATCTAGATTTGATGAAGGAATTATCCTTGGATAATCCTCTAGAAGAAAATCATATAAATGATATAATAAAATGCTTCAAAAGATTGTTGAACGCATTGATGAAGCATCCACGAGTACCAAAAGGGAAGAACCAACAGATGATGAACTTGTTCCTACAACAATCCGAAAGGATGTAGAAGAGGGAATTAATGAAGAACTGAAAGTAGGAATTGAAAGAAAAAAATAATTATAAAAGACCCCTTCAAGGTATGTTCAGAAAAATCATCCAGAATCTCTAATTGGAGTACAAACTAGAAGAAATCTTGTTGGAACTTCCAATTATCTAGATTTATTACTCACTATTGAACCTCAAAATGTAAATCAAGTAAGAAAATATGAATGTTGGGTTAAGGAAATTAATAAAGAACTTGATCAAATAGAGAAGAACCATATGTGGGAACTAGTACCAAGACCTCATGATGAAAATGTTATTAGGACAAAATGGGAATTCAAAAACAAAATGAATTAAAATGGAGAGGTAATTAGAAGCAAAGAAAAACCTGTATGCAAAGGTTGTGTCCAACAATAAGGAATATAATTTGAAGAAACATTTTCACCTGTAGCCAAACTTGAAGCCAAACGAATTTTCCTTGCATTTTCAATCTTTCATAACTTTAAAGTATATAAAATGGATGTTAAATATGCATTTCTAATTGGGGATCTAAAAGAAGAAGTTTATATTGAAAAACCTGAAGGGTTCATTCTAGGAAATGAAAAAATCTTGTCTGCAAACTTAAGAAGGCTCTATATGGGTTAAAATAAGCCCCACATTCATGGTATTATCATCTTGACAATTATCTTCAATAACAAGGCTACACCAAGGGGTCTGAAAATATAAATATATATATAAATATGGATAAAGATAAAATTTTGATAGTTGGTCTTTATGTTAATGACATCATATTTGGAAGCAATGAAGAATCTGTGAGTTAAGTATTTTCTTCAGTTATGTAGTAAGAATTTGAAATTTTCTTACTTGGTGAACTAACATAGTTTCTTGGTATTCAAGTTTACAAAGCAAAGAATGGTATCTTTCTCTCAAAAACCATGTACCTCAAGAATATTTTGAAGAAATATGGAATGGAAGACTACAAGTTTGCATGCACACCTTTGGCAACAAGATGTAATATTATTTCACATGATGATTCTCCTTCAATAAACCAACCCGAATATAGATCTTTGATCGGGAGCTTACTCTACCTTAGAGGCACAAGACCATACATTATGCATGTCGTTAGGGTTGTTGGACAATTTCAAGGAATCCTAAAGAAACTCATCTCCATTTAGTCAAGAGAGTATTCCACTATTTACAAGTAACTCAAGATTTTGTTCTATGCTATCCCAAAGATGAAGAATTTGCACTTCATGCTTACATAGAAGCATATTTCGCAATTAATATTGATGATCCAAAGAATACTAGTGGAGGATCATTTTATTCAGGAACTCACATGGTATCATGGTTCAACAAAAAATAAAGCTACATTGCTTTATCTACTACTAAGGCAGAATACGTTGTTGTTGCATCTTATTTCACTAGACTTCCATGGATGATGCAAACATTGCAAGATATTCAAATCACTTGTCTTCAACCTATAACTATTACGTATGATAATACTAGAGCCATAAGTATTTCTAAAAATCCTTCCATGCACTCCAAAACCAAACATATTCAAATTAACTATCACTTTTTGAAAGAACAAGTGCTTGAAAAAAGGTCAAACTGGAATATGTTCCCTCAAAGGAACAAGCTATAGATATATTTACAAAGCCACTTCCACGTGATTCCTTTGAATATCTTAGACAAAAACTAGGAATGTTTTCTGCCTCATCGCTTTGTTAATTATTCTGACATATTTTTCATGTTCAGGGGGGGTTTAGACTGAAATTACTATATTTCACTTTCTATATACGGATCACATGAGGGATAGTTGCGTATATACATGATTTTAATTCAAGATAGTAGTGTATGTATCTCTATGGAGAAGAAACTATGGGACAAACTCAAGGAGAGGTTCTAGTATATTTCAATCATTGGTTATTTGGCCCTCTGCTTCTGATGTTGACTAGTTACAATTTCTTGTTTCTCAAATGAAACTTAGAAGTGATATTGTCTTATGATGGTTGCTATATGTCATTGCTTCTTTGATGGATTTTCTAATTGATGAAGTTTCTTGATGACTTCACTGGTGAATATGATCAGTCTTGACAGTGAAAAAATGCCAAGAGATTTAGGGGGAGCATTTGTTATATTCCCAAAAGTGCATTGTTGGCATTATGATTTCTTGAGAATTCCTTGTTGCATAATGATGTTCATATTGCTACTATCATATGCTCATAGTACAAATTCTTATATGGTGAATAATAGTTTTTTATGACTATCATGGTCTTGCTACCTCACTATTGAGGTTTTTAGTTTTGGTTATAAATTTCATATTTGTCTCTTGATGTAAAGGTCATATAGAATTGTAATATTAATTCATGTTTGGACTAGTGGAGTTAAGTCAATTATGGTTTTAATAGCATTTTTTTGGGTACTTTATGTGATATTGGGTCAAATATGTAACACGACTATGTTGGGTGATTGATGTCAGCATGAGTCCTTAGTGAAAGTAAAATCCATATTTGGATGAGTCATAGTATCATGTAATTCTTTGTATATCTTATAGAAGTTTCAACATATGCTCAGAGGGAGCATGGTCAGTGGTCATCTTCAGCAGCATCAGATCAACATTTCTCATCTATATAAAAGGAGAATGAAGTATTCATTTAGTATTGGTCACTCCTTTTCACTTGATTTAAAAGGGGGAGGGAATATTTGTGTTTAAAGAATGATTGGTGACTTTCAAAATAAGATTGGCATGTCCATAGATGTATTTATAGGTATTTACAAGTGGTGGTAACCAAACACCAATGCAGTTTCCATCAAGTCCAAAGGCAGATATCGTTGGAATTATGACTAATTTGTTGTCCTTAGTGGTAGCCTACTTGATAAAAATGTCAACATGATGAGTATACAGGCTAGTACAGATGTGACAAAGAGGTTGGAGAAAGGAACATCAGTTCTGAGATAGAGGAACGATAAAGGTAAAGTATAGGAAAATATACAAGGGTCTTATGAACAAAGACAATGTACATATGTGGGTATACTGAAGAAAAATCACGTAAAGTTTCCATACCATAGTATTCTCAATACCAGGGGTCTTTACCATGGTATTGGCCCATAGCAATGAGCATGACAATGGATATTTGATCTTGTTAAAGAATACCAAAGGAATTACCACAAGATTTTCCTAAGGTATTGGCTAAGGTATAATCCATATAAGGAAATGGAGATCAAAGTGCTATGTGTGGATGTAATGGATTATTTATGAATGACAGGATCTGAAATAGGAGTTCACTAGGGAGCATGGAGATGGATCAAATCTAATAGATCTAAAATGACCACATATTGAATAATATGTTTATGGTTTTATAGCTCTGTGTTTATGACATTATGATGTGTGTCAGTAACAGTTTCCATGTCAAGATTTGGGTTCGACAAATGTTGTGTTGCAACGAATGCATGTCTCAATTATTACAAATCTGTATGCTGGTTTGAAACTGAGAAGTCGCGTACATACACAGATCTTCTACTGGGTAGTCATGTATAGATTCTGTAGTATGAAAAAATATGTATGCAGGGGTGGTCAATTATTAGTGATTACATACACATATATGCTTTATAATAGTCGTTTACATCTGCTAGGGTTTTGTAGTATGAGTTGTTAATGATGTCTGATCAGTTCTATTATGTTTGCTTTTGTCTATCGATGAAGTCTCTCTTATGATGATCTATGTTTGGCAATACTCGTTGGGTTGAACTAATTATGGAATGACATTTTTACTATGTGGTGATTCTATTGTATAATGATATTTATTTGATTCTATGACCTGTGATGGTTTTAGTATGTGATATAGTAACCCAGGTATCAGTATCTTTGAGATCTATATGTGGGTATTCTTTAGGAGAAACACATACATACACATGTGTGATTAAGAACAATAGCGTATATGATCTAATGTATGTTTGATCAGGGTTTACAATGGCATCAATTGGTTTATGTGATGGGTAAGAATGTTTGGCTTGGTATATTGATGAGTGGCTATGCATTGGCATGGTTTGTTATAATCTAGTTTGATGTAGCTTCATTGGTTACAACAGTTGATTGGATGACTCCATTGGTTCAATATTTGAGTAATTGATTTCAGAATAGTTGAAAGTAGATCTAGTTGGAAACATTATGAAAAGTGATCCATAAAGTGTTGAGGATAGCAATTTTTAGAAAGGGGATTGTAGCTCCCTTCCAGTAGGAATTATAAAACTAGAGAAAGTGGTACCCTTCTACAGGTAGGAGCCCACGTACTGGTTAAAGCCTACAACAATACAATATTGTAAGAATACTATTTTATTTTTAAAAGAAGATAGAGATGACAATAATTGAGGTTTTCTCCCACAACTGAGTTCCACATAAAATATTTCTGATTAATAAATGTTTTAGTGAAGTAATGATGCATCGGTTAAAGGTTAACATATGATGAATTATATGTCAAGCTAGTTGACTGGATATACACAGTTTTGTTTTATCATAGTCGTGTATGTACGTGGGTTCACTGAAGAATAGTCACATATAGAAATTCAACTAACAAAATTAAAGTTGAAGTATGTTTTGAAATACTGATTCACCACCCCCCCAGTAATTTTCTTAATATATATATAATTGTAAGTAATTGAAATGAAATTAAAAATTCGTGACAAATGAACAAGTTTTTTTGCAGGTAGATTCCTTAAAAATCATGCCCTATCATCCATAAGGTTCTACATGCACACATTTGAAATATGATATTGAATATTAATAACTACTTTATGACATAAATATTAGATAAATATTCCTTGTAAAATCAGAAAATACATGGAAACTTAGTGGAAGAAAGTATGCTAAAAATATTAATTATCAAGAATTCTAATTTTATTGACAAAAAGTTAAGTACAACTTGTTGTTTCAGCCAATTTTAGTTAAAATCAAGACCAAAATCACTTTAATGATGTCTATGATGTAATAGGACTCATACAATAGACATAAAAATGTTAAAAGATAAATTAAAGTATAGTGTGTGCAACATGGGATAAATTTTTAAATTGGACAACAAATGTTCTGCAAAAACCATACCAATTAGAATTGATATAAAGAAATACCATACCTTCTAATAATTGTGATTATCACAATAAATAATAAAACACTTAAGAGAAAAACCAAAATATTGGTGAGCTCACTTTACTCGTTATCACTCCTAAAAGGCTTTATGTCATCACCAAAATAGATAAGGTCTTGTACTTTTGAAAGAATAAATGAAAGGAAGAATGACAACTTATATCTTATATGCATACATCTGCTTACTAGCTTTTTTACTTTCCCCACTCCTTTCTAGCCTTCAATATAGTTGTATACCTCCCTTAAATAATTGGAGGGAAAATTTGTTTTTAACTAATTGTATGTTAAGATAAATGTATTTTCCTTTTATCAGGAGAAGGATTTTAGGAAGGATTAATTTTTAAATTATTTAATTTTATGAAATAAGTAGGGTCCCTGACCATGTCCATGAAATATCCCCATTAACCTTGTAACTCCATAATAAATTAAAAACATGAGGTTGTTGTTAACACCACCATCATAATAATCATGTGCATAAATGAATCATCATACATACATACATACATACATACATACATACATACATACATATACATACATATACATACATACATATATATATATATATATATATATATATATAAACCATCTTGTTTCTCTCATCATACTCAAAAATATGTAATTAGCCATGACAAAATGTTGTCCAAATTATAGCAATGTTAAAGACTGAAATATTGTAAGTAAAATAAAGTAAAAACCATAATATTGAGAAAATTAGGTAAGCTCCAGGTATCTACATGGACTAGCCTAGTACTAAGCTATATTTTCCTCCTTTTCTCTCCTTCTCCTCATGTCTTAGGATGCATAAATATAAAGGAATTTTTCCTCTTATCTCCTCCTTCAGTTGTAGGGATATTAGAACGGGTACTAGAGGAAATGGCCTCACAAGGGGAGTGTATGACATAATAGGTGCATGCAATTTTCATATCATTTACTATACAAGAAGGTCAGGGAGTTGTTGTGCACAAAGTGACATAGAAATAGAGAGAATAGGGTATTTGAGGGTCAAAAATGTTATGATGTGCATAGTGATGAGAGAACATGGGCCAATGAGAAAATCTTGAGGTAGGTCTAAAGAGATTGAATTCCATCCACCATTTTGAATTGGCTACTATTGAGAGGCTTGAGGATTAGGAAACTATACTATGCTTGGGTGAAGAAAACACATAGTTTGGGATGCATGTGGTATAGGAGGAGGGGGAGCTCCAAGATACAAATGACCAACCCAAGTTAACTGGTTAAAATCCCCCAAGCATGCATAAAAAAGACTAGAGAACTTGATCTTCTTCATTTCTACTATCTATCCATGTCATATTGGTCCTCTTATTCTACCCTTTCTATTTCCCCTTGAGCCTTTGCTGAAAAATATTGTGTAATTCTAACAAAAACAAATTTTTTTGTGGCTATCAACATTCTAATCATAGATATATAATCGACAAGATAGAGGAAATCATTTCTTTTATGGGTATGAAAATGTTTTGAGTAAATACGACAAAGGAGAAAAACATGACATATATAATTAATAAGGTGTTGTCCATGCTACAACACCCTCAAAAAAAATTTCCTACATAGAAATTTTGGAGCTTACCACTACTTTGCATGTTCTCTTCACAAGCACTAAGAGTTGTTGCATGTGTTTTCTCTAAGTGTCTTGGTCCCATTTGCAAGAAAATCAAAGTGTCATATTTTAGCATGTGAACTTTTGCACAATGTACGAAATTTAGTTTTTGTGTTTTCAAGGGGAAACCTTTGTGTAAATGAGTTGGTCTTACATGTAAGCATGTATCGCACGCATTTCCAAAGTTTCATGCACTGTCGCATAATTTTCTTCATGATTATCGTAAAGTGTATCTTTGGTGTCACACTTGGTGTAGGTCATTGAAAAGTTATTTCATTTAGGAAAGGATGTTTTTCATGTAATATAAGTGTCACATGTTGTGTCATCAAGTGATCTAAGTTTGTGATCAAGATCAGAGTCAAGTCTTTCCTTATCTTCCTTTCACTGATATGAAACTTAATCAAATTGGGAAAACTCTGTGACCAAGCCACTCAGACTCTTCCAACCTTCCTAAAATGAGAATTGTGCAGTCTCTACCCTCAAGCAATGACCTTATTTCTTGGCACTACATAATGCCCGGTCTCTGCCTCCAAAAAAGTGCAATGCACAATCATAGTGCTCAAGCCCAACCCCTGAGTTGCAGAATTGGGTAATCATTCCCTCCAACTAGGCTTGAATGGTGCATTGCATAGTCTTAGTCCTCAAGCCTCAACTTTGAGCTCCTAGTCTATTCAATTGTTCATTTAGTTTGCCTCCATGTCCTTCCAGCACTGTGTAGTGGGAAATCATAGTGCTCAAGCCCTCATCCTAGCTCCTTGAATCCCTCAATTATGCAATCTTCAAGCTGATTCCAACATGAAATTTGAAGTTCATAGTCTCAGGGCTTAGTCCTAGCCCTTGTCTGCCTAAGATTTGAAATTTCATAGTCCCTAACTCTCTCCCTTAGCCTGCCACCCAGTTTTAGCTCAACTAGTGGATCATTATGCAACATATTAGACTAGGGGTTTATCAGACTGATGTTGTATTGTCATGAGTGAACTGCAGATACAAGTACTCTATTATGCTATGACAGGACGATGAAGAAGAATATGGAGAAGGAAAACATGGTAGAAGAAACCTTTGTAGTTGAAGGTACAATTTAATTAATCATGAAGAAGTAAACAAACATAAGTTTCCAACCTCATCTTAAGATCTAATAACATTGAAGACTCCTCGTCTCTAAGCCATATGGAGATGGAAGAAGAGGTAATATTCAAGAAGAGACAAAGCAAGAATCAACAAAGAATGGCTTGACATTTTCATGTCATCATCTAGCCCATGTCATCAGTGTCATGTCATGTCATGAGTCATCATGTGCCAGGTCATTTTGTGAATTATTGTAGATTCTTATTTGAAAAATGTATTGTAAAGTGGATTCCAAAGGACACATACAGAATGTAAAGAGCCATGTGGAATTTGAAGAGTCATAGGAAGTCAAATAGTCATTAGGGTAGTCCAAGTGTCACAACAGAGGTGGAGGATCACCCCATTTGTTATATATATACCCTCATTGTACAAGCAAAGGACCTTTCACCTTGACTTCTCCCATAAGACATCAGAGAGACATAGTTAGTGATTTTGGGGAGCAAGCAGTGGATCCAATGCTCCACTATTGGAGAAAGTGATTTGCATTGTATACATGCACCTTGGGACGTTTAATTAATATATGAATCTTGATGGCCAACACGTTTTCATGCATCAATTATGAATATTTGTTAGACTGTTATGTAAATGTTTATGATTCATGCTTTCATTTCACCTGTACTAAAGTAGTTCAACTATTTCGATTATTTTAGTGTTTTTCATATTTAGAATGTGTTGTAATGGTTATAATGCTCATCGCATCTTTGTGGACTATTTTTTTGGATGTTAGATGAATCTTTCTTGTGTATTTGTTTTTTCTAGAGTGGTAATATTACCTATCTCCTGGAGGCTCACTTCCTCTTCCTTCCATAGTAGAAGAACCTTGATGTAATATTCACCAGTTGATGAGCTCCAGTGTTGCAGCAAGGTTGTTGCAACTCCTAGGGCTACCAACTTTACTTCATCAACCCGAGGTTCGTACAAACTTGGATGTGAAAGTGTTGTATACATAGTAGATGCAATGGTCTACTCTTGTCACTTTTTGACTGGGGTGATATACCACTAGGGTTTTTCAAACCAGGATTTTATTGACTATAAGGAGTCTAACTACTAACAAAAAATGGAAAACTATCTTTAATGCAGAGAGGAAATGTTGCCTACTCTAAGAAATGAAAATGTTGAATGGGAAAGTGATATGAAGTGACATGAAATTATCTAGCTAATAATTTATACATATTACTTGTAAAAAATACCTAATTTATCCTTTCATTCTAACTTCTAGTTATTTAGACTAAGTAAGCATGGAAATTATCCTAAAAATACTATGAATTTTGTATGCATGTACTAACTAGAAATTGCAGAAAAGAGTATTTTTTATTTTCAATTTTATAAATGTAAATGTTAAGTGAACCAATATGATCTTTTCAGGGGAGAAAGGCATGGGAAAATAGGTCCAAAATGATATTGAGGGTATGGAAGCCAAATGTAGGCCTAATCTAAGCTCAGAGATCATTAAAACAAGCCGCTACAGGGTTTCCTGTAGTACTACACGATGTCCTAGTTTACTATAGGAAACATACTAAAAGATATAGGAAGGTAGGAAAGGTGGAATAAAGTTTGGGAAAGGTTTTTGATGGTGGCATAAGGCATATATGAGGTGAAAACTACCAAAGGCTCAACCTAGCTCTTCAAGATGGTTGGATTTGCTCAAGGGAGATGACCACTTTGCTACAAAACAAAAATTCAGAGCAGGGGTTAGTAGACTTTGGTAGTATGGGTGAAGAGCACTTAGATGAGGCTGGTAAAATGATTTCTCCCTATAGATCAAAAACTCTTGCAATAACACACATTATTTCCTTCATTTATACATAAATTCATGTACATATAGAAAAATCGAGTTGAATTTAGGAAAAAAAACTTATTGATGGCTAATGGCAAAATCTCTTAAATGAAATTATTTCTAGACTACAACAACTTCAAGAAACCAAAATGACAATTGTCGATACTTCTAAGGAATTATAAATAGTAATCTACTCAATCAAGAACCCTATCCATGCTATGATCTAAACAGACAAATTTGTTTTTGGGCCTATGTTAGGCCCCTATACTACTAGTGTAGCCCCTTATTGTTATTATTACAACCCACTTATTATATTGATGTACCCATGTAGTGCCCATATTGTTACTATTGTGCCCCATAGAAGCCCACTATTGTTATTATTGTGCCCTTACATTATTATTGTTATGTCGGCTCTGATTATGTTATGACCCCTTAGACTCCTATATATAGAAAGGAGGTCTTTTCATTTGTATCATCCAAGAATTGTTCATTTATGTAATGTAAAGGAGGTTTAACCCTCGAAGAGGCTGAATTCTAAGGCGTTGATCTATCTTTTCTATCTTTTCTTGAGCTGGTTTCATAACATTTGGTATCAGAGCTCTGGATTCTAGGGTTTCGCTGCTCCAAATAGGTCATCGTGGAATTGTCGCTATAACTTTTTTTCTGTGATGTTTCAGAAGTCACAAAAAAAACCCATTTGAGAAGAAATTGCGCTGAATCTTGGGTCCGAATTTCAGGTCTTTTTGCGCGATATTTGCGGAGATATGATTTGAGGAAGTTGGTCTTTTTGCAGACTCCTGAATTACATTCAAAATAGGTGACCTGGGGAAAATAGTCATAACATTCTCTCTGGGGATCGGATTGAAGTTTCATAGAAAGGTACAGAAATAGGACGGACTGTAGTTTCTTGTATGTATTTTTCAAATCCAAAGGTTGAAACAGTGACTCGCAGCACGTCGTACAAGTTCGCTCTACTGAACTAGTCTATAATCAAGTCACTGTGGGAGATTTCACATAACTCTTCCTTGGAGAATCCAAATTGGGTCAAACTTGTGGAATTGGAAAGAGGACACAGAGGGATACTGTAGGCGACAATTTTAGAAATTAAAGATCTGAAAGTACAGAGTTACAGTCGTTTCAAGATCGAGCTCCTAAAATCAAGAAAAAGTGAGATGAGGAAGTTTGATGGCAAGGATCCGGTAAATTGGATAATACAGATGGAGAAATATTTCGATCTACATGAGGTGCAACTATTACAAAAGGTATGTATTGCATATTCATATTTAGAACCGGATCAACTTTTATGGTATGAAGGGCTTTGTTCTCGTAAAAAACTTGTTACGTGGTCAATTTTCACGGAGGAAATGATAGCACATTATGAGGATACAAAGAGCAACACCTTCTTTAGAGCAACACCACAACAATTGGAAAGATTAAAAGGGCTTTGTGACATAGTGGAAAGCAAAATTATGGAAACCAGGAAGCATACCCCTCACAACTATAAGGATGGAAGTGTTGTTTCTCCTAGCCTTGCACAACCTACAAGGATTACACCACAACAATTGGAAGAAAAAAGAGAAAAAGGGCTTTGTTACAATTATGATAGCAAATGAATTAAAGGTCATAAGTGTGATGAGAAGAAATTATTTTACATAGAATATGAAGAGGAGGAAGAAAAGGATCAAGAAACATCAAAAGAAGAAGATATGCACCAGGACCCCACCCCAGAGAAAGAAGAAATGAATCAGACGATATCTTGTAAAGCATTGGCAAGAATTACCACTTCTCAAACTCTCAAGATAGAAGGACATATCAAGAAGAAAAAGGTGCAAGAAGTGAAAGATCACATCGAGAAAGAAGAAATGAATCCAACCATATCTTGTAATTCATTGGTCGAAATTACCACTCCTCAAACTATCAAGATAGAAAGACATATCAAGAAGAAAAATGTTCAAGAAGTGAAAGATCACATCGAGCATCAAGAAATGAATCTAACCATATCTTGTAAAGGATTGGAAGAAATTACCACTCCTCAAACTCTAGAGATAGAAGGACATATCAAGAAGAAAAAGGTTCAAGCAGTGAAAGATCACATCAAGCATCAACAACAAGTTCTCCAACTTTTAAAGGATAACGCCACTTCGGTGCAAAATCAAATGAAACAACAACTAGATTAACATTATAGTGAAAAATGTTTTGATGTAGGTGATTGGGTATTTTTACTGCTACATCTCAAGCAAGCTATTTATGAGAAGGAAATGTTGGCAATACTACATGCACTTAAAAAATGGCGACCTTACCGAATGGGAAGACTCTTCAAATATGAGGATGTGGAAGCATTGTTTTGTGTTATTTCTATTATCCAACCAGATTGGATAAACGAAGAAAGGAATGAATGGAACAAGGATGAAGAAGTATGGCTACTAATTCAAAAGTTGCAAAAGATCCCAATTCAAACAATATTCCCAGAAATTGAAGAGGAAGGAAAAATCATATTGGAACCTGGAGTCACAGAAACAAGAACTCAACAGCTACAAAATCGATCAATTTCAGAGTATCTCATCAAGTGGAAGAACTTACCCACTGAAGATTCCACATGGGAGGACAAGAATTTTATACAGAAGCATCAAGAACTACTCAAACGTTGAGGACAACACTTTTTGAAGGAGAGGGGCATGTTAGGCCCCTATACTACTAGTGTAACCCCTTATTGCTATTAGTACAACCCACTTATTATCTTGATGTACCCATGTAGTGCCCATATTGTTACTATTGTGCCCCATAGAAGCCCACTATTGTTATTATTGTGCCATTACATTATTATTGTTATGTCGGCTCTAATTATGTTATGACCACTTAGACTCCTATATATAGAAATGAGGTCTTTTCATTTGTATCATCCAAGAATTGTTCATTTATGTAATGTAAAGGAGGTTGCCCCCTTGAAGAGGCTGAATTCTAAGGTGTTGATCTATCTTTTCTATCTTTTCTTGAGTTGGTTTCATAACAGCCTATCAGAGTGGGACCCTCAAACCATTATCCCATGAGGGAGATAAGGAAGAGCCCATTAACACAAGATTTTCTAAAGTATTCACTTCCACTATTGTACTGCTAATCTACCTTTTCAACTAATGGGAACAAAACTAAACAATAATTCAAGTACTTGTAAATGAAATAAAGCAGAAATAACTTCAGTAGCTAACTATGAATGTAACCTGAGAATACATGTACAAAAGAAAAAGGAACCTCTGCTGCTAGGGCTAGACCCTAACCAAAGATATTCAGTCCTCTGATTCAACTTAGTGCTTGATCAAATAAACCATTTTCATTATCACGAAAATGTAAAAAATAAGAGGGACAATATCTTAAGCTCAAAATTTCCTCTTGGCCACCATAAAAATTCGAGTCCAAATGAGGCCTTAGGCTTTCTTATTTATACAACTAAAACTACCAATAAAGTCTTTAAAATTAGGGATGCTTGCCTCCCAAACTCAATATTAACATGTCTTCAACTATCACTGGCTTGGCTGCCAATGAACTTGGTGGGCTTGGCTAGTTGTAACTCTAAGTTGATGAGATATGGTGGAGGAATCATCAAGTGATTGAGGAGTTAAGGAGGGAGATCTAATCTCCTAAAGTCCCTCTTGCTTGTCTACTTCAAGTTCCTACAATTAAATTAGCCAAAAAATGCTCCAAATCCTACAAATAATGCACATTAGCCCACATGACATAACATCACACGTTTACCCTTATCACTAACAAAAATATAATAAAATATGTAAATAAATGTGAGAAAAGTTGATATTAATAAGTTGGAGAGTGGCATTAAGGCCCATATAATTTACCTATTAATGAACCTCATCATCACCTCCCTACTAAAAGTGTTTCTCATCCTCTAAGCAACTTAATCTATGTCCATGTATTTCATAGATCTTGTGGCCTCTCTGACATCCCAAGCCTCTGTTGATGGAGTTTCATCTTGTGGATAAAATCATGAATGCTTCTCTATTTCATCCCACTCCTTTCTTTCCTCTTCCTCATTTCTTCCTTCTACCATACCTAATAGCAATAGTGGACTGAGTTTCTAACCAATCTAGTTGATTTTGAGTCTGTGTAGTGCCTTCTTATACAATGGGGTCCTTTCTAGTGCATCTCTCATTATTTCAAGGGAATGATACTCCCTAATCCTTAAGTTGTATGGTAGGGTTTCCCATCTCCTTTGGCATGCTTGTCGGCTTTCATCCCCTAGAAATATCATGGTGCCCTCAAACTGTTTGATTGCTTTCTCTTGTGTAGCTAGGTATCTTGGTGAAAGATGGGTATCATTGGCAATGATCTTATGGGTGATAATGAAAACCATAGAATTGATTTGTTAGTATCTAATGTAAAGGGATATGTTTGTTCCCTTTCCAAAAACCTCTTCATTTCCTTACCCATGGCCTCCTCATGACTCATCCATGATGCAAGGGCCATTAGTTGTAAGTCCCCCAACTTTGCATTAGGGTCCCACACATTCAAATCTATTAAGGCCAAGTTGTGTAAGTAGAATTCAGATATCTTGGCTTTATCTTCTAGGGTGCTTTTGTCACATAGCTCAATGAACTGCCTATAGTATTGGAAAGGCATAGTCCCCCATTGTGCTAGTGTCTTTATCTGGAATTGTAGCCATAAATATTTAAGGTACAAGGCATATGACTTTGGTGGCATCCTGCATTGTAGTGCCTAGATGGAGAGGCTTTCCATCGTAGCCAATTGGCTCTCTTTTTCATGTACTTGCCTCCTCAACCATGTGTTTTTTGCCTCTGGTTGAGAATCATAATTAGTTCCCTGTCTCTTATCCTACTCAACTCTCTACCCATCTCCAGTAGCTTCTCTTGTTGAAAATAGCAACAAGAAATGATAAAAATAGAAGTGCTAAAAATAGCACTACTATAAATAGTAGTTTGGGTACCAGTGCTAGATTGGCCAACAGGGAATGAAAAATCGAAGTGCTAAAAATAGAATTTCTATTTTTAGCGGTTCAGGATGGAATCTAATTTTAGTGACTAAAACTAGGAAGTAAAATTCAAATTTGAACTTAACAGTTGTTTGAAAATAAATTAATTAATTCTCCATGAGTTAATTAGTTGTGAAAAATCAAACATGAAGTCTATGTGAGGACATGCAACAGGTTATCAATTAATTGAGGAATTTATCCATCAGTTAAAGAGATAAGGATGAGTTCTAATTTGAGTAGTAATTAGTTGGCTTAGTTAACTGAATCAAGTCCAGTTATAATTGATTTAAACAATTTGTTTAAATTAAGTAAGTTCAGTTAGTTAATGCATGCTTGCATATAACTACTGCACTTCAGATCACTGAAGATTCTCTCATGAATAACTCATCCATGTCATTTTAGATAGAGACCTAGTTGAGATCAAAGAAGAGACAATGTAGTATCAGTTGGATCAATTTTTTCCTATAAAGGAAGCTCATCAATGGAGAAGGATTTATCTCCTTCAGGATTGCGCAGCTGGATCAAATGTTAGTGAATGTGTGAAGAGGCCAATTCACACAAGTTGCTGCACTGTACCCCAATCAAAATTGCACAAATAAATAGGAGGCTTGGAGGGTAGACTAGAGGTTAGAGAGAGGCCTTTGACTGTCTATGAGCAACAGAGGTATTATAGAGAGAACAAGATAGTTTTTGAGCTGATTCCTTTTGTAACACTGGTGATATTTCCACTTGTATGATAATACAGAGATGGGATTTTAGACTGGTGCTTTCCCCTAGATATTTCTTCTGTGTTACATGTGATTGATTCCTTCGTATTAGCTATATGTGTTCTTATTGATGTTGCTCATGTTCGATTAAGCTTTCGCTAAATTGGTTGTAGAATTAGATCAAGTATTTTTCTTTAGTATATTGCATTATCAGATGATCTACAGGTGGGAATTTATACATGGCATCAGAGCTAGCTGATTTGTAGAAAAATTCTACATGGTATTAGAGCGAGGTTTTGTAGAAAAAGTTCTACATGGTATGATAGCATAGGTGATCAAGGAAGAACAATATACTGAGTGGCGATTTCAAAGTTTTGAGTTTTGGGCTGAGAATTTGTAGAGAAAATCTAAAAATTTCTGTACAAAATTTTTAGAAACAAATAGAATATTTGGATTGCTTTCGGAAAAATACCCAAACTCAAAAAACAATCGACTGAATCAGAGTTCAAATGAGGGAGATATCGTTGATTTAAAATCGGCTCTTTTTCTAGAAAATTTCGTGACAACGGGAAATATGAAACAGATTGGTGTGCTAGTCAAGAATCTGTATGCACTTGAGGTACAAGATGCATTCAAATCCTTGAGGAGCAAGGTGAAGGTTAGAGAATTGGTGGCTAACAGGGAGAGTAAATTACCTCTCAACATGCAGTGCTAGAAGAAGTCTCAGACGATTGTGGAGGAGCCACGATTGGTGATGAAACTTCAGGAGGTTGTGGAGCAGCCACAACTAGAGAAGCTGAGAGGAGATCATGTAGAGGCATCTATTCATGAAAAGACCTCCAAGGGGGGGAAATTTTGAGCCTAGTGGGTAGACGGATGACATGCACCGATACCTCTATGTATGAGGTGGGGCGATGTGGTGTGATTGTCCCAAGGAGGAGGGGTAGGATCCTTGAGGTACCCAACCTCTTTGATTTGACTTTGCTACAGGAGGCCCAATGAGGAGTAGCAGGACTAAATAATTGGGTAGAGGCAGATGCAGATGGAGTGGCAGAGAGAGCTACAGTGTAGGAGTCCCAGGACTCTGTAGAGCTAGCAAGCTGCAACAATGTGAAAGACATAGGAGTGTTGCACCAGTGCAGGATGGCACAAAGAGGTGTGTAACAGTGTGAGATGCATGGAGTGTTATAGTAACATGGAGTGTTATAGCACTTGTCAGCAGCAGGTAGAGATTCAGCGCAAAGTATGTTTCTAGCCCAACAGAGAGGTTAGTTGGGAGTTTTTTTTGTTTCTAGAGTTGTTGGAGCAACCACACTTGGTATAAGTGTTGCATGCAGAACATTCCAAAGGTACAGGATCAAGTTCGAGTTGAATTATTTCTTGTTGAGAGGGAGTGTTGAAAATAGCAACAAGAAATGCTAAAAGTAGAAGTGTTAAAAATAGCATTGCTATAAATAACAGTTTGGGTACCAGTGCTGGATTGGGCAACAAAGAATGAAAAATGGAAGTGCTAAAAATAGAATTGTTATTTTTAGCAGTTCAGGATGGATTCCAATTTAGTTAGTCCCTGAACTAAAAATAGGAAGTAAAATTCAAATTTGAACTTAACAATTGTTTGAGAATAGATTAATTAATTCTCCATGAGTTGATTAGTTGTGAAAAATCAAACATGAAGTCTATGTGAGGACATGCAACAGTTTATCTATTAATTGAGGAATTTATCAATTAGTTAAAGAGATAAGGATGAGTTCTAATTTGAGTAGTAATTAGTTGGCTTAGTTAAATAAATCAATTCTAATTATAATTGATTTAAACAATTTGTTTAAATTAAGTAAGTTTAGTTAGTTAATGCATGCTTGCATATAACTACTGCACTTCAAATAATTGAATATTTTCTCATGAATAACTCATGCATGTTAGTTCATATATAGACCGAGTTGAGATCAAAGGAGGGATAGTGTACTATCAATTGGATGAAATTTTTCCTATAAAGCAAGCTCATCAATGGAGAAGGATTTATCTCCTTCAGGATTGCGCAGCTGGATCAAATGTTAGTGAATGTGTGAAGAGGCCAATTCACACAAGTGGCTCCACTAGACCCCAATCAAAATTGTGCAAAGAAATTGGAGACTTGGATGGTAGACCAGAGGTTAGAGAGAGGCCTTTGACTGTCTATGAGAAGCAGAGGTATTATAGAGAGAGTAGGATAGCTTTTGAGCTGATTGTTTTTGTAACACTGGTCATATTTCCACTTGTATGATAATACAAAGATGGGGTTTTAGGCTGGTGCTTTCCCTTGGATATTTCTTTTGTGTTATGTGTGATTTATTCCTTCTTATCAGTTATATGTGTTCGTATTGATGTTGCTCATGTTCGATTAAGCTTCCGCTAAATTGGTTTTATAAGTAGATCAAGTATTTTGCTTTAGCATATTTCATTATCAGATGATCTACAGGTGGGAATTTCTACATGGTATCAGAGCTAGCTAATTTGTAGAAAAATTCTACATCTCTTCCATATGGCCCACATCCTGTACATTCTTTGATTTATAAATTATCATCCAGCGATGTGTCCTTCCTCTCTCCATCTCAAGCTCAAATAAGAGAGGGGTGGAAAAGTTTTGTGGTATTACTCTGCCTCCCTCAATGAATATGTAATAATAGCTCATATTGGTATATGGACTAGGTTCCTGCAACTCTTGAGATTCACCCTTTCATGTCTTTGGAGAATCTTCCTCCTCCTGCACTTGTATTGATGCTTCCTTGCCTTTCCTCTGTCCTTTTTTCCTTCCTGCTGCTTTTTTGTGTTTCCTGTAGTGGTGTCAGAGTTTCCTATAGGACTATCTGTGTTTCCTATAGGATGATTTTTCCTTTCTGAAATGGGGTAAAATGTTCTTTATTCTGCTTTGTTGATTCTAACCTAGTGACAGGCCTCCTAACATAGGTGATTGGAGACTTTGGGGAAGCTTGCTTTAATGTACCCTATTTACCTTTTATTTTTGAGGGGACTATCTATTCTTTCTATTTTGGTGAGTCCTTAATAATGATAGTAGTTTTGGTGGATGTTTGAGGCTTCCCCTATTTGATCCTAGTGCTACTCCTTGTTTTGAAATATACATGAGTCTTCTTCTATCTCTTCCCTTTTGATTTGATAGGTGTGCTCAGGGCAGTCAGGGTAGTAGTTTCCTCCCTCTCAGTTGGTTCAGGAGACAACCTTGGAGATTCCTCCCTTTCCTTGGTGTGTTTCTTAGGGCTTTCCTCTTCCCCCTATTCTTTCTCTTCACCTTTCTCCTATTCTTGTTCTTCTTCCTCTATTTTCTTTGTTTCTACCTCCTCTTCTTCCTCTGGTTCCTTTCCTTCTTCTCTAGGTTTTCTTCCTCCTCTTCTTCCTATTCTTCAGCACTAGAGGTATTATCCCTATCATATTGAAGGGCTTGTATATCAATCACAACCTCTTTGTCCATGTCATTAAATGTGGATCAGTGAATGGGGATTCTGAGATGGCTTATGACATCCTCTAGTATTATCTTAATAAGTCCATGGTGGGCCAATTCCTCATGTTTTCCCTCTTGCAATTTTAGGCTCATGTATATTATTAATTACAATAAGAAGTAGGGTATGCTAAGTCTTCTTTCATTAGGTATCCTCTCTCCAAATCTCAACTCATGGAAGAGCCTATATTGATAGCCATAGACTATACAGAGCCCCCCTTCACAAGAAATATATTTGAGAATATGATAACTTACCTCATTCCAAGGGTAGGGAATGCTTTCCATTCTTATCCCATTTTTATCCTCAATTGGCTATTCATCCCTTAAGAAGAATTTCTTCTTTGCAAAAGTTCTTTCAGCCTTATCCTCCTTTCTTCATGGCATCCCTTGAGGAAGTGTGGTGATTCTTATAATTACTTGGGGATCAATTGTGATTGGCACTCCTCTTACCACTATGGTAGCCCTGATCCTAGCTTAAGGGTTAAGTGCCATGGAAAACTCTTGAGCTGCATCATCATCATATCCTCTGACTAGCTCAAACAATCCCAACCAATTATGTCTTCTACATATTTCTACCACAGGGGGATGGAGGTGTATCCTTGATGTCTCTATCGGTTCCTTTTGTTAAATCCTACTTGTTACAAGTCTATTTAGGCACATCACTCCTGACATTCAGATCAGTACAATTAAGGCTCATCAAACCCTAATTCAGTTGTTAGATGCCCTAGACAAGTAATACCTTTGAATGCTTCCTTCCATGAAAATTTCCTGGCCTAAAGCCTTGCTAAAATGCCTCCTTGGAACACAAACGCAGCCTTCGTCGGGGCTAAATGCACTACAAAGTAGGCAGGCCCATTCTGGCCTACACTGCATTGCACTTAGGCCCTCTTTGACCTACATTGGGCGGGATTGAGTGAAATTTACATAGTGTTCTAGGAATATTCCTTGACTCTAGATGATTCTAGAAGGATCTCACCTCTTATCTCCTCCTATGAGCTCGAAATTGGATAGGCTAAGGATCCATTAACCTCCTACTCTCATTCCTTTCTACATGGAAACTAAATCCAAGTTTGGAAGGCCATTTAATACCCTCATTTATGACAAAACTATTGAAAATGCAACAAGATGATGGAGCTTAGTGAAAAGAAGTCACCTTTTTGGCACAAAGTCTATTTTTAGACATATGGATCATGGTCTATGAGTTGTAGGATGCTATTTTTGGATGATTGGTCATGTTGGTAAAAATAGATGGACTTATATTTTTAGACATATGGGCAGAGTCTATTTTTAGACTTGTAGGCTAAAAATAGAACAGTCGAATATTATTATCTCTTAATAATATTTGGACTATAAACATTATCTTATCCTCTTGGAGCACATCAGTTCAAGCTACGGATGTGGCACATGCAACTTCTAGAAGGAAATATGCTTTTCTTATGGGTTAGTTGAGCTATTGCATGATGGACTTCAGTTAGAACTCAAGTGATTGAGTTTGGTGGAGTTAATTGAGGAGTTGATGGAGTTGTGTTTAGTTTGACTTAGTTTAACTAGTTGTATTTAGTCTAACTATAGAATACACTAGTGATGAGTGATGTGAATTAGTTATTAATTAATTCACTAATTATTAACTCATAAATCAACTAAAGAATACATCAGTTAACTCAGTGCATGGACAGTTCAGTGGAGACAGGTGTTAAAGGTGGAGACTACTATCAGTTGTGACTATAGTTGTGCATGAGATTTGCACAATCAATGATGGAGATTTCCAATGAGGATTGCGCAGTAAGCCAAGGAAAACGAGCTTGGATCATTCCTATTCTCATCTTGGATTGCACAGTAGAGGCAAGTAGACAGCGGAGGAGATTTGAACCTGTGACTTGATTCAGATCTGAGCTAGTTTGTGTGTAGCACATGGAGATAGTACTGAGTACTTGTGAGGAGCATTATAATATGTATTGTTACATGTTATCTATCATTATAATGTATAGATAGTTCAGGGTTTTCAGCTGTATGCTTTCCCCATTACATACTGTGTTAATGTGCGCATGCAATTGATGTTTCATTGTTTCTAATTCTGCAAAATTGATGATCAACGTAGAGGAGGTTATGTATTATGCATGCATTCCACAAATAGTGTATAATCGGGATAATATCTGTGAATAATTGTTATATTATTCAAAATTTCTACATGGTATCAGAGTGAAGTTGATCATCAGATCTATTATTCAGAAAGTGATTACATTTTATTTCTTCAGGCAGAGTCTGTAATCGGGCCATGTAGCCTCTGGATTAATCCTTCTTTTGGAAGGTGCGATATCTGGAAAAGCCCATACAGTCAATCTCTGTATGAGAAATACTTTGTTCTCATGAATTTTAGATCAAAAGTGGTTGATTTTTGAGCTGGTGGAATTTGAATTTGCAGCAGTGTTTTCTTGGTGTCGAAGTTGAAATGTCTTTCAACGGATTGCGATTGGAGTATGCCCTTGAAGGCAGCTCGAATTATATTGCATGGAAAGACAGGATGGAGGCGGTGTTAGATGACAATGGGTTGAAGGATTTCATAGATTCTGAGGTCCCAAAGCCTATTGATGTTGCTCACGTTGAGGTTTGGCAAAATAAGACAGCAAAGTGTCGAAGGATTCTGTTGGAGGGCGTGAAGGATCACATTGTATCTAGCCTGCATGGAAAGGCTTCTCCATACTTGATGTGGAAAGCGCTTACAGATTTATTCCAAAGAAAGAGTGACCAGAGGAAGTTGGTGCTCAAGGATAAAATTAGAAACATTAAGTGTGAGAAAGGAGACAGTATGCCCAAGTATCTCACGAAGTTCACCCAATGCTGGGATCAGCTGGGAAGTGTGGGAGTGACTGTCGATGATGAGGAATTGGTGAGCTTGGCTCTCCTTGGTCTTCCAAAGAGTTGGCATTCCTATCAGGACTCTGTCAATGGTCAGGATAAGTTTCCAGGATGGGAGAGACTTTGGTCGGATCTTGTGCAAGAGGAGATTAGGCAGAATATCAGGGATGGATCTTCATCAAAGGCACCTGATGAAGAAGATTGCGCTTGGGCTACCAAAGCAAAGAAGGGGAAGGAGAAGGGTTCTCTTTCCGAATCTATTTCTTCCAATGATGGGAAGAAGGTTGAAAAATTGAAAGTGTGATGCTTTTGTTGTCATGAGGTGGGCCATTATGCTGCAAATTGTCCACGGAGGAAATCCAAGAAGGGATCCGGGGAAGGATCTGAAGGTGAGGCACTTGCTTCACAGTTTGAGTTGGATTTCACACTCTTTGCATGCATGGTTTCATCCATGGTGGGAAGTGGTTGGTTTCTTGATAGTGGAGCTTCTTTCCACATGACCGGTGACAATAGTTTGTTCAGTACTTTGGAGGATAAATATCTCTAGATACTCATAGCGATGGGTAATGATGAGAAGTATAGTGTTTCAGGTGTACGCATGGTTATTTTTCAGAGGGAGCATGGAGCTTGCCTTACCTTGGCTGATGTCAAGTATGTACCAGGACTGGAGAGAAACTTGGTGTCGATCGCGATGCTGGAAGACAGAGGCTATGATGTAGTCTTCAATAAGGGAAAGGTTTTCCTTGGACACATCATCACTAGACAGGCGAAGCAGATTGGTTCACGGGTTAAGAACCTATATGCTCTTGAGGTTCAAGATGCATGTAAGGCCTTGAGCAGCGACGCAACTGATGGAGACTTGGTGGTTGAGAGGGAGCGTATATTACCTCTCAACATGTAGAGCCAGAAGAAGTCTCAAACGATTGTGGAGGAGCCATGATTGGTGCAACAACTTTAGGAGGTTGTGGAGCAGCCACAACAAGGGAAGCTGAGAGGAGATCAAGTAGAGACATCTACTCATGCAGAGACCTCCAGTAGGGGGAAAGTTTGAGCTAGGTGGGTTGAGGGATCACATGCAACCATACCTCCAGGTAGGAGGTGGGGCAATATAGAGTGATTGTCCCAAAGATTGAGGGGCAGGATCCTTGAGGTACCCAACCTCTTGGATGAGACCTTACTACGGAAGCCCCGCTGTGGAGTAGCAAGAACTGACTGATTGGGTAGAGATAGATGCAGATGGAGTGGTAGAGATAGTGATAGTGTAGGGAATCCCAGGACAGCGCATAGCTAGCATGCTGTAGCAATGCGAGAGGCATAAGTGTTTTGCACAATGCTAGGTGGCACAGAGAAGTGTGCAATGGTGCGAGATTCATGGATATGTTTTAGTAGCGTAGATGTCAGAGAGGGAGCACTTGTCAGCAGCAAGTAGAGCTTCAGCATCAGAGTATGCTCCTAGCCCAACAGAGTGGTCAGTTGGGAGTGTTTTTGTTCCAAGTGTTGTTGGAGCAAGTGGACTGGCCAAATGTGTTGCATGCAGAACATTCCAGAGTTGCAGGATAGGGGTTGCAGATAATCCATATCTTGTTGAGAGGGAGTGTTGAAAATGCAACAAGATGATGGAGCTTAGTGAAAAGAAGTCGCCTTCACTAAGTGGGCTCGCAGGCTATTTTTGGCGCAAAGTCTATTTTTAGATTATGTCTATTTTTAGACATATGGATCATGGTCTACGATTTGCAGGATGCTATTTGTGGATGATTGGTCATGTTGGTAAAAATAGATGGACTTCTATTTTTAGACATATGGGCGGAGTCTATTTTTAGACTGCCAGGCTAAAAATAGAACAGTAGAATATTATTAGCTCTTAATAATATTTGGACTATAAACATTATCTTATCCTCTTGGAGCACTTCAGTTCGAGCTACGGATGTGGCACATGCAACTGCCAGAAGGAAATACCCTTTTCTTATGGGTTAGTTGAGCTATTGCATGATGGACTTCAGTTAGAACTCAAGTGATTGAGTTTGGTGGAGTTGATTGAGGAGTTGATGGAGTTGTGTTCAGTTTGACTTAGTTGAACTAGTTGTATTTAGTCTAACTACAGAATACACTAGTGATGAGTGATGTGAATTAATTATTAATTAATTCACTAATTATTAACTCATAGAGAAACTAAATAATACATCAGTTAACTCAGTGCATGGACAGTTTAGTGGAGACAGGTGTTAGAGGTGGAGACTACTATCAGTTGTGACTATAGCTGTGCATGAGATTTGCACAATCAATGATTGAGATTGCTAGTGAGGATTGCGCAGTAAAAGCCAAGGAAAATGAGCTTGGATCATTCCTATTCTCATCTTGGATTGCGCAGTAGAGGTAGGCAAGCAGTGGAGGAGATTTAAACCTGTGACTTGATTTAGATCTGAGCTAGTTTGTGTGTAGCAGGTGGAGATAGTACTGAGTACTTGTGAGGAGTATTGTACTATGCATTGTTACATGTTCTCTATCATTATAATATACAGATAGTTCAGGGTTTTCAGCTGTATGATTTCCCCATTACATAATGTGTTAATGTGCGCATGCGATTGATGTTTCATTGTTTTTAATTCTGCAAAATTGACTATCAACCTAGAGGAGGTTATGCATTATGCATGCATTCCGCAAATAGTGTATAATCAGGATAATCTCTATGAATAAGTTTTATATTATTCAAAATTTCTACAAAAACCACCTCCATTTCCTATAAATTGAGCACTCATCATAGTGATCAGGGGACTAGAATCTGAAGTTTGTAAGGAAATTCTGTTGGTTTGAGAATTGAGTTCACGTCAAGCAATGTTATGCTGCTGGATTGGTGTGCTTTTGATGTGGTGAGGGTTGGACTGAAGCTGGAGGAGTGGTATAGGATTGAACTGTATTGGGTGTTACTCTTCCTTCTACATTAATAAAGAGTTTATTCCTTTTATGATATTATTTTTCATATCTATGATGATTATGTGTTTCAATGTCTTCGATTCCATTATTTTATAGTAGATAGATCATGTATGCTTTGAGCGTTTCTTGTTTCTATTTATTTTGATATAGGTAACTTTTGAGCAGATTTAGTTCAAGTGGGAGTGACGGGAGTGATTCAAAAGAGATCAAGGAAGTGAAATACTACAAGTAAGTTCCTTCATCTCATCTATCTACTATAGGAAAAGGTTAAACTAATTTCTTTATGTTGTTCTTGGAATAGTCACCCACCTAGGGAAAATGTGTTTATCCATAGATAAAAATTACATATACCAATTTGGCAATGATGTTGTGGGGAATGCCTATGTAGGACGATCCTATCCACCTAAGGTGTGACAGTGCCTTAGCAACAAACATAAACAGCTATTCTAGTATTCTTCCTTTATGAATTAAGAATGAAGAGAGATGAATGGACTAACCGGTGTCTTCCGTTTGTCCCTCGATCCGGTTTCTCTTCTCTTTGAGAGTTCCCAGCTACTTGCCTTCTCGCTCACCCAGCTTCAACAGGTTCCTGCAAGATCACAAAAAGGGAACACTACACAAAGACATAGATTCATATTCATAACTAGTTCAGGATTAGAAATAAACTAAACATACTAATGCAATCATACATCAAAGATACATCAGTATATAGGAGAAACCAAGATAGCTTTATTGATGAATAACAAGGTTCAGTAGGAGATACAACCAAGAGGGCTCCAATCCATCATCTACCTCCCAGCGAATGAAATCCTTTCTTCACCTCCCTTCAAAGCATTAAGCACCCAATGATTCCAATCTCAAACCAACAACAATTCTTTGCAATAACAAAATTCCAGCCTCTAGATCTCATGGAGAAGAGATCCATATATAGATGTTTGGAGGGAGGATGAGTCAGCTTGTGATCTGACTAGTGTCCTCTCTCTCTGTCAGTTCTTACTTCCACTTGGAGACTAAGAGCCTCTTACTCATCACTTAGTCGAACTCAGCAAGGCAAGTGTCATGGAGGAAGATTCTGGAAGCTTCCACAGTCTTGACACCTCTCACAAGAGACCCTGACATTTTTCATTTCCCGCTCAGCGCACCCTGGTAGTGCTTCCACCTGCGTTGCAATGCAACTAGCCAGTGTAGCCTCTGCATTTCAACGCAGGCAGCTAGTGGAGCTTCTGAATTGATCCTGAATTGACTTGTTTTTGAGCAGTTTCTGGTGGAGAACTTCTGTGAATTAGTGTGGTTTGTTAGCCTTGTTCCTCTAGGGGTAGGAACAACATGTTTAGGGACTTTGGATCCCTTGGATTATGGACATTTCATGCTTATAGCTGTAAGGCACAAAAATGTCTATAACAGTTGCCCCCTAAAGTATGAGGCCGTTTATCGGGTGAAATGCTTTATTAGGAGGATCCGAAGTTCTTTCATTGCTGGGAGGAGACATGTAATACAATACAATACAATACATTGTTTTCATACTTTTTTCATGATCTAGCTGAGGCGGGCATTCCCATGCTCAGCTTTATAAATTCATTTTCATGTACATATAACAGACAATCGTCTGATGATAGACTGATGATTCTGAAAGAGCCATCATCCTTTTGGTAGGATGATTATCTGTGCTGCAAAGCTGTACATTTCCATGTCTCTATTTTCTGAATATATATCGCAGCCCGGATGGATGAAACTAGATCCGGGGTCTTCAATCTCGTCCGATCTTCACTCTAAGTACAAGTCGATCCATGTGAGAATTGCTCTGAAGTCGAACATGGAAAGACATCGCTTGATTACCAGTCAATGATGTAAACTGTTAACAAGCGCGAGAGGAATCACCGATAATGAAGATGACCCTCAAGGTACTGCAGTACAATTCACGTGGTGTGAATAGAGGACTTGGCGTCGAACACCACGCAAAATCTTTCGGTCGAAGGTCATTGATGTATACCTGTCGCCGGAAGTGAGAAACTTGCCATTGAGGCATGCAAGCTTCAAAGTACTGAAGGGGGTGTTCCTAGATCAACTTCTTGGATAATGAGCTGATGTCGACAAGAAGCGATCCATCAAAGGAGGGCCTTAATGAATCCCACATCGATGACACGGAACGGAGCTAATGATTTTGATGGAGGTGAAACGATCTGATGACATATGATTCAGGGTGGCGGTCATGAAAGAGTATAATATATGGTAGTGGATGGGACACAGGTGACTTCTCTGAACGACTTCTCTTGAACATATGGCGACACTTATGCGATGGATCGGTAGCATTACCCCAAATATGGATGGTATGGCGAGACCATGGTGATGTGACCGGTGAATGAAACAACCCAACCCGATTGTGGTACGGAGGAAGAGTGTCATGTTCAAGAGCGACTTGCTACCATCAAAGTTTTCTTGAGTTTCTCCCAATTTTTCCCCAGTCATTGCTGACCAGTACCTCTTTATTTTTGTCAAGCTTGAGGAGGATAACATATGCTTGTTCTATAACTTTCCCTTCAGGCAAGCCCATCGCTATGTTTTAACGAGCCTAGCGATAGTGAAACTCGTTCTCGTCTAAAGACAAGTTTGTCACTATTTCATGCATTTAACGAGTCTAACGACAAGGATAACTCGGTCCTTTTCATTTTTAGAGAGTCTGAAAAGGTACATAAAGTTAACTCCAAAAGTCCTTTTTCGTCATCTAATCCCTTAATTCCGAAAAAGTATAAAACAATACAGAAGGGATGGATTTTCGATATCTTTAACGAGCCGAACAAAACAAGCGCTTGATCTTTTTGTGCAATAATCCCTCAGGTCCAAAAAGATTAAAATCTAGAGGAGGGATAGCATTTCCGGTCGCTTTAACGAGCTGGAAGGCCAAAACTCGGCAATCTTTTCATATTTTATGAGTCAGATGAAAAGAGCTTAAAGAAGACTCGTCTTTTGAGGAACGAGTGATAAAAAGGGTTAGCAGTTGATTCTAGGTAAGGGTTGGAATTTTCCAAGCATGGCAGTGTCACAAGGATGGCCAGTGAAATCACTCTTCGCAGCTGTTCCTCAAAATGGGTAAACAATCATATGGAGGTGAACGATCGGCCAATGGAAAAGTGGAGGTGACGGTGCAAACACGACCAAGGCTTTAATGGCTGATAATGTTACATTCACGGTGGTTATTTACAGGAGGATAGTTCATTTTTTAACGAGCTTAAACGTGGAAAAACACTGCTCGGTCTTATGTTTATTTTTTAACGAGCATGAACTATGTGATAAAACTGCTCGATAAGTTTGCATGCCCCCAGCATAATAATGCAAATCGAGGTGCATGCCCCCCAAGCTTCATTGCATTCAACTCGGTGGTTGGAATGAAGGTTTACCTTTGAGACTTGGAAAGGGGATTTGTTTCATTTTTTAATGAGGTTGACATAGTAAAAGAACTATCCTCATGACTCCTTGTTTCATTTTTTAACGAGGTTGACACGAGATAAGAACCGTCCTCGGAGTCCAAATCCATTAGATATAGAAGGTTTCATATTCCACTGTGGCCACTTCCGCCAGATTACTCGGAGGCGGTAGGGCAAAAGTACCCATTAAGGCAGGGTATTTTAGGAGACCTACTCCGATATTTTGGAGAGAATGATTCCTTCCATGGATCATTGGAATGCTTCCCGTAACTTGTGAACTATTGGGGAGAAATGTTTGTTGGTCGACGATTGTAATTCCTCCTTGGAAGGGAAATGCAATCTTCCTGAAGTAGGTCGACACAACTGCGGCCATGGCATATATCTAGGGTCTTCCCAATAGGATGTTGTAATCAAGGTTTCTGTTGATTACTTCAGCATCAATTTCTATTGTTTTCCCTCCTAGTTCAACTTTCAAGTTATTTAGAATACCATATGGGGTATATGTCCGTCCATCAAATGCTTTTATTGTCGTCGAAGATTGCGACAAGGTTGGAGATCCTAAAGTTTTCCAGCAACTCATCGACATAATGCATGTAGATGCCCCCTCATCAATAATTGTTCGATGAACAGTTTTGTTGAGGGCTTTCACTTAAATAAGGAAAGCTAGTTGAGCTGGTAACTGAGGGTCATATCCTTTATGATTAAAGGCCACAAGATTGGAATCCATTGGGTCAATCCCACCTATTGCTGATAATAAAGCTTGCTCTTGGGAGAGGCAATTTTGCGGTACCTCAAGTGTCGACATAGCGGACGGCGATTGGGCCAGGTCCTCTATTTTTGCACGAGGATTAAATGTCGATTTGTGCACTACTCCCTGTGGCGACCTTATCATTTGTTCGGGAATCATGGGTGGCACAACTTTGGTCAAAGTTGTTGTCAAACTACTAGGTTGTTCATTAGCCTTGTTATTCGACACCTGTGGATTCCCGTAATATTTATTCCTTGCCAAAGCATCATTTTGCTGCTTTGAGATAGACAACATAAGCACTTGGCATCGGGAAGCATTTTGATTAGCAACCAGTTTGGTTCCCGGGCTTGGAAATGGATCAGTCAAAGCTGCTGAGGTTTTTGAACTCTTAAAGAGTTTCTTAACTTCAGCTATATGTGGACAATCTCTCGTCCAATGATCCTCATCGCATATATGACACCCCGCAAGGGGTTTCCTTTTTCTCCCTTTCTTTTTCTTCTTGCCCCCTTGTTGCTTCAGTTTTTTGCCCTTGTCGGTCGACATGGCATTTACTTCCAAGGCAAGAAGTTCCTCATTTGCATTTTGACTGGAAATATTAAGGGCCTTTTTAGATGTTGCCTTTGTCGATTTCGTGTCTGTCGTGCCAATCACGCCATTGCTGGTGTGAGAGTCATTGTTCGATTTAGGAGGAGGAGGAATTGAGAATTCTGGTCTAGGGGCATCAGGCATTTTGTCGTAGAGCGTGCCGGACTTGTTGGAAATAATACTGAGAGGGGGGGGGGTGAATCAGTATTATCTAATTCTTTTAATAAATCTTCCTTATTTGTTTTTTGAATTAGTTTTGCATGTCAGTACCATAAAATAATGAGCATGAACAAAGAAAACAGATAGTCACACCAAAGAACACAAGATGTAAGGTGGAAACCCAATGTGGGTGAAAACCACCTGCTGCAATATGTCTCTATCTTCTTTCAAATTAGAAACTCCTTTTACAATGGTTTTGTACTGGTGCAGTCCTTTACCATTACGCAGGCTGCAACCTGCAGAGAGCTACAACTCTCTCTCGTTTTCCAGTCTCTCCTGGAAGGGAGCTACAACCCCCTACTTCTTTTCTTACAAGGACCACTTTTCATAAATTTTCAAACTGGATCCATAAGCATCAAATGATCATCAAGTATAAGAGAATCACCCAGTCAACTGTAGTAACCAGATCAACAATAATAGAACCAAACCCAGAACACAGCAATGATAAACAGAGATTTTAAGAGAAGTAAGCAGCTTCACCCATGTACTGCCTACTTACAGTAAGCACCCTGCTCAACTGCTCGCCTGCTTACGTACGCACCCTGCTCAACTGTTCGCCTACTTACGTACGCACCCTGCATACAAGATTTGGATCATTTCCAAGAATGAACCCATCTGGCTGTTCAATGTATACTTCTTCTTCCAAGTCTCCATTCAGAAAGGCTGATTTCACGTCCATTTGAAATACTTTGAAGTTTTGAAAACTTGAGAGAGCAAGGAACATTCGGATGGCCTCAAGTCTTGCAACAGGAGCAAAGGTTTCTTCAAAGTCTATTCCTTCTTGCTGCGCATACCCTTTACAAACAAGTCTGGCTTTGTTTCTAATTACTTCTCCATTTTCATTCAATTTATTTTTTAAGACCCATTTTGTTCCGATAACATTCTTATCCTTTGGTCTAGGAACCAGCTCCCAAGTGTTGTTCTTTTCGATCTGCTCAAGTTCTTCATCCATTGCTTTCACCCAACATTCATCTTTGCATGCCTCTTTCACATTTTGTGGTTCAGTAGAGGAGAGTAATGCCAAATAGCTTGAAGCTTCTGCAACTGTTCTTCTTGTTTGTACACCTGCTTCTTTCTGCCCCATAATCTGAGATTCTGGATGATTCTTCTGAACATATCTGGATGGAGTCTTTTCTTCTATTCTTGTTCGCTCCTCTAGTTCTTCTTGAGGTTATTCTTGAGGTTCTTCTTGAGGTTCTTCTTCTTCATCATTCTGTCATTGGGGGTAGCCTTCATCTTCTTCGATGTCTTCATGATGTACTTGCCTAGGAATGTATCGCTTCTCATCAACCACTACATCAATGCTGTCAACAATTCTGCCAACTCTTTTATTGTAGCATTTGTATGCTTTGCTATGTGGAGAGTAACCAAGAAGAATGCCTTCATCTGCTCTAGGTTCAAGTTTGCCAAGCTGCTCATCAGTATTCTTGATATAGCATTTGCTCCCAAAGATTTTGAAGTGCTTTACCGAAGGAGTCCTACCACTCCAGAGCTCATGAGGAGTTTGAGTGCTGTTTACCCGGACATTTGTTTTGTTGAGAATAACAACCGCAGCATGTGCAGCTTCACCCCAGAAAGTTGCGGGAGTTCCTGACTCATCAAGCATAGCACGAGCCATTTGTTGGACTGTTCTGTTCATTCTTTCCACAACTCCATTTTGCTGAGGGGTTCTTGCTGTAGAGAATTCTCTTCTTATCCCATGTTCTTCACAGAAATCGAAAAATTCATTTGAAGTAAATTCCCCACCTCTGTCGGATCTGAGGCACTTAATTTTGTGACCTGATTCATTTTCAACCAAGGCTTTGAAGGATTTGAATTTTTCGAATGCTTCATCTTTGTGCTTCATAAGTCCTAACCAGACAAACCTGGAGAAATCGTCAATGAATAATATAAAGTATTCTTCTCCTCGAGGTGTTGTTTTCCTGAAAGGACCGCATGTATCTGTATGTACTAGCTCAAGAGGCATGTTAGTTGAACCTTCTTTCTCTGGAAAGTTAGTTCTGGTTTGTTTTCCAAACTGACATGATTTGCATATGGTGTTGTCAGGAATTTTGATATCTGGAAGATCGCGAACTGCCTGATATTTGCATGCTTTCCTTATTTGTGAAAAGCTTAGATGTCCCAACCTCCGATGCCATAACCAGTGCTCATCATCCTTGCTCAGATAGCATTGTTGTTGTCCTTCTTCAAATATGTACAGATTATTTGGAGTTCTTTTGCCTTTGATCACTGTTTTACCTGTATCAAGATCACGAACAAGACATCCATTTGATCTAAATATAACCTCGGTTCTTTGATCACACATCTGGCTGACACTTAGAAGATTATGCTTCAATCCATCAACATACAAAACATTTCCAGCCTTGACCTTTTCTTTTAACTGAGAAATGTCTTTTCCTTTTATAGTTGCAGGAATATCATTTCCAAAAGAGACTTTCTTTTCTTTTTCTAGAGCAGAATATGACTCAAGTTTTTCTTTATCACCTGTTCTATGCTTCGAACATCCACTGTCAATGTACCATAGATTTTCCTGTCCCTCTGCATAAAATGCTATCCCACATCTTTCTGTTTGTGGTTCCTTTATTCTCCATGTTTTGGTGCTCGAGGCTTGTTCCTTTTTCTGCTGAAACTTGCTCCTGCATTCAGAGTCTTCATGACCAAAGTTATTGCAAATAGAACATTCAACTTCATTTTCAAGAACCGAAAAGTTGTTATAGGTCCTTTTTGTAATCCCGGTCATACTTCTTTGTTTTTGAGCTTCCCTAGTCATGATTGTTTTATATGCAACACATTGAGCTGCTTTGTGACCAAAGTTATGGCAAGAAAAGAATTTTCCATTGAAGAAACTTCTGCGGTTATCGAATCTACCAGCCAATTGATTGTAATTTCTATTGTCATCTATTCTTGAACCAAATTGAGAATATTTTACCTGTGGCTGGTTGTAGCTTTTGTTCACCCTTAAGATGGATTGCCCCTGATAGTTTCTGTTTGTAATTCGTCCTTGCTTTACCTGATGATCTTCATTGTTCTTTTTCTCATTTCTTCTTGCTACATCAAGATAACTTTTTGAGGTGGATGCTTGAGAAGTTTCTCCATTATAGCCCAGATCTGTCTTGTTTAGTGGAGACCGCTGCACATTGATAATCTCATCCAAAGTTTCAGATCCTTTGACAAACTTGAGATTAATAGCTTTTGTTTTCTCAATCTCTTTTCTAAGACCAACAATTTCACCTTCTAATTTTTCAAGATGTTTTTCCTTTTCATCAATTTGAAATTGTAGAGTATCAATGATCATGTTCTTTTCTTCTATACATCTCTTGAGTCTAGTAATTTCATCATAAAGGTTATCCATATCTATAGCATCCATATAATCATCATCTTCAAATGCCATTAACAACTTATATTCATTACCTTGTTCATCTTCATCACTGTTTGATAGACCATCACTATCTTCATGAGTGTAGTAGCTTTTCTTATTTGCGTTCTGTTTCTTGTTCCATCTAGCAGGTTCCTTTCCTTTATCCTTATAAGGACATTTTGCAGCATAATGACCTACTCTTCCACAAGCAAAGCATTTAAAAGGTAACTTACCTCTGAACCTTCCAGAACCCCTTTGAAGATTTCTGACAAAATTTGATTCTTCTTCCTCTTCTTCTGGGACGTGGCTTGCTTCATAATAATCTCCTTTGCCTGATGCCTTGAAAGCAGCTTCTCTTCTGTCTGATGGACCTCCCTTTCTCATTTCATAAGCAGTTAGAATTCCACGTAGTTGAGACATAGTAAGAATTCATAGATTTTCCTTTTCTTCTATTGCAGATACTTTAGATTCAAACTTGGGGGACGATGATCTTAGAACCTTTTCAACCACAATAGCCTCTTTTATTTCTTCACCCAAATTTTTCATACAATTAACAACCTCATCTACCCGAAGAAAATAGTTAGCCACACTTTCATCATTATACATTTTGAGAGTCTCATACTGAATTCTGAGAGTTTGAAGTTTAGCACGCTTTACCTGTTCATCTCCTTCATAGCTCGTGACAATTTTGTCCCATATCTCTTTTGTGGATTTATAGTGCATTACCTTCATGAATTCTGATTGAGATATACATCCTAATAGAGTACTGACTGCTTTCGCATTTGTTTCATACTTCTTTTTCTCGGCTGCATCTGTAGGAGTAGCTGAAGGAAAAGCGTAGCCTGTCTCTACGATGTCCCAAACTTCTGTACCAAGAGATTGAAGATAGGCAGTAACTCTTACCTTCCAATAATTGAAGTTTGTCCCATCAAAAACTGGTGGCCTGATTGATGCTTCTCTCTCGTAGTTGCTCATGATGAACGATCTACCTTCAAGCGATCAAGCTTCTCTGAAGGACCTGCTCTGATACCAATTGTTGGAAATAATACTGAGAGGGGGGGTGAATCAGTATTATCTAATTCTTTTAATAAATCTTCCTTATTTGTTTTTTGAATTAGTTTTGCATGTCAGTACCATAAAATAATGAGCATGAATAAAGAAAACAGATAGTCACACCAAAGAACACAAGATGTAAGGTGGAAACCCAATGTGGGTGAAAACCACCTGCTGCAATATGTCTCTATCTTCTTTCAAATTAGAAACTCCTTTTACAATGGTTTTGTACTGGTGCAGTCCTTTACCAGTACGCAGGCTGCAACCTGCAGAGAGCTACAACTCTCTCTCGTTTTCCAGTCTCTCCTGGAAGGGAGCTACAACCCCCTACTTCTTTTCTTACAAGGACCACTTTTCATAAATTTTCAAACTGGATCCATAAGCATCAAATGATCATCAAGTATAAGAGAATCACCCAGTCAACTGTAGTAACCAGATCAACAATAATAGAACCAAACCCAGAACACAGCAATGATAAACAAAGATTTTAAGAGAAGTAAGCAGCTTCACCCATGTACTGCCTGCTTACAGTAAGCACCCTGCTCAACTGCTCGCCTGCTTATGTACGCACCCTGCTCAACTGTTCGCCTGCTTACGTACGCACCCTGCTCAACTGCTCGCCTGTTACATACGCACTGTATCCATTGAACTGCCTGCGGACCTCCGCACCTGCAACCCTTCTGTGCATGCGTACCGGCACACCTGAAACGCTTCGTTCCTGCGTATGTACGCACTTTTCTTTCACTGTACCTACGTACCTTCGGGCATAGATGATTTCAAGACTTCAAAAATAACCCAGACAGTCAGATCTACAGATCTGAACATGCGCCGAAGAGATCTCAATCCATTAGTAGATTCACCTTATTTAGATCTAGACATTACTCCCAAGAGATCATAATATTTCAGATCTAGCCCTCATAAGATATTCAACACCAAAACATACTCAAGCCAAATGATCTCCTTTGCTTTATATAGGAAAGCTCTTCCTTAAATCATGGATCAATACCACGGGCCGACACCATAATAACACAAAACCGTCGGCTAAATACCAAAGGTTAAACATAAGAAACCCCACGTGTGCTTTTCTCTGCCTTGAAATGTGTGCACTGGGGGTACGCACCTCCTGAACGGGATAACTGCGGGTATGTACGCACTTTATGTAACACCGACCTGCGTGTACGCACCTTATGTAAGGTGTACCTGCGTACCCCTTATTTTCTTCAATATTTGATAGCTGATCATCAATCTCTGCTGCTGACTTGAAGTACTGTGATCTATCACATGAATGGGTTGCCATCAAGGACAACACTTTAGCCATAATGCCAACAGGACTGAGTATAGACCAAGTCCAGATATTGCGCACGAGCGATAACTTGCTCTTCCGTTACGACTCACCCCTTTGCCACATCTTCCGTGATGGCAGGAAGTAATGACTTGATAAACCATTCAGCTAAAAGCTGATCGGGAACATACATTTTTACCATTCTACGACGACGTCGCCACTCATGTATATGATCAGATATGTGAGTGGCCATCGTCTGTTTGAAATTGGTAAGGAGTTCCGTTCCTGTTTCGTACCTTATCGGTAATTGAAAATGGGTTAAAAAGGTTGTGGCTAGGGTACTGAAGTTGTCGAATGAAGCTCTAGGCAATTCGATATACCATTTTGCTGCAGGACCAGTTAACGTCCTCTGAAAAAGGCGAAGCCTAATCGAATCATCGTTTAGGGTGTTTGATGAACACCACAGATGAAATGTCATCACACGATTCGACGGGTCTTCACCCGGATTTCCATTAAATTTAGGAATATCTGACGGAAGTTTATGTGGAATCGCTGGCCACCAAGGGGCATAAGCAATTGGATCATTCGTCAGCCGGTTTAGATCTGGTAATTCTAGAGTTGCTAAAAAGGGCAACTGTTGATTCAGGTTAGGCGAAGCATACCCAGGATAAGATGGAATCGCCTGAGCAGTGGGTCTTTGCATACCAGCATAATGTATTTGATGCTGGAAACTTTGACAAGGTTGATGGGAATAACCATTATAGTATGGTTGTTGATAACCGCTTTGAAAATGCAGTTGCCCATTGCTTACAAAGACTTGTTGCTCAGGTCCTTGATATGATTGCTGGAATTGCGGTTGTTGAGATTGAACCAGCCCTGGTTGTTGGACCATTTGCTGTTGTCCAATACTAGATGATTGACCAAGATGAAGAGTCATAGTACTTGTTTGATCCTGAGTCGCTCCAGATAAGGAGGCACTAACCTGAGGTTGTGATTGAGTCGTTGAGACAAGAGGCTGTTGTATTGCAACCTGAGAAACTTGGGGTTGACATACAACAGGTAACGCTTGTACTTGTGATGCAGTCACCATAGCAGGTATAGTGGGAATATTCGACACAGGGTGGACTGGTTGCATTGAATATACAATCCTTGGTTGTTGAGGCAGTATTGGTACCCAACCTCCGGATGTAATTCCAGTTTGACCTGAACTTTGTTGTAAACTCCCATATGGTTGTTCTCCGGGAGGGAACAATGAAAAGGCATACTGCCCTCCATATGGTGGCAATCCAGTACTTAAAGGGTAGATTGGCCTTTGAAGACACATTGGATCAATTTGTTGAGTTTCAACATAAGAAATACCAGATGATAATCCGGATGAAGAAATAGAAACTAACCATGTCGTCGAAGCAGTCCCTGATGGGACTCCGGCTTGTTGTTGATAACTTGCCGGGACAGATGGTATACCATCGAACATCGTTGGGGTAGCAGCAGGAGGCTCTGCCACTGCTGTGTCGGACGACACAGTCCTGGATGTCGACGGTTGTTCAGACATATCTAGTCTATCCAAAAGATTTTCTAGCGATTCTACAAGAACTTACAATGAAAAGAGACTAACTTCGAAGATCAACGAGGGAATGGTGATGATTATTCCGTTTAAAATAAATTTTAACGACGCTTAGACACAACCTGCTTTTTCAATTTTAAAGAGTCGAGAAAAAGCAAAAGATGACTCTAGTCTCCTTCGATGTTTTAATGAGCCTGAAGTGACAAATGCTCGGATGGACTTTTTCCGTTATAGAGTCTGAAAAAGGCCAAAAAGGAACTGCTATGGAGTTCTAGGTAGAGGGTGTGCCAAACTTTTCGCAAAACCGTAGAATACTTTTTAAGGTACGGGCGGTCAATCTTCCTGAATGCTGTGTTCAGTGCATTGCGATCAGTAGGGTGGCCGACACAGCTTCCTAAGGATAAAGGTTTTATGCCTATAGGGGTCTCCCAATATATACTCGACGGTACGTGGGAGCACAATCCGTACTGGCGCTATCGTCCCTCAGGAGGAATCACCCACCATCAGCGAGATCGACAGTCACTAGGTTTTACGACGCCGGAACACGTCTCTAGCCTAGACCTCTATGTTGTGCGTTATGTTACAAAGCGTTATTAAGTTCATTCAGTTTATTTTATGTTGATCTTTCTTAGAAGTTTGCCTTTTGAGGTTCACCACGAGATGTATAGACAACTTCCTAAATGCAATCTAGAAGATGATAAGCAAATTTTATCTCTTTTTTAACAATGAAAATCCTAGCTACAAAGGGAAAAGAAAGACACCATCTTTTCTCAGAGAGAAATCAGCACACTCTAAATGCACTTTCCCTAAATCAATCATGCAAACTATCAAGATGCAAATGCACAATGCAAGTGTTTGTTTTCCGCTTTCTTAATATTGATGCCTAAAAAGAAAGCTTTTTGCACAACTTTGAATTTGCTTTTAAATGACAAATACAAACAAGTTTACTTTTTCGAAATCAGAAAGGGTAGAAGAGATTACAACACTTTACGATTTTCGAAATGAACACTTGTTTCGACACTTAAAAGAGACAAACTCAAACCAAAAGCAAAAGTAAATGTATAACCAACTGTAAACAACCAATGAACTCTCTCCTAAGATCACAATCAACAGATCTGAATCAAAGGCTACAGGATGACTATTTCACTAATGCAATGGAAAACTGTAAATGATGCCACAAACACATAAAAACACTCACAGTCTTTTTGTACAAAAGGAGGCGGAATTAAAGCAGAGAAAAGGGCTATCAGACAGGTACCTATGCTGGTTACAGGCTGCAAAAATCAGAGATCAAAACAAGGCAAAACAAAGCAGAGAACCCCAGCTGCACAAGGCCTAACTAGATCAGCGCACCTGTATAACAGGGAAACTGAATTTCAACACAGGTAGCCTTCACGGGAACTGCGTTGAAATGCAGAGTCTCTTCACAGAGCCTGCGCTGAAGGAGAAACGAGAGTTCCTCACTGGGTTCTGGGTCACGGTTTACTATTTAATCTACAGTTTCAGGCCAAATCAAAGCAACAAGCAAGGTACAATCAAAGGGATGCTTTGAAGGAGGACTAGGATCTATCACAAAGGATCATCAAATCATTTGTGAGTCCATTGTTCAGATCATAGACAAATTCAGTGATTGGATCAAAGCAGCAGCTGTCTACTTTGCATCTCAGAATAGCAGATGAAGTTCGATTGTTGCTGTTGAGTCTATGAAACAAACAATGATAGAAACACAAATAAAATGACTAAACAGATCTCCCCAGTGGAGTCGCCAATTTTTTGTGGGGAAAAATTCCTATGCAGGACGATCCTATCCACCTAAGGTGTGACAGTGCCTTAGCAACAAACAAAAACAGCTATTCTAGTATTCTTCCTTTATGAATTAAGAATGAAGAGAGATGAATGGACTAACCGGTGTCTTCCGTTTGTCCCTCGATCCGGTTTCTCTTCTCTTTGAGAGTTCCTAGCTAATTTCCTTCTCACTCACCCAGCTTCAACAGGTTCCTGCAAGATCACAAAAAGGGAACACTACACAAAGACATAGATTCATATTCATAACTAGTTCAGGATTAGAAATAAACTAAACATACTAATGCAATCATACATCAAAGATACATCAGTATATAGGAGAAACCAAGATAGCTTTATTGATGAATAACAAGGTTCAGGAGGAGATACAACCAAGAGGGCTCCAATCCAGCATCTACCTCCCAGCAAATGAAATCCTTTCTTCACCTCCCTTCAAAGCATTAAGCACCCAATGATTCCAATCTCAAACCAACAACAATTCTTTGCAATAACAAAATTCCAGCCTCTAGATCTCATGGAGAAGAGATCCATATATAGATGTTTGGAGGGAGGATGAGTTAGCTTGTGATCTGACTAGTGTCCTGTCTCTCTATCAGTTCTTACTTCCACTTGGAGACTAAGAGCCTCTTACTCATCACTTAGTCGAACTCAGCAAGGCAAGTGTCATGGAGGAAGATTCTGGAAGCTTCCACAGTCTTGACACCTCTCACAAGAGACCCTGACATTTGTCATTTCCCGCTCAGCGCACCCTGGTAGTGCTTCCACCTGTGTTGCAATGCAACTAGCCAGTGTAGCCTCTGCATTTCAACGCAGGCAGCTAGTGGAGCTTCTGAATTGATCCTGAATTGACTTGTTTTTGAGCAGTTTCTGGTGGAGAACTTTTGTGAATTGCTGTGGTTTGTTAACCTTGTTCCTCTAGGGGTAGGAACAACATGTTTAGGGACTTTGGATCCCTTGGATTACGGACATTTCATGCTTATAGCTGTAAGGCACAAACATTTCTATAACAAATGATACTGGGGAACGACTATCATTCCTGGTGGCTTGCCCTCATCATATTACACCCTAGTAGACTTTTCTTGACTTTATTGATCTTATTTCAGTATTTTTGAAGTGTTTTTAGTCAAAAATTATGCTTGAATGTCTCTTGATTTGACTCTTTGGCACTAGCATAGTGTTGGTCTTGACACAGTGCACTGCAGAGCAGCCCCTACATTAGATATAGTGCATTGTAGAACACTGTCTCCCACTCTGGCCTGTGTTGATTCCTCTTAGGCTAAAAAACCCACCTTTGGATTGACTTTTCCAAATTTGCTTCCGTTTTTTCTTGCTGAAAGATCAATTATTCTTGTGGTTCTGAAATCAAGTTGTATTTCTCCTCCTAGCCCTACTTTGGCCTTGATTGTTTAGTGTTTCTTAAATGACTTCTTTATCATTATCAATTCATTGTTAAAGTTAGCTTATAGTCGCTTAATCCTTTCTGAAAAGGAAGTGTCATAAAGTTTTCATTTCTTTCGAAAAGGAACTGTCATAAAGTCTTCGTTTCTTGCGAAAAGTATTGATTGATTGTATGTCATTTAGTTTCCTTTTGTTCATTTAAACATTAAGGGAATTGAAAATAAAAACTTGCATTATGCATCTATAGGTTTGTGTGTGCTTGTTGGAATAGTATAGGGAAATTGTATTAGACGTGCTCTTTTCTCTTTGATTAAACATTCTGATTTCTCTATCCCTTATAGCTAAGGTTTTCATTGTTCAAATAAAATCAAAATAATGTTTCTTATCATAGTTGCATTCTAGGAATTTCAAAGACATCACACGCTGAACTTGAAAGACAAACTCTTAATCAAGATCAACTTAAAATTTATCTCAATTAACCTAATGGGGCATTGTCACTTAACGCATAACCTTTAGAGGTTCTAGGCTAGAGATGTGTTCCAGTGTTGTAAAACATAGTAGCTGTCGTTAATTGTCTACAATACATTCCGAGTGTGATACCTCATTCCACGTACATAAGTATATCGTAGCTCATCCATGTACTTTCGGGTATATAGGGCAGTGTTATAGTATGAAAAGTATAAAGGAATGCTCTCACTTTGTGGTTTCGCATTAGACAACGCTAACACAGATTAGACCTCCATGTATTTTCAAGTATATTTGGGAGGACTACATTAGGTTGCTATCCATATGTAGGTAACTAAGTCAGCTCCCTTGTATACTGTGACACACCGAGAACAACATTCAGGGAGATTTCTTGCATGTATGTTAAGTCCTTGGTTCACTGCGGTAGTATATTATAGTTCGCAGTTACTTGGTAGTCATTTTTCCTAGATTATCCCTCTTTTGTTTTTTTATGTTATTTTGATTAAAATAAAATTAATTGACCATGCATAACATCCTCGACATCACTCCTTAGTTGATCTTAGGTTGAGACATATGGCAACAACTCCAGAGTCCACCAATCAAGGAATTCTTTTTTATGGGAATCCTAGTCCTTTTTCTCCTTTCAGAAATATTGGTGCTCCATATATGGCTACGTTATCCATTCTGGGATTTTTTGAGAATGCAACAAGATGATGGAGCTTAGTGGAAAGGAGTTGCCTTCACTAAGTGGGCTCGCACGCAAATTATGGCGCAAAGTATATTTTTATACACGTCTATTTTTAAACATATGGATCATGTCTATGAGTTGCAGGATGCTGTTTATGGATGATTGGTAATGTTGGGAAAAATAGATGGACTTCTATTTTTTGGTTCACAACAGCAGTGATCAAAGTCTATTTTTAGACTGCCAGGTTAAAAATAGAAAAGCCAAATATTAGTGTCTCATAAGAATATTTAGACTATAAACTTTATCTTATCCTCTTGGAGCACTTCAGTTTGAGCTACAGATGTGTCACATGCAGCTGTCAGAAGGAAATACACTTTTCTTGTGAGTCAGTTGAGCTATTGCATGCATGACATCAGTTAGAACTCATACATGTGAGTTCTATGGAGTTGATGGAGTTGTGTTCAGTTTGACTTGGTTAAACTAGTTGTAATTAGTATAACTGCAAATAGACTAGTGATGAGTGATGTGAATTAATTAATTAAATTAATTCACTAATTATTAACTCATAATGCAACTGAAGAATAAATCATTTAACTCATTGCATGTACAGTTCAGTGGAGACATGTGTTAGAGGTTGAGATTGTTATCAGTTGTGACTATAGTTGTGCATGAGATCTTGCATAATCAATGGATTGAGTATGCCCATGAGGATTTCTCAGCATATGCCCAGTAGAATAGCCCGTGGTCACGTGATTTCCAGTGTGATTGATTCTCAATAGGTATTGTGCAATAGAGACAGGCAAAGTAGTGGAGATGATTTGAACCTGTGACTTGTTTGGATCTGAGCTAGTTTTGTGTGTAACAGGTGGAGATAGTGCTGAATACTTGTGAGGAGTATTATACTATGTAATGTTACACGTTCTCAATCATTAATATATAGATAGTGTGGGGTTTTCAGCTGTATGCTTTCCTCGGGTTACATACTATGTTAATGTGTGCATGAAATTGATGTTTCATTGTTTTTGATGTTGCTAAATTGATGATCAATGTAGAGGAGATTACGTATTGTGCATGTATTCCGCAATAGTGTATAATCAGGATAATCTCTGTAAATATGTTTTTACTATTCAAAATTTCTACATGGTATCGGAGCTGTTGATCATCAGATTTATTATTTAGAAAGTGTTTACATCTTATTTCTTCAGGTAGAGTCTGTAATCGGGACAGGTAGCCTCTAGATTCATCCTTCCTTTGGAAGGTGAGATATCCGGTAAAAACCCATACAGCCAATCTATGTACAAGAAATAATTTGTTCTCGCGAATCTTAGATCAGAGGTGGTTGAGTTTGGAGCTGGTGGAATTCGAATTTGCAGCAGTGTTTTCTTGGTATCAATGTGGCAATGTGTTTCAACAGATTGCGATTGGAGTATGCTCTTGAGGGCAGCTCAAACTATATTGCATGGAAGGACAGGATGGAGGCAGTGTTGGATGATAATGGGCTGAAGGATTTCATAGAGACTGATGTCCCAAAGCCTACTGATACTATGCAGGTTGATGCTTCGCAAAAGAAGACAACAAAGTGTCGAAGGATTCTGTTGGAGGGCATGAAGGATCACATTGTGTCCAGCCTGCATGGAAAGGCTTCTCCATACTTGATGTGGAAAGCATTAATAGATCTATTCCAAAGCAAGAGTGATCAGAGGAAGCTGGCGCTCAAGGATAAACTCAGAAACATCAAATGTGAGAAGGGTGACAGTATGCCCAAGTATCTCACGAAGTTCACTCAGTTTCGAGATGAGCTGGGAAGTGTGGGGGTGACTGTCGATGATGAGGACTTGGTAGGACATGTCCAAGGTGAAGTGTTTTCACTGTCACCAGCATGGGCACTATGCCACTAATTGTCCGCAGAAGAAGAAGAACAAGCAAGCTGTTGGATTTGCAGCAGGAGAGGCTCTAGCCTCGCAGTTTGAGCTTGATTTTTCATTGATCGCATGCTTGGTTTCAAGTGTGATGGGATCGGTGTGGTTCTTGGACAGTGGTGCATCTTTTCACATGACAGGAGATCGAGATTTGTTTTCTAATGTAGAGGACAAAGATCTTGGAGTGCACATAGAGATGGGCAATGATGGTAGATACAGTGCGACCGATATCGCTACCATTTCCTTTGAGAGGGAGTCTAGTAAACCCTTCGTATTGGAGGAAGTGATGCATGTTCCAGGATTGAAGAAGAATCTTATCTCTATGGTGATGTTAGAAGACAAGGGATATGATGTTGTTTTCAGTGAGGGAAAGGCTTTCCTACGGAGCAAGACAACTGGAGAAACCTAGAAGATAGGGGTTCGAGTGAGGAACCTTTATCAATTGCATGTAGGTGGATGCGTAGCAATGGCACGCAAGGCAGAGGGATTGGTGAGCCAGGATGATGGTGAGCTGTGGCATAGGAGATTGGGTCACCTTCACCATGGAGCCTTGAAGATACTACAACAGATCACTATAAGGCTTCCTAAAGGAACTCTTGCGCAGTCAGATTAGTGCAAGGGGTGTAATTTGGGAAAGTTTGTGAAAGCCACCTTTCACGAGAAGGATATTCATGCCACGACGATCCTTGAGAGAATTCACACAGACATGTGTGGACCTCTCTCAATAGCTTCGACAAAAAAACATAGGTATTATGTGATTTTTGTTGATGATTTCTCTCGTAAGTGCTGGATCTTCCTCATGCAGAAGAAGAGCGAGACATATTCAAAGTTATGTGAATTCAAAGCACTAGTCGAGAAGGAGTCGGGGAAGAAGGCGAAAGTTCTTAGGAGCGATAATGGTGGTGAATACATCTTTGGCAAGTTCAAGGATTTCTGCAACGTAGAAGAGATTAGAGAGCTCATAGATCCCCATAACCCATAGCAGAACGGGGTTGCTGAATGGAAGAATAGAATGATCGTGGGTGCTGCACGAGCGATGTTGCATGATCAGGGCCTACCCCTTCACTTGTGGGTGGAAGCATGCAATACAACCGTTTATGTGCAGAACCAATGTCCTCACAGGATACTTGGCATGAGTACACCCGAGGAGGCTTATTCTGGTAAGAAGCCTGATCTTTCTCATTTGAGGATATTTGGTGCTAAAGTTTACATGCATATGATGAAGGATGCCAGGAAGAAGTTGGAGCCGACCACAGAGGTCGGGATATTTTTGGGGTACACTGATACGTCCCACAACTATCGTGTGTGTTTTCCAGACAGTGGTAAAACTGTTGTGCGATGAGATATAAAATTTTAGTAGGAGAAAGCCATGAAGTGTTCACTTGAGAGGGAGCCACACTTGCATGTAGATGAGGAGCTATTACTTCCTAAGGATGAGCTTCAGGACGTGGATCAGCCACAGGAAAAGGTTCATGGAGTGGAAGAGACCACTCATGCAGCGCCAACCATCAGAGGGCGAAAACGCTTGACAAAAGCTGAGCGACTGGCTCAAGATGTAGAGAAAGTTGTAGGACCACATATATCCCAATGCAGAGACAGTCACCTGATTGGTACATTGGATACATGGCTCTTGTGAGCAAATGTGTTGTGACTGAGCCATCCTTTCTCGAGGAAGCTGTGGAGGATCTCACATGGGTAGACGCCATGGTGGAAGAGTATGATTTGATTGTCAGAAACAGTGCATCGGATATTGTTCTAGACCGGAAGGGAAATCAGTGGTGGGTTCGAGATGGATCTACAAAGTTAAGCAGGCAGTTGACGGGAGTGTGGAGAAGTACAAGGAAAAATTTTTTGCCTGAGGCTTTTCACAGATAGAGGGGATCGATTATGAGGAGACCTTTGCACATGTCACAAGGTATTCTTCCATACGGACAATTCTTGCTTTCTCAGCGCAGATGGGATGGCACATTCATCAGATGGATGTGAAGACTGCATTCCTCGACGAAGTCATTGAGGAGGAGGTGTACATTGAGCAGCCCGAAGTTTTTGAGATCTTCAACAGCAAGTCGCATGTGTGTAGGATCAAGAGAGCATTGTATGGGATGAAACAAGCACCACATTCTTGGTACACATGGATAGACAGTTATTTCACCGAACTTGGATTCTCCAAGAGTGAGGCGGATCCTAACCTATACTAGATTGTGGTGGAGGGTAAGTTGCTTATCATTGTACTTTATGTAGTTGATTTGATTCTAATGGGTGATGAGCTGTTGATACTTTCATGCAAGGATGATCTTGCTAAGGAGTTTGAGATGAAGGACTTGGGCCTCCTTCAGTATTTCCTGGATTGGAAATTTGGTAGTGCAGTGATGGACTATTTGTTTCTTAGGGTAAGTATGCTCAGGAGATACTGGAGAATTTCAACATGCATGGCTGCAAGCCTATTGATACTCCTCTTCCTGGAGGTTGGAGGAAGGAGGATGCCGCTTCAGCAGAAGAAGTGGATGCCACTATTTATTGATAGTTGGTGGGATCGCTTATGTATCTAGTCAATACACGACCTGATATATGCTATGTTGTTAACCAACTTTCATAAGCTATGGTTAAGCCAACCAAGTTCTTCTGGAAGGCGGGCAAGAATGTATTGTGTTATTTGAGAGGCACATCGGGATATGGATTGTGGTACAGACAGGAGGATCTAGATTGGGCAGGGAGCTTAACGGATGACATCAAGTACCATCATATCAGAGATTGTGTGCAGCTGAGAATCATGTTACTTTCATACATTCCAATGGAGGATCAAGATTCTGATATCTTGACAAAGGCGCTCACCAAGAGCAAATTCAAATACCACCAAGGTAGGATAGGGGTTGCAGATAATTTATATCTTGTTGAGAGGGAGTGTTGAGAATGCAACAAGATGATGGAGCTTAGTGGAAAGGAGTCGCCTTCACTAAGTGGGCCCGTAGGAAAATTATGGCGCAAAGTCTATTTTTAGACATATGGATCATGTCTATGAGTTGCAGGATGTTTTTTATGGATGATTGGTCATGTTGGGAAAAATAGATTGACTTCTATTTTCTGGTTCACAGCAGGAGTGATCAAAGTCTATTTTTAGACTGCCAGGTTAAAAATAGAAAAGTCAAATATTATTGCCTCATAATAATATTTAGACTATAAACTTTATCTTATCCTCTTGGATCACTTCAGTTTGAGCTACAGATGTGGCACATGCAGCTGTCAGAAGGAAATACGCTTTTCTTGTGAGTCAATTGAGCTATTGCATGCATGACACCAGTTAGAACTCATGCATGTGAGTTCTGTGGAGTTGGATGTGGAGTTGATGGAGTTGTGTTCAGTTTGACTTGGTTAAACTAGTTGTAATTAGTCTAACTACAAATAGACTAGTGATGAGTGATGTGAATTAATTGATTAAATTAATTCACTAATTATCAACTCATAATGCAACTGAAGAATACATCAGTTAACTCAGTGCATGTACAGTTCAGTGGAGACAGGTGTTAGAGGTTGAGATTGCTATCAGTTATGACTATAGTTGTGCATGAGATCTTTCACAATCAATGGATTGAGTATGCCCATGAGGATTGCTCAGCATATGCCCAGTAGAATAGCTTGTGGTCACGTGATTTCCAGTGTGAGTGATTCTCGGTAGGTATTGTGCAATAGAGGTAGGCAAAGCAGTGGAGAATATTTGAACCTGTGACTTGTTCGGATCTGAGCTAGTTTTGTGTGTAACAGGTGGAGATAGTGCTGGATACTTGTGAGGAGTATTGTACTATGTAATTTTGCATGTTCTCAATCATTAATATACATATAGTGTGGGGTTTTCAGCTGTATGCTTTCCCCGGGTTACATACTGTGTTAATGTGTGCATGCGATTGATGTTTCATTGTTTTTTATGCTGCTAAATTGATGATCAACGTAGAGGAGATTATGTATTGTGCATATATTCTGTAATAGTGTATAATCGGGATAATCTCTATGAATAAGTGTTTATTATTCAAATTTTCTGTAGGATTTACCATTGGCTTGCCAATATGGTTGTTTTCAACCTCCTTGGTTCAAAATGTCATGATTTCTCTGCAATCGAGTACTACTCCACCTGGACAAAATCAACCTCCAGTTGATCCTAAAGTTTAGCCTTTGCCTTCTTCATCAGTTGTTTCTTCCTTCCCTTCTTCCTCTTCACATGGTGAAAGTATTGACACTAGTAACTAGATGGATAAGGAGAAGAATAAAGGGAAGAAGAAGAAGAAGAAGAAAATTTAGCAGGGTGGCAAAAATTTCTTCGAATGCAACTTCTAGTGAGAAACCATCTGAGAAGCCTCACAAACTTCGATATCCTTCCAAACTTTGTACCAGAGACCATCTTCTTCAAAATTTTTCTAGTATTCCTTAGATCTTAGAAGAATGGTCTTCTCATTCACATAATCTTGTGTCATCAACTTCTAGAGATCATGTTGGTGACACACCATCAACTAGTGGTAGTAAAGTTCATGTAAAGAAGGGTAAAGTTAAGTTTTCCAGTAGGTTATGCAAAGGGAATGACACCATTCACCTCTTTCCCTATCTGGATAAAGCCCAAAAAGTGTTGGATATCTGTCCTGCTTCTCAGCAGTGACTTCCATCTAGTTACAGGAGACTCTCCCTTAAGCCTTCACTAGTTGATGAAGTGACTGACCCCTCAACCATCGGTCAAACCCAATCTCCTTGAATGTGAAGCTCATCAGTCTATACCTAACCAATCACAGGTCAAGGAAATGGTTGACCCAATTTCACATTCAGTTAATCGTACCTTTCCCATAGAGAGTGAGTATGATACCACTCAGGTTCTTTTCCTTTCTTCAGATTCCAATGAACTTGGAGGTAATCCTCCTATTCCATCAAGACAAGAGGAAAATCCTCTTGTTCTCGTAACTCAAGGGGGTAATTCTCCCATTCTTACAGTACCCCCTCCAAGTAGTCTGGTCACTTCCTTTGATTGGAATCGACTAGCAGGATGTTTTCTTCCTTCTTATGTACCTTTCAAGATCATAGTACAGGTTTATAATATGATTGTATCTATCACTATTATAGATTAAGCTACATCTATGAGTATCCTTTCCTCCACTACTTGGCAGGTGCTCGGTTCTCCACCACTTGTGCCTGTTACCCAGAATCTATTGGCTTTTAATAGAGGAACCAGCCAACCATTAGGGATCCTTCCTTAGTTGCCTATTACTTTGGGAGGAAAAAATGTTTATCTCAATGTGGTGGTGGTCCCAAGCCCTTCAGATTGCAATTTAGTTCTTGGGCACAAATATGTTTATGAAATGGGAGTTATTGTTTCAACACTCTTTCGAGTGATGTGTTTCCCACATGAAGACAGAATTGTCACCATTGACCAACTTTCATTTCTAGTCCAAATATGGCTTCTAGTCATACATCTTCCCTAAATTGTCCTTTTGTCCCAATGGTATCTTCCCTGCCACAGGTCAATTATGTGGCAACCCATTCCATTCCTACAACTAACGATCAATTCCGTGATGTTGTGCATTTTGTACCGGGGGCGTTGGAACCAGATCTCTCTAATGGATTCCTTGCTATATATCCCTTCCACAGCATTGTTATCCCATCTGATGAGAACCTCTTGGAAGTCATGACTTCTTATGGCTCGTGACCAAGGAATCATGAGCATAGTTCCTTTACTTGTGTCAAGCTCGTTAAAAAAATGGAACAAGGAATATGAGGATATTTCTTTTACTATGTCAGACTCATTAAAAAAATGAAACAGGTTCGAGAGCATAGTTCCTTGTCTTCTGTCAAGCTTGTTAAAAAATGAAACAAGGAATCGAGCATAGTTCCTTGTCCTATGTCAATCTCGTTAAAAAATGAAACAAGGAATTTAAGCAGAGTTCCTTGTCTTGTGTCAAGTTCATTAAAAAATAATACAAGGTCCCCTGGAGTAAATTTCCAATTCGAGTCTCTGATTAGATCTCTTAAAAGCCCAGTCTAGTCTTTCACTTTATCTCGTAAATGACCCTTCATTCCATCCACTTGATAGCCACAAGAAGTCTACTTAGGTGAATTTAATGAGTCTTGGGGGGCATGCACCTAGAATCGAGTCATCTTGCTAGGGTCATGTAAACTGAATCCAAGCATAGTTTTTCATTTCAATCTTGTGCAAACATGAAATTGAATCCAAGCATAGTTTTTTGTTTCAAGCTTTTGTAAACATGAAATTGAATCCAAGCATAGTTCCATATGGTTCAAGCTTGTGTAAAAATGAACCCATCTTCATTTTAACCCTCATGATTTCCATTATATCAGCCTCTTCTATCAGATGAGCCTTGGTTTTTCTCCTTCCATCGTCACTATCTTCTTGGCCGATCATATGCTTTCACTTGATTGTTTTACCCTTTTTGAGGAATAGTTGCAATGAGTGTTCTTATTAGCCAGCCTCTTCACATAAATCAACATGTTTTGAGAAGTTCCAACATCACTGGAACTAGTTTCTACCCTAGACACCACCAGTCTCTCTAAGTGGAGTCCTCTTTAAGCTCATTTCAGACTCTTGAAACATGAAAAGATCGCCGAGTATTTTCCTTTTTCACTCATTAAAAGAAAATAAAAATAGGGGGTCTATTTTCAAGCTCTTTTCTGACTCTTTAGACAAGAAAAGATTGTTGGGCGCTTGTCCTTTTCAGCTCGTTAGCAGATTCAAAATGACATCTACTCAATATAAGTTTAACCCTTTTCTAGAATGAGATAGATTACTTACGAAAAAGGAATACGTTGATCAAACATGGTCAATAGGTTCTCTCTTGTATTATTTTACACTTTTTCGGACTTGAGAGACAAACTTGTGAAAAAAAAACTTGTGGAGTTTCCGTTTTCTCCCTTTTCAAACTCTCTAAACATGAAAAGGACTGAGTTCTCATTATAGTTAAACTCGTTAAAACATAAAATAGTGACAAAATTGTCCATCATGACAAGACTGAGTTTCACCTTCTCTAGGCTTGTTAAAACATCACATAGAGATGGATTCACCCAAAGCGTGGAATTATATTACAAGCATATGTTATCCTCCTTAAGCATGTTAAAAAATAAAGAAGTACTGGTCAGTAATGACTGGGGAAAATGGGAAAAGGGATAAATCACTTTATGGTAGCAAGTCGCTCTTGAACATGACACTTTCACTTCATATCTGTGACTATTTGGGTTGGGTTATCTGCTTGATGGTTATCATACCTATGGTCTATCACACCATCCGTCACTTTTTATTTGGGTCAATGTTTCCAATTCATTCAGTGTCGTTGACATGTTCAAGATAAGTCACTCAGTAAAACACATCCTTTGCAATACTCATAAACCTTAATTTTTCATGACCACCATTCTTGAACCTTGTGTCATTAGTCACATTCTGTCTCCAAAATCATTAAACTCATTTCGTGTCATTGATGGGGGATACATGAAGGCCCTCCTGTGACGAGTTTCTTCTTGTTGACATTAGCACATTATCCAAGAAGTTGACATAGAAACACCCTTACAGTACCTTGAGACTTGCATACATCAATGGAAATTTTCTTACTTTCAACGACAGGTTGACATCACTAGGCTTGGACCGAAAGACTTTGTATGGTGTTCGACATCAAAACATTTATTCACACCATGCAGAATCTACTGCAGTATATTGAGAATCATTATCATTATCAGTGATCTCTCTCACGTCTATTAATGGCTTACATTATTAATTTGTAATCAGACGGTGTCTTCCCATGTTCAACTTCAAATCACATATTCACATGTTTAGACTCGTACTTTAGAAAACAATTAGACGAGATAGAAGACCCTAGATCTAGTTTCATCCATCCAGGCTGGGATTTCAGGAGAGTACTAAATCATTTGTATAATGGCTTCACACGAATGGTCATCCTATCATGGGTATATATCTCTAGACGACTATCTATGTACATGTAATGAAAATTTTATATGCTGAGTATGGGTATGCCTTCCCTCAGCAATTCATGAAAAAATTCAAAATATCATGATATTATGTATTGTAATCGATGCAGGTCACCGTCTTCTTCAGATCCTCTCCTTCACATCGTAAAGCATATCACTTGACGTTATCATTTTTGACTTCATGCTTTAGGGGGAAACTGTTATAGGTCAATTTGGGCACATCACTCCCGCCATTCAGATCAATGTAATTATGGCTCATCCAACCATAATTCAGTTGTTACATTCCCTAGACAGTTCATCGCATTAAATGCTTCCTTCCATGAAAGTTTCCTAGCCTAAAGCCTTACTAAAATGCATCCTCGGGACACCAGCGTAGCCTTGGTCCGGGGTAAATGTGCTACAGAGAAGGCAAGCCCATTCTAGCCTGCACAGCAGTGCACTTAGGCCCTCTTTGACCTGCACTGGGCGAGATTGAGAAAAAATTTCATAAGGTTCTAGGAATATTCCTTGATTCTAGATGATTCTAGAAAGATCCCATCTCTTATCTCCTCCTATGAGCTCAAAATTGGATAGGCTAAGGATCCATCAACCTCTTATCCTCTCATCCCTTTCTCCCTAGAACTAACTCCAAGTTTGGGAGGCCTTTCAATAACCTCATTTATGACAAAATCACTTCCATATCCTATAAATTGTGCACTCATCATAGTGATCACGGGGCTAAAATCTGAAGTTTGTAAGGAAATTCTGTTGGTTTGAGAATTGAGTTCATGTCAAGCAATATTATGTTGCTAGATTGGTCTTCTTTTGATGTGGTGAGGGTTGGACTAAAGCTGGAGGAGTGGCACAAGCTCGAACTGTATTGGGTGATACTCTTCCTTCTACATTAATAAAGAGTTTATTCATTTCCTCATATTATTGTCCATATATGTGATGATTATGTGTTCCAATGTCTTCGATTCCATTGTTTTATAGTAGATAGATCATGTATGCTTTGATCATTTCTTGTTTCCGTTTCTTTTGATATAGGTACCTTTTGAGCGGATTTAGTTCAAGTGGGAGTGATGTTAGTGATTCAAAAGAGATCAAGGAAGAAAAATACTACAATTAAGTTCCTTCATCTCATCTATTTACTATAGGAAAAGGTTAAACTACTTTCTTTCTGTTGTTTTAGGTGTAGTCACCTACCTAGGGAAAATGTGTTTATCCATAGACAAAAATTCCATATAACACTCATGTCATGTTCCTTTATTAGTTGGCTGACTGTAAGGAGTCTGGTAGGCTTAGCTTTAGTTATTAGGGTGACTAAGGGTGGTGAATGGCTGCAATTTTTCCCTATCTCCACACACTTTCAAACCATACAATTTTTTTAAACTCCCAAGCCAACCTTTTTCACTTAAGAAAATAACTTTTTCTGTTCCTAGCTATCAATTCAAATCATAGGAAATATGGGCCACGTACCATTCATTGTCATTCTTTTTATGAGGAGAATTTCTAAGCAACTAGACCCTATGCACCTCCTTTTAGTGCTCTCTGTGAATTTATTATGTTTCTTGTAGCTCCTTTTGTTTGTTGTAGTTGTTGTTTCCTATAGGGTGGATGAAACAAGTTTCCCTCCTCGATGGCTCTCCAAGGTTGTCCTCACCCTCTCTGATCTTGAAATGAACAAATGGCGCATGAGATTTCATAATATTTTGTTTTTAAGGTCGATTCCTTGGAGTGTTGTATTGGCTACCAGTGTACGGGATTTTCTCTTATGGACCGTTGGCCCACCATTATATATCATGCAACCTCTCCTCATAATCATCACCAAATTTCCCACAAATTAGCTCAACCACATTTTCAGCTCATTCCTCTTTGATGTGATGGTGCCACATGCCAGGTTGACTAGGAGTTCACTTTTTGTTTTCGAGCTGAGTGTGGCCAAGTTAACTAGCCACTTCCAACTTCTAAAAACGAATTTTTTGTTTTCCCACACTTTTACTATATCATACCTAGGGAAGAACTGAGATGAGGTGTCATACCTATGCCTTCCTTTGCCTGGTTGTGTTGTAACATCCTTTATTTTTGATAAGTTAGTTTTTATTTATCAAAGAGGGTATAAAAAAGTAAAGAATAAAAAAATGAAAATGAAAAAATGGAAAATGAAAAGAGATGAAATGAAACCCATCAAAAGAAAATAAAAAATTATATAAGTGAGATTGTTTAAATGCCACTTTAAATAAATAAATTTCATTGTAATAAAGTAAGGTTTTGTGTGCATCTTTTTTTAATGCCACAACCTGTTGTTTGATTTGAATCATATTGTTTAATCATGATAAAATCATTTAAATTTATGTTTTGGATTAGTGAATAAGATCACCAAATTGTTTAATCTTGGTAGAACATTATCAGATATGATAGAATAACATAAATTGCAGCCTAACACTTTCAAAATTTGGCCAAGGGATATATTAGATTAAGGTTGGATTGATTAGTAGATAATTACCTCTTAAGGGTGATTAATTTTTGTATTAATTTAAACTTTATTATGTTTTAATCCAAAGTCATAAACAACAAAACAAGTTTGTCGTGAAGCGCTAAGGAGTAGACACATTTGGAAGGTGATCCACTTCCCCACCCAGATCAGTGGCGGGGATGTCATTTCATAGCCCCTTCCATCGTTGCATGATAATAGCAGGACGAGGGTCCAAAAAGTAGTTTTCCTCAAGGAGGGCCCCTCACAATGTGGCATTCCCTCCTGATTTCGTACCCCCTGCTCATTACCAGTTACCACTACCCCCTCCCCCCCACCTCAAAAATCCACTTATATACTTTACGCGTCATCCCACCAATTGTCATTCCCTTTCCCACACCTTCCATTGCCCAACCATTTCACTCCACGTGTCCATATCTATTACATTTTATCCACCTATCCATTTATTCTAGTTGTTACCATTTTTCTATTATGCCATAAATGAAAATCCTTCTATTCAGTCATTGTTTCCATTAATGGTAATGTATTCTATGTTATAAATATGCCCTTCATCCTTGCTACGTTATTTTCCCTGAATTTATCTTTTATTCAGATTCGTTGGTTTCGTAAGTTCGACTATTCCTTGTTTCTGTTCTGCTGCATAACTGAAATTTCCATCAGAACGATTTTTGTTAGGTATTTTCATCCCTAACCTTTTGTTATTTCTTCCTCCTAATTTTGCAAATAAAGGCTCCTCAAAGAAAATACCAACCCTCTGCTAGTTAAACTTCATCACATGAAATCCCAAAGTCTCGAATGCCCTACACCTTGATCACATTCCCTTAGTTGTCCAATTCTTCAAAATTATGGACACAGATTGTGAATTTGACGTGTTCGAATTGGACCGTTGGTTTGTAGACTTAGTAGGAGTCTAAAGATGAAATCAACTTATGGGAATATGTATTGCCCATGTACATGTTTCCTCAAGCCCATCCTTTTCTTGACTTAGTCATGTGGTGTCAAACTAAGTACAATCCCATACACAAAACCATGGTAACTTAGAATGGAGGAATTATGATATCCATCACCCATGATACTATTAATAAGATGCTTCTTATCCATGGAAATAATTCCCTTAGCTTTTTCTCCACTCTTGTCTTAATGGACCTACACCATAAGCTCACTTTCCCCCAAAGAGCTAAGATTTTTTAGGTATTCCTTCCAAAAGTTGTTGAACTTCCTAAAAAGAACCCTCTGTATCCGACGTCCATGTTCCCTGAGAGAGATAAACACATAATTTACTTCATTTCTTGCTTGTTAGGTTACCAAACACACCAAAGGGTAGATGAATCTATCCTAGGTTATCTATCCATTTTCTCCAATGAAAACAAACCTCCTTTCATGTATAATTACAATTAATTTTTGGCTGAATGTATGCCTGAACAATTGATGAAAATTACTAATGAAGGAGTATTTAAATATTCTTCTTTGATAATGCATATGATCCTTTTTCAATAAGGAGACATTTTTCCTATAAATTTACACAAGTGGGATGATCAACAAGTCATTCAAGCAACCAAATAGTGGACATCATTGATCAAGAGGAACTCAACTGAGTTCAAGTTTTCAGACTTCATTGACTATTTTATTCATCCAGTTGCACAGATTCTCAACATCCAGAGTGAGCCTAGGATCAGTCCCAAAATCAAAAGGATCTTGCAGCTGACCAAGCTAAGACAGGGTACTATTATCTTTACCATAATTATACATAGATTAGGGTGTACGGCTGTCAACTAGCTCCATACAAATTTCCCAAGTATGTTCCAATGAGATTTTTCTGTTTGGAATATATTAGGAAAATGATCAATATGGATGAACTCCATTTCATTTCAAGGAAGAGGAAATCTCAGTTCAAAATCAACTCACAAGTAGGATCATTTATTTGCAATACCATATCAGTAGGTATTTAAGTAGATTCAATCCTTAAACAGATGGGATTCCAACCAATCTTCACCAGGTCCTATGACCCATTCAGTATAATCTTCAATTTAAAGGGTGGAGATCAAAACCACACCTTACAATCATACTCCATGACCATAGATTAAAAAGTACAAAAATTAAGAACAGTGGAAGTATAATACATTTCAGGAGGTAGAAGAACAAACTTTACCTCCTTCTACCCTCCATACTCCCACTTCTCAAAGCAGGCATGGCAAGAGGCCAAGAGAAGAATCTTCATCTTCAGAAAAAGTTTAAAAGGAATTCATTATCTATCAGATGAAACCAAGGACTGACTCCAAAGGAGCTACTACTACTCAAGGTCAGAAAGAACCTATAATCATCAATTTGGATGATTCATAGGTTTCTATAGGGACAAAAGAAACTATAATCACTACACCATATTCCTCTTTAGTTTCATATAATTTTTAAGAGATCACCTAGTTTGTAGGAGTAAGTGAGAAAGAGGATCCAAACATCTTCGCTAATTTCATTGAAAATTAAATAGAAGAATGAATCTTTGAAGTTAAATGTCTATGCTTATTTTTCAAAATAGACACCAACTTCAAAGCACAGTTTATTGACATCTCTTGACAGTGAAAAAGGAAAACTACAAATGGAATTCCTAAAAACTCAAGTGCCTTTTCAAAACACTTCTTCAGATTATAAGAAGAATGTATTTTCCTTTGATGCCAACCAAATACATCCAATCGAACATATGGACATGCATAGGCAGTCTAATGAGATGCTTTTCTCTGCCATGACTAACACTGCTATGGCATTATCAAAACTGGGGACAACTCTTTCAAATGTACAGTAAGAATTAAGGATAGAAAAAATATCCTCCTTCGCAAAGGATAATAGCTTAAAATAATTAGAATATTTACTGATTAAAATTTGGTATAATCCCACTAATGTTAAAGTTGCAAAGGACATTATTAAAAATAAGAATGCAGACATTGAACATTTAGGAAGTAGCTCAAATTACCTTTTACAGAGGATCCTTGAACCAAGGAGATTACAAAAAGTGAGTAGCAAAAAGAAGAAATGCTCAAGTTGATCATTGAGCAAAATGTATAGATAAAGACAATGGAAGAGAAAATTGAGAAATTTCTTAAAGAAAAATAAGAATATGTTGAAGTAGTCATAGCTCGAATTACAACTATACCTATTACATTGTTAAGGATAGCAGGGGGATTGACATCAAAAACAACAAATTCTACATCAATAGTAGGAGATTTAAAAAAATTCATACAGGATTTTTCTCTCCAAAGTCAAGAGAATGAAATGCTTCAAAAGAATTTAAGAATCTAGAGACTCAGAAGATTAAAAATGACATTCTTTATGTTGAAGAGATGAAGAAGACCCATAGATTGACCATAAGGATAGAAGAGTTGGAAAACGAGTCATTAATTTTTTAGACCTTGGCCTAAGACAAGGAAAACATTTGAGCAGGCATCAGTCAGGATATAACTAAAGTTTGGCCCTCCATACAGGTTATTTTTTAATAGGAAGAGCTCATAAATAGGTACTAGACAACTATTGAAGAAGTTAGAGAACTTCTTAAGGATAAACTAAATGAGGTCACATACATTATTAAAGTTCTCAATTCAAAAACTAGAGATGAGTTAGAACAGATTCAGATTTTGGATAGAACAAAAACTTTTATGGAGATTAAGAATGTTTTGTAGAAAAGGAATCCCATGACTTAGTTGGAGGCTAAGTTCCAAGCCTTTAAAACTATTGTCCAAAGGTTTCATTTCAATTTTATCTTACTCAACCAAAGAGGACTACCCGGATTAGTGGCACCAAATGTCAAGTTGATCATTTTGGAGGAATATTGTCAAAAGCTTTATGCAAATGCAACTCATAAAGCTAGATTTGCAGGTATAAAGTGTCACCTTACACGGAAGGAAATCATAGAATCTTTGGAGTTTGATTTAATAATCAAGAATTAAATCAAACACTTTTTTGTTAATAATCCTTCTTTTGGAAAGTATACCAAGGTTGATGAAGTCTACAGGAAGTTGGTTATTATTTATATAGCAAGTGAAGATAGGTGGGATCACATATGTGAAATTATCAAGTAACTTTCATCACCAACTGACAGATAGATAGGCAACGCCTTTTGGGGACTATATCACCAACAAATTCCTTAAAGATAGTGTCAGCACTTAGAAGTTTTAGGATTCCTATAGTTTTGTACTTATTTTATATTTTGTTAAAAATGTCTCTAGAAGATATTTCGTTTTGTATAAATAACTCTTCCTTCGAGTTATTAACGGTTGAACCCTTGGATGATCTTTAAAATTAGAATTGTAATCAAGCTGGAGATTTACTTCAAATTAATGAAAGGATTATGAATTTTCCTCAAATAATTTGTCTCCTTGTGAGTTTCTCTTATGTGTTCATTTCATTACTTTTTTCTTCATGTATTTAAGTATTTATGGAGAAATATGGGTAAGATCAAGTTGAATATCAGTCCATCTTAAATCTCCTATGAAGTTATACACAATAATTAAAAATTAGTTTATAAAGTTGTTGGTTATTATAAACTCCTCTATATCAATAAATTGTCACACCTATCTGCATTATATTTAATACATTACTTTGAGCAGGAAAACATTGTTTACCTACATTCCTTCTTATAACCAATTAAATATTCTATCAAAGAACATAATAGACAAACACACATAAACACAACAAGTTTAATAAGGAGTTCACCCTAAACTCTTGGGCTACGTCTCCTAGTCCAGCCTTCAGTGGTGACCTTTGTATTATGTCTTCAAGAGTAGAGTTTTGCAAAGTATGAATTGAATTTGAGTTTCAACACAACAGATACAACAACAAGTGTTTTGCTTAAATCCCTCAAGCCTCTTTGAGTTCACAGACTCTTTCTATCACTCTTTGTCTCTGTCTTTGCTCCGTCTCAGCACTACTTGTCTCTATCTCTATCAATTTGTGGCTTTAAAGCCAATCAGCACTGTCTATTTGTTTCTCTTTCTCGGGTTGTCTGGCTTCCCAGCCTCTGTCTGCTCAGATCCTCCTCTAAGCATTAGTAATCATTACTGAACGCCTTTAGGGATGGTGGCCACCTATTCTATAACGGAATGGGTCATCGGGCCTTTGAAATCCCTAGAAACAACATTCTCTATTTTCATAGAGAAATAAGCTAAAAACACAAGAAATTTTCCAAACTGCTATTTATCGAATTTGAAATACTATATATTCCGCCTTATAACTCCTATCAGGTCCACCTTTATGTCACTTATCGCATCTCCACCATTGATCTCAGATTTCTTGGATCCAACAGTTGAGGTTCATTTCAGTGGCTCATTCGTATGGGGGTTAATCGCTCAAAATTGGTGGTTTTCTCTCTCCAGGGCCTAGACAAGTGGCAACCAATGTATGGGCTTGGGTGGATCCCAGCCAAAACCACTTACTGCCCACGGCCCACCCGAAATCCCGCTTGTTTCATGATTTCCCTTTGTATTAAAAAATAAATTAAAACATGAAAATCCTACTCATATCGGACTTGAAATAGTATACAACAACATTAATAAACCCTTTCGGGTCAGGTTTCATCACATCGACACTTTATCCTTTGTATTTCATTTATTTAATGAAAATGAAATTTACATTGAAAATTACCTTTTACCAGACTTGAAAATATATCAAATGTCGCTTATAATTTTATCGGGTCCGGCTATCACAATCACTTTTGTTATTGGCCCTGCTCCTTTGTGTAGCTCCAATGTGATATTGCGATGCGATTGATCGTAATCACATGTCTTACATACTCCCGGGCCATTTGTAAGTGATCTTCTGTAGTTTTCCGACTCGATATTGCGATTCAACTTGGGCCACTGATCACTGTCACATATTCCATGTGGTCTCCGCTGATAGCCTCCACTTGCCATCGCTGGTTGTGATTTTTCAATCAGATCTAGACATTGATCGGCCAGATCTGATGGCTCTTATGCAAAGTAGTTTGAAACTGCTGATACTCTATTTCTCCACTATTTCTTCATGTTTTTTCCCCCAGATAGTGTAATCCAACTTTCTAAAAGGTTCTTCTTTTGCCATACTCTTGAATGGTTGAAGACTTAGAGGGTTTTCTAGGATCCATTTGGATCACATGTTTCGTGGGCTTTTTATCTAGTCCATCATTCGTATGTAGATGTAAGACATGGAGGTGTTCACAAGATGTGAAATATCTTTCTTTTGTTGAAGAAGGAGTTTAGACCATCCAGTTGTTGTCTGTATTTCTGTTGTTCTTAACAATTGTTGTTGACATCTTTCTGACAAACAGGTACAAATGAGAATTTTGTGAAGCAAATGTACTTCAGATTTGTTTGAGCCACCTTGGATCAATGATCAAGGAAGATAAATTAAACTACCTTCTGAGACCATCTCAGCAAGAGTTCTGCAGGAAGGCAAGGAGGAAGATAGTTCTTCCCAGGGGAGGACCAGCACATCCAGGAAGGAAAGTGGTCAAAGGCTTTGGCTGAGAGGCACTATGGAAGGCAAGTGTATGGAGGCTAAAATAAGAGGGTGCCATTATTCTCATTTACTATTCAGATCAATATATCAGTCTTTTGGAGACCAAAAGTTCTTTAGTGGGAAGGCGTGATCCAAAATGGATTTTGGATAGACTTCTAAGTCTAAGTGTTCCTCACAGAGGAAAATGGAAGTCCAAGGATACTCCTGGAAATAGTCCCATTGTGTAGATATTTTCATTCTGAATCTATTGCAACTTGAATGGGCTAAAATGGACTTTGGATGCAAAAGTTATTGCAAAAAGAAGTTTGCCTTTATCCTTTGAAAAGGAGGCAAAATCTTCAAAACAATGGCCTAAAAGGATATATAAAGGAAAATCGCATTGGAGTGGTCCAAGAGGTAGACTTAAAGTAGAGGTGGAAGAGACCCTGACTATCGATCCTCGACATATTGGGTCGGAGGCAGGCATATGCAAATAATATAAGGAAACGACCCCAGGCCAATGCGACATTGTGACTGTCGATATCAGTGTCGGCTATGCTATGAGATAAGGGAAGGATCCCTGGGACTATGCAACATGCGATTGTGATATATTGCATCGCAACATCATATCACAATGATAGAAAAGGGGCCGATACCATATGCGACATGTGATTATTGATCTGCAACATGCGATCTCATCTGTTATATCGGAAATGAGATTAACAACCAGGATTAAATCGGCGGTTGGGAGATCAGTGATCCCCGACACAAAGGGCCAACGCAATAGCAATATGCAATGCAATCTGGACCTTTCAATCAGGGATCAGATCAATGGTACAAATTAAATCGGTGATCAATGATCCTCGATAGTAGGGCTAATGTGATTGCGATTGCGATAAGCGACAAGGGCTAGACCCGATGGGGATTATAAGCCTGATTACATAATTTTTGAAGTCTGGGAATTCAAATTTTCTACGTTATCCTGTGTATTTGGGATTTTTTCCATGCAATGATGTAATAGAAATATTGCGACTAATGGCGGACCCGATAGGGTTATAGGGGTGATTTAATGAAATTTCAATTCCGGAATTCATGACCAATAGTGTAATTTCATATTAATATTTTGAAGTTCGGGATCTAAAAATGGGGCATTAAAGGCTTCTTGTCAAGCTTACAAGAACCTCTCCCACTCCCAAAGCTTATATATTCCCAAGACCCGAATGATTAACCAATTTTGAATTAATAATGTGCTTGGAAATAAGGGGTATGTTAGTGTTTATTTTTGACTATTTATTTGCTCTAAAATTCTGTTGTTTATGCTGATATAACATACAGATAACAGTAAAATATTATAACAAATAACAAACACATAAGGCAACAATTTGGAGAAATAAAACAACATATATAATAACAATATTAATTTGGAGTTCACCCAAACTCTTGGGCTATGTCTCCTAGAACTCTAGTCAACTTGACTAGGCTCTCTAGGATTATGGCAGTAGTTATTTTACAAGCTCCATGCTCAACGCCACTGGTTTATACAAAACACAATAGGCTTAGAACACTATCTCATCCCTGGCTTTGAAGCTCTTGGCATTCTGGCTCTAGGCTCTGGCTTCTCTAAGCTCTCTCTTAGCCTCTGTGTGCATCAATGGTTTTCTCGACCTCCAAGTAACCTTTTGAAACCTTACGATGACCTTTGGTAGCTTTGTTGCCAGTCAATCATGCTCTATTGCTCTTTTCCCTCTCTCAGTTGACAGCTCTCCTTCAGTGACTTCCAGCTCTCTGCGCGTTACCTACAGCAAGCTTCGACGACCTCCAGCTCCCGCCAACAACTCTGTCAATTGGGCCTTCTAGCTCCTTTGAGGCATTTTCTTGGCTTTACGACTTCCCTAACCATTTCTCTACGTGTCATTACTCCCCTACGGCTCTGTGGCTTCTCTGCACACTGTCTATTCAACTGGAAATTTGGCTCTATCGCTCTGTGGCTTCAAACGCATCATTTTTTGCCAAAAATTCCCGCTTGTAGCATGACACAATGATCATGGGTTGTTACAAAGGGATCAGGGCCTTCTTCCAAGCAAAAATTTGAAAATGGAGAAAAATCCAATACGCAGAAATTTTTTTGAAATTACACTATCGGGCGTGAATTCCGGACTTGAAATTTCATTAAATCACCCCTATAACCCTATCGGTCCACCATTAGTCACAATATCCCTATCGCATCATCACGTGGCCCTAGATACATGGGATAACACAAAAAATCTGAATTCCCAGACTTCAAAAATTATGTAATCAGGCTTATAATCCCATCAGGTCTAGCCCTTGTCACTTATCACAATCACTATCGCATTAGCCTTGTTATCAGGGATCGCTGATCGTTGATTGCTAATTTAATCTCGACCATTGATCTGATCCTCGATCAAATGATCCAAATTGCATCACATATCACTATCACATCAGCCCTTTGTGTTGGGGATCACTGCTCTCCTGATTACCGATCTAATCCTGGCCATTGATCTCATTTCCTATCCGACGGTTGAGATTGCATGACGCGGATGAGCAATCGCATGTAGCATATGGTATTTTCCCCTTTTATATTAATGTGATACGATGTTGCGATGCGATATATCAAAATCGTATGTCGCATAGTCCCGAGGATCCTTCCCTTATCTCATAGCATCGTTGTTGTGGGGAAAAATGCATATGCAGGATGATCCTATCCACCTAAGATGTGACAGTGCCTTAGCAACAAACGAGTACAACTATTCTGGTTTCTTCCTTTATGAAATGTGAAGGAAGAGAGATTAATAGACTTACCGGTGTCTTCCGTTTGTCCCTCGATCCGGTCTCTCTTCTCTTTGGGAGTTCACAACTACTTGCCTTCCTGCTTATCCAGCTTCAACTTCCTGCAAGATCACAAGAGAACAACTACTTGCGACAAGAGAAGAACTCTACTCAAAGACAGATTTTCACATTCATAACTAGTTTAGGATTAGAAATAAACTAAATACACTAATGCAATCATACATCAAAAATACATCAGAATATAGGAGAAACCAAGATAGCTTTATTGATGAATAATAAGGTTCAGGAATAGATACAACCCAGAGGGCTCCAATCCAGCATCTCCTTCCCAGCAAATGGAATTCCTATCTTCACCCCTTTCAATGCATTAAGCACCCAATGGTTCCAGTCTCAAACCAACAGCAATTCTTCGCAATAACAAAATTCCAGCCCCCAGATCTCATTGAGGAGAGATCCATATATAGATGTTTGGAGAGAGGATGAGTCAGCTTGAGATCTGACTAGTGTCCTCTCCCTCTGTCAGTTCTTGAGTCCACTTGGAGGTTCTTGCTTCCACTTGGAGATTTGGAACCTCTTACTCATCACCAGTCGAATTCCCTGAGGCAAGTGTCATTTTGGAAGCTTCCTGGGTTTTGACACCTTGAGAAATGAGCCTGCCACTTGTCCATTCTTGTTCAGCGCAGGTAGCCAGTGTTCCAGTTGACATTCAACGCAGGTAGCCAGTGTTGGCTTTGACATTCAGCGCAAACAGCTAGTGTAGCCACTGAAATGATCCTGAATTGACTTGTTTTTGAGCAGTTTCAGGTGGAGAACTTCTGTGAATTGCTGTGGTTTGTTAGCCTTGTTACTCTAGGGGTAGGAACAACATGTTTAGGGACATTGGATCCCTTAGATTATGGACATTTCATGTTCAATGCTGTAAGGCACAAAAATTTCTATAACAGTTGCCCCCTAAAGTATGAGGCTATTTATCGGGCGAAATGCTTTATCAGGGGGATCCGAAGTTCATCCAATGCTGGGAGGAGACCTGTAATAAGATACAATACAATACATTATTTTTCATACTGCTTTCATGATCTAGCTGAGGCGGGCATTCCCATGCTCAGCTTTATAAATTCATTTTTCTGTACATAGAACAGATAATCGTCTGATGGTAGACTGATAATTTTGATGAAATTATCATCCTTTGAGTAGGATGATTATCTACTGCAATGATGTACATGTCAATGTCTTTATCTTTCCTGAATATATATCGCAGCCCGGATGGATGAAACTAGATCCGGGGTCTTCAAACTCGTTCGATCTTCACTCTAAGTACAAGTCGATCCATGTGAGAAATGTTCTGAAGTCGAACATGGAAAGACATCGCTTGATTACCGGTCAATGATGTAAACCGTTAACAAGCGCGAGAGGAATCACCGATAATGATAATGACCCTCAAGGTACTGCAGTACAATTCACGTGGTGTGAATAGGCGTCAAACACCACGCAAAATCTTTCGGTCGAAGGTCATTGATGTATACCTGTCGCCGAAAGTGAGAAACTTGCCATTGAGGCATGCAAGCTTCAAAGTACTGAAGGGGTTGTTCCTATATCAACTTCTTGGATAATGAGCTGATGTCGACAAGAAGTGATCTGTCAAAGGAGGGCCTTAATGAATCCCACATCAGTGACACGGAACGGAGCTAATGATTTTAATGGAGGTGAAAACGATCTGTGACATATGATTCAGGGTGGCGGTCATGAAAGGATGAAGGATAATGTATGGCAGTGGATGGGACACGGTTGACTTTTCTGAAGGACTTCTCTTGAACATATGGCGACACTGATGCGATGGATTGGTAGCATTACCCCAAATATGGATGGTATGGCGAGACCATGGATGTGACCGGTGAATGAAACAACCCAACCCGATTGTGGTACGGAGGAAAAGTGTCATGTTCAAGAGCGACTTGCTACCATCAAAGTTTTCTTTAGTTTCTCCCAATTTTTCCCCAGTCATTGCTGACCAGTACCTCTCTATTTTTTTCAAGCTTGAGGAGGATAACATATGCTTGTTCTATAACCTGCCCTTCGGGCAAGCCCATCGCTATGTTTTAACGAGCCTAGCGATAGTGAAACTCGTTCTTGTCTAAAGACAAGTTTGTCGCTATTTAATGATTTTAACGAGTCTAACGACAAGGATAACTCGGTCCTTTTCATTTTTAGAGAGTCTGAAAAGGTACATAAAGTTAACTCCAAAAGTCCTTTTTCGTCATCTAATCCCTTAAGTCCGAAAAAGTATAAAACAATACAGAAGGGATGAGTTTTCGATAGTTTTAACGAGCCGAACAAAACAAGCGCTCGATCTTTTTGTGCAATAATCCCTCAGGTCCAAAAAGATTAAAATCTAGAGGAGGGATAGCTCTTCCGGTCGCTTTAACGAGCTGGAAGGCCAAAACTCGGCAATCTTTTCATATTTTACGAGTCAGATGAAAAGAGCTTAAAGAAGACTCGTCTTTTGAGGAACGAGTGATAAACAGGGATAGCAGCTGATTCCAGGTACAGGTTGGAATTTTCCAATCACGGCAGTGTCACAAGGATGGCTAGGTGAAATCACTCTTCGCAGCTGTTCCTCAAAATGGGTAAACAATCATATGGAGGTGAATGATCGGCCAAATGAAAAGTGGAGGTGACGGTGCAAACACGACCAAGGCTTTAATGGCTGATAAGGTTACATTCACAGTGGTTATTTACCGGGTAGGTTCATTTTTTATTTTAAAATGAGCTTAAACACTGGTGGAAACACTTGCTCATTGCTTATGTTTATTTTTTAACGAGCATGAAGTCCGCGTTAAAACTGCTCGGATCTTGCGTTTATTTTTTAAAGAGCATGAACTTTGTGCTAAAACTGCTCGAATATACCAGTCATATGATAAGAGTGTCTCATCAAGATTCTATTTTTTATGGAGCTTCATCTCACTAAGCTTTGCTCCGCATCCTTTCTTTATGCAAGTTAGGAAACGGCTAACCCAAAAAACAAATAAATAACCGCTCTTTGCTTGCACTCCAAAAGGTTTACATGCCCCCAAGTATAAAGTACGATTTCAAGGTTACCTCTACTTCATTTCCATCAAAACATTCGTTTCACCGAGAGAGGCCTACCTCTTTCAGGTTACCCAAAGATTGTCTCGTTAATCTTTCAAACAAAACACTTCCGCGGAAATGTCTACCGAAATAGACAAAGGTGAGTGACATAGCCCATCAACTCACATAACTTTGATAAAAGAATCTTATTCTAGAATAACCCTCTTCCTAGACGGACGGGGTACAGACTAGTCATATTCTCCCGTGGAAACCTACTCTATACCCAAAGTTTCCCTGCCGAAGCAGACCAGGACGCATGCCCCGTGGGTTCCAGTCATATCCTCCCGGATTACTCGCGCTCATCAGGAGGACGGACCGTGGGTTGAGACAATTCTTGCGTGAATAGACCATTTAGGGATGGTATATGACTATTTGCGATGCGTGATCTGGGAAATGAAAGTTGGTCCACGAGCTTGACCACTCTTCCTCCATGCGGAAAACACATTACTCTAAAGAGTGAGGAGACAATAGCTCCCATGCAATATATATAGTCTCGTCCAAGGAGTAGGTTATAATCCAAGGGTCCTTGAATGACCATCACATTCATTTGAATGGTCTTCCCTTTCAATGTTATGGGCACATTGGGGAGGATCCCTAAAGGTCGACTGGTTCCTTTATCAAAACCTGATAGATTTCTCATTTCAGGTAAAAGCGCTGGCGAACCAAGCGTTTTCCAAGCAATAGAGGAAAGGATACTCACAGATGCCCCCTCATCAATGATAGTGCCAGCCATTACCATTCTGTATATTTGAACGATAATCCTGAATGGTATGCTTGCTGGAAACCGGGGTCTGCCTAGTTGGTTCCAGTCAAAGGACACAACCAGGTTGCTTGGTGGTGGGACCGAATAGACGGCCGGATATCGCTCTGACGAACTTCCTTCCTGTGATAAAGGAATGGGTGCATTGCCCCCTTGTTCATCAGAGTCAGTGTTGATGAAGAGAATTTGGACGGTGTCGTCTTTGTTCTCCTCTGTGATGGTATCATTCGAAGATAGAGCCTCTGAAGGCAAAACCGGGTCAACTGCCGTCTCAACCTTTTGACTTTTGTCAGGCGTGGATCTAGACGGTTCATCTTCAATGATAGGTGCTTCGGCTGACCACCTGGGCGGGCCAGCCGGGTTCTCAACTAGTGAAGGACTTGGCAGGAGTTTTTGATATCCAGGAGGAAGTTGCGCTCGCAAAATCGGGCGGTCTTCCAGAACTCTTTTAGCCTCGTCTAAGAAGGGACAACGGTGGATGGCGTGATCGCCTTCACACAGTTTGCAGGGAAATCTAGCTTTCCCTCTCTGTCCCGGGACTTCACTTTCACTAGTCGACGGTGAGAAGTCAACATGGCTATCAGAGGTTGATGCTACCGAATTGTGCAAACGGGGAGACCAGTCCCTTAGTATTCGAGGGATATAGGGACAATCTCTGTGGAAATGGTCTCCCTTGCATATGACACATGGCGATTTAGGCCTGTTCAGTGCTGTGTGTGGATTTTTGTCAGGCGACACTTGTTTGCCCCCAGTCGCCTTTGGCTCCTTCTTCTTCTTCTCTTTTTTCTTCTTTTCCTTCTTCTCCTTAGGAACTTGGTTTTTTGTTTTACCAGTTCCGTCAAGTGAAGAGGAAGGAGGAGAGGAAGAGTTAGATGAGGTAGAAGGCTGGTGGGCAACTCTGGTCTGGTCTAACTGTTGACTCGACTGTTCAGGAATGGTGGTGTCCTGAACGACATTAGTTGAAAAGAGCCAGACTGGCAGGCCAATTGTCAGTCCTGGAAGCGAAAATGTGGCCATGTGGGGCGCACCAACATCTCCCCAAGAGGAGAAGGGACTAGGATTTCCACCAAGGGGAATTCCTTGGTTGGTGTGCTCCATTTTTTCAACCTAAAGATCAACGCAGGAATAGGGGTGATTGTTCTGTTTAAAATAAATTTTAACGATGCTTTAGACACAACTTGCTTTTTCAGTTTTAAAGAGTCGAGAAAAAGCTAAAGATGACTCTAGTCTCCTTCGATGTTTTAACGAGCCCGAAGTGACAAATGCTCGGATGGAATTTTTCTGTTATAGAGTCTGAAAAAGGCCAAAAGGAACTGCTCTGGAGTTCTAGGCAGAGGGTGTGCCAAACTTTTCACAAAACCGCAGAATACTTTTTAGGGTACGGGCGGTCGATCTTCCTGAATGTTGTGTTCAGTGCATTACGATCAGTAGGGCGGCCGACACAGCTTCCTAAGGATAAAGGTTTTATGCCTATAGGGGTCTCCCAATATATACGCGACGGTGCGTGGGAGCACAATCCGTACTGGCGCTATCGTCCCTCAGGAGGAATCACCCACCATCCACGAGATCGACAGTCACCAGGCTTAACGACGCCGGAACACGTCTCTAGCCTAGACCTCTATGTTGTGCGTTATGTTGCAAAGCGTTGTTAAGTTCATTCAATTTATTTTAGGTTGATATTTTTAAAGTTTGCCTTTCAAGGTTCACCACGAGATGTATGATACAAATTCCTAAATGCAGTCTAAAGATGATAAGCAAGCTTTATATCTTTTCAACTTTGAAAATCCTAGCTACTGAGGGAAAAGAAAGACACCATATTTTCTCAAAGAGCAATCAGCACACTCTAATGCACTTTTCCTAAATCCAACATGCAAACTATCAAATGCAAATGCACAATGCAGGTGTTTGTTTTCCGCTTTCTTAGTATTGATGCCTACAAAGAAAGCTTTTTGTACAACTTTGAATTTGCTTTTAAATGATTAATACAAACAAGTTTACTTTTTCGAAATCAGAGAAGGTAGAAGAGATTACAACACTTAACGATTTTCGAAATAAATACTTGTTTCGACACTTAAAAGAGACAAATTCAAATCAATAAGCAAAAGTAAATGTATAATCAATCTGCAAACAGCCAATGAACTCTCTTCTAAGATCACAATCAACAGATCTGAATCAAGGGCTACAGGATGACTATTTCACTCATGCAAAGGAAAACTGTAAATGACGTAAAAACACATAAAAGCACTCACAGTATTTTTGTACAAAAGGAGGCGGAATCTAAGCAGAGAAAAGGAGTTATCAGACTGGTACCTATGCTGGTTACAGGCTGCAAAAATCAGAGATCAAAACAAGGCAAAACAGAGCAGAGAACCCCAGCTGCACAAGAGCAAACTGGTTCAGCGCAACCTCAACACAGGGGTTTTGACATTCAGCGCAGGTAGCCTTCACGGGACCTGCGTTGAAATGCAGAATCCCTTCACTGGGTCTGCGCTGAAGGAGAAACTTTCGTTTCCCTCAGGTTCTGGGTCACAGTTTGCTATTTAATTCACTGTTTCAGGCCAAATAAAAGCAACAAGCAAGGTGTAATCAAAGGGATGCTTTGAGAGGCTACTGAGATCTATCACAAGGATCATCAAATCATTTGTGAATCCATTGTTCAGATCACAGACAAGTCCAGCAATTGGATCAAAGCAGCAACTGTCTACTTTGCATCCGGGAAAGATGCAGTTCGATTGTTGCTGTCAAGTCTATGAAACAAACAATGATAGAAACACAAATAAAATGACTAAACAGATCTCCCCAGTGGAGTCGCCAATTTGTTGTGGGGAAAAATGCCTATGCAGGACGATCCTATCCACCTAAGGTGTGACAGTGCCTTAGCAACAAACGAGTACAGCTATTCTAGTTTCTTCCTTTATGAAATGTGAAAGAAGAGAGATCAATAGACTTACCGGTGTCTTCCGTTTGTCCCTCGATCCAGTCTCTCTTCTCTTTGGGAGTTCACAGCTACTTGCGACAAGAGAAGAACTCTACTCAAAGACAGATGTTCACATTCATAACTAGTTTAGGATTAGAAATAAACTAAATACACTAATGCAATCATACATCAAAAATACATCAGAATATAGGAGAAACCAAGATAGATTTATTGATGAATAACAAGGTTCAGGAAGAGATACAACCCAGAGGGCTCCAATCCAGCATCTCCTTCCCAGCAAATGGAATTCCTATCTTCACCCCTTTCAAAGCATTAAGCACCCAATGATTCCAGTCTCAAACCAACAACAATTCTTTGCAATAACAAAATTCCAGCCCCCAGATCTCATGGAGGAGAGATCCATATATAGATGTTTGGAGAGAGGATGAGTCAGCTTGAGATCTAACTAGTGTCCTCTCCCTCTGTCAGTTCTTGAGTCCACATGGAGGTTCTTGCTTCCACTTGGAGATTTGGAACCTCTTACTCATCACCAGTCGAATTCCCTGAGGCAAGTGTCATTTTGGAAGCTTCCTGGGTTTTGACACCTTGAGAAATGAGCCTGCCACTTGTCCATTCTCGTTTAGCGCAGGTAGCCAGTGTTCCAGTTGACATTCAACGCAGGTAGCCAGTGTTGGCTTTGACATTCAGCGGAAACAGCTAGTGTAGCCACTGAAATGATCCTGAATTGACTTGTTTTTGAGCAGTTTCAGGTGGAGAACTTCTGTGAATTTCTATGGTTTGTTAGCCTTGTTCCTCTAGGGGTAGGAACAACATGTTTAGGGACTTTGGATCCCTTAGATTATGGACATTTCATGCTCAATGCTGTAAGGCACAAAAATGTCTATAACAATCGCTAACACCGATCCACCAACGCTGATATTGGCGATCGCAATGTCGCATTGGCCTGGGGTCCTTTCCTTATATTATTTGCATATGCTTGCCTCTGACTCGATATGTTGGGGATCCGTAATGAAGGTCTCTTTTGGCTCCATTTTAAGTTTGCCTCTTGGACCACTCCAATGCGATTTTCCTTATAAAGCCTTTTAGGCCATTCTTTTGAAGATTTTGCCTCCTTTTCAAAGGACAAAGGAAAACTTTTTTTGTGATAACTTCTGCATCCTATGTCCATTTTAGCCCATTCAAGTTGTAGTAGATTGAAAATGAGAATATGTACGCAATGGGACTATTTCCAGGAGCATCCTTGGACTTTTATTTTCCTCTATGAGGAGCACTTAGACTTAGAAGTCTATCCAAAATCCATTTTGGATCAACAAAGATTGTGTTCAAGTATGGGTTTAGTACAGGGAGCTATAAGGATAGATTGTGACAACCAAAGTGCAATTTTCTTTGCAAAGAATCCTGCTTACCATTCAAAGACAAAGCACATTGATTTTTAGTATCACTTTTTGAGGTATATGATAAAAGACAGAAAGGTATTGCTGGTAAAGGTGGACACTTTGAAGAATACTACAGATGCATTGATAAAATCTATGAGCTCTGAGAAGTTCTCTTGGTGTAGAGAAACAATGGGCATTGTAGGGATGGATAAATGACTATGCTCTCTTGTGCCCCCTATGGAAAGAAAACAACAAGTGGGAAAATGTTTGGTTGTGTTATTCTTTCCACGACTAGCCCACGTAGTGGGAAGTGGGAATTTTTTTTTGGACCCTATATTAGGTTGGGTTGAACTACCTATGTTTTTGTGCATGATTTTCACACATGGTTTTGGACGTGATGGTTTTTGGTCCATGGTTTTGGACGTGATGGTTTTCCGTCCATGGTATTGTATGCTTGAGTATGTATAAATATTTATTGTAACATTGAAAGGAACATAATGAAAAATCAAGCTGGTAGTCCCAGTTTTGGGATCTAGGGGAAAATCTTTGTGCATATGTGTTTTATGTGTTATGCTCTTGCATTGTTTATTTTCTATGTTTTAAAATTCGTATGTAGGTAATTTTGATACGGGGTTAAAACCTACATTTGGTATCAGAGCTATTTTGGCTTCAAGGGGACGCTTTTGTTGCTGAGGGGTTTCGCTCGGGCTTGTGGTAGACCCCATTCAGTGGGAGATCTATGGGATCGATTATGGTGGTGAAAGAAGATGGCGAGCAGTGGAAAGATAGAGATCGAGAAATTTAATTGTCAGAGTTTTGAGTTGTGGAAACTCAAGATGGAGGATCTGTTGGTGGATAAATATCAGTGGGTTGTGGTAGATCCGGGTACTAAACCAACGGGAGTGTCTCATGAAGAATTGAAGAATTTTGATCGGAAGGAAAATAGCACAATAGGATTGTGTGTGTCAGATTCAGTATTGCTAAATGTATTAGGGGAAGTTATGGTCAAGGCTTTGTCAGACAAGTTAGGGACTTTGTACCAATCTAAGTCTCCGGTGAATAAACTTTTCCTACAAAAAAAACTGTTTAACCTGAGGATGAAAGATGGAGACTCGGTGACAGAGAATTTGAATGCGTTTAATACTATGGTAAGTCAGTTATCATCTGTTGATATCAAAATTCCATATGAAGGTAAGTGCATTAGTTTGTTGTGTTCTCTACCAGATTCATGGGATAGTATGGTTATTGCAATAGGTAGCAATGCAACTGCCTTGCAGTTTGATGAAATAGTCTCATCTTTGCTGATAGAGAAGATGAGATGGGAAAATATGGAGAGCCAGAATGGTGATGCCTTGTCTATACGAGGACGGTACCAGAACATAAAAAAATTAAGTCATCGAGTGGGAGATCTAAATCTAGAGGGAGATCTAAATCTCAAGGAAAAATTGTAAAGGAAGTGTGCTGGAAATGCATAAAGGAAGGGCACTACAACCAAGACTGTAAATCTAAAGCTCCTGACAAAGGAAAAGGATTTGTTGATGCTCCTTCTGCAGAGGTGAAAACCACCTCAAATGAAGGTGGGGATGTGTAATTGGTTTCTTCAAGTACATATGTAGATCATGAGGCATGGTAGATTGACTCAAGTGCATCCTTTAACTTCACTCCCCATAGAGAGTGGATTTGTGAGTATGAGAAATATGATGGTGGTGATGTCTTATTAAGGGATGATAGGAAGGCTAGAATTGTTGGCCGCAGAAAAGTAAAGTTGAATTTACAAGGTGAAAGGGTTAGAACACTTCTGGTTGTTCTACATATTCCTGCATTGGCCAGAAATCTAATTTTTGTAAGCAAGCTGGATGATGCAGGTGTAAAAATAGTATTTGTGAAGGATACCTACAAGATGGTTTGGGGAGCACCAGTATTGATGTAGGGAGTTCGTATTGGAACTCTGTATAAGCTGCAAGGTAGCACTATTTTTGATGGGTGCAACGGTTCTGTGGTTCCTGCAAGTGGAGCAGAAAATCTAGTGGTCTTTGGAGAGAAGACCATGCTATGGCATCAAAGGCTTGGACATATTGGAGAGGAGGGCCTCTGAATACTTCATGGTAAAGGTATGGTAGAAGGTATGAGTAATAGCTCTCTGGATTTTGGTTTTTGTGAAAATTTTGTATATGGGAAGTAGAATTGGGTGACTTTCCCCTCTAGTGGTAAGAGGGCAAAACATATATTATATCTTGTGCACAGTGATGTGTTTGGACCTCTGAAGGTTCCATCACTGGGTAGGTTTATGTACTATGTATCATTTATAGATGACTTTTAAATGAATACATGGATATATTTCCTTAAGGAGAAATATGAAGTCTTTGACAGGTTTAAAGAATTTAAGGCTCTGGTGGAAAACCAGATAGAGAAGAAGATAAAGGTGTTGAGAACAGATAAAGGTTGAGAGTTTTGAGTAATGAATTTGAAGAATTCTATAAGAAGTGTGGTATAGCATGATAGAAGAATACTCCATATACACCTCAACGAAATGGATCTGTAGAAAGAATGAACAAGATGTTGATGGAAAGGGCAAGAAGCATGTTCAGTGGTGTCGGGTTAGGATAAGAATTTTGGGCAGAGGCAGTGGAGACAGCATGTTACCTGGTCAACAGATCACCTTCATCAGTGTTGGAGGATAAGACTCCACAAGAGGTATGGACTCATAAGAAGCTTTGTCTTTCACATCTAAGGGTATTTGGATGTGATGCATATGTACATGTTCCAAAGGAGAAACGAACCAAGCTGGAAAGTAAATCTGAAAAGTGCATATTTATTGGGTATAAGGATGGTTTAAAGGGTTATAAGCTTTGGAACCTAGTAACAAGGAAGGTTGTGTACAACTGAGATGTGGTGTTCAGAGAGATGAAATATGTTATTAATCATGAATTCCAACGAAAGGGACCTGAGAAGATAGAGTTTGAGCTAAAGGAGGAAGAATCAGACTCTATAGTAGATGAGGAATCAGAAGATGAAGAGCCACAAACTATGGGTGTGAGAAGATTAGTTCGAGAAAGATTATAGCCAAAAAGGTATAGTCCATCTGCTTTCTATTCAAATTTTGCTTTATATATTACTGATGATGATCCCAGAACTGTGTAGGAAGCAGTAGATTCGGAGGACAGAAAACTCTAGAAAGAGGCCATGGTTGATGAAATGGCATCTTTGCACAAAAATGAGGCTTGGGATCTGGTGGAGTTGCTAGCTGGAAGGAAACCCATTGGCAGCAAATGGGTGTGTGGAGAAATACAAAGCTCGGCTGGTAGCAAAAGGTTATTCTTAAGTGCCAGGAATTGATTTTGGTGATATTTTTTCTATTGTTGCCAAGGTAACTTCTATTAGATTACTTTTATTTGTTATTGCTGCTTTTGATTTTTAGGTAGAACAGATGGATGTGAAGACAAAATTTCTTCACGGGGATCTAGAATATGAGATCTACATGAAGCAACCAAAAGGCTTTGTGATGAAGGGTAAGAAAGAACTGATATGCAAGTTAAAGAAGTCTTTGTATGGGTTAAAACAGTCACCAAGGATGTGGTATCAGAAATCCGATACATTTATATGGGCACTTGGGTTCACCAGAAGCAAAGCAGATCACTATGTGTATTTTAAATTAATTGGTGACCATGTTATTTATCTGGTCTTGTATGTGGATGATATGTTTCTAGTTGGAAATGACAAAGAAATTATCCAGGATTTGAAGACCCAATTGTCCTCCAAATTCGACATGAAATATCTTGGTGTTGCAAACTATATTTTGGGCATGGAAATTAAAAGAGATCAGGCAAAGAGGAAGCTTTGGTTAAACCAGAGGAAGTATTTTGAGACAATATTGTAGACTTTTAATATTGTAGACTTTGAAGATTCCTATTCATGTAGGTGTAAATTTATTTGCTAAACAGTGTCCTAAGACACAAGAAGAGGAAGAGGATATGTCCCATGTTCCATATGCAAGTGCAGTCGGTAGCCTGATGTATGCAATGGTCTACATTAGACCAGACATTGCACATGCAGTGGGATTATTGAGCAGGTTTATGTCAAAACCAGGGAAGGAGAATTAGACAACAGTGAAGCGGGTTTTTAGGTATTTGCGTGGCACTAGTGATTATGGTTTGTGCTACCAGGGAAGACCAGGATTGGAAAAAGTTTTGGATATCCATGGATTTGTTGATGCGGACTCGACTGGAGATTTGGATCAGAGAAGATCTACAAGCGGAATTGTGTTTAACCTATTTGGAGGGGTAGTCAGTTGGATGAGTAAGAAACAATATGTAGTGGAACTATCAACTACAGAGGCAGAATACATGGCAGCCACTCATGCAAGCAAGGAAGTAGTTTGGTTTCAGTGATTGTGTTCAAGTATGGGGTTAGTATAGGGAGCTATAAGGATAGATTGTGACAGCCAAAGTGCAATTTTCTTGGCAAAGAACCATGCTTACCATTCAAAGACAAAGCACATTTATGTTCAGTATCACTTTTTAAGGGATATGATAGAAGAAAAAAAGGTGTTGCTAGTAAAGGTGGACATTTTGAAGAATACTGTAAATGCATTTACAAAATCTATGAGCTCTGAGAAGTTCTCTTGGTGTAGAGAAACAATGGGCATTGCAGGGTTCGATAAGTGACTAAGCTTTCTTATGAGCCCCTATGGAAAGAAAACAACAAGTTGGAGAATGTTGGGCTGTGTTATTATTTCCACAACTAGCCTACGTAGTGGGAAGTGGGAAAAAAAATTGGACCCTATATTAGGTTGGGCATACCTACCTATGTTTTTGTGCATGATTTTCACACATGGTTTTGGACGGGATGGTTTTCAGTCCATGGTTTTGGATGCAATGGTTTTCGGGCCATGGTATTGGATGCTTTGACATGTATAAATATGTATTGTAACATTGAAAGGAACATAATGAAAAATCATATTGGTAGTCCCGGTTTTGGGATTGAGGTTTTCTATGTTTTAGAATTCATATGCAGGTAATCTCTGTATGGGGTTAAAACCTACACCTCCTTTGATTGATGATCAAGGAGGGCATGTTCAACTTCCATCAATAGATGATTTCTCGCCAGAATACCTTGATGAACTTCAGTAGGATCTCATACTTGATAGAAGAACTAGAAATTCAAAGAGAGGGAATGTCAAATACCTTAGAGTGGGACTCAAGGCACAAAATACTTCTAAAACCAAATGGTTGTAGATCGAGAAGGTGAGGAAGTTGTACCCTCACCTACTGAACAATTTTTAGTATCCTTTGGGATCAAAAAGGTTTCTAGTGGGGAGGAATGATCAGGTGCTTGGTATTTATCTCAAAAATCAAAGTTCCCAGAATGGCTCGAGACCTGAACGACCACGTATGTCTTGGAAAATCAATCCTAACGCAACTTGTTTCATTGAAAATCGAGTTCATACAAGGAAGATATTGAGTTCAATCTATACTGCTGAAGTGGCAGGTGACTATGCAAGATCAACAGTGGTCAACGGTCTAATCAAGCTTTGACAAGTGTCATATTTTGGTTGGTTATTATATGTGGTGATGTGGCATGATTTGGTTGGTTAATGGAGGACCAATGAGGAGGGGGCAAGTGGAAAGCCTGGAGGCTGCCACGTGTTTGTCCCCAAAGGTCGACCAAAAGTTTTATGGCAGGCTGAGGATTGAACCTAGGACCTGCTCCAACCAAACTCCATGCCATGCCACTACACCATAGTTTGTTTCTTAACCACATTTCTCTCTATTCCTATTTGAATTTTAATGTGGTTAAGGTTGGGGGTTAAGAGGGCCAACCCTCCCATGTTAACACTCCGACAGTTACGGTTACCACACATCCGATGCCAACATAAACACAAACTCGCGACATTCAGTTCAATACATGGGAACACTCCTCTAATGGTGATGGATACGATTATGGTGAGAGGAAATGGTGAGAGAAAATACATAACTTCTAGTCTAACCACCAAATAAACTACGCATGTGACATCCTCCACGGAGACCCCTAGTGTTAAGGCTAACAGCTAGCCTAAAAATATAACATAAAATGAGTTTAAAAGCACTAATCCACATTATTGTTAATTAATAAAGTTTTACATTAATTAAACAAGAGTTTAATTCGGTGTTGTTTTTGGTGGAGCTTCATCCAATTTTAGTGGAGGATTACTAAGAGAAAGCAGTTTTGGTTATAACTGGAGAAAATTTCGACCAAAGTGAGCTCAGGAAATGGTGGCCCTAGCTAATTTGAGCATTTTGAAGACATTGAAACAACTTTCAAGAGTTGTAGATCTTTGTAAACAACATTTTTTTCGATATTGAGCTAATACAGAGGCCCAAGCCATGGAAAAAGGACCAAGGAGATGTAGCCCATGAAGGCTAAACTCCTTCATCAAAACATCATGTTAAGTTTTCATGTCGATGGTTTGTTGTACTCTTCATTGTTGTTGTTCATCACTTGTTTTTAATGTTATTTTTCTCATGTATTTCACATAAAACTTGATAACAGTTATATGTTTCCACTCGCAAACACCATAAGGGAACCATGCACATGAAATAATTGACAAGCATTTGTTTATAAATATAAAGTTGAAATTAGCACAACAAAACTAACATTCAACAACAGATTATATAGTTTACATATTCGAAAGAAAAAATATGTATGAGAATAAAATCATGAAACTAGAAGAAGCATACTAGGTTATGGAAAGACGAAAAAGAATTTACATTAGATGAATATAAAATAATTGAGGAAGCTACCATCCTAGGAATAGGCACAAAAGTACAAAACATGAAAACCTCCATCATATTCTAGTAACAAACAAAGTGGTATCAGTGGATGAAACTAGTAAGGAAAAACAAGGATAGTGAAGACACCAATTGTAGGCATCAATTAGGGCACGAGACCTTTAAAATAGACACATGAAATACTAATATTGTATCCAAATGACTATTAGGTGTTTTGGGGACAGATAGTGTTGGGGATAAAATCATTCACCACTCATAATAATTCATTAATTCTAGATAAAGATAATCTACAAATTTTGTTGACTAAATGATTGGAAAATTGGTGCAAGTAATTGATGAAATAACTATAATATATAAAAATATAAATAGGATCGTAATTCTAACCTAGGGGAAAAAAATATATGTGGATTTAATAGATTTTTTGAATTATTTTTCCATGAAATAGATATTAGTGGATAACTTAATGGGTGTTGAGGAGCAGAGTTTTTAAACTTTGCTACTGACACCCTCAAATCCCATTCGGTTGGTGAGATAGTTGGATTGGGTCCAAGATTTAATGCCCATAAGTAATGCTATAATTATTCACATGATATTTTTACAAATGAAATAGAGGCATGTGTGTGTGTGTGACATTTGTACAGTGAAAATTAATTACAAAATACAATAAATAGAAAAGGAAGTTGATATATATATATATATATATATATATATATATATATATATATATATATATATATATATATATATCTATATATATATATATATATAATCCAAATAAGATTGTAGCAAATTAATAAGTCTTTCTATAGGCATATTCCTTAAAAATCATGCCTTGTCAGCCATAAGATTATATAGGTACACATTCAAAATCTGATATGAAAAATTAGTAACAATTTTTGGACATAAGTATTAGAGAATTTTTCCTTGTAAAATAAAAAAATATTCCGCAAATCAGTTGGAAAAATCACGCTAAAAATATCATTGTCAAGAATGTTGATTTCGTTGACTAAAATGTAAGTACATCTTGTTGTTTCAATCAATTTTTGGGAAAATTAGGGCCACAAAATGCTTTAAAAATGTCTATAATGTAATAGAACTCATACAATAGACATTAGAATGCCAAAAAAAAAGAGTAAAGTATAGTGGTGAGAATCATGCAATTTTTTGACAAGACTGGACAACAAATGTTTCTACAAAAATAATACCAATTAGAAATGATATAAAGAAATATGAGACCTTCTAACAACAATAATTTATACAGGTTATAATAACAACCTTATGAAAAAAACTAGAATATAGGTGAGCTCACTTTACCTCTTGTCACTCATGAAATAATTTTTTCCATCACCAAAATAGGTAAGATCTAGTACTTTTGAAAAATAAACCAAAGGAAGAAATGACAACTTTACTAAATTTTATGCATACCTCACACCACTAGTTGTTTTCTCTTTCCCCCTCCTTCCTTCCCTTAAATCTAGTTCTATACCTCCCTTAGGTAGTTAAAGGGAAAATCTATCTCTAAATAATTGTATGTTAAGGTAAATTTATTTTCTTTTTATTAAGAGAATGAATTTAGGAAGGATTATTTTTAAAATTTATTTAAGGTTATGAAGTAGGGGGGCTCCTCAACTACGTCCATGAAATATCCCCATTAGCCTTGTAACTCTATAATAAATTCAAAGCATTAAATTATCGTTAACGCCAACATCATAATGATCATGTGCATAAAATGAATCATTGCATAAAGATATATATAATGAAGCATATAAAACCATCTTTTGTCTCCCATAATCATCAAATACGTGTATTGCAATGATGACAAAATGTTTTCCAAAATATACCAATGTTAAAGAATGAAATATTGTAAGTAAAGCAGCTTAAAAACCATAATATTGAGAAACTCAAGTAAGCTCTAGATCTTTGCTTGGAACAACCTAGTAGTAAGTTTTCTCTTTTTCCTTTTTCTCTCCATACCCTTGTGTTTTTAGATCCATATTTGTAAAGGAGATTTTCCTCTTTCTCCTCCTCCAATTGTATGGATATCTAAACGGGTACGAGAGGAAGTGGCCTCATAAGGGGAGTTTATAGGAATAACAAGTACATATCATTTTCATACCATCAATTGTGCAGGAGGATCAAGGGGCTATTGTGAGTGAAGTGACATAGCATGAGGTAGAGAAAAGGGTATCTGAGGAGAAAAAATGTTAGATGTGCAGAGTAATGGGAGGAAGGTGGGCCAATGAGAAAATCATGAGGTTATGCTTATAACATTGAATTACCATTCATTTTTTTGAACTGACTGTTGTTGAGGAGCTTGATTCTGAGGAAAATATACTATGCTTGGGTGAGGGAAAGGAATGTTTTGGGATACATGTCATTTAGGAGGAGGGGGAGAGACAGGATACAAATGAATAACCTAAGTTAACTGGTTAAACTCTTTTTATTCTACATCAAAATGAGTAGAAAACCTAATCTTTTTATTTTTTTTGTCTCTCCATGTCATATTGGTCCTCTTATTCCCCCCCTTCTATTTCTCCTTGAGCCTATGTTGAAAAATCGTATGTTCAACATTGACCAAACCAAGTTTCCATGCAACTATAAACATTATAATCATAAAGATATGATTGAAAATATAGAGGACTACCTGAAATCATATCTTTTATAGGTATGAATTTTCTTTTACGTAAGTTCTGCTAAGGGGAAAAGCATATTTAATTAATACAGAAAGGGAATTGTATATGCATGAGACTAAGACAAGTGTGATGCAAATAATCAAGTTTTGGAGATATACCATAGAATACATGAAGTAATTGAGCAAGAACATAATCACATATTGCGGCTCACTCTCTTTGTTTTGGTAAAGTTGCTTATGAAATATTTTTTAGGCGTAGAACTATGAAACATAATCAACTAAAATTACCAATTGTACAAGAGGAGTGAGAAGTAAGATTCTCCTTTTTTCTTTTGAGGTTTACACATTATTTTATAAATTACTTAGTATATTCTTGAGATTTTTGAACCAACAGTTTATAGTAGGAGAGACTATATTCATGCAAGGAGTGGAAAGTGGTAAGTATGAGGTGGAAATAACAGCTTGGTAGGGATTCAAAGAACTAACTCCTGATTTTTTGCCAAGAGAATGACACGAAGTTGTGCTAGAGAAGATTCCTTTTTTTTTTAAATTAGTTTTCCTTAATGATACCTACAAAAGTTAGGAAGGTTTCCATGAAATTTCCTATCAAAGTATGAAAACATGAGTCAACAAAATTACCCATGGATATCAGACTATGTCTTGGAAACGAATGTAGGTTGTGTAATAGCCTAGGTTAAATCTGCATGCAATAAAATGAAATTAAAAAGGAAAAAGTGAAATCAAGGTCATAAGACACATATTTCAAGTTGAATGAAGGGGAAAAACATTATATTGGGCATCACTTGTGGTTACTTTTGGCTATGGAAATTGGAATTGGCATTGGCATTGGAAAAACGTAAAGGGAAATAAATGAAAATTAATTCAAGAAATAAAGGAAAATATGATAAAAGGAAGATGAAGAGACAAGAAAATGCATGCAAGTAAAAATGAAGGAAATTGAAGGAAAAGAAAATAAAAGGAGAGAGAGAGAGAACATTCCAACACACTTTCTTGGATCATACACGCTTGGTTACTCTTAGATCACACTCTATCACACTCTTGGACACACTTTGACATTCTAGCATTCACGTGGAGGAGAGAAGAGGTGACTAGCTACAGTAAGAGGAAGAAACCACAAGGAAGACACAAGAAAGAAAGCAAAGGAAATAAAATAAGCACAATACAAATATTGGAAAAGAAATGACATCAAGAGGATATTGCAGGTAACATGTTGCATGTGTGATTTCCTTGCTGGGAATTGAATGCATGCTGCATGAATTTGGCTACTGGTTATTTTGTTGACACTGACATGGGGTTTTCTTGGATTGATAGTGATGCATAACCTTACCTTCTCCATATATATATAACCATGATGTAGTGGATTCATTTTTGGTTGAGCTTTAGATTGTCGAAATATTTTTGATTTGGATGAGGTGGTCTTAGTAAAATCCCAAGGGTTATGGGTGGAGGTGGTTTCCTTTGGGAATTCCTCAATAAGTGGGTGGGGATAAGAAAATTCCTCACTGTATGGTGAAGAAATTATGAGGTATCCAATCTTGTGTGAGTTTGGTGATCTCTAGACTGATTTAGGTGAGATCACAATGGCTTGAGGGTGGAGGTGCTTTGACCTCTAAATTCTATGTTTTGTTATATTTGGTTTATCCCATGAGATCCCACATTCATGCTTGGAATATGGCACAGGGGTGATAGGTTGAAACAAATATTTGGTTTAGCTCAATCTATAGTCAAGTGGTACGTGGAAGTCCCTAATTTGGTTGGCATTTCCATGTGTTACCATGTGTTATTCCTTATTGACATTAATAAACACAAGCACTAGTTTAATGTATGATTTTATGACTGGTTTGTTATGGTTCCATTTTGGTTAAATTTTGGTTACATTCATGTTATATTTCTCACTATATGATGTGCTCTTGTTATGGATCCATTCCATGGTTCGATGGGATATTGATTACTTTATATGAATGCATGAGCTAATGTGTGTTTTTATAGCTAGAAGAGAGGGAATCAAGCCTTCTTGATGATTCTATGATGAACTTAATAAATTATTGCATAGATATGCATTCATGACCTACAATTCCTATGCTTACAAATTGTTTATATAAATTATTATCATATGTATTTGAAAATTTTGAGTAGGGCTTGAGTCAAGAGTAGTGCAAGAAGACTCCTACAAGAAGCTTTGGAAGTTCTAGGTATTTTGCATATATGCTAGCACTGAAAATCCAGAACATGCTTCTGGTTTCACTCTCAAATCCTGAAATTTTGGTTGTATTAGCACAGAAGATGGTTTGCGTGTGTGGTTGGAGCCTTTTGGACACATGCATAGGTCTACATGCATGTGGCTAGGCTACGAAGTGAATTAGGAAGGTATTTCCAATCCAAGAAAAGATGATCAATGGATATTGTTTAACATCTGGGCAATTTGGTGTTCCTAGAGGTTGTAGTAAAGTTCAAAGATAGTAGACCCCACTTCCATAATTGAAACTTGGTTGTTGGGTAATCCATAGTAACTCTCAGCTCATGTTTACCATAGAGATCTTGTAAAAGAAGGTAAATGTGGGGTGGCGTGTTACAAGGTGGTATCAGAGCAATTCCATTCTCTATAAACATGTTAGATCCCTATACTACTAGTGTAACCCCTAATTGTTATTAGTACAACCCCCTTATTATATTTTCGTGCCCATGTATTCCCCTTATTGTGACTATTGTGCCCCATAGAAGCCCACTATTTCTATTATTGTTCCCTTACATTAATATTTTTATTCGGCTCTGATTATATTATGACCCCTTAGACTCCTATATATAGAAAGGAGGTCTTGTAAATTGTGTCATCAATATTTTTTCATATATGTAATGTAAAGGAGGTTACCCCTTCGAAGAGGCTTATTTCTAATGTGTTTAGCTATCCTTTCTATCTTTTTCTGAGCTGGTTTCATAACATTTGGTATCAGAGATTTGGATTCTAAGGTTTTGCTGCTCCAAAGGAGTCATCATGGAATTTTCACTATAACATTTTTTCTGCGACGTCTCAGAAGCTAAAAACAAAACCCAGTTCCAAATACATCTCGTTGAACCAACGAGTCCCAATTTCAGATCTTGAATCACTATATTTTCGCATATATGATATGAGGAAATTAGGGTTTTTGCAAGCTATAGAATTCCATCTCAAATAGGTCATTGTGACATTTTTGCTATAATTGTTTTTCGGCAAAGTTTCAGACTTTGCAATTCAAACTCATTTTATCTACAAAACTTGGTGAAGTTTGGACCTAAATTCTAGATCTTTTGTTTCTATATTTTCATAGATACAGTCTAAGACATTTAGGGTTTTTGCAGGCTCCCTAATTACATACCAAATAGGTGACCTTGGGAAAATCGTCATAAATCTCGCTCAGAGCATATTATTGAAATTTCATAAAACATGATAGAAACAAGATGGACTGTAGCTTGTTGGGTATCAGTTTCATAGCCTAAGAATGAAACAATGACATGTGGCACATTGTACAATCTCACTCTATTGAACTAGTCTATAATTAGGTCATCGCGGGAGATTGGGCATAACCCTTTCTTTGGGAATCCAATTGCAATTAGACTTGTTGGGTTAGAAAGAGGACTCAGAGGACTATCACAGGTTGATATTTCAGAACTTAAATGTTTGAAATTACAGAGTTACAGTCATTTCAATATTGAGATCCTAAAATCAAGAAAAATCAATATGAGGAAGTTTGATGGCAAAGATCTGGTAAATTGGATACTACATATGGAGCAATATTTTGATCTACATGAGGTGCAATTGTTACAAAAGGTATGTATTTCATATTTATGTTTAGAACCGAATCAATTTCTATGGTATAAAGGGATTTTTTCTCATAAACCACTTGTCACGTGGTCAATTTTCACGGAGGAAATGATAGCACGTTATGAGGATACAAAGAGCAATACCTTGTTTATCCAATTGATAAATCTCAAAAAAAAGGGTTCAATGGCATAACACATTGAGGACTTTCAAAAATTTAATACAAGGGTAAATGATATTCTAGAGAGAATATGATTGATGTCTTCATAGGGACTTTAAAGGATAACATTCAACATGAGGTTTGTCTTTGGGAACCTGATTCATTGGAGAAGGCATTCAGGTTGGAAAGAAAAATTGAAATCAAAATTATGGAAACAAGGAATCCCACCACTCACGAATATAATTATGGAACTGTTTTTTCTCCTAGCCTTCCACAACCTACAAGGTTTACACCACAAAAATTGGTAGAAAAATGAGAAAAAGGGCTTTGTTACAATTATGATAGAAAATACACTAAAGGTCATAAGTGTGTTGAGAAGAAATCATTTTACATAGATTATGAAGAGGAGGAAGAAAAGAATCAAGAAAAATCAAAAGAAGAGGATATACACCAAGAACCAACCCCAGAGAAAGAAGAAATGAATCCGACCATATCTTGTAAAGCATTGGCAAGATTTGCCACTCCTCAAACTCTCAAGATAAAAGGACATATGAACAAGAAAAAGGTTCAAGAAGTGAAATATCACATTGATAAAGAAGAAATGAATCTGACCATATATTGTAATGCATTGGCTGGAATTACCACTCCTCAAACTCTCAGGATAGAAGGACATATCAAGAAGAAAAATGTTCAAGAAGTGAAATATCACATCGAGCATCAAGAAATGAATCCGACCATATCTTGTAATGCATTGGAAGAAATTACCACTTCTTGAACTCTCAAGATAGAAGGACATATCAAGAAGAAAAAGATTCAAGTAGCGAAAGATTACATCGAGCATCAACAACAAGTTCTCCAACTTTTAAAGGATAGCACCACTTTGGTGTAGAATCAAATGAAACAACATGTAGATCAACATTGTAGTGAAAGAAGTTTCGATGTAGGCAATTGGGTATTTTTACAGCTACATCTCAAGTAAGCTATTTATGAGAAGGAAATGTTGGCAATACTACATGCACTTAATCAATGGCGACCTTACCTAATGGGAAGATACTTCAAGGTAAAAATGGATCATGATAGTCTTAAATTTGTTTTAGAAAAAAGATTATCTTTAGAAGAACAGAAAAAATGCATCACAAATATGTTGGGTTATGACTTTCAAATCATCTACAAAAAAGGGAAGAAAAATGTTTTTGCAAATGCACTCTCAAGAAAGGATGAGGATGTGGGAGCATTGTTTTGTGTTATTTCTATTATCCAACCGGATTTGAAAAGCGAAGCAAGGGATGAATGGAAGAAGGACGATGAAGTGTGGCCACTAATTCAAAAGTTGCAGAAGATCCCAATTCAAACAATATTGCCATAAATTGACGAGGAAAGAAAAATCATATTGGAACCTGGAGCAATCACAGAAACAAGAACCTAACAACTACAAAATTGATCAATTTCATAGTATCTTATCAAGTGGAAGAACTTACCCACTGAGGATTCCACATGGGAGGACGATAATTTTATACATAAGCATCCATAGCTACCCACGCATTGAGGACAACACTTTTTGAAGGAGAGGGTCATGTTAGGTCCCTATGCTACTAGTGTAACCACTTATTGTTATTAGTACAACCCCCTTATTATATTTTTGTGCCCATGTAGTCCCCATATTGTTATTATTATGCCCTTAAATTATTATTGTTATGTCAGTTGTGATTATATTATGACCCCTTAGACTCCTATATATAGAAAGGAGGTCTTGTCATTTGTATCATCCAAGAAATTTTCATTTATGTAATGTAAAGAAGGTTCCCCCCTCAAAAATGCTTATTTCTAAGGCGTTGATCTATGTTTTCTATCTTTTTGTGAGCTGGTTTCACAAAAAAACCTTTCTCTGGTATTGATGTTACAGAGTGGTATCAAAGCGAGGTTTGCAACATTGTACCTCGAGGTAAGTATATATGTGTCACACGGAATGAGTCGTTCTTGTGGACAAGATCGACCTCCCTAGTATCTAATGATATCTAGTGATAAGCAAGCCAATCAAATCCTATCTTGCTCTAAGTATGCAATTTATAAACAAAGGCGAACAAGTGTTTTAGGCCTACCTTGGGTCCAATGCATGTTTGTGGAAGCCTCGCTCCTTTGATCCGAATGAGCTCCTTTATAGAAAATATGCAAACACAAACAAGCACACGAATTAAATAGCACCTGAAAAGCCAATATCATAAAGCATGCTTATCATGATGATCAAGGAATTCATGAAACAAATGACATAAGAAAATTTGTTGTGAAAAATGAATCTAATTGTATTAATTCAAATCAAAGAAGAAATTTACAACCTGTGCCTTGATGCTGTACAAGCTCCTCCCAGGGTCCAACAAGAAGTCCCCTCTACTTTGACAAGTTTCACTCTCTTCCCAATGAAGCCAAAAAGGTATGTGATCTCTCCTCTCAAGCTTAACTAGGAAGTCTCAATTCCACCAGCACTTACCCTAAAAAATGTTCAGCTTCTAACCTCCCTAGCAACCAGCCCAATGCCTTAATTTATAGTGCAATGGAGGGAAGTTACTAGGTCCTCCTTCAAAGGAATAAAGCCCTCCTTCAAAGGGATAGCTCCTCCCATCAAGGGATTAGCTCCTTCTCTTTTGGGATGCATGAACCACCTAAGAGCGAACAATCCACGTCAAAATTCCTTCTAGAATCATCTAGAATTAACCCAAAGTGAGTTTTTTAGAATAAACTTGTGCCTTTTTTACTTTCACAGGGGTCCACACCCACTCCTTTAGAGACAGAGCAGGCAGGCCTGAAGGTAATGTGAACAGGGGGTGCGGGACCGCAGGTAACAGTGAGAGAAAGTGCGGAACCAGAGCCTTGTTGATTTTTAATGTCTTTCTCTCATTTTCAAAGCTTGACATGAAGAGCTAAGGTCTGAGACTTGCTTAGGAGGATAGTATAAGTCATGATAGACCCATACTGATTGCAAATAGTCATGGTGACGATATTTTTGTGTAACAGATTGCCCCCTAAAGTGCGAAGTCTGTAGTAGATGAGGATTTCATTTATAATCTAGGAAGAGTGAAGTACTTTATCATTTCAAGGATCATCTTGTGGAGAGCCTGGTTGGAACCTGTAAAAACATTCAAAGCAATATATATATATGAGATCATATCATCACTGAGGTAGGCATTCCCATACTCTGATCAAAACTGACTAGAAAACTAACTACTGCTCTGATATAGGAATGATCTTGTAATACATCACAAGTATAGACACATGTAGACACAGTATGGACACAACCATCTGTTTATATATAGTCCATTGTATAATGAATACAAAATTCCTCGCAACCTGGATGGTGGAAACTAGATCCAGGGTCTTCATTTCTACTTCCCGAAACCGTACGATTCTATCTATGAAAATGAATGTGTTGAAGTCGAACATGGTAGAAACCACTTGATTACCAGTGAATGATGTAAACTGTTAACAAGTGTGAGAGAAACCACCAGTAATGTCAATGGCTCTCAAAGTACTCAGTCAATCCATGAGATGTGAATAGATGTGTCGATGTCGAACATGCCACGGAATCCTTTGATCGAAGGTCAATGATGCAACCTATCGTCGAAGGCGAGAAACCTGCCATTGAGGCATGCAGATCCCAAGGTACTGACGATTTCTAGATCATCTTTCTAGATAATGAGCTGAAGTCGATAGAAAGCGATCCGTCATAGGAAATCCCACAACAAGAAATCATAGATCAAGTTTGAAGAAATTTAGTTGCAAGGACTGACTCAGGGATGGATGATAGATATTTTGCAGATGAATGGCTTATTTGCATTGACCTCTTGAACACATAACGACACAACAGATGGTTTGGTGACAATTGACCCAAAGTTAATACCCAGAAACCAGCTGAAGCCTTTCAATGTGGTTTGATCAACTGTTAGGCAAAGGATTTCCCAACCCAGGTGAATAAACGTGTCGTGTTCAAGAGTGGTTACAAAGTATGACAAACAGGCTCATTTTTCTCTCTTTTCCCCCACCATTTCTGGCAAGTATCTCTTTATTGTTGACAAGCTTGACGAGGATAACATTTGCTTGATTATAAGCTCATCCTTTGGATGAGTCCAACTTAGTTTAAATTCGAACCCTAAGAAGGAGTGGTCCGTTCCTGTTTGTAATTGAATAGGTCCTTTACTGTTAAATTTTAACGAGTCCAGTATAGGAGAAACTCGGTGTTTTTCAATTTTAGAGAGTTTGAAAAAAACTTAAGAAGACTCCGTGGTTGAGATTTTTCATAAATTTGTGCCTCCCAAGCCCAAAAAAGTATAAAATAATACCTAAGAGAACCGCTTGATCATTATGACCAAGGAGTACTTTTCGTAATTAGTGCCTCTGATCTGAAAAAGTAAAAAAGCGATCAATGACACATCATTTTATAACCAATATCGAATTTGAAACAACAAAAATCTGGCAATATTTTCATGTTTTTACGGTCAGGAAAAGAGCTGTAAGTGGATCGTCTTTTTAGTTTTGTTTTAATGAGTTTAAAAAGAAAAACTCGGTGATATTTTCATATTTTAGGAGTCAGAAAAGAGCTTAAAGGTGACTCTAATGTTTTTTCGTCGAAAATGACCAATTTCACCTGAAAAAACCGTTATCCTGAACAAATACTCAAACATTACTCATACCGGTTTAAAATGGATAAAAATGCTGCAAACGTTACCTTTCTAAAGTGAAACATAAACAAATTAACAATTCATTTATTAAAAAAACTTATAAAAAGGGCTTTCGTCAATTCATTGTTACCATTTCAGTTTTGGGTGAGAAAATAGAGCTTTTGGTCAGAAACTTCCCGTGAAGATTGCAGAAAATTCGTCCGTTGGAATCGAGCGCCGTCTCCTCGAGGTAATCAACATCATCCTACTCTTAAATTTAATCCATTTCAAAGTTGTTTTTAGGTTTTAATTTCAGTTTTTAGAGGATTTTTAGGATAGAAACCCGTGTGCGGGGGCCCGCAGGCACAACATAGGTAGCCTGCGGACCCAAACTTTTTTGCAGTAGGGAAAAGTCAGGGGCCCGCACCTGCCATGAAGGCAAGGTGCGGACCCATGCACTGTCTCTAATAGAGAGGGTGCGGTCCCTGCAGCAAGGGTTTTTAACCCTAAATTTCTCAAAATTCACCCAAAATTTTTCATTTTTTATATTCTAATTCGCCTTTTTGTTGAATGTAGAGTATACATCATGCTTGATTGGAGAGAATGGGAGCATGAGAACATAGATCTTGCCGTGATAAATCATCAACCTTCGATCGATGCATTGAAGGCATGTGGCTTGTACAAATTCTAGGCCATACCTGGCATGAGGGCCCAGGTGGACTTCTTACAGTGGCTGGTAGACAAGTGGAGCATACAGGACCAGTGCTTCTTCATTGGTGGTCACCAGCTCGAAATGGAGCCAGCAGACATATACTTTTTGATTGGTTTGCCTAAGACAGGTGAACACATGACTCTATTCGGGACTAGGCTAGGTGACCAGTCTGTCGATAGCCTTCGGCTAGAGTTCTGTAACAACCAGACTAGAGACAAAGGGATAGACATCAAAACCATATCCCTTCCTGAACTCATGGTAATCGTGTTTACTGTTACCAGGCTTTACAGGATTGCAGAACTACATATAGCCACTGGATCCCAAATGTGGATGGCAGTTGACTGCTTTCGAAGGACCATCTTTCACTGGTGCGATGCTGTGTTGGCTAATGTAAAAGGAAAACTGACTAGAGCCAAGAACGGACAACTGAAGACCTTTGGATATTGTTCTTTAGTCATGAGCTTTGGTCTGGAGAGGGTCCCAATGTTGGTCCCATAGCACCTCACTGTTGGAGCAAGACTTCCTCGAGAGCCCAAACTAATGCGATGGATTGCAGTTATGTCCCGTCATCCTGATGAGGGGACAGAGGTCGTTCGATTCAAACCTGAGTATTTCCATTGGTTGGGAAACTAGGTTTTTTCTATTCAGGACTTTCCTTACATTGGGGTAGATTTTCGCGGTGACCCAAACATGGCTCTTCCACCAGGAGAGAAATTGGATGACTCAGGTAAAATCATTTTCAACATTTTCCTAATTTAATTTTTTTTTCTATCTCGTCCCAAAATTGATAGTAAAAGTTTCAAATGTAGATGTGGGTCCACAACGACCATCCGCTCTCCGGCCTTACGAGAGGAAACAACTAGCTACAGTGGCACCAGCCCCACAGGACGAAACATCAGAGACCTTGGCCGAATTGGAAAGCCATCTAGAGCGTTTGACAAGAGACATTCTGGAGACCGGCATAGATGACATTCCTCGTCGACTACAACGCTATGTGATTGGGGTCCCAGGACTTTTCAGAAGATTCCTTTGTAAGGTGTCCCGTACAGTGGTTTCTTATCGAGATCATCACCAGTGATAGGATGATCGCCTATTGTAGACACATATGACATTTTTGCTTTTTGTACTATCATTTTTGCTTTTTGTACTATCATTTTTGTTGATCATAAGGTTTTTTTCAACCTATGATCGAGGACGATGTATATTTTGACACACTCCTATATTATACTATATCACTATTACCGGCTTATCTTGTAAAACATGTTATGGAATGTTTTTAAATTTATTTGTATGATTATTGCAAATGTCTACTTAACATTCGAGAAGCAATTGCATCTGCTAATGTATTTAAAGATCTTGGAATATACTCATATTCAATATAATCAAATTCACATTCCAAGAGATGCACTCTCAAAAATAATCTCAATAACACTGGATCTCTAATGGCATATGCTCTATTAAGCTATAATAGAACGAGTTCAGAATCTAACCTCACTATCAAACTCCGAATCCCAAATGAAATAGATTCAGATAATAACTCAATCACTGCACTATATTCGGCAATGTTGTTCGTTGTTTGACCGAGGCTTACCCCATGCATAGATACCAACTCATCAGAGGGCGAATAAATAACCCAAGCTGTGGAAGAAATGTTCCGTGTATTATGACAAGCACCATCAGCAAAACCAATGTATGTTTGGGGAGGCGTCGACATCTGCAATATCAAGAGTAAAACCAAGATAAGCAGGAATAATGACGAAAAAACACTCTCTAAGCTAAGCACACTTTTAATCTAAGACACACTAGCTAGAAAGAAACTAAGCTAACTAAAAATCTCCACACCCATTTTTAAGAATAATACCTCTTCAGGTAAAAACCATTTATGGGTTTACCTAAGGAGACCCCGCCAAAGTCTACCAATTCATAGGCCCATTTTGCTAGCTTTCGCTTGACAACATAGGGACCATGCCACATAGGCACGAATTTTCCAGCGCCTAATTTATCATTTTCTTGATCGTACAATAAGGCTAGGTCTCCTTCCGAAAAATTTCGAGGGGTCACATTTCGGTCATACTGAGCTTTAATACGTTTTGCATGAGTTTCGATCGCCAATGCAGCATCACGTCAATTCTCATCTAGCTGAGCCAAGTATAACAAATGTTTTTCCTCTTCGGAAGTGGTTGGACATAACTCGATGGCCATTTGCAATGACGGGATTTTGCATTCAATGGGTAACACAGCTTCCAGACCATAAACTAGTTGGAAAGGAGTGAACCCTGTTGACGTTTTTACTGAGGTTCGATACGCCCAAAGCGCTGAAAATAGCATGTTATGCCAATTCGACCTGTGAATCCCAATGATTTGGCGGATCATGATGACTAGAATTTTGTTGATGGCTTCAACCAGACCATTAGCTTGTGGATAATATAGAGTTGAACTATCGTGACGCAAGCCAAGCTGGCCTGTAAGTTCAGTCATCATAACGTTTCGAAAATGATGCCCATGATCAGTGATAATCGCTTTTGGAACACCAAACCTAGCAATTATATGATTGAACATGAAAATCACAGCTGTTTTGCCATCTGCCTCAAATGTAGGCATCGCCTCGGCCCACTTGGTAAAATAATCTACCGCAAGGATGATATACACATGCCCCCCGATCAAGTGAGGATTACATGTAATAAAATCGATACCTCATTTTGCAAACAGACCGACGACAATTATAGGGTGGAGAGGAGCAGGTGGAGCGTGCATCTTTCGATCAAAAATTTGGCAGTTGTGGCATTTTCGGACCGCATTAATACAATCTTTAAACAAAGACGGCCAGAAGTAGCCAGCGTGCAATATCTTTTGGGCTGTGGCATACCCAGACATATGACCGCCACACGCTCCAGAGTGATAGTCATTTTGAATCCTTTCAGCTTCCTCATGAGTTAAACAACGTCGAAAAACAGAGTCCGCCCCACGATGATAAAGAGTATCTCCAATAATTCTGAATTGTTGGGACTGGAATCGTATTTTTCGACATTCTGACCTTGATATTTCTGGCTGAAAGGATTGGGCCTGGAGATAAACGATGATATCCCCATACCATGGATCTAAAGTGCTGATTAGAAATAAAGATTTGTCCGCAATGGGCTCCTCCGCCAAAGTTTCCGTGTCAGCACGCGGGAAGTCACACATTAACTCCGCAAAAACTAAATATTTCTTCGACTTAGACTTTTCAAATTCCAAGTTGAACTCCTGTAGGATGACAATCCATTTGGAGTACTTGCCCCTAGCAATTTCTCGGTCAAAATATAGATCATAGGGTTGCAATCAGAAATTACTGTAGTTTTACGTAGTAAAATGTAATGACAAAAACGTTGGACAGCTTGAACAGCTTCCAATGCCAATTTCTCCACATGTGAGTATTTTAGCTCATTTGGATTTAAAGTTCGACTAAGGTAATATATCACATGTTCAGTACCGAATTCATCTTCCTGAACTAACACCATTCCAATGGTGGAATGGGAGGCGGAGAGATACAAGAAGTAGTCCTGGTTGTAGTTGGGAGGATGCAATAACAGTGCATGGGTCAACGCGTGTTTTAGTGCATCAAAATATTTCTCAGCTATCTCATCCCAAAAGAATGGAGTATTCTATTCCAACAACTGGGTAAAACCCTTTGTAATCTCGGCGTAGTTAGGAATGAATCGACGTAAAAAGTTTGCTTTCCCTTGCAAACTTTGGAGTTGGCGAAGACTCGAAGGAGGAGGCAATTTGACAATAGCTTCAACCTTTGAGGGATCGACGCGAATGCCGGCTTTTGAAACAACAAACCCCAGTAACCAACCCGTTTCTATATAGAAAACACACTTGTGTGGATTCAACCTATCCGATAATGCCTACACCTCATAAAGATTGCTCGTAAATGGATGAGATGATCAGCTCGATGTAATGAATGAGCAGGCAAATCATCGAGATAGGGTTGCACAATGTGCTTGATGCATGAAACGCATAAGACATGGCACTTTGAAAAGTTTCCCCGGCGTTCTTGAGCCCAAAAGGTAATTTGCAATAAGAAAATGTCCCCCATGGACAGATGAAAGCCATTTTTTGTTGATCAGCAGGTAGAATATTGATTTGATTGTATCCAAAAAAACCATCCATGAAGGAGAATATTTCACTGCTGGCACAATCATCAATGATTTGATCGATATAGGGAGTTGGGTAATTGTCTTTTGGACAGGCTTGATTAATGTCCCTATAATCGATACATATTCTTATTGTCCCTTGCTTTTTGTTAACAGGAATAATATTTGATACCCAATCCGTTAACAGAATCGGATAAATGAAACCTGCTTTGAGTAATTTTTCAACTTCTGCTTTAATAGCAGTAGCTTTTCGCGGGTAGATCCGACGCAAACGTTGTCAGACGGGTTTAGCATCCAAGTAAGTTTTGATTTCATGAACAACAATTGCAAGGTCAATTCCTGGCATTTCCTCATATGACCAGGCAACCACGTCGCGGAATTCTTGAAATAGGGCCTTATATATTTGAATTTCATCTTCCGTACACGAGGCACCTATATGAATGTTTTCAACAATTCCAAGCTTAACTGAAATATCAATAGGAATAGTTCGAGAAATGTTTCCCAAGTTTAACACTGAATTAGGATTTTTCATTAGATTTTTAGGTTCCTTGACATATTCAATCATAAAAATTGATGAAAAATCATTTTCAAAATGATCACTCTCGGGTAAAAACGAAGATCTATGATGAAGATCTTCCCATGGTAAATCATCGACACATAGGATTTCACGAATTTGCTCATCAGTGTGAACAAGTTCGGAAAACGTTGTTGAATCCGAGTTTGATGTTGAAAGTGATTCTTCATGGACCACATTCATTAAGTCAATTTTGGTTGAAGATGGGTTGGAAAATGACTGCGCAGCCTGATATGCAATTTCATATGGACTCAAAAGCATAACATCACCAAATGAGTCTATCTCAGATTCGGAACGTACGATCCAAGGATCATCATAAACAATGGTGTCTGACGAAATCATATGAATGGTTGTAGTAGAAGACGATGCGTTGATAGGAGGAAAAAGAAAAGTTCCCAGTAAACCAGCATCTTTAACTAGTCCTACTCCAACATCCTTATACGGGATAGTCGTTTTGCCGACATGCTGAATACTTTCAGAAGAGGCTGGGTTAGATGAAAAGTAAGTCAGCTGGTCTATAGTTACAATCTTTCCATTATGAGGGAACTTTATAAGCCAAAAGACCGATGAAACGACAGCTGTCATAGCGTAAGACCAACTATGACCCAAGAGAAGGTTGTAATCTAGAGGGGCATCAACCACCTCCACATCTAGATTAACAGTTTTTCCTTCTACACCTATAGGTAAATCCTGTAGAATGCCAAAAGGATGAAACCCACAGCCATTTAAGGCCTTTAGAATCGTCGGGGATTGATTTAACGAAGGAGAACCAAGTGATCTCCAACACTGTATCAACATAATACACATTGAAGCTCCCTCATCAATCACATTCCTATAAATAGGTTTGTTTTTTACTAACACTGAGATTTGGAAAGCCATTTGATGAGGTAAGCGTAGTGTACTATTTTATAGATAGAAAATTATAAGGTTCGAGTCCTAAATGTCAATAGCTCCTATAGCCGACAATAGTAATTTACGCTATGCTGGACATGATTGCAGCACTTCTAAAGCTGACATTGCTGAAGGTGAAACAGCCAAATCTTCAACAATGTTATAGTTCTGTGCCACTCTCGCATGTGGATTGAAAGCTGACTTTCGAAGTATACCCTTGGCTAGCGGTTTGATTACTAAGTCTGGATTAGGTTTCTCGATATGTAGTAGATCAGAACCGGGAGCTGAGGTTGATGGGTTAGAATGAGAAGATTCTGCTTCTTTACCATCAACATGACTTTTACTTCTATAATCATGTGATCGAGTCACAATCCTAACATGGGACATCATCAGTATGGGTTCTTGATTGGCATTTGAGGAAGAACCTATCATCTTACTGTCTTGACTTGGAAAAGGATCCTTCAAAACAGCAGGCATTTGGGAATCTTTAAAAATTTTCGCAACCTCTGCTCGATGAGGGCAGTCTCTTGTAAAATGCTCTTCGTCACAAATGAGACAAGGATAACAAGGTTTGCGTTTCTCATCATTTGATTCCGCTTTTTCTGGTTTCTCTTTCGAATTTTTATCTGTTTTATTTTTCTTCTTCCCTTTCTTCTTACCACCGGATTTTGATTTGGCTGTAGATGACTCTACAACATGAATATCGGCGGAAATTTCCGTGGAAGAATCTCCTGTCGGGGAATCTAGCAAGGTTATGATAGGAGAAGAATTCTTCTTACTTTTGGTATTAACCGTACCAATCATACCATCAGTGGCATGAGACCCTGAAGGAGCTACAGTGATTTGATTTTTTTTAGGAAGAGCGGGGATTTTCTCGTGTAACGTACCTGACTGCATATAAACTAAGTCAAGGTACTGTACTTGAGAAATTACTTGCTCCTCGGTAATGACTCTGGCCTTAGCTACATCCTCAGTGATCTTTGGCAATAAATATTTTACAAACCATTCGGCTAAGATCTGATCCAGAATAAAGACTTTCACTAAACATCGTCGACGTCTCCATTCATGAATGTGATCTGAAATGTAAGTGGACGTTGACTGCTTTAATGAAGTTAGTAATTCCATGCCATTGTCATATCTGACAGGCAACTGAAAATGAGTTAAAAACGAAGTAGCTAGCTGACTGAAATTATAAAAAGTGGCTCGTGGTAACTCAATGTACAACCTGGCCGTAAGGCTAATTAGAGTGCACTGGAAAAGCCTTAAACGGATTGAATCATCTGAAATGGAATTAGACGCACACCAGAGGTGATAAGTCATCACATGGTTCGATGGGTCCTCTCCTGATTTGCCTTCAAACTTAGGAATATCACTAGGCAACTTATTCAGAATTGGCGGCCAAAACAGAGGATAGTTAATGGAATCCTTTGTAAGGCGCGACAAATCTGGCAAGTCCAAAGTTGCGATAAATGGTAACTGACGATTAGGGTCCCTAAAACTCTGGGTCATGAGACCAGCCCCAGCAGGAAGATATCCAGGATAACTAGGAATTGGAATTGCATTTGGGATATTATATCCTCCCGGAAAACCAGGATTAACCGGACCGTACTGGGGTTGTTGAGGTTGTTGATATGTATACCCAGCGTATAGTTGATACTGATAGACTGGCTACTGCATATCAGGACTGAATTGGTACTATCCCTAGTACGGTTGATAAGTAAATTGAGGTTGACTTGTGACAATCGTATTTGAACTAGGTTGTCTTACAGGCATTTGAACCGAAGTTTGAATTGTGGATCCAGACTGAGGTAAAGATGTCTGAGGAGTTGATACAGGAACAGTAGAAACCAGAGCTATCGATACTCCAGAAGTAGGTGGGGTAGATTGAACAGATGTTGTAGCAGTTGCAGCAGCCGTTTGAGGTGGAGTATGGGGCATACTAGGCCCAGGCTGAGAAAATACAAAAGGTACAGAAGTTTGAATAGTAGACTAGACAGGTTGCTGGGGTGAACCAAAAACTAAGGGTTGTCCAGTTTGAGATGACAACTGTACATTCGGTTGCAAGACCTGTTGAGTTTGAGATGGATCCCACACTAAGTTCATTCTGGGGTACGAACCCATAACAAGTTGAGAATATTGAGGACCATAACCGGGTTGAGGGTAGGGTTGATAATTTAGAGGTACATTTCCAGTTCTTTGAACATATGATTGACCAGAAGGTGGTTGGAAATCTTGGTTCGAGTACTGACCTTGAGGTTGATAACCCTGAGGCACGTACTGATACTGGGTTGACCTTGAGGTACATATTGATACTAGGGTTGACCCTGAGGTACATATTGAGTCTGGGGTTGACCTTGAGGAACGTACTATCCTGTAGGTATGTACTGTCCTTGAGGTTGCACCCCAGGCGCAAATTGGGTACCTTGAGGTTGCCCCCCAGGCGATAATTGAGGACTTTGAGGCTATCCCCTAGGTGGTAACTGGCCACCTTGAGGTTCAGGATTAGGAATAGTACCTAACATCATGAGAATATCTTCTACACTCAACGGCTTAGTACCATTATTTCCAGTTAATAACCCTTGTTCAATGGGTTGAGGAGATGCCCCCAAAAAAGTACTAGTAAGTGACTGATACCCAGAGGGAATAAAAGGACCGCCGTAAAAAAAGGTTTCTGGAGATTGAGAAAACATGGAAGACTGTCTTGACATATTTAACGGAGGATAGTAACCTCTAGGTGTTGGGTGATAAGGAATACGATGTGGTGAAAAACTTAGTCCCGGGTTTTCCAAAAAATTGGTCAATGAAAGATACCAAGCACTGCTCCTAGGTGGACTGTAAAAGATTCATTCACGCTCCCTAAGTTCTATAACAGGTTGGTTTTTAGGGATAGGGATACCTTCTTTCTTCCAGAGTAGCAAGTTCTTCAATATCTATAAGTCCAGAAGGAAGATTTTGGGTAATTATTCTTTCTACCCTGGGTGAACCAGGAGCAGTAGAAGTTGGAGAGGTAAATCCTGATGTTGGAGTAGCAGAAAATTTAGTTTCAGGTTCGGATATTTCAGGTTCCTCACCTAAATCACTAGTAGATGAAAAGCTACCAGTAATTTCGGAAACAGACACAGATTGTGGATTATAATCTGCTACTAGAGCTTGAAAATCAGGATGTACCACCAAAGAAGACTCTCCTTCTTCAGGTGACCCAACTCTATTGTCTCTAGGAGTTACGAGGGCTCTTAACCCTTCAGGCTAGCTCACTGAAAACTCAGGAGGTTGGCCCCGAAGTCTACGGGACTTCCTCGGTAATTCAGCCACGATTAAATATTTTAACTACTTCACACGAAAACAAAGTAAAATCTCAATGAAAACCACTTAAAGCCTCTAAATAACCAAACAAATTTGAATCACACACCTAAAGAATCTAGGAGATCAAACCACACACAAACAGTAACTTTCCATACTGAAAACACTAGTTGGTGATGAAATCCAAAGTCGCAGAGTTCAATACAGAAATGGCAGTTGGAACAGTTACCCCGGCAGCCTACTTAATAAATAGACTGGCACAAGTTCCTCCACTAAACCGTCTCGAGTGAAAAGAAGCCCCCAAAAAATCCAAGTGAGTCTAGCTGACGTCTGCTCCAGGTACAGTGGGATCTTCCCTCCACCGTCACCTTAGGAAGAATCCTATAGAATATGGTCACTATGGTTACCAACGGAAACAAATATACCTGGGAGAACAGTCTACGATCCGATATGCACACAAGGGTAGAGTAACAAGCTCAATCCCCTTGAAGGCTCATTAACATAATCCAAGGTTTACCAACAAGTGACCCGAGGCTCCTAGACAATGGTTAATCCGAGGTTTACCGTTTTTAATACGTGAATATCTCGCGTTGTTCCCAATGAGGAAGGATTGATTCCCACACTGGTTCAGACACGATCTCATGCTTCTCCTTTAAGAGGAGCTTTCCCAGAGCATAGATGCAACAATTAGATTTTTTTCCTACCGCAAGATACAGCTACTTGTTCGTTTTACTTTCTTGGAGAGTTAATTACTCCCTACTCCAAGACACTAGCCTAAGCTATGTTGGTGTAATAGAGCCCTAGAAATAAAAAGATTACTAGATAGATTTTACTTTAAGCGATATTTTTATTAGTTTTTGTTTAAGTCAAGAGGTGCAGAGATGAAATTTGTCGTGTGAAGACTCGACTCGAAATCACTAAAAAATGCACTTAAGATGATTAAGCAATCTTTTCCCTTCAATGAATTTCTAGCTAGGAAAGAGTTTGAGAATGCAAATGCTTCTAAACACAAATCTTTCTTAACAAACAAATCAAAAGAAGATCTTTTTGTCTTTTCCAATGCACTCAAAACAAGACGACTAGTTATTTTCACAAAAATTTCCTTTTTCTTTCAAACACTCAAATACTACAAAACTATTTTTTTCCAAAAGAGATTTTTTTATTTTTATAAAACACTCAAAACTATGGAAAATTCTAATCTTGAGATCTATAAACTATAAAAAACTATTTGAAGTAAAAGCTTACATGATGTCTTTTCAAGGATGTTTTACTTAGCTATAAGAAAACTAAGGACTAATTTGTCCAGAATCACAAATCAGTCAAAAAACAATTAATTTTTGTTTTCTTTTCTAAAAGTGAAATCCAAACTTTTAACACAAGTCTTTTCGAAGTTTTGCAAAGAGAAAACACAAGGTGGATTCCTCAACAAAGGAAAATTTTGCAAATAGTCAGACTCATAAGAAGGCCAGTAAAAACCAAGGTGATCTAAGGCTTCTACAGCTTCTAAGCTCTGAGTTACTACAAGACCAAAATCAAAACCAAGCCCGGCAACCAAAACTTATAGGAATTTCACCTAAAACCATAACACCAATGGAATTAACCTAAGAAAAATTCTTGAAAAGTCACATGCAAGTCTGGGCAGGGGATAATAACATTTGAACAAAAACTATGCTGACTAAAAGAGAAAATCTCAAGTTTTCCAAAATTTTGACAGGGTCCGTAGGCCCACAGTTTACACAGGTGTGGTACCGCTCTGTGTGAAAAGCAAAAGTGCGGATAGGTCCACACTGTGTTGCAAGCCGAGGGTGCGGTGCTCTCCCAAAGTTATGAAAAACAAAAAATAATCCAAGATCTACTAGATCTACCCAATTCCACACACAACAAGCCAAAAACAGAAACGAAACACAGTTTCTCAGGTCAAAGTAAAGCAAATAAAGAAATCAAGTCCCCAACGGAGTTGCCATTTTGTCACACGGAATGAGTCGTTCTTGCGGACAAGATCGACCTCCCTAGTATCTAATGATATCTAGTGACAAGCAAGCCAATCAAATCCTATCTTTCTCTAAGTATGCAATTTATAAACAAAGGCGAACACGTGTTTTAGGCCTACCTTGGGTCCAATGCAAGTTTGTGGAAGCCTCGCTCCTTTGATCCGAATGAGCTCCTTTGTAGCAAATCTGCAAACACAAACAAGAACACAAATTAAATAGCACCTGAAAAGCCAATATCATAAAGCATACTTATCATGATGATCAAGGAATTCATGAAACAAATGACATAAAACAATTTGTTGAGAAAAATGAATCTGATTGTATTAATTGAAATCAAAGAAGAATTCTACAACGTATTCCTTGATGTTGTACAAGCTCCTCCCAAGGTCCAACAAGAAGTATCTTCTAATTTGACAAGTTTCACTCTCTTCCCAATGAAGCCAAAAAGGTATGTGATCTCTTCTCTCAAGCTTAACTAGGAAGTCTCAATTCCACCAGCATTTACCCTCAAAAATGTTCAGCTTCGAACCTCCCTAGCAACCAGCCCAATGCTTAATTTATAGTGCATTGGAGGGAAGCTACTAGGTCCTCCTTCAAAGGAATAAAGCCCTCCTTCAAACAGATAGCTCCTCTCATCAAGGGATTGTCTCCTTCTCTTTTGGGATGCATGAACCACCTAAGAGCGAATAATCCACGTCAAAATTCCTTCTAGAATCATCTAGAATTAACCCAAAGTGAGTTTTTTAGAATAAACTTGTGCCTTTTTTACTTTCACAGGGGTCCGTACCCACTCCTTTAGAGACAGAGCGGGCAGGCTTGCATGTAATGTGAACAGAGGGTGCGGGACCGCAGGCAACAATGAGAGAAAGTGCGGAACCAGAGCTTTGTTGATTTTAATGTCTTTCTCTCATTTTCAAAGCTTGACATGAAGAGTTGAGGTCTGAGACTTGCTTAGGAGGACAGTATAAGTGATGATAGACCCATACTGACTGCAAATAGTCATGGTGATGATATTTTTGTGTAACAATATGGTTAAGGTTATCATGCATATAGTTACTATCACATTTTTGCAATATCATCTGGATTCATGCATGATGTTGATATGTTGTTATTATTGTATATTGTGCTAATACATACTCACTTATGCAGATATGATATCCTCCTTTGAGATATATTGAGGTATGATTTTGATTATGTCTTATATTTGGTTTATCTAACATGGTATGTTTGTAGGACAATAGAAGACCAAAGATGAAGACCACATGGATCCTCGTATAGGCCCAAAGTGAAATCATTGGAATGGGAGAAGTTAGTTGAGCAGCAAGGAGAGGAATATTCCCCTGATCTAGCAGATACATTGAGGAGTTTGAGGGAAGTGACTAGAATTTGTAAAGAATATAATGTTAATTTGATTGAAGCCCATACAAGGATTGCAAAAGATCAAGAACAACAAGCTGAGGTTAACGTAGTGATTATGCACAACCGTTTATACTTACAGAAGTAGGGATAGCTGGGGATTTTTGATGGAGATATACAAGAAGAAAAGACTAATGGAGGAGATGGAAGCTGATATCATAATAGTTATATGATGTAAAATTAAGATACAGTGAAGAAATGAAGACTCTTGAGCACACCTGAGAAGAGGGTTGGTATGCATGGATTTTATTCTAGATCTATATTTAGGAGACATCGTCACCATCACTGTCAACATTATCATAGCAGGATTGAGAATCAATGTTTTCTAGAAGAATTTAAGAAAGCCTAGCCTCCTACTTTTGATGGGGAAATGAAGAAATCATAAGATGAAAAAGCATATCTACTTGGGATGAATTTTTTTCTTCAGATTTCATGATTACTCAGAGAACATGCAAGCCAATATAGCTACCTTAAGTCTCAAAGGAAAAACATATATCTAGTGGGAAGATGTTAACAATGTTAGAGGCATTAGAGAAGAGAAGCTAACCTGGGATGAGTTTGAAAGAGTCTTTAGGAAGAAGTACCTTTAAGAGAGGTATTATGATGGTAAGGCCAAGGAATTTTATGAGCTTAGGATGGATTCCATGTTAGATGAAGAATACACAACCAAATTTCTAGAGTTTTTGAGATATGTACCCTATATAAAGGATGAGAAAGCGAATATTGAAAGGTTCAATAGTGGATTTCCATTATGATTAAAATACTAGATTGAATTTGATGACCCTTAGTCATTGGAGGAAGCCATAAGAAATTTAAAGCATTGTTATGAGAAGTTAAAGTGCAAGCCTGAGTTCAAGCATGACTAGAAGGGTAATGAGAAGATTAGAGGGAAATGGACCAAGAAGCGAGGAAGAACTCAGGATGTTGGTGAGAAGGAAAATGTGGCCCCACATAAGAAGTTAAATGCAACTAAGAATGAACATAGGCATCCTCCTATGGAGCAATAGGATAAATGAAATGGTAGAGAACCATTAAAGTGTTGGGTTTGTGGTAAAGACCACCTCAAGAAGGATTATCTATTGTACCTGGGTGGAAGTCCATAGATCTATAGTGCTCAGGAGTATCAGAGAACTGGGAATGTAGGTAGATCATTCCCTGGATCTATGCAGCACTTAATAACAAGCAAGAAAACCATCATGCATCTATTATCGAGATGGAAGGTAAGATTTGTGATCAAGTTGTTTCCATTTTGATTGATCCTGGATCTAATTATTGCTATGTTATCCATGACCTAGTGGATTAGTGTCACCTGAATAAAGAAGTGCATGCAGAATATTGGTTGGTGTAGTTCGCTATAGGGACCAAGAGAAGAGTTCCCCATTGGATGAGATCTTGTGCATGCGATTAATGGTATGCATACATCACACCTAAATGTGATTCCTTTGGGTGCATACAACATGGTTTTTTGCATGCATTAGTTGTTTATTCACATGACACAGGTAGATCATTATGAGAATGCCATTGAGTGCCTGGATGATGATGGAGAAAAGAGAGTCTTATAGGGAAAGAAGAAGCCTACATTAGTGCGAATGGTTACAACTATGCAAGCTAAGCGTAGCCATAGAAAAGGATTTTTATTGTTTCTAATACACGTTTCTAGTGACAAAGGGAAGGAAGATGAGGATGATCAAGTCCCAAGGAATTATAATTTCTTGTAGTAGTTTATGGATGTGTTTCTTATAGAGATTCTAAAGTTTCTTCCTCATAGGGAGGTACATTTCCCTTTTGAGTTGACGCCTAGATTAGCACTAGAATCTAAGGCACCATATAGGATGAGCACTCTAGAGTTGGTGGAATTGAAGTTGCAGCTTAAAGAGATGCTTGATAAGTGTTTAGTTAATTTAATGTTATCAAATTGTAAGCATAAATTATCAAACAGGGTAGAAAACTGGTGAAGTACAAGTGCACTTTATGTGCTAGAAGTTGTTTATGTCGTTAAGGTGATTATGTTATTCTTATCTAGATTAATGTCAAACTCTAGAATCAATGTTGAGATGATGTAATTATACTAGGATTTTATTTCTAAGATTTGTTAATTGACTACTCTAAATGATATTTCTAGAATTAGTTGAATTGAGCTTTTTAGAATGGTTGAATAATGATTTTAACTCCTTTCAATGAATATGTTACGTTAATATGCTTTTCAACTTATCAATTGTTTTTCAATTTTTATGCTACAGCTAAACAAATCTAATTATGAAACCATGAAATGACATAAACAAAATCCTATTTCATGAACTTTGAAAATGAAATGTGCTTGAGTTCATATGCTGAGAAATACTCTCAGTCTTATCCACTGCAACTTCATTCAATGCAAAAGAAAAACAGAAACAAGATTACTAAGCTATGAAATAACTAAGCCTATGAATGAAATGAAATGATTGAGTTATGTTTGGTATGAAGAAAAATGAAATGGATGGTATGCTAGATATTAAGAAAATAAAATTATTGATGCAAATATCAATCAAGTGAACCTAGTCGCAAACTCCACTGAACTGCAGTTTAAAAATATGAAAACAGGGCATCCATAAATTAAATTTATGAAATAAAATAAAATCTAATTGCAGTTAATCAAAGACCTGATTTGTGCCAGGGGCCCTCCACGAGGTAGTCAGTTTCCTTACATTTATAATAGATAAAATGTATGAACCAAGACCTTTGCATTAAACAAAAAAGAGTTTCTACAGAATGCTTCAAAACTACATACGGTGGCGCATTGTGACATAGAGCTGTCGTTGTTTTTATAGAGTTTTAATTAAAAATATGAGAAATTCAAGTCTACAGGGCTTCGCTACAATCCTTATTAAGCTAAATAATATTGCTTATTTTTTTATTCTCTACTGAAACAAAAAATCGATAATATCTCTTAAAACTCAAACTATGTTCTAACACGCTATCTTGTAGTTGACTGTCATGGTTGACCATGTTGTAGTGTGGATATATTTATGAATTAGCTTGAATAAATAGGAAGAAATCCATGAGAGGATCATTCCCTATCTACCCATATACTCATTTGCTGAACTGGTGTAGTCGAACCCTGTCAAAAATGGAAGTAGTTGCATATCTGTTGATTAGCTGTAGAATCAGGTCAATTATGTAGCTAGATGAAAACTTTCATAAAACAAAAAGGCATATTGAAAAAATATGACAAAGAGGACATATGAATGCGTACCTTATCAAAAACTTATGTTTATTGAATTTATTTGGATGATAGTGATAGGAAAAAGGAGGTGAATATGGATAAAAAAGGTGTCAATATAAAGTAGTTCTTGGACTCTACATTCTCCCAAACTGGAGGTTCTGTATGTCCTCATACAACAGATAATTTTTATTCTCATGTATACCTGTTCTTGTACATCCATATTTCACTTTATTCTTCTTCTTGGTAGTCACTTCCATCCTTGGTTTCCTCATAAGGATCTGTTGAAGCCCCGAAAATCAGGTCTACAACAAGGGGGATACCCCCCCAGTCCGGACCTTGGTTAGCAACTCCTTTTCCGTTTGGTATAGTGGGTCCGACTCGGGATATGGGACCAGTTTCCCAATTTATGTGTGTGTGTGTGAAGAATTGATATTTCCTTTCTAAAAGTTCCTAAGTGAGATGCTCTAATTCTAACTCTAATCTAATAACATGAAAATTGTATTCTAATACACAGAAATATCTAAGTCTACACTAACCCGGGGTGTAATCCTTCTGTTATGCGATATAAAATGATTTCAGATAACAATTGGTAATAAAGATCACTCAACTATTATGAGAAAAGAATTCAATAAAGATGAACCACTTCGTATAAAAAGTTAGACGAAACAATTGTGAAAGGCATATCACATAATAAGCTACTCATACATTAAGCATAAATAAATAGCTATCTCTATACAAAAGTGCCAAATGATAACTTAGAAATTCACGCATCAATATATAAACAACTGAACATAAATATCACTTTGACACAAAAGCGGAAATAGTTAAGAGATAAAAGTACCATTTATAACTAGTTCTACTTATGAGCTTCAAGTGATAATGATTTATATTTTCTTAATCCAACATCCACTAAGAGTACAGAAGTGCAACATCAGTAGTAGATATTAAATATAGATATCAATAAATCCTGTTCTATAGAAATTTTGAATAATAAACACATATTCAACAGAGATTATCCTGATTATACACTATTGCAGAATACATGCATAATACATAACCTCCTCTACGTTGATCATCAATTTAACAGCATCAAAAACAATGAAACATCAATCGGATGCACACATTAACAAAGTATGTAACTCGGGGAAAGCTTACAGTTGAAAACCCTACACTATCTGTATATTAATGATTGAGAACATGTAACAATACATAGTACAATACTCCTCTCAAGTATCCAACACTATCTCCACCTGTTACACACAAAACTAGCTCAGCTCCGAAAAAGTCACAGGTTCAAATCTCCTTCGCTGCTTTGCTTGCCTCTATTGCACACAATACCATGCGAAAATCACTCACCCTAGAAATCTCATGAGCACAGGCTATTTCACTGGGCATATATTGTACAATCCTCATGGGCATACTCAATACATTGATTATGCAAGATCTCATGCATAACTATAGTCACAACTGATAGCAATCTCAACTTCTAACACCTGTCTCCACTGAACTGTACATGCACTGAGTTAACTGATGTATTCTTCAAGTGCATTATGAGTTAATAATTAATTCCCACAACTCATCACTAGTCTATTTGCAGTTAGACTAATTACAACTAGTTTAACCAAGTCAAACTGAACACAACTCCGTCAACTCCACATCCAACTCCACAGAACTCGCATGCATGAGTTCTAACTGATGTCCTACATGCAATAGCTCAACTGACTCACAAGAAAAGCATATTTCCTTCTGACAGCTGCACATGCCACATCTGTAGCTCAAACTGAAGTGCTCCAAGAGGATAAGATAAAGTTTATAGTCTAAATATTATTACGAGACAATAATATTTGACTTTTCTATTTTTGATTAGCAGTCTAAAAATAGACTCTGATCACTCCTACTGTGATCCAAAAATAGAAGTCCATCTATTTTTCCCAACATGACCAATCATCCATAAACAGAATACTGCAACTCATAGACCATGATCCATATGTCTAAAAATAGGCATAGTCTAAAAATAGACTTTGGGCCATAATTTGCCTGTGGGCCCACTTAGTGAAGGCGACTCCTTTCCACTAAGCTCCATCATCTTGTTGCATTCTCAACACTCCCTCTCAACAATATATGGATTATCAGCAACCCCTATCCTGCCTCGGTGGTATTCGAATTTGCTCCTGGTGAGCGCCTTTGTCAAGATATCAACATCCTAATCCTCTGTTGGAATGTATTAAAGTAACATGATTCTCCATTGCACACAGTCTCTGATATGATGGTACCTGATGTCATTCATTGAGCTCCCTGCCCAATATACATCCTCCTATCTATACCAAGATCCATATCTTGATGTGCCTCTCAAATAACGCAATACATGCTTGCGCGCCTTCCAGAAGAGCTTGGTAGGACTAACCATAGCTTGTGAAAGCTAGTTAATAGCATAGCATATATCGGGTCGTGTATTTACCAGATACATAAGCAACCCCACCAACTGTCAATAAACTGTGGCATCCACTTCTTCTGCCGAAGTGGCATCCTCCTTCCTCCAACCTCTAGGAAGAGGAGTATCAACAAGCTTGCAACCTTGCATGTTAAACTTCTCCAGTATCTCCCAAGCATACTTACCCTGAGAAACAAATAGTCCATCATTGCATTGCCAAATTTCCAATCCCAGGAAATAATGAAGGAGGCCCAAGTCCTTCATCTCAAACTCCTTAGCAAGATCATCCTTGCATGAAAGTATCAACAACTCATCACCTGTTAGAATCAAATCATCTACATAAAGTACAGTGATAAGCAACTTACCCTCCACCACAATCTGGTATAGGTTAGGATCTGTCTCACTCTTGGAGAATCCAAGTCTGGTGAAATAACTGTCTATTCGTGTGTACCAAGCACATGGTGCTTGTTTCAACCCATACAACACTCTCTTGAGCCTGCACACATGTGACTCGCTGCTGAAGATCTCAAAACCCTCGAGCTATTCTATGTACACCTCCTCCTCAATGACTCCATTGAGGAACACAGTCTTCACATCCATCTGATGAATGTGCCATCCCATCTGCACTGAGAGAGCAAGAATCGTCCGTATGGAATAATACCTTGCGACAGGTGCAAAGGTCTCCTCATAATCAATCCCCTCTATCTGTGAAAAGCCTCAGGCAACAAATCTTGCCTGGTACTTCTCCACACTCCCATCAGCTGCCTGCTTAACTTTGTAGATCCATCTCGAACCCACCACTGATTTCCCTTCCGGTCTAGGAACAATCTCCCATGCATTGTTTCTGACAATCGAATCATACTATTCCACTATGGCGTCTACCCATGCAGGATCCTCCACAGCTTCCTCGAAAGAGGATGGCTCAGTCACAACACATTTTCTCACAAGAGCCATGTATCCATTGTACCGATCAGGTGACTGTCTCTGCTTGCGTTGGGATGTAGGTGGTCCTACAACTTTCTCTACATCTTGAGCTAGTCGCTCAGCTTATGTGAAGCGCTTTCGCCCTCTGATGGTTGGCGCTACATGAGTGGTCTCTTCCACTATATGAACCTCGTCCTGTTGCTGATACACGTTCGAAAGCTCATCCTTAAGAACCAATAGCTCCTCATCTGCATGCAAGTGTAGCTCCCTCTTAAGTGAACATTTCATGGCTTTCTCCTCCTGAAACTTTATATCCCGTGGCACAACAGTCTTATTACTGTCTGGCAAATACACATGATATTTGTGGGACGTATCAGTGTACCCTACAAATATCCCAACCTCTGTGGTCAGCTCCAACTTCTTCCTGGCATCCTTCGTTGCATGCATGTAAATGTTAGCACCAAAAATCCTCAAATGAGAAAGATCAGGCTTCTTACCAGAATAAGCCTCCTCGGGTGTACTCATGCCAAGTATCCTGTGAGGACAACGGTTCTGCACATAAACTGTTGTATTGCATGCTTCCGCCCACAAGTGAAGGGGTAGGCCCTGATCATGCAACATCGCTCGTGCAGCACCCATGATCATTCTATTCTTCCGCTCAGCAACCCCGTTCTGCTATGGGTTATGGGGAGCTATGAGCTCTCTTCGAATCCCTTTTGCACTGCAGAAATCCTTGAACTCACCAAAGATGTATTCACCACCATTATCACTCCTAAGAGCCTTCACCTTCTTCCCCGTCTCCTTCTCGACTAGTGCTTTGAACTCACAGAACTTTGAGTATGTCTCGCTCTTCTTCTGCATGAAGAAGATCCAACATTTACAAGAGAAATCATCAACAAAGATCACATAATACCTGTGTTTTGCTATCGAAGCTACTGAGAAAGGTCCACACACGTCCGTGTGAATTCTCTTAAGGATCATTGTGGCGCGACTATCCTTCTTGTGAAAGGTGGCTTTCACAAACTTTCCTAAAGTACACCCCTTGCACTGATCTGACTGCACAAGAGTGCTTTTAGGAAGCCCTGTAGTGATCTGCTGCAGTATCTTCAAGGCTCCATGGTGAAGGTGACCCAAACTCCTGTGCCACAGCTTTCCATTATCCCAACTCACAAATCCTTCTGCCTTGCATGCCATTGCGGTGCATCCATCTACATGCAACTGATAAAGGGTCCTCACTCGAACCCCTATCTTCCGGGTTTCTCCAGTTGTCTTGCTGCGGAGGAAAGCCTTTCCTTCATTGAAAACAACATCATATCCCTTGTCTTCTAACATTGCCACAGAGATAAGATTCTTCTTCTATCCTGGAACATGCATCACTTCCTTCAATATGAAGGGTTTTCCAGAGTCCCTCTCAAAGGAAATGGTACCGATATCGGTCACAATGTATCTACCATCATCACCCATCTCGATGTGCACTCCAGGATCTTTGTCCTCCAAATCAGAGAAAAAAATCTCGATCTCCTATCATGTGAAAAGACGCACCACTATCCAATAACCACACTGATCCCATCACACTTGAAACAAAGCATGCGATCAATGAAAAATCAAGCTCAAACTGCGAGGCTAGAGCCTCTCCTGCTGCAGATCCAGCAGCTTGGTTGTTCTTCTTCTTCTGCGGACAATTAGTGGCATAGTGTCTGTGCTGGTGACAGTGAAAACACTTCACCTTGGACACGTCCTACTTCTTGCCTTTCGCACCGGACTGAGAAGCTTTCTTGTTCTTCCCCTTCTTTGCTTTGGTAGCCAAAGTGCAATTTTCTTCATCATGTCCCTTTGATGAAGATTCGTCCCTGGTATTCCGCCTGATCTCCTCCTGCACAAGATCTGACCAAAGTCTCTCCCATCCTGGAAATTTCTCCCGACCAATGACAGAGTCCTGATAGGAATTCTAACTCTTTGGAAGACCAAGGAGAGCCAAGCTCACCAAGTCCTCATCATCGACAATCACCCCCACACTTCCCAACTCATCCCTGCATTGGGTGAACTTCGTGAGATACTTGGGCATACTGTCTCCCTTCTCACATTTGATGTTTCTGAGTGTATCCTTGAGCGCTAGCTTCCTCTAATCTCTCTTGCTTTGGAATATATCTGTCAATTTTTTCCACATCAAGTATGGAGAAGCCTTTCCATGCAGGTTGGACACAATGTGATCCTTCACTCCCTCCAACAGAATCCTTCAACACTTTGTTGTCTTCCTTTGCCAAGCATCAACCTGCGCAGCATCCGTAGGCTTTGGGACATAAACCTCTATGAAATCCTTCAGCCCATTATCATCCAACACTGCCTCCATCCTGTCCTTGCATGCAATATAGTTTGAGCTACCCTCAAGAGCATTCTCTAATCACAACCCATTGAAAGACATTGCCACGTTGATACCAAGAAAACACTGTTGCAAATTTGAATTCCACCAACTCCAAACTCAACCGACATTGATCTAAGATTCGTGAGAACAAAGTATTTCTTGTATAAAGATTGACTGTATGGGCTTTCACCAGATATCTCACCTTCTAGAGGAAGGATGAATCCAGAGGCTACCTGGCCCGATTACAGACTCTGCCTGAAGAAATAGAATGTAAACACTTCCTGAATAGTAGATATGGTGATCAATAGCTCTGATACCATGTAGAAATTTTGAATAATAAACACATATTCAACAGAGATTATCCCGATTATACACTGTTGCAGAATACATGCATAATACATAACGTGCTCTACATTGATCATCAATTTAGCAGCATCAAAAACAATGAAACATCAATTGCATGCACACATTAACACAATATGTGACCCGGGGAAAGATTACAGCTAAAAACCCCACACTATCCGTATATTAATGATTGAGAATAGGTAACAATACATAGTACAATACTCCTCTCAAGTATCCAGCACTATCTCCACCAGTTACACACAAAACTAGCTCAGATCCGAACAAGTCACAGGTTCAAATCTCCTTCGTTGCTTTGCCTCCCTCTATTGCACACAATACATGGTGAAAATCACTCACCCTGGATATCACGTGAACATAGGCTATTTCACTGGGCATATATTGTACAATCCTCATGGGCATACTCAATACATTGATTGTGCAAGATCTCATGCACAACTATAGTCACAACTGATAGCAATCTCAACCTCTAACACCTGTCTCCACTGAACTGTACATGCACTGAGTTAACTGATGTATTCTTCAGTTGCATTATGAGCTAATAATTAATTCACACAACTCATCACTAGTCTATTTGCAGTTAGACTAATTAAAACTAGTTTAACCAAGTCAAACTAAATACAACTCCATCAACTCCACATCCAACTCCATAGAACTCACATACATGAGTTCTAATAATGTCCTGCATGAAATAGCTCAACTGACCCACAAGAAAAGTGTATTTCCTTCTGACAGCTGCATGTGCCACATCTGTAGCTCAAACTGAAGTGCTCTAAGAGGATAAGATAAAGTTTATAGTCTAAATATTATTATGAGACAATAATATTTGACTTTTCTATTTTTGACTAGCAGTGTAAAAATAGACTCTGATCACTCCTACTGTGATCCAAAAATAGAAGTCCATCTATTTTTCCCAACATGACCAATCATCCATAAAAAGCATACTGCAACTCATAGACCATGATCCATATGTCTAAAAATATACTTTGAGCCATAATTTGCCTGCGGTCCCACTTAGTGAAGGCGACTCCTTTCCACTAAGCTCCATCATCTTGTTGCATTCTCAACATGTTCCACTCATTCATGAAAACCTCCTCAGAGAATATAAAAGTGCATGTTCTAGGGATAAGTTTTTGAAAAATTTCAGGACCCTTCTCTAAATACATGAGAAGGGTTTAAATACTACTAACTAAATCTAAAAATAACTTATTACAAAGATGTAGGATACGGTTTAAATGACCGTCCTTTTTTAAGGAAAAAATAAAGCAAAATTAATACTAAAACTGAATCTAAAATTAAAACTACTAACTAATTATTTCTATATCTGCTCCTTGAAATCGCACGCCTTCAGCATTTGTTTGAGAAGAGTCAGCTTGCTGACTTCCGATTTTAGCTATGCTGTGAAAATAGAATCGGCAAGAACTGGTGCCATCTTCTCAGCAGAATTGATGATACACTTGAGAGTCATGCACTAGCTGTGTGGTTTTACCAAGTATGCCCAGTAAGAATCCCAATTCAACTTAGTTAATCTTTTGATTGATTCTGCCTTTTCTTGAGCCTTCTATCTCCAACCTATCTGCAATTGATGTTCATATGTACATACCATATTGAATATGTTTTGGACAATTACTACTAGTTTTAGGATTCAAGTTTTACTTTTTATTTAGCCTCTAGCGTTCTTTTTACAAATTTCTGGGCTTACAGGTGACTGAGCAATTAGAAGCTTTCCTTTTCAAGAAGTTTTTCCCAGCGATACACGATTAGCGCTAGACGCTAATTACGCATCAGAAACTGCCTTCGTTTCTTTATCTGGGCTTCCTTGGTGCATTTTTCGCCTTTTGCGCGTTTTCTTTTAGCAGATATAAAGCTCAAATTTTGTGAAAATAATGATTCTGTAAGCTCTTGACCCTAAGTTTTAAACTATCTATTTCTAATATCAGCGTTCTCTAGTATCCATTTAATCATGTCCATGTATGGAAGAATTTTGAGCCTCGCTACTATCGTGTTCAAAAACGAACAAGCTAGCTCTGTAATGGATGCCTCAAAAGAACCACGTGAGCCAGCAGTAGCTGCAACCTCCACCACTTTAGGATTCTCTTCCTCAAGTAGACTATACATTCCTTCCCAAGTAGCAATACCAACGTCTCTATTACAAGCGGTGTCTGTATACAAGGGCGCCATTTCTTTCTCTTCAGAGCTCGGGGCTTTGTCTTTCTTTCCCATAATATCCTACGTACTGCTTTGTATATTTATCTATTTTTCGTTCTTGCAATTTACAAGTGAAGTGAGAATAATGATAAAGAAAGGTGACAGGAAAGTTTTAAATGCCGAAGACATATAAAATATACCACCTTACATGAAATGGATCTTTGATAAGCACAAAACCATATTCCATTAATGACTGGCAACTCACTCATTAATTAGCATTAAAGCGCATAACCAGGTCTCGATTTATGGAAAATAATTTTTTGAACAATGAGCCTGAAAGATCTGTGATGAAGCGATTTTGTGATTTGCTTCGCAATATTGCAGATCACAATATCGCAGAATCACAACATCGCAAGGTTGATAGCTCGTTATATCGCAATATCGCAAATTCACAATATCTCAAAATCACAACATCGCTATATCGCAAATCGCTGGAGCGCAATATATGTCAATTATTCGTTAATCTATTTTTTGTGAATTGCGATTTGCGATATGCGCCATCGCATATTGGCAGTTTAAAGTTTTTTAGCGTAAGTGATTTTTTTAGACATGCGATGCGATAAATGTTTTCTTAATGTGTAGTTTCGCATTGCAATCTCGCAATCTTAGAATTCGGCTTGCAAGGAGGTATCCTGTTATCTTTTTTGCGATGCAATTTTTCTGAAGGAAAGATTTTTTCTTACCTTATCATTAAACTTAAACTTTTTAGATTTTTCAAGGGTATTTTCCTAAGTTTATGATGGTAAGTTTTAATAAAAAGGAAATACAAGCACTAATTAATTTTAAAAATTTTGACTAAGGGTCCCCACTTATTTAGTATTAGGAATAACACTAAATAAGAAGGGGGGTTGTTGCTGGCCACAACAATTGGTGATTCACTTGGAAGAACCAGTTATCTCTACTTTTCTTTTGGATTTTCTAAACTTCCAAAATAGAAAATTTTCGAGAAAATTAAAGTTTATTATAGAAAGACAAAGTACATTATGCTTTTACCTATCAATGATATTTTGTTTCTTCTATTTTCAACTTTGGTTATTTACTCCCTCAAGCTAGTCCATGTATCTACATCAGTCATTACTTGGTTTATAAATATAAAAACAAAGCCTTCTCTGTAAATCAGTTTTGAATATGCTCATTTGTCGTAGGTAGAGTCTCTACTGCCAATAGGTGTTTATAGCCTCGACAAGGTTACTTGTTACCCAACAATTATCATGTATCCTACTTAGATAAATTTACAACATTCAAAGAGAAATCCATATCCACACTTATTGCTTTCATTTTCCTTTTTACCCTTAAAGAACAATGTCTTGGTTTGGTAGCCAATTTATGATAGTGTCATTCACTTAATTTATAACTTTAATAAACAAGCTGGCTCGTGATGATACCCCCCGTCTTTTGATTGCAACAATCTTGAGTCATTGCCCTGTTGTGATATGCAGTAGTGGCAAAGTCAGCAAGCTATAATATCTATGATCATGATAAGTTGACTCGTGATGAGACCTCTTTAGGGAAAATTTTAAGAACCCCCCCTAAATTTATATGTATAATAAATGGGCGAATCTCCATGGTATATAGGAAAAATGGAAGGCGATTTTATCAATAATATAATATGTATATATAATTTTTTTGGCGAATCTCTCACCATGCATGGAAAATATTTTACTCAATTATAAAATCTGTAAGATCTTGGTTTTACCATGGGTCAATACCATGGGTTATTATAAACCTAGAGATTAAAAATTACTATTAGTAATTTATAAAAATTAATAAAATTAATAGTTGATTTTTATTTTATTTTTTATTTTAACCAAGCTAAAATGTTTAACATACATTCGAGGTGAATACCATGGGTCAATACCATGTGCCATTTTTATTTTTATTAATACTAATATTAGGGTTAATAATGTTTTTTTTCATGGTATTAATAACAATCTAGTCCATGGTATTTGTCCCATAGTATTTTGCCTATAAGTTTCACCCAAATATAATGCATTTTTTGAGTGTTCGTAAATATAAGGTGACTTATGGAGTAAATATAAAAAAATGTTTTATTTGTTTACCATACCTCTCGTTTATTTATATTTTTATTAATTTACCATACCTCTTTTACAAATATGGTATTTGGCCCATAGGATTCACTTAAATAAAACCTCGTTCTTGAGCCTACATAAATAGAATGAGGGTTATGGACTAAATATAAAAAGAGGTTTTATTTATTTACCATACCTTTTGAGTAGGTATAAAAAGATGTTTTATTTATTTACCATACCTCTCATTTATTTATATTTTTATTAATTTACCATACCTCTTTTTATCAATATGGTATTTGGCCCATAGGATTCACTTAAATAAAACCTATTCTTGAAAATGGGCGAATGGATTCACTTAAATAAAATCTATTCTTGAAAATGGGTGAATGGAAGGTTGTAACTCCTTATTTCAAGGGCTAAATTTACCTTTTTTACCCTCTCCCTTAAAATAAGGTGGCCTATTTGAGGTGATTTGTAAAAATGTACTATGATACAAAATATTCGCCCACTAAAAATTATAACCCCTTAATTTCGCCAAAGGGCGAACATTCGTCCTTAAAATTTTCTATGGACCTCTTACTCTTTAAGTTAAAGTGTATTATTGGATTATTCTCTGAACGTTGAAGTTTCCTAGGTGGGGAGGAAGTCATTGTTTCCTTACGACAGCTCTGGATGACAATGGTAGAGTTTTTGGAAAGAGCTTTTCTACAGAGAATCTTCATTTTTGTCATTTATACGTTTCATTGTACTGATATAAAACAATTTCTCACTAAAGGTCGTTTTTTGTAAAAATTTACAAAGTTGAAACTAGTATCATTTCTAGGCCTAGAGTCTTTAACTGTATCTTTCAATAATAATGATCAATTTTCTAAAAGGATTCTGTTTATACAAGTGAAAAAAGAAAATCTAAAAGAGAATTTGTGTCTTTTTCATAAATCTCAAATGTAACCATTTACAACTGGTTTTATTATGGCAATAAAAACTAATCTACAAAATAGAAGGATGATCTCCTATGGAAAATATTTTTTGAGGATATGTCCATTAATAGGTAAAGAATCTCTTTTCTTGTTAAATCCTGTAACATAAAAGTGGAAGGACCTATGAGTCTATGACTTATATGATTTGAAAAGGGCCAAGCCACATTATTTGGAATTTTGTATGTTTCCCTTTTTCCTCATGGGCCTTGTCCCATTTTAAAACTAGATCTCCCATCTGAAAGTCTTTTCTGGATATCATGTTTGAATCAAAAGAGGCTTTTACTAATGCTTGCTGATGAGCGTGAGTTATTTTGGCTTGTTCTCATTGTTCTTCTAACTTAATTATTTCCAGCTGCCTTGGCTGTAAGGAAGAAGTTGGTGCTTCATCAATATATAGAACCAAGGAAAAAGAGGGAATTGCCAAATAAGTTGGAAGAACCACTTCTTTCCCATAAACTAAATTGAAGGGGGAAGTGACGATGGAGGCTTTTTGTGTTATTCGATCTGCCCATAAAGCATATATTAAAGATTTGTGCCAATTTTTATGATTTTGGTCAATGGTTTGCTTAATAATTTTGATTAAGTTTTTATTTGTAGATTTAGCTAATCCATTCCCATGTGGATAGTAATTGGCAGAGTATTTAAGCTTCAAACCCCTTTTGTGTGCAAATTCAATCATTGCATTACCAGAAAAATATGATGCATTATCAAACATTAAAGCAGAAGGTAACCCAAACCTAGTGATTATGACCTGATCTATGAACTCGATGATATGTTCAGCATTAGTTGTCTTGAGTGGAACTGCTTATAGCCATTTAGTAAAGTTATATGTTGCTGTAAGGATATACCTATGCTGTTTAGAAGAGTGAGGAACGATCTCACCTATTATGTCCAATCCCCACTGATCGAAAGGCTGCTCAATGTTAACTGGTTTTAGTGGCAAGAATGGTTTCTTTTGTCTCCCAGCAGCGGTTTGACAGACTTGACATTTCCTCACATAGCTATGTGAGTCTTTGAATAATGTGGGCTAGTAATAGCATGCACGTAAGATTTTATGAGCAGTAGCGTCTCCAGCATAGTGTCCGGCTATTGGCCCATCGTGGAGTTCCTGCAAGACTTTTTCAGCTTCAGATTTCTCAAGACATCTAAGGAGAAAAAAATCATAATTTATTCTATAAAGAACATCGTTCACAAGCTGATATTGTTTGGCTTTCAACCTTAGAGCTATTTTCTTGGTATGATCGAGGTTTGAAGGAGCATATCCATTCTTTAGATAATAAATGATATCAGCGTATAATGAATCAACATCGTTTAGGCTTACCTCGTACATTTGTATCTCTAGAGATGGAATTTCGGACATAAGCGATGCTCTGGCCAGCATTTTGCAAAGCCTTGACCTTTTACAATACTTGCTGGTTTGATTTCTACGTCATATTCCTGTAAGGCAGTAACCCAATTGGCTCTTTTCTCACCCACATCCTTCTGTACTAGAAGATTTCTTACTGCTGGAAATGGTACTATGATTTTTGTATTTGTTTTGAGTAAAAAAGGTCTGAAATATTTAATTGCTTTGAGAACAGCATAAGCTTGTTTCTCCACATCTGAATAATTTAACTCAAGCCCTTGTAAATTGGAATTGACAAAAGCAATTGGGGCTTCTGCCTTTTCTTGATTTTCTTGAGTGAGTATCGTAGCATATGATCTATCAGAGGAAAATGTATATAAAATAAAAGGATCAGAAAAATTTAGAGTTGCTAAAGACGGAGCATTAACAATTGGCTTGTTTGATCAGATTGAATGCCTCATGTTCATCTTGGCCCCATTTAAAGTTTGAGTTATTTTTATTCATTGCTTGTAAAGGAGACATGATTCTTGAAAAATCTGGAACAAATCTGTTACACAGTAATTTGTCACTGTCTCCCTGTCAGTCTTCCTACTGTGTCATGAGTCCAAGTTAATCATGCTCATGCTCTCTAATGTTGCCAAATGACCCACTTTTCCAAAGTCTTTGCTTTCAGCGCAACTGTTGTCAAGATAAACGCGCCGACGAGCGCTTCATAACAGACGGAATGCGCTGCCAGCGCAGAAGCACACAGGTTTCCCGCGCTGGTCGAATTTCATGTGACAGCGCGTCTGATATTCGTATCTGATCGTGCTAACATGACCTTCTTTGTTATTCAGCTACGATGTCAGCGCCCCAGTGCAGTTATGTACCCGCGCTGATCCAGTTTGGGCGAGTTTGTTCTAACAGTCGGCCTTCCAGATGACTCCAAACCTGGTTGTTGGCCTTGTAAATGTCACCCTCCCTTCTCTGGCATGTCTGTTTCGTCATTTGAGCCACCTTCCTTGGAGATAAGCTCATCCTCCCACCATTCATGGAGACTCCTTCCTCTTTAAGCCTCTACCATTGCCATGAGCAGCTAGTTTGGAATTGATAGTGCCGGGAGTGTTGCTGCTAGTGTGTGAACTTGATAGGTAGTTGGTGTGACAAGTGTGGGATTGCTAGAGAGTTTAAGGAAGGTTGTGAAGTGTTTCTTTCTTGTGTAAACTTGTGTGAGAGAGAGTTTTTGTCTTGGGAGATCTACCTCCAAGGGTGAATTCTTGAGAGACTCGCTGGCTGGACCCTCTTGAGAAGGATTCGACGTCAGAACTTTGGTTGTACTCTTCTCTGTTATTTATTAATAATAGATGACTATCATTATGGTTCCACTCTCATTGTTCCATGTTTGATGTTGAGTTATATCTTTTCTGACTGATATATAATTGCATCTACTAGATTTTATGCTTGTTTTCGTGTTGTTCTTTGCATGTGCAGGTATCTAATCACGGAGATCGCGTGGATCGTGACCGGCCAAAGCAAAGGAATGAAGGCAACATCTCTTCGACGAATACTAGCGTCGGAATCCAAGTAGGTTCTCACCATCTACTTTTTATTTGCAATTAGGAACTTGCGTGATAGCATTGTGTGATTGTTGCTAGACCCAGTCTGGGCTAGTAGGGATCGTCTTTGTCCGCAGAGAGGATTTACCTCCACAACAATTTTGCGACTCCACTGGGGAGTTTCTCTACCTTGTTGTTTGATTTGTAAACTTTGAACGAAGCCTGAAGCACAGCCAGGTAGCCTTCGAAACGCTATTGCTCTGCATTAGCGAAGTAGATCAAAGCCACTTGAGTCCATCTCCAGTTTGGTTTACAAACTGAACAGCTTGGAGCTGGCTTTTGTCTTTTTGTGTTCATGTTTTGTCCTTGAGTTTGATTTTTGCTCTCTTTTCAAAGATTGGGGATTAGTTTCTCTGTTTTTGGCTTTCCTGGTTCAGTCTGGGAGGTGCCTTCATTGTTTAAAGAGTGATTGCCTTGGGTTGGGAGCTTTTGGCTTGATTGTGCCTGTTTTTTAGCCTCAGCGCGGTTTATAATAAAACAGTCGCGCTGCCATTGCATAGCTATTTCTTTGACTTCATGATCATCGCGTTTATACACTGAACAGTCGCGACGGTTCTAAAAATTGGACCAGCGCGGTTAAGCCGTGTACTTCCACGCTGACAGTGCTTTGTTGCTACGCGTGGTTTCTGATCAGCACTTTGTTGCTGTGTATCACCCGCGCTGATACCTGTAGAATTGAATTTCTTCAATTCTGCCTCCTGAGCCTGTTGGTTTTGCTATCCCCTGCTTCTTTCACTTGGTTTATGACTTGATTTCTATTGTCTGAAGATTGAAGCACTTTCTTGGGAAGTCTTGTTGGGCGAATCTTGTTTTTGTGTCTTGTGACCTGGTTTTATCATCCCAATTTCGTTGGATTGGTTTTGTTTGGTTACTCGTTCACAAAGATTCGTTTACTGCTTGCCTTTTGGTTTTGCGAAAACCTTCCTCTTTGCTTGCTTTGCTTGGTTGTCTAGGTGATTGTTATTGAACCAGTCTTTGTATTGTTTCAATTACTTCTCACTACCTAGACACAGATTACAGTTGTTTGGGGTCAACCGGTTCTTTTCACATTTGTTTGTTATTATTTCTTAGAAGTTTGTTTAGTGCACTTTTCCATTGAAAAGAAAACGAACAATCTCTTTTGCGTTGAATTAGTTAATTGAAATTAGAATCTTTTCATTGATTAAGCAATTTAAAACAAAAAAAAGTTTCGTTTATTTGTCATTAGCTGCATTAGAGTGCCTCTTGTTTGTTTGTGGTCATTTTGTTTGAAAAATCCTTAACTCTCTCGTAGTTAGTATTCATCGAATGAAATGATATTCTTTGGCATATAGTTTGCATTCAGGAAATTGTGAGAGATTACATACGGTAGGACCTGGAAATTGAAACTTAATCGAAGATCAACCATAAAATGAAGTGAATGAACTTAAAAACGCATTGGAACATAATGCTCACTAATTAGAGGTCTAGGCTAGAGACGTGCTCCAGCGTCGTTAAACGTAGTCACTGTTGTTTCACACTACGGTTGGGTGATTCCTCCTTTTGTGACTCGATAGTGGTCTAGCACGGACTTGAGCTCCCACGTATCGTCTCGTATATAGGGGAGACCCCACTAGGTTATCATCCTTTATCCACAGGAAGCCATGTCTGCCGCCTTACAAGCCGTAACGCACTGAACACAGCATTCGGGAAGATTGACTGCCGTACGGGAAGTCCTTGGTTTTCATATAACTGCCAAGGTGTATATGCAGTTTTACGGATTTGTTTGGTAAACCCTTTGCCTAGTCTCTCCAGAGTAGTCACTTTTGATCCTTTTTGGACTCCTTAAAAGAAAAGGCTCACTTGAGAGATTTGTCACTTCGGGCTCACAAAACATTCGAAGGCGACTAGAGTCACCTTTTTGTCCTTTTCTCGACTCTTAAAACATCAAAAGGTCAAGTTGTGTCCTTGCGTCTTAAAATTCATTTGGCCACGATAAACATTACCTGGTTAGATCTTGTGTGCGTTAGTTTGAGTAGGGTCCTTTATCGTTAGACTCCCTTAGGTCTCGTTTGAAGTTTGTCATCCTGGCTGAACCGTCGACTCCCATTCCAAGTGATCAAGAGTCTCCATCTTCCGCTGCTCCTGAGGTACCGGCTGTAAGTGATACTCTTCCTGTTATCCCGAGTATCCAACCGATCAACTCTCGCGCTCTGGATGATGAAGGTTACAAAATTCATTGGAACCCCATCTGGGAGCCTGACGAGGACGATATTCCTTTTACGCCCCCTGGTGTTTCGTCTCCAATGTCTACCTCTCACATGGATGAGACATCTCCTAGAGTGAGTGAGACACCTGTATTGTCGAATATCGACACTCCCATCCCAGCTACTTCTCCACTCCCCCCACGCTATCAGTCGTTAAGGGATAGGGTAAGTGCCAGGACCCCTGCTTCGACTATGTGGGATTCCCATATCACACCCACCACAGGATCTTTTGTCTCACAAGTCCACACTACACTTGTCACTTCAGTTCCGACGAATCCAACTGTTTGTGTAGCGCATTCAACTCTGGTTGTTAGTGTCGTAACAGCGTCTTCAGCCTTGAACACTAGTTCTGGTCCCCCTCACGGTCAAGTGATTAATGGCCAGCCGGCACTCTCGCCTAGAGTTGTCCACCCTGCAAAAAGTGCTCCACCCTCTTCTGGTCCTGTTCCAAGAGGGGGGCCATATGATGCCTATGGACAAGCTGTTCAGGATCGGAACGCGCAAGGTCCACTCTTTTATTATGATTCTACTGGTCAATACCTTCAACTTTCTCAACCCTTGCCTACTCAACCTTTCGTTGAGGTTTCGGTACCGTTATCCATTACTTGGGACCCTAGTACCAAATCTTTCCATGGAGGCCAAGCAATGCCTGCACAGCTTCAAGGACTGCCTAACCAAGGCCAGCCATCTTATGTGCAAGCCCCCCAAGGGAAGCAATATTATGGCCAGTCTTACCCAAGACAATCTGGGGGCCCACAAGGACAACCTTATCAGGGACAACCTTCGGCCGCTGGTGGTCCATCGTTTACTTATCTGAGTCAACCTTCTGGCTATCCGGGGCAACCTGGTACCCAGCAAGGTTTCCCGTCTGGACAACCAGGACAACCTTACATCCAACAAGGCCAACCTGGTATCCAGCAAGGTTATCCCTCTGGACAAGCTGGACAAACTTATATTCCACAAGGTCAACCGACAGTCCAATAGGTGTATCCTTCTGGGCAAGGGGGGCAACCTTACATACAGCAGGGCCAACCCACTGCTCAGCCTAGTCATCCTTCTGGGCAAGCGGCTCAACTTTCTATACAGCAAGGCCAACCCACTGCCCAGCTTAGTAATCCTTCTGGACAGGCTGGCCAACCTCAAGGTCAACCGGCCGTCCAGCCCGCTCAACCATCTGCTCCGCAAGGACAACCCTTAGTTGCACAAGGACAACCGGCTACCCAGCAAGCACATCCTTCTGGGTAAACAGGTCCATCCCAAACCCAACCAGGCCAACCTTCCAGCCAGATGGTCCGAGCTCAACCTGTTCAAGGACATCCTTCTAGGCCCCAAACTCAAATTGGTTATCAAATGCAAGGTGGGCCACGAGCCCAACCTTCTTACCAAGTGAAACCTTCTTATCAGGCTTAGTATGAAGCTCAGCAAACGTATGGCTACCAGCAACCCTAGGGGCAAACTCAGTTTACCCCTTATCAAAATTATCAACGGATGCAGGTCACTCCTTACCAGAATTATCAGCAGCAGTATGTTGCACCTGTAGGTCAAGTTTCTAATCCATGGGGTGCTGGGGGGCAGACCCAGGGTCAACTGTCTACATATGGACAGAATCCTTATGGACAGAATCCATATGGACAGAATCCCTATGGACATAATCCATATGGACAGAACCCCTATGGACAAAATCCTATGGGCAGAACCCTTATGGGCCTAGCCCGTCCGGACAAAGTCCATGAGGGCAACCCCCACCTGGTTGGAACCTTGGTACTACCTCTCTGCCACAGCCACAAATGTCCTTTAATCCTCAGTTGCCTTTCTTAGCGACGTTGGAACTTCCATATGTGTCCAAGTTAACGAATGATCCCATTCTTCATAATCCATATTGGCCACCAGTTCCAACTAAGATACCCGGTGATTGCCCAAAATTCGATGGCAAAGCTAGTGAGGACCCTGAAGCCCATGTCATGACCTATCACCTTTGGTGCTCATCCAACTCATGGCTTGATGACTCCATCCGGCTCCGCCTCTTCCAAAGGACTCTCACCGGCTCAGCCGCTAAGTGGTATATTGAGTTGAATTGCGGAACATTTCAAGATTTCAACTCGTTGGCTATGGCTTTCCTAACTCATTTTCAGTTACCCATTCGGTATGAGACAGGGACACATCTCCTTACATCTCTAAAATAGGACACGGCCATGCATATATCCGATCATATACATGAATGGAGACGGTGTCGTCGCTTGATCAAATTTTGGATTCCTGATCAGCTCCTGACCGATTGGTTCACAACTTCCTTTGTCCCTGCGATCGTGCGAGACATCGCCATGGGAACTTGTGTAACTGAAGAGCAAGCTATCGCATGCGCTCAGTACCTTGACTTAGTATACTCTCAATCAGGTACTTTATATGATTATTTTCCAGATGCCCCGAGACCTGGAACATCCAAAGCACCGCCAAAACCATCTGTTGACGGAGTTATTGGCTCTGTAAACACGTCATCAAAGAAATCATTGCGAACCCTGGGAAGAAAAAACAGAATGCTTCTAATGGAAATGATTCTCAGGGTCAGTCTAATTCTGGAGGTATCTCCGAGGTAAACGCCGTTCAGTCCACCACGACAGATAAATCCTCGAAAGGGAAAAAGAAAGGGAAAGCCAAGAATAAATCCGAACAGCCCAAACAGGACTCCCCTAAACCTCCACCTGAGGAAGGAGCCAAACGTAAACCTAAGTATCCTTGTCTTATCTGTGATGAGGATCACTACACTAAAGATTTCCCTAGGCAGTCCGAAGTTAGTCGATTATTGAAAGCTCCTGGGACTCCCGCTATGCTTAAAGAACCTTTCCCTTCTCAGCAAACTCAAATGGTGGCAGATCCATCGCAACCATCTTCTTCATTCGGCTCTCAAGTCTTCATGGCTGGGACGATTCCCATCCATATCACCACTCGAGCGAAATAATATCCATCTCATGCCGGGAAAGAGCTGGAGGTCCCCTCCAACACTCCTCCATCTAGTTCTGGTCCACTCCACATCGAACGACCAGCACTGAGACGACAATCCGACCCCCTCCAAAAGGTGTACTCCGGAAGTCTTCTTACAACCCGAATTGTTATAGAAATTTTTGTGCCTTACAACATTGAGCATGAAATGTCCATAATCCAAGGGATCCAAAGTCCCTAAACATGTTGTTCCTACCCCTAGAGGAACAAGGGTAACAAACCATAGCAATTCACAGAAGTTCTCCACCAGAAACTGCTCAAAAACAAGTCAATTCAGGATCAATTCAGAGGCTCCACTAGCTGTCTGCGCTGAAATGCAGAGGTTACACTGGCTAGGTGCACTGCAACGCAGGTAGAAGCACTACCAGGGTGTGCTGAGCGGGAAGTGACAAATGGCAAGTTCATTCAACGAGGTGGAAAGACCCTGGAAGCTTCCAGAATCTTCTCCAATGACACTTGCCTCAAGGAATTCGACTTGTGATGAGTAAGAGGCTCTTAGTCTCCAAGTGGAAGCAAGAACTGACAGAGGGAGAGGACACTAGTCAGATCTCAAGCTAACTCATCCTCTCTCCAAACATCTATATATGGATCTCTCCTCCATGAGATCTAGAGGCTGGAATTTTGTTATTGCAAAGAATTGCTGTTGGTTTGAGATTGGCATCATTGGGTGCTTAATGCTTTGAAGGAAGGTGAAGATAGGAATTTCATTTGCTGGGAAGGAGATGCTGGATTGGAACCCTCTGGGTTGTATCTCTTCCTGAACCTTGTTATTCATCAATAAAGCTATCTTTGTTTCTCCTATATACTGATGTATCCTTGATGTATGATTGCATTAGTATGTTTAGTTTATTTCTAATCCTGAACTAGTTATGAATATGAATCTATGTCTTTGTGTAGTATTCTCTTCTTGTGATCGTGCAGAAACCTGTTGAAGCTGGGCGAGCGAGAAGGCGAGTAGCTGAGAACTCTCAAAGAGAAGAGAAACCGGATCGAGGGACAAATGGAAGACACCGGTTAGTCCATCCATCTCTCTTCATTCTTAATTCATAAAGGAAGAATACTAGAATAGATGTTTCTGTTTGTTGCTAAGGCACTGTCACACCTTAGGTGGATAGGATCGTCCTGCATAGGCATTTTTCCCCACAAAAAATTGGCGACTCCGCTGGGGAGATCTGTTTAGTCATTTTATTTGTGTCTCTATCATCGTTTGTTTTATAGACTCAACAGCAACAATCGAACTGCATCTGCTATTCTCAGATGCAAAGTAGACAGCTGCTGCTTTGATCCAATCACTGGATTTGTCTATGATCTGAACAATGGAATCACAAATGATTTGATGATCCTTTGTGATAGATCTTAGCCCTCCCTCAAAGCATCCCTTTGATTGTACCTTTCTTGTTGCTTTGATTTGGCCTGAAACTGTAGATTAAATAGAAAACTATGACCCAGAACCCAGTGAGGAACTCTTGTTTCTCCTTCAGCGCAGACCCTGTGAAGAGGTTCTGCATTTCAACGCAGGTCCCGTGAAGGCTACCTGCGCTGAATGTAAAAACCTTTGTGTTGAGGGTGCGTTGATCCAGTTAGGCCTTCTGCAGCTGGGGTTCTCTGCTCTGTTTTGCCTTGTTTTGATCTCTGATTTTTGCAGCCTGTAACCAGCATAGGTACCTGTCGTATAACTCCTTTTCTCTGCTTAAATTCTGCCTCCTTTTGTACAAAAAGACTGTGAGTGTTTTTATGTGTTTGTGGCGTCATTTACAGTTTTCCATTGCAAGAGTGAAATAGTCATCCTGTAGCCCTTGATTCAGATCTATTGATTGTGATCTTAGGAGAGAGTTCATTGCATGTTTACAGTTGGTTATACATTCATTTTTTCTTTTGGTTTGAGTTTGTCTCTTTTGAGTGTCAAAACAAGCATTCATTTCGAAAATCATTAAGTGTTGTAATCTCTTCTACCCTTTCTGATTTCGAAAAAGTAAACTTGTTTGTATTTGTCATTTAAAAACAAATTCAAAGTTGTACAAAAAGCTTTCTTTTTAGGCATCAATATTAAGAGAGCGGAAAACAAACACCTGCATTGTGCATTTGCATCTTGATAGTTTGCATACTTGATTTAGGAAAAGTGCATTAGAGTGTGCTGATTGCTCTTTGAGAAAAGATGGTTTCTTTCTTTTCCCTTTGTAGCTAGGATTTTCATTGTTGAAAAAGAGATAAAGATTGCTTATCATCTTTAGACTGCATTTAGGAATTGTATCATACATCTCGTGGTGAACCTCAAAAGGAAAACTTCTAAAAATATCAACCTAAAATAAATTGAATGAACTTAACAACGCTTTGTAACTTAACGCACAACATAGAGGTCTAGGCTAGAGACGTGTTCCGGCGTCGTAAAGCCTGGTGACTGTCGATCTCGTTGATGGTGGGTGATTCCTCCTGAGGGACGATAGCGCCAGTACGGATTGTGCTCCCACGTACCGTCGAGTATATATTGGGAGACCCCTATAGGCATAAAACCTTTATCCTTAGGAAGCCGTGTCGGCCGCCCTACTGATCGCAATGCACTGAACACAGCATTCAGGAAGATCGACCGCCCGTACCTTAAAAAGTATTCTGCGGTTTTGCGAAAAGTTTGGCACACCCTCTACCTAGAACTCCAGAGCAGTTCCTTTTGGCCTTTTTCAGACTCTATAACGGAAAAAGTCCATCCGAGCATTTGCCACTTCGGGCTCGTTAAAACATCGAAGGAGACTAGAGTCATCTTTATCTTTTTCTCGACTCTTTAAAATTGAAAAAGCAAGTTGTGTCTAAAGCATCGTTAAAATTTATTTTAAACGGAACAATCACCCCTTCTTCATGCGTTGATCTTTAGGTTGAGAAAATGGAGCACACCAATCAAGGAATTCCCCTTGGTGGAAATCCTAGTCCCTTCTCCTCTTGGGGAGATGTTTGAGCGCCCCATATGGCCACATTGTCGCTTCCAGGACTGACAATAGGCCTGCCTGTCTGGCTCTTCTCAACCAATGTCGTTCAGAACACCACTATTCCTGAACAGTCAAATCAACAGTTAGACCAGACCAGAGTTACCCACCAGCCTTCTACTTCATCTAATTCTTCCTCTCCTCCTTCCTATTCGCTTGACGGAACTGGTAAAACAAAAAACCAAGTTCCTAAGGAGAAGAAGGGAAAGAAGAAGAAGGAGAAGAAGAAGAAGGAGCCAAAAGCGACTGGGGGCAAACAAGTGGCGTCTGACAGAAATCCACACACAGCACTGACTAGGCCTAAATCGCCATGTGTCATATGCAAGGGAGACCACTTCCACAAAGATTGTCCCTGCATCCCTCGGATACTAAGGGACTGGTCTCCCCGTTTGCACAATTCGGTGGCGTCAACCTCTGATAGCCATGTTGACAGCACACCGTCAACTAGTGAAAGTGAAGCCACAGGATAGAGAGGGAAAACTAGATTTCCCTGCAAACTGTGTGAAGGCGACCATGCCATCCACCGTTGTCCCTTCTTAGACGAGGCTAAAAGAGTTTTGGAAGATCGCCTGGTTTTACCAGTGCAACTTCCTCCTGGATATCAAAAACTCCTGCCAAGTCCTTCACCAGTTGAGAACCCGGCTGGCCCACTCAGGTGGTCAGCCGAAGCACCTATCATTGAAGATGAACCGTCTGAATCCATACCTGACGAAAGTCAAAAGGTTGAGGCGGCAGTTGACCCGGTTTTGCCTTCAGAGGCTCTATCTTCGAATGATACCATCACAGAGGAGAATAAAGACGACACCGTCCAAATTCTCTTCATCAACACAGACTCCGACGAACAAGGGGGCAATTTTCCCATTCATTTATCGCAGGAAGGAACTTTGTCAGAGTCATACCCGGCTGTCTATTCGGTCCCACCACCAAGCAACCTAGTTGTCTCGTTCGACTGGAACCAGCTAGGCAGACCCCGTTTGCCAGCAAGCATACCATTCAGAATTATCGTCCAAATATACAGAATGGTCATGGCTGGCACCATCATTGATGAGGGGGAATCTGTGAGTATCCTTTCCTCTATTGCTTGGAAAGCGCTTGGTTCGCCAATGCTTTTGCCTGAAATGAGAAATCTGACAGGCTTTGATAAAGGAACCAGTCGACCTTTAGGGATCCTCCCCAATATGCTTATCACATTGAAAGGGAAAACCGTTCAAATGAACGTGATGGTCATTCAAGGACCCTTGGATTATAACCTACTCCTTGGACGAGACTATATATATTGCATGGGAGCCATCGTCTCCTCACTCTTTAGAGTAATGTGTTTTTCGCACGAAGGAAGAGTGGTCAAGCTCGTGGACCAGCTTTCATTTCCCGGATCACGCATCGCAAATAGTCATATACCATCCCTAAATGGTCTCTTCACGCAAGAAATGTCTCAACCCACGGTCCGTCCTCCTGATGAGCACGAGTAATCCGGGAGGATATGACTGGAACCCAGGGGGCATGCGTCCTGGTCTGCTTCGGCAGGAAAACTTTGGGTATAGGGTAGGTTTCCGCGGGAGAATATGACTAGTCTGTACCCCATCCGTCTTGGAAGAGGGGTTATTCTAGAATAAGATTCTTTTGTCAAAGTTACATTTTTGGCACTGAGGTCATTCACCTTTGTCTATCTCGGTAGATATCGCCGAAGAAGTGTTTTGTTTGAAAGATTAAGGAGACAATCTTTGGGTAACCTGAAAGAGGTAGGCCTCTCCTGGTAAAACAAATGTTTTATTGGACTAAGGAGGGGTAACCTTGAAATCATACTTTATGCCTGGGGGCATGCAAACCTTTTGGAGTGCAAGCAAGGGGCGGCTATTTATTTTTTAAATTTTTAGGTCCTCCCTTTAAACCTGTAGGTCTAACCCTTTAAACTCGTAGGATTAGTCATTTCCAAACTTGCATAACGAAAGGATCCGGAGCAAAGATTTGTAAGATGAAGCTCCATAAAAAATAGAGTCTTAATGAGACATTCTTATCATATGACTAGATTAATCGAGCAGTTTTAGCACACAGTTCATGCTCGTTAAAAAATAAAGGCAAGGTCCGAGCAGTTTTAGCGCATAGTTCATGCTCGTTAAAAAATAAACATAAGATCGAGCAAATGTTTCCACCCGCGTTTAAGCTCGTTAAAAAATGAGCTATTCCGGTAAATAACCACAGTGAATGTAATATCATCAGCCATTAAAGCCTTGGTCGTGTTTGCACCATCACCTCCACTTTTCCATTGGCCGATCATTCACCTCCATATGATTGTTTACCCATTTTGAGGAACAGCTGCGAAGAGTGATTTCACTAGCCATCCTTGTGACACTGCCGTTATTGGAAAATTCCAACCCATACCTAGAATCAGTTGCTAACCCGTTTTATCACTCGTTCCTCAAAAGACGAGTCTTCTTTAAGCTCTTTTCATCTGACTCGTAAAATATGAAAAGATTGCCGAGTTTTGGCCTTCCAGCTCGTTAAAGCGACCGGAAGTGCTATCCCTCCTCTAGATTTTAATCTTTTTGGACCTGAGGGATTATTGCACAAAAAGATCGAGCGCTTGTTTTGTTCGGCTCGTTAAAACTATCAAAAACTCATCCCTTCTGTATTGTTTTATACTTTTTCGGACTTAAGGGATTAGATGACGAAAAAGGACTTTCGGAGTTGACTTTACGTACCTTTTCAGACTCTCTAAAAATGAAAAGGATCGAGTTATCTTTGTCGTTAGACTCGTTAAAAGCATTAAATAGCGACAAACTTGTCTTTAGACGAGAATGAGTTTCACTATCGCTAGGCTCGTTAAAACATAGCGATGGGCTTGCCCGAAGGGCAAGTTATAGAACAAGCATATGTTATCCTCCTCAAGCTTGACAAAAATAAAGAGGTACTGGTCAGCAATGACTGGGGAAAAATTGGGAGAAACTCGAGAAAACTTTGATAGTAGCAAGTCGCTCTTGAACATGACACTTTTCCTCCGTACCACAGTCGGGTTGGGTTGTTTCATTCACCGGTCACATGACCATGGTCTCGCCATACCATCCATATTTGGGGTAATGCTACCGATCCATCACATAAGTGTCACCATATGTTCAAGAGAAGTCGTTCAGAGAAGTCAACCATGTCCCATCCACTACCATACATTATCCTTCATCCTTTCATGACTTCCACCCTGAATCATATGTCATCAGATTGTTTTCACCTCCATCAAAATCATTTGCTCCGTTCCGTGTCACTGATGTGGGATTCATTAAGGCCCTCCTTTGACGGATCGCTTCTTGTCGACATCAACTCATTATCCAAGAAGTTGATCTAGGAACACCCCTTCAGTACTTTGAAGCTTGCATGCCTCAATGGCAAGTTTCTCACTTCCGGTGACAGGTATACATCAATGACCTTCGACCGAAAGATTTTGCGTGGTGTTCGACGCCAAGTCCTTTATTCACACCACGTGAATTGTACTGCAGTACCTTGAGGGTCATTATCATTATCGGTGATTCCTCTCGCGCTTGTTAACGGTTTACCTCATTGACCGGTAATCAAGCAATGTCTTTCCATGTTCGACTTCAGAACATTTCTCACATGGATAGACTTGTACTTAGAGTGAAGATCGAACGATTTTGAAGACCCCGGATCTAGTTTCATCCATCCGGGCTATGATATATATTCAGGAAAAATAAAGACATTGACATGTACATCATTGCAGCAGATAATCATCCTACCCAAAGGATGATAATTTCATCAAAATTATCAGTCTACCATCAGACGATTGTCTGTTCTATGTACAAAAAAATGAATTTATAAAGCTGAGCATGGGAATGCCCGCCTCAGCTAGATCATGAAAACAATATGAAAAATAATGTATTGTATTGTATTACAGGTCTCCTCCCAGCAATGAATGAACTTCGGATCCTCCTGATAAAGCATTTCACCCGATAAATGGCCTCATACTTTAGGGGGCAACTGTTATAGACATTTTTATGCCTTACAGCATTGAGCATGAAATGTCCATAATCCAAGGGATCCAAAGTCCCTAAACATGTTGTTCCTACCCCTAGAGGAACAAGGCTAACAAACCACAGCAATTCATAGACTGCCTCACCAAATCGCTTTCCTTATACAGGTCATCATCAATGGTAAAACGATTCATCGTACAGTCATTGATGAAGGTGCCTCAACTTGAATCATGTCTGTTGCTTTCTGGAAAGCTATTGGTTCTCCAACATTGAGCCAGTCTCCTACAACATTAGAAGCCTTTGATGGAAGAGAGTCTCGTCCTTACAGTATCCTCCAACGCTTGCCCATCTCCTTGGAAGGGAAGATGGTAGAAGTGGAGGTTGAAGTTGTCAATGCTAATCTTACCTACAACCTCCTCCTCGGATGTAGCTGGACATACGCCATGCACGCCGTGGCTTCCTCCCTTTTCTGTGTCATTCGTTTCCCTCATCAAGGGAAGATTGTCACGGTGGACCAGCTCTCCTTCTTCGCCTCTTCTTCTGAAGGTAATGTGCCGTTCATGGAGCATACCTCTAAATCATTCGAGAGTGTGGGAGCTGGGCTCTTTAAGGATCCCGCCCTAATGGGTGTCTTTCCACTCCCACCTCTGAATCGCGCCCCTATTAACATGATTTATGTGCGTTCTGATCCGTGGGTCCTTCCTCCCACTAATCAGATAGAATCCTGGGGTGATATGATGCCGTTGAGTCCTGCCGAGCTCAACTACGTCGAAATCGTTGCTGCATCGGCTCCCCCTCCCGAACCTGCTCTTCCGAGCGGTGTTCTCGATTCATATGTTCATTTCCCTTGGCTTGGAGATGATGCTACTTCGGATCCATTAAAGGAAATATTTCCTTCCGATGAAGCCATCATAGAGACCATGTCTCTTGAAGAGCCCCCTTGGTCAGATCATCACCATCGCTCTTCTTTTCTCCCTGCCCATCAGGAAATGATTGCATGTCTTGAGCGGTTTGCTTCATGTATCCCATCCTCGCCCCTTCAAACACCTATTCAAATTTACCAAGTATCTTCTGAGGGAAATATGGGAAACATTACACAAACCCAACCCATCGACATCTCTGTGAAACCATGGATTGTCGAGCACATTTACATTGGAGTCACTTGCACTCCAGAGGAAGTTCAACTTTACACTGACCTATTTCGCGAATTTCTTGATGTCTTTGCTTGGTCCTACGAAGAGATGCCCGGCATCGACCCTAGTATAGTGGTGCATGAGATACCTACGTATCCAGGTGCTAAGCCTGTTCGTCAGCGCCTATGCCCTGTGCACCCCCGAAAGGCCACAGCCATCAAAGCAGAAGTCAAAAAGCTTCTCAAGGCTGGTTTCATTTACCCCATTCCACTGACGGATTGGGTCTCTAATATAGTCCCTGTGAACAAAAAGCAGGGTACTATTCGAGTCTGTGTTGATTACCGTGATATCAATCGCGCCTGTCCTAAGGATAACTTCCCTACACCCTTCATCGATCAGCTCATTGATGAGTGTGCAGGAAGCGAAATCTACTCGTTTATGGACGGTTTTTCTGGATATAACCAGATCAATATTGCGCCCGCTGATCAACATAAGACCGCTTTTATCTGTCCTTGGGGCACTTTTGCCTATAAGAAGCTCCCTTTCGGTTTAAAGAATGCCGGTGCCACCTTCCAGCGTGCAATGTCCTATGCCTTTCATGACATTCATCACATTGTACAGCCGTACCTAGATGATCTTCCAGCTCATTCAGTCAAACGTCAGGACCATCCTTCCCATCTTCATGAAATCTTTCTCCGTTTTCGACACTACCATATTCGGCTCAATCCTCATAAATGTGTCTTCTGCGTTGAATCACGCTGACTACTCGGGTTTATCGTCTCCCGAGAAGGCATCCGTCTGGATCCCCTCAAAGTCGAGGCCATTCTGAATCTTCCTCCCCCTGCTTCTTTGCAGCAATTGCAGAGCTTGCAGGGCAAAGCAAATTTCCTTAGACGATTCATTCCAAATTATGCCAAGGTGGCTAAGGGTTTCACACGGTTTTTGAAGCGAGACACACCCTTTCATTGGGACGATATCGCTCAGGAGTCTTTCGAGCGACTTAAGGGCCTCCTTGTCTCTGCTCCATTATTGAGACCTCCGAACTACCATCGTGATTATACTCTTTATCTGGCCGCCGCCGATACCACTATCGGCATGGTTCTCGTGCAGGATGATGATGACGGCAATGAGCACGTTATCTATTACCTCAGCCGCAACCTCCTGGATACGGAAACTCGCTACGCTTACGTTGAGAAGTTGGCATTGGCCGCTGTCTGCGTCGTCCAACATTTCCGGCATTATATCCTGTTGCGCACCACGACCGTGATTTCTGACTGCAACCCAATGACGTACATTTTTTCACGTCAGTTGCTGGGGGGAAAATACTCTAAATGGATCACAATCCTCCAAGAGTTTGACTTGGAATTTACTGCTGCCAAGTCTAAGAAGTCTCTGGTCTTTGCTGAATTACTCTGTTCTTTGCCATCTCCTTCTGCACCCTCTCTTTCGGAGGATCATATCCCGGACGAAACTCTTTTTCTGATCAGCACCCTCGATCCCTGGTACGGGGATATTATCGTTTATTTACAAACGTCCTCTTTCCGCCCCGCTGTCTCCAAAGATGCACGGCGGCGGATCTGCCATCAATCTCAACCCTATCGGATCATAGGGGACACCATGGACCGTCTCGGCGTTGACTATGTTCTTTTCCGATGTCTTACCCTCGAGGAGGCTGAGAAAGTCCTGAATGACTGCCACTCTGGTGCCTGTGGTTGCCATATGTCCGGATATGCCACAGCTCAAAAAATCCTTCGCGTTGGTTATTTCTGGCCCTCCATTTTTAAGGATTTCATTCTTGCTGTCCGCTCATGTCATGCATGCCAGATATACCAGCGGAAGATGCGTGCTCCACCGGCCCCGCTACACCCTGTAGTGACCGTAGGCCCTTTTGCCAAATGGGGCATTGATTATAAAACCTGTAAGCCTTGCTCGACCGGGGGGCATGGGTTTATTATCGTTTCCGTCGATTAATTTACAAAATGGGCTAAGGCAATGCCCACATTAACCGAAGATGGTCATACAACGGCGCAATTTTTGTTCAATCATGTTATTACGCGGTTCAGAGTACCACAGGCCATCGTCACACATCACGGAAAGCATTTTCGTAATCACATGATGACTGAATTGACAACCCAACTAGGCTTACGGCATGATAGTTCGACCCCATACTATCCTCAGTCTAACGGCCAGGTTGAAGCCGTGAAGAAGATTTTGGTTACGATGCTTCAACGTACTGTTGCATGCATAAATCTAATTGGCATCTGATGTTGTTTCCCGCCTTGTGGGCCTACCGGACCTCTGTGAAGGATGCCACCGGTTTCACTCCATTTCAACTAGTTTACGGACTGGAGGCTACCCTTCCTATCGAATATGAAATTCCTTCGTTGAAAATAGCTGTCGAGTTGCTTCCCAACACCACTCCGGTGGAGGAACGGCTTCTTTATCTAGAATGGTTGGATGAGACCCGTCGCCTAGCCTCTCTAGCCATTGAAGATTAAAAGAAGAGAGTCAAGACTCATTTTGACCATACCGTTCATCCTCGTTCCTTTGTTGAGGGAGACCTTATCCTGCTATATGACCAAGCCAATGACAAGTTGGGGGCAGGCAAACTCGAGCCCATGTGGCTAGGCCCTTACATTGTAAAGAGAGTATTGCAAAAAGAGGCGTACGAGCTAGTTGACTACGAAGGTAATCCTCTTGATAAGCCCCGCAATGGGCTGTACTTGAAAAAGTACTATGCATGATTCATGCACTTCAATTTATACATGCGTGTGTCTTAGCAAGTGTGTGTGTGTGTATGTTTGCATGTTTTTCGGCTTGGTGTGAAAAGCGTGATTGCTCCTTATTGTGTTTTTGCTTCTTGTGCAGATGTCGGGTGCACCTTATATTGGTTTCGCTGATGGTGCCTGCCGCAGCACTCGTAATTTGTCCTCTGCGGCGTGGGTGATCTACGATCCTCACGGTGAGTTGATAGATCTTCAAGGTGTGTGTTTAGGTTGTACTACAAACAATGTCGCTGAATATAGTGCTGTTATTGAATTATTAGCCGAGGCAATTAATCTCAATATTCGTACATTGGTTGTTAACCTAGACTCTCAACTTGTCGTCCATCAGCTCAATGGGCGATATTCCGTTAGAGACAATCACATTTTGAGGTTGTACTTATGTGTTAAATTGTTAGAAAGGAATTTTGATTTTATCACATATCAGCATATTCCACGACAATTAAACACATTATCTGATGCATTAGCTAATCATGTATTAGATAGACATTCGCGTAATTTATAATCAAAACTTCATACAAGCAAGCACATAAAAGCACAATAATAAACCATAGGAATATGTATATATATATATATTGTGTGGCGCACCAAGGCGCTCAAAAAATAAGTGTATATGTCTAGATAAGGCCTGTGTTCTCAGTACATCTGAGACACATGTCTCTCAAAAACCATCAGTAGGAAATAAAGATCTAGATGTCTACTGTGGTGGGTTATGCTCTCTGTATTCTGCAGCCGCCCGTGCCACCCGCCTCAAAAGGCGGTGCATCCTGGGTTCTACCCCCACTGTATGGATCTGAGATGCTATGGGGACCTCCTCTATCCCCTGGTAATCTGGAATCCCTGCCATTAAACCCTCGAGGTTCTGTATCACAGTCTCCATCGTATTGACTCCCGGAGGAGCCAGGGCTAGAGCTCTGATGCCCTGAGGATCCCTCCGCGCCCCTGGGGCCAAACCAAGGGGTCTCGCCGGTCCTACATCTGCGTACCATAGCATTCATCGTTAAGACATGTACATGAAAAATCAAAAACATTAACAAAAATAAAAATCAAAAGAGATCAAGTGGCTTACCACCATCGTCCCACTGCTCTCCAGCAGGCAGCGACATGTCTGGGTCTCCACGGAAGTCTATGCCAGCATATGGCCAGTCCTCCACAAAAATAGTCTAGCGATCCAGCCACTCTCGGAAGTATACTCCCCATGCCACTGGTCGGCCGCCACCTCCTCGTGGCATGACATGGCCCCATCGACTGGCCCTCGTCTCTCGGGGGCCTCTGGGTGGATCCACGACCATGTCCTGTAGCTGTAATGCCGGTACCCGCTCCAGCATGAGCGGGACTAAAATCGACCCATAGCCAAACTATTTCGACTCACCACGTCAGCAGTTGGTCAGCTGTCTCTTCATACTGGTTGTTACTGCTGCAGCCCAGTTGAATATGGTGGGATTTAAACATTCGAGAGCCAATAGAAGATGCGTCTTCGAAGCCTCGTGATTGGCCAAGGAGCCCGCTACCCGAGTCACCATGAAGAGTATGGTCCGAAGGACGATGTCCTCCACCATAGGAATAGCTACTTTCCCACTCCGCATCTTGCGTGCCTGTGGGCACACCCTGGCCATCAGCATATCCAGAGTTTCACCACTAGGTCGCTGCCCCTCCAGGATGGGCATCTCACCTCGACGTGATAACCCGGTCAGGAAATAGATATCGGTATAGTCGAACTCAATGTCTCGGCCTCGAATCACAAATTTCCCATCAGTGGGATTCCAAGCTCTGATCAGGAACTCGAGAAGGTCAGGTTGCGCTCGCAGGCGTGGAGTTAGGAAGAATTTGAGCACCCCGCACGCCCGCATTGCATTACGGCACCCAGCATCGGCAAATGCCGCTATATCCTCATTATCATGAGCTCGCTCCTGCCAAACGAATGCCATTTTACCCTGCATAATCACAAAAATTCATTAGGGCACTGTCTATAAAGTTTTACACGTTCAATTTGTTAAAAAACTTATTTCACGGCATCAGCGCGACTGTTTTAAAAATAGTCGCGATGATCATGGTGCCCTTGGATATTTTTCCTGGGTTAGCGCGGAAGTACATCACTCTTCCGCGCTGATTCGGGGGTGGTCTGTGTAAGTATTTTTCGATCAGCGTGGACCCGATAAGGAAATCCGCGCTGACCGAGAGCGAATTGAAGTTCAAAAAATTCACCCAAACTAGCACTTCCCACCGTTAGAATGCAGCTAAAATACTTCAAAATGGAGCGCAGAGGATGGTGAACCTACCTGGAATAGACTTCGGGATGGTTGATGCATGCACGGGATGGAATTTGCTTCGTCAACTTCGCAACTCCACCACGTCCTCCACAGCTCCAAATGGTAGCAATGGTAAAAAACTTTTTAACCCCCCCTATTTATGGTAAAATTTCATAATTAAGTAATATTTTTCATAAATGTGGGTTTTTTGTGATGTTTTCTACCATGTGCTTGGTGCCAATATAGTTTTACTATGTTTTTTATGCGTGTGGTACACATTATCTCGAACAGATTTATGCGTGCGATGTTTCTTGTGCAGATTCTCATACCAGTGGAATCACGACAGTCCTATGCACACTTGATCCCGAAACGTCATCTTTAAGCTCTTTTTGACGTAAAATAAGAAAATATGGCCGAGCCCCCCTCTCAGCTCGTTAAAAAGAACGAGAGGCGGTCGCCTTTAAAGCTCTTTTTTCGACCGTTTAAACTAAAAAAGATTGCCGGGTTTTTGTCGTTTCGAACTCGTTATTGGCTCCAAAACGACGTACTTCTGACCGCTTTTCTATTTTTTCAGGTCGAAGTCACTACTTACGAAAGGTACTCCTCGATCATATTGGTCGGGTGGTTCTTTTGAGCATTGTTTTATACTTTTTCGGGCTCGAGAGACACAAATTTACGAAAAAGGACCCCCCTGGAGTTTTCTTTTCTGCTGTCTTTTCAGACTCTCTAAACAGGAAAAGACGTCGAGTTCTTCCTTTGTCAGACTCGTTAAAACTTAATGACATCGGACTCCGTCGAAATGACGCTTTCCAAGCATATGCTATCCCCGTCAAGCTTGTCATCCAAAAATAATCGGGGTACCTGCCAGGAATGGTGGGGAAAATGGAATCATAATTATTGTCGTGTCGGCAGTATGTCGCTCTTGAACATGGCACTTGTCTGCATTCGTGTCTGGGTGGGGACATCTCATCTTGTTTTTACACTAGCCTCCGTGGGTTTGGGTTATCCTGTTTGACCTCTCATCTACTCATTGCCTCGTCACCATGACCTTTGATCCGTTGATGTCAAATACTGCCAAGTCCATTGTCGTGCCGCCGATATGTTCAAGAGAAGTTGACCTCTGCAGAATTACAACCTCTCTCTGATACCTCACATACTTCTAATTCACCACAACATTCTTCCTTTGTCTCGTGTCAATGATGTGGGAAACACTATGGCCCACCTTTGATCAAGGTCACTTCCTATCGACTTCAACTCATTATCCAGGAAGCTAATCTAGAGACTCCCTTCGGTGCCTTAGAGCCTGCATGCCTCAATGGCAGGTTATTCCTGTTCGACGCGAGGTTTTCATCATTGGCCTCTGATCGAATGATTCTACGGGTGTTCGACGCCAGCTCATTGATTCGCACGCCGTGGATTGTACCTATAATACCTTGAGGACCATTGTCATTATTGGTGGTCCCTCTCGCGTCTGTTAACAATTTTCATCATCGACTGGTAATCAGATGATGTTCTTGCATGTTCAACTTCAACTCCCATATTCACATGCTTGGACTTGTACTTTGTTCGGGTCGAGATGGAGTGCAAGACCCTGGATTTTGTCTATTGCAATCCAGGTTGCGATTTTGTGGATTATTATAATCATTACATGACTCATTGATGGATGGCTGCGCCCATGCCTGAGTCTTCATGGATGGCTGCGACCATACCTTTATTATCATCATGGTCTCTTAAGCTGGGTGGCTGCATCCATACCACAGACCTCCTTCGTATGTCTTTTGGATGGCTGCACCCATGCCTGGACTACATGTAATCGATTATCAGAACTATCAGATGTACATATGTGCAGGTTCTTCCTGGTGGTGTTCCAGTTCAGCCAGTTTCGTAAAGCATTTCGCCCCTCCCACTCTCTCGGGTTTCATGCTTTAGGGGGCATCTGTTACACAGTAATTTGTCACTGTCTCCCTGTTAGTCTTCCTACTGTGTCATGAGTCAAATTTAATCATGCTCATGCTCTCTAATGTTGCCAAATGGCCCACTTTGCCAAAGTTTTTTCTATCAGCGCGACTTTTGTCAAGATAAATGCGCTGACGAGCGCTTCATAACAGACGGAATGCGCTGTCAGCGATGAAGCACACGGGTTTCCTGCGCTGGTCGAATTTCATGTGACAGCGCGTCTGCTATTCGTATCTGATCGTGTTGACATGACCTTCTTTGTTATTCAGTTGCGATGTCAGCGCTCCAGTGCAGTTATGGACCCGCGCTGATCCAGTTTGGGTGAGTTTGTTCTAACAGTCGGCCTTCCAGATGACTCCAGACCTAGTTGTTGGCCTTGTAAATGTCGCCCTCCCTTCTCTGGCATGTCTGTTTCGTCATTTGAGCCACCTTCCTTGGAGATAAGCTCATCCTCCCACAATTCATGGAGACTCCTTCCTATTTAAGCCTCTACCATTGCCATGAGCAGCTAGTTTGGAATTGATAGTGCTGGGAGTGTTCCTGCTAGTGTGTGAACTTGATAGGTAGTTAGTGTTACAAGTGTGGGATTGCTAGAGAGTTTAAGGAAGGTTGTGAAGTGTTTATTTATTGTGTAAACTTGTGTGAGAGAGAGTTTTTGTCTTGGGAGATCTACCTCCAAGGGTGAATGCTTGAGAGACTCGCTGGCTGGACCCTCTTGAGAAGGATTCGATGTCAGAACTTTGGTTGTACTCTTCTCTGTTATTTATTAATAATAGATGACTATCATTATGGTTCCACTCTCATTGTTCCATGTTTGGTGTTGAGTTATATCTTTCTGACTGATATATAATTGCATCTACTAGATTTTATGCTTGTTTTCGTGTTGTTCTTTGCATGTGCAGGTATCTAATCACGGAGATCACATGGATCGTGACCAGCCAAAGCAAAGGAACGAAGGCGACATCTCTTTGACGAATACTAGCGTCGGAATCCAAGTAGGTTCTCACCATCTACTTTTTATTTGCAATTAGGAACTTGCGTGATAGCATTGTGTGATTGTTGCTAGACCCGGTCTGGGCTAGTAGGGATCGTCTCTGTCCGCAGAGAGGATTTACCTCCACAAAAAAATCTCTTTACAAAGTTAATCTTGCCAAGAAAAGATTGCATGGCTTTCTTGTTGTGAGGTAGGGGTATTGCGGAAATCTCCTTGATTTTGTTAGGATCAATGTGAATTCCAAATTTTGACACTATGAGTCCGAGAAGTTTTTCTTCACTTAGTGCAAAAAAGGATTTTTTTGGGTTAAGTGAAATTCCATACTTTTGACAACGTTGAAATATTTGTTTTAAATCTCTAAGATGATTGTTTCATTTTTTGGAATATACAGTTATATCATCCAAATATATTACCACTGATTTATTAACTAGTCCCTTGAATGCGATGTCCATGGCTCTTTAAAATGTGGCACCAGCATTAATCAGACCAAATGGCATCTTTTGATATGCGTATGTGCCCCATTTAGTTCTGAATGTGTTTTTTAATTGATCATCGGGATGTACCAACACTTGATTGTATCCTGAGAATCCATCCAAGAACGACACTAATTCTGACCCCGCGACTGCCTGCAGTATTTGTTCCATTCGAGGCAAAGGAAAATTATCCTTTTGGTAGGCTTTTTTAAGATTTCGAAAGTTAATGCAGATTCTAATGTCTCCGTTTTTCTTTCTAACAAGGACCATATTGGAAACCTATTTGGAATGTCGAACGGGAAAAATTATTTCGGCTTTCAATAACTTATTGAGTTCAGATTTGATTTGGTTTTCTAGATTGGGATGGACCTTTCTCAACTTTTGTTGGACAATTTTTTCATCGTCTGTCATTGGAATAGTATGTTGGATGACGGAGGTGTCGTATGTTTTGAGTTCATCATAATTCCAAGCAAAGACACTTTTGTATTGTCTCAAGAGACAAATATACACTAATTTTTCTTTAGGAGCTAGACTAAGGCCTAGATTGATATTCTGTGGTTTGGTATCAGTTCCTAGATTTACTAATTCATAGTTCAAAGTTGAACTTTGTAGTTTTGAATTGGTAGATATTTTAAACAGATCTTTAAAATCATAAAGGTCTTCTAACTTGACTACTAACTTAGGTATGGCATTGTTAGTGCTATCTTGTTGCAATTTTCGGTCGTGTTGGTCTTCGTCAATTATTTGATTGGTGTAGGATCCTTCAGATGTGAGGAAAGTCACAATATTAGGATCGTCGTTGAAAATACTCCAATTGGTAATGTTATCAGGGATAGATGGTCTAAAAATTAATTCAATTGAAATTCGATCAGGGCTAAAATCTTCTGAAGGAATGAGCTTGGAAGCTACATTAGCTAAGAGGTTTGAACTAGCATTCTGGAGTCTAGGAATTGATGAATTATTAAATGCTATAAAGTGTTCAGTCAGATTCTGAACTAAAGATAGGTAATGTTTTAAATGACCTGATAAAAAATGTATAGTAGTACGTACCTATCTAATTACAATTTCAGAATCTCCGAAAACTTGAAGGTATTTGACATCTAATCCGATTGCTTTGTATGAACCTTGGACTAAAGCATCATATTTTGCGGTATTGTTGGTGCAATCAAATTCGAGTCTGCAAGTTATCATAGTTTTATCTCCCTCTGGACTTATTAACACGCATCCTGCTCCTGCTTCTTCGTTAGACTTAGAACCGTCAAAAAATAATTTCCAAAATAAAGATTTATTTACATGACTATCTATAAAATTAATGCATTTAGAACTATCTGTTTGAGAGAAATTTTCTACTTGACATAAAACAGAATGTTCTAAGTAAGGTGAAGTATGAGCATTAAAATTTCCTAGGAAAGAATCTACTGAGTAGTTTCCAATGATGTTATTGTTGTATGCTACTGGTTCATTTTCTCCCTCCAGTTCTGTTACTATGTATTTCTGATGTCTTTCCCACTCAACTTTTATTTGATTTGGTTTACCATTGTAAGGGAGCCACATGTGCGACCAGTCAGTTGCAAAGTATCCATGAAGTTTTTCTGACCAATCTCTGCTAAGAATTAAGCCATAAAATTCTGGAATATAAGCAACTAAAATGTCGATAACTTGACATACCTTTGGGTTTCATGACAACCTTATGGTAACCTGATTTAATTCACCAATCACTTCGACTTGCGATCGATCTAATTGAACGATGCGCACAGTGGATTTTTGTGGTTGAACATTCAATTTTGCACATATTGACTTTGGTAAAATATTCGATGAAGCTCCAAAATTCACTAAGCAATTATGAAAATTTTTATTGAAAATTTCATAAGTAAGAAGAAATGGGGGAGTATGAGATCTTGATCTTCCTCCAATTAAGGCGATATCATTTGGATCAACTTTATTAATCACATTAGCTGGAGGTCTTCCCATGTCATGGGAAGCTTCATAGATTACAGCGATGGGCAAAGGTGCAACTAGTACAGCATGTAATTCTTTCAAAAGTAACTTGCTCAATTTGTAAAAAGTGATATTGGCCCTAGTCTTTTTCATGTCTTCTATGATATTATACTCCATTTCATCTGAAATGATCAGCATTTTAGAGGGATTTGATAGGCTGGTTTGAGTCGCTTTAGGTTTCGTTTTCTTGGCTGCGACTTTATCCTTAGCCATTGAGCTTGCACTCTTTGGCTTAGGGGTAGGTTGAGGAGGATCAAGTTGATTTCTACTGCAAGCACTAACCGGGGATGCCTCTTGATCCTCTTCATCTGGGAGGATGAAATCCCACATACCTTGTAACTCTACAACTTCTTCTTCATCGGTATGTTATTCAGTAACGATTTCCTCATCTTCTTCTTCGGATTCAACACTTGTAATAGCGTTAGGGGGTCTGGAATCGGTCGAAGGGTTTCTTTTAAAAGGTCTATACATATTTTTAGAAGAAGTTTCTACCACTTGTTTCTTAATGTCGACCATCTCGTTAGACATGGTTTTCAAAACTTTTTGTAATCCTTCTAAATCGAACTGATCTTTTTATTGTTTTTTCTTGGGATCTTCCTTGCAAGTAACCTTCTTGGATTTTCGTTCTTCTAATGCATTTTTATTTTCTAGGGCTATAATACATTTCTCTACTGCTATTGCTTCTTTCATATTTTCGGCTAAAGTTGTTTTGTTAGCCCTATCAATGAAGATTGATATGTTTGATGGTAAAGCAATGATATACCACTCACTTCGAACTTCTTCGCTAGGCTTGGAAGCAGTAGGAATCTTATTCAACAATTTATTGAAACATGAATTAAAATCTTTGATAGGTTCCTTTGACTCAGCCCTGAGGTTAGATAGGTCGTTGATCAATGTCGTCGTAGAACTATCATCACCAAAATTAGTCAGGAATTGTTCTTGGAAAATCTCCCAACTAGTAATAGATCGAAATGGTAATGAGAAATACCATGATCCAGCTACTCCTTGTAGAGTATAAGGGAAAAGTCGGACGACAACATCTTCGTTGGTAACTCCATTGAGATTTATGGATAGCATGAAGTTATTTATGTGTTCTTCCGCTAGCATGCCTGCCTCAGGATTAAACTTAGGCAGCCATTTTTCAGGATGGGCCGGTAGCTAACTCAAGGGTGCAGGCATTAACACTGCCCCTGGGTTATTCCATGGAGATTGGGCCATCCCTGATCTATTAACATAGAAAAGTGCAGAAGATGATCCCTGTGGTTGAGAAGATGAGGATATTATGACTCCAGATGATTGAGAAGGAGATGTGGGAGTACTGGTGGACGGACAAACAATGATCTAAAGTGGAGGAGTCAATGGTTGAAAACTTCGCGGTGGAGAGGTTGAGATGGATGATGATGATGAAAGCGTCTTGCTATTGGACCCTTTAGGAGATTTCCTTACTCTCTTCCTTGTGGGTAGAGGTAACTCAGTTGGCTGAACGCCAAATTTTTTCACTCTTTAATATGGTAAGAGGATGAGCAGGGTTATATTGTGAAGTCACGTTGCCTTGAGATTTATCAGATCTTTGAGGAGATATAGAAAATCGCTGAAGTTTGTGAATCAAAGATTCAACTAGAGGAGGCTCAATAGTAGATTGTCTAAAATTTCAGGGTTTGTAGCAATGGCTATTGCTCCTGCAACTTCTGGCTCTGGATTTAAAGATTCTAAATGCGATGGAGAAGTCGGGGGAGATGGTGAGGGTGATTTACTCTCAGAATGGTATTTAGATTTAGACTTTCTTGCCATTCACAATTCGAGGCCCTCCTTCTAGTGCCAAATATGTTGAAGCCCCGAAAATCGGGTCTACAACAAGGGGGATACCCACCCAGTCCAGACCTTGGTTAGCAGCTCCTTTTCCGTTTGGTATAGTGGGTCCGACTGGGGATATGGGACCAGTTTCCCAATTTGTGTGTGTGTGTGTGTGTGTGAAGAATTGATATTTCCTTTCTAAAATTTCCTAAGTGAGATGCTCTAATTCTAACTCTAATCTAATAACATGAAAATTGTATTGTAATACGCAGAAATATCTAAGTCTACACTAACCCGGGGTGTAATCCTTCTGTTATGCGATCTAAAATGATTTCAGATAACAATTGGTAATAAAGATCATTCAATTGTTATGAGAAAAGAATTCAATAAAGATGAACCACTTCGTATAAAAAGTTAGATGAAATAATTGTGAAAGGCATATCGCATAATAAGCTACTCATACATTAACCATAAATAAATAGCTATCACCGTACAAAAGTGCCAAATGATAACTCAAACATTCACGCATCAATATATAAATAACTGAACATAAATATCACTTTGAAACAAAGGCAGAAATAGTTTAGAGATAAAAGTACCATTTATAACTAGTTCTACTCATGAGCTTCAAGCGATAATGATTTATCTCTTCTTAATCCAACATCCACTAAGAGTACAAAAGTGCAACATCAGTAGCAGATATTAAATACAGATATCAATAAATCTTGTTCCATTCATTCATCAAAACCTCCTCAGAGGATACAAAAGTGCATGTTATGGGGATAAGTTTTTGAAAAATTTTAGGACCCTTCTCTAAATGCATGAGAAGGGTTTAAATACTACTAAGTAAATCTAAAAATAACTTATTACAAAAATGTAGGATACGGTTTAAATGACCTTCCTTTTTAAAGGCAAAAATAAAGCAAAATTAATACTAAAACTGAATCTAAAATTAAAACTACTAACTAATTATTTCTGTATCTGCTCCTTCAAATCAAACGCGTTCAGCATTTGTCTGAGAACAGTTAGCTGGCTGACTTCTGATTTTAGCTGTGCTATGAAAACAGAATCAGCAAGAGCTGGCGCCATCTTCTTGGTAGAATTGATGATACACTTGAGAGTCATGCACTGGCTGTGTGGTTTTACCAAGTATGCCTAGTAAGAATCTCAATTCAACTTAGTTAATCTTTTGATTGATTCTGCCTTTTCTTGAGCCTTCTATCTCCAGCTTGTCTGCAATTGCTGTTCATATGTACATACCATATTGAAGATGTTTCGGACAATTACTACTGGTTTTAGGATTCAAGTTTTACTTTTTATTTAACCTCCAGCGTTCTTTTTACAAATTTCTGGGCTTACAGGTGACTGAGCAATTAGAAGCTTTCCTTTTCAAAAAGTTTTGCCCAGCTAATCGCGCATTGGAAACTGCCTCCGTTTCTTTATCTGGGTTTCCTTGGTGCGGTTTTTTCCTGTCGCGCGTTTTCTTTTAGTGGATATAAAGCTCAAATTTTGTGAAAATAATGATTCTGTAAGCTCTTGACCCTAAGTTTTAAATTGTCTATTTCTGATATCAACATTGTCCAGTATCCATTTAATCATGTCCGTGTATGGAAGAATTTTGGGCCTCGCCGCTATCCTATTCAAAAACAAACAAGCTCGATCTCTAATGGATGCCTCAGAAGAACCATGTGAGCCAGCAGTAGTCGCAAACTCCATCACTTTAGGATTCTATTCCTCAAGTAGACTATACATTCCTTCCCAAGTAGCAATACCAGCGTCTCTGTTACATGCAATGTCTGTATACAAGGGTGCCATTTCTTTCTCTTCAGAGCTCGGGGCTTTGTCTTTCTTTCCCATAATATCCTGCGTACTGCTTTGTATATTTCTCTATTCCCCATTCCTGCAATTTACAAGTGAAGTGAGAATAATGATATATGAAATGTGATGGGAAAGTTTTAAATGCCGAAGACATATAAAATATACCACCTTACGTGAAATGGCTCTTTGATAAGCACAAAACCATATTCCATTAATGATTGGCAACTAACTCATTAATTAGCATTAAAGCCATAACCAGGTCTCGGTTTATGGAAAATACTTTTTTGAAAAATGAGCCCAAAAGATCTAGGATGAAGCGATGAAGCGATTTGCTTCGCAATATCGTAGATCGCAACATCGCAAGATTGCTAGCTCGCTATATCACAATATCGCAAATTCACAATATCACAAAATTGCAACATCGCTATATCACTATATCGCAAATCACTGGAGAAAAATATATTTCAATCATTCGTTAATTTGTTTTCTGCGAAATGTGATTTGCGATATGCGCCATCGCATATCGGAAGTTTAAAGTTTTTTAGTGTAAGTGATTTTTTTAGACATGCGATGCGATAAATGTTTTCTTAATGTGTAGTTTCGCATCGTGATCTCGCAATCTGAGAATTCGGCTTGCAAGGAGGTATCCTGTTATCCTTTTTGCGATGCGATTTTTCTTAGGGAAAGATTTTGTCTTACCTTATCATGAAACTTAACTTTTTATATTTTTCAAGGGTATTTTCCTAAGTTTATGATGGTAAGTTTTATTAAAAATGAAATACAAGCACTAATTAATTTTTAAATATTTTACTAAGGTTCCCCACTTATTTAGTATTAGGAATAACACTAAATAAGAAGGGGGGTTGTTGTTGGCCACAACAGGATCTTATACTTCAGGTCTATGATTTCGCTTTTCATGTCCTTGTTTTCTTTCTTCAATTTCTTGTTCTTTTTATACCATAGAGTTAAGTGAAGAATGAGGTTATCACTCATGGAAATTTGAATTCCACTTTGTGCCTTCAGCATTTGATTTTCAGTTTTGAGGTACCTGTTTAATGTCTCCAGCTCAAAGATTTCTTGTTTCAAGATATTAGATGCTGGAGGTTCTTTTGGCTCATTAAACTGGTTTCTTCCTTCTTCTCAGCTCTTAATTAATCCTTTGGTTACTTTTGTTCTCTCTAATGATTCTATGTAATCATAAATTTCTTGCTGAATAGGATCAATACTTGGGGTTTGTACTAGACTCCTTGGATGTGAAATGAAGGGAAGTGGTGATACCTTGGTGATAGTCTCAGTGATTTTCTCAAAGATTTCTTAAGACCTTTAGATTACTTTTTTGACTCAAGATTGATATATTCTGCAACTTCTGAGGTTGCTTCTTTCACTGTGTTCAATCTGGTGCTTCTTCTCAAACCTGTGGTTGGCAATCCTTGAATTTTCTTTTCTTTAGCTTTTGAATTTTACTTCTGAGGAAGGATTTTTGTTTAGGGTAAAACCCTTGTTTCTTTGTTGTCTTTCTTCCGTCTAAGACTTTCTCTGTTCATTAACCTATAATGGTACATTGTGTTGTCTATAAGTTGGATTTTCTTTTGAACATTTACTAACATTTTCCTGACATGTAATAGAAAGTATGGAAGATTCATGTAATTCTCTTCAAGGAAATTCATCAATAAACTAATGTGATAGAAAAACATACACCCAAATCAGCCTTCGCCAGTAACAAATTTCTTAAGGACAAGGAGCAAATTTCTCCATTTACTTTTGAGTGCAGAACTAGGAATACCTTTTCTGAAGATAGTAGTATCCATGCTTGGGAGTTTCAAGAAAATTTTCCAATCTTCCCCTTCGATTCCTCTGTTCTTGAACCAATTTTCTCCACCTCTAGTAGTCTGGTGGCTTCTGTAATCAAGAACCCAGTTATACGAACTTGACATCGCTTATTTCAATTTCTGTTCCATAAAAAGATCATGCAAGGTTTTTGTCACCACCCTTTGGAAACCATAAAAAATTTCTATGAAATCTAACCACTGAAATTTCTATAAAAATTCTTTATTCTGGGGGTATCCTTCCAAAAATTTCCTTCTTGTTGGTTCTGTTCGAACGCTAATGCCCATGGTGAGAGATATTTCATCTCAAGAATTGTTTTACTTGATAGGGAAAATGGTCTTAGTAGGGTTTCGCTCTAGGATGGAGAGACTGTATGAATTAGAAAAATGATAGAATGGTAAAGTGTAATGAAGGTTCATAGAGACGAATTAGCAATTTGAATGCATTTAATTCCATGATTTAGCGATCAAATTGATTGATTCGAAATAAGGATGAGATAGGAGTTAAAATGGTGGTGAATTATAATGGATTTGACAAGTGACTATCATCCATGAACTCCAACGATTTCATTTTTTTCTATAATGTTATGTCCATCTAATTCATATATGCAATATGTTAACCCCTATTGTAAAATTAAAATGTTACATACCTTAAATTTATTTGCTAACCTTTATTTTTCCTTCGATGTCTTTTGGCGGTACTTTTCACTTTGGAAGGAGTCAATCATTTCTTCAATTTGAGCCACCAAGTGTCCCTGTCAGATTGGTTGTAGAGATATTATTAGAGTTGTAGAAACTTTCCCAAGCTGCAAAAAGTCACTAATTCTATAGCTGAAATATTTCCAAGAAAGGGATGTTTAGAAAAAGGGATTTTTTTTCTTTTATAGAAAAACTTGTTAAGAGAAAATTTTAAGGTGCCAACAAGAGTTGGTGTTCACTTTAAATTTTCTGTATAAGCAAGCCAACATATTGTTGGTTTTCATGTTTACACATTTTTATTTTTTAATAAAAAGAGAGAAAAATAAAATTTCTAAGGTGGAAAAGAAGAAGAATTCTTCTCGACCATCTTCAATTTTGAATTGTTTTGGAAAATTTTGACAAATTCTTCTTTTGTCAATGGCTTCTCATAAAGTCTAAGTCGATTTCCATTCACTAAAAGAGGAATTTTCTCTTCATTAACAATCCTAATTCTGACTGCACCATTGTCAAAGTGATTTTCGGCTTCATAAGGTCCAAGACAGGGAGTTTGGAATTTTCCTTGGAAGTTTTTGAACTTTGAATAACAAATTAATGCCCAATCTCCTAGATGAAATTTTATTTATATAATGTATTTGTCATGCCATCTGGATCTTTGTTGCTAAACTAGGCTAGTCTTCCGGAAGGCTTCTTGTCTTATTTCATAATGCTCATTGAGTTTCCCCATCCTTTGCTTTTGTGCTCCTATTAAGTCAAGATCCAACTAGATTTTTATTTTATAGGTCTAGATCTGGAACTCTATTGGAAGTAAGACCTACTTCCCATAAACAACTTCATAGGGAGTATGTCCTGTAGTGCTTCTCCATGTAGTTCTATAATCCCACAAAGCTTCTAGAAAATTTTCTGCCCAACACTTCCTATGTAAGTGTACAATCTTAGTGAGAATTGCTTCAATCACCTTTTTTCTAGATTTAACTTGTCCATTAGATTGTGGATGGTATGGAGTAGATTTATGATGCTTGATTTTATACTGTTCCATGAGCTTTTTCACTAATCTGGATGTAAAATGTGTTCCTTGCTCTGTTACAATTTCTCTTGGGACACCAAAACGAATGAAAATATCCTCAAAAATAAATGAAACTACAACAATTTCAGTAGAAAAAGGAAGTGCTTTAGCTTCTACCCATTTAGTGACATAATCAGTACATACCAAAATATAACTTTTTTGTTTTGAAGGTGAATTGATTGGACCAACAAAATCTAGTGCCCATTTCTCAAATGGTTGATTGAGTACCTGAGGTTGTAATGGAATTTTATTTTAAAGAGTATGTTCCCCATTCTCTGACAACTGTTACATCTCTTTACATATTCCTTGGTATCCTTGAAAATGGAAGGCTAATAATATCCTAAGATTAGGATCTTATAAGCAGTTCTTCTATTCGAGAAATGTCCTCCAATTGTTTCATCATGTCATGCTTTAAGTATTTCCAGTATCTCATCTTTTTTAACACATCTTATGATGATGAGACTTGGTCTTGTTTTTCACAATTCTTCATTTATATATGAATAAAATGTGTTGTTGTGAATTATCCTCCTCCTTTCTCAGGAGACAAATGAAATTGTAATTTCCTTGTAGATAAATAATTAGCAATATCTGCATAACAATTTGATTTAGTATGTACTTCAAAAATATATTCATCAGGAAATTTATCCTCTAGAATTTGATCATTGTTATCATTTTGAATTCTAGATAATAAGTCAACAATTGTATTTTTTTTTCTGGGTCAATCTAGAATGGTGATGTTGAATTCTTGCAACAATAAGATCCATATTGTTATTCTACCATTACTGATTGATTTATTCATTAGATATCTAACGACAGTATGGTTTGTGTGAATGAAAGTTTCATAGCTAGTTATATAATGTCTAAATTTGTTAATGTCATGAACTATAGCTAAAAACGCCTTATTAGTTACAATATAATTTAGCTTTGTTGGAGTTAAAATTTTACTGGTATAATAGAATGGATAAGGAGTAAGGTAATTTTATCCGAACAATGATCTAAAGTGGAGGAGTCAATGGTTGAAAACTTCGCGGTGGAGAGGTTGAGATGGATGATGATGATGAAAGAGTCTTGCTATTGGACCCTTTAGGAGATTTCCTTACTCTCTTCCTTGTGGGTAGAGGTAACTCGGTTGGTTGAACGCCAAATTTTTTCACTCTTTAATATGGTAAGAGGATGAGCAGGGTTATATTGTGAAGTCACGTTGCCTTGAGATTTATCAGATCTTTGAGGAGATATAGAAAATCGCTGAAGTTTGTGAATCAAAGATTCAACTTCAGGAGGCTCAATAGTAGATTGTCTAAAATGTCAAGGTTTGTAGCAATGGCTATTGCTCCTGCAACTTCTGGATCTAGATTTAAATATTCTAAATGCAATGGAGAAGTCGGGGGAGATGGCGAGGGTGATTTACTCTCAGAATGGTATTTAGATTTAGAATTTATTGCCATTCACAGTTCGAGGCCCTCCTTCTAGTGCCAAATATGTTGAAGCCCCGAAAATCGGGTCTACAACAAGGGGGATACCCACCCAGCCCAGACCTTGGTTAGCAGCTCCTTTTCCGTTTGGTATAGTGGGTCCGACTGGGGATATGGGACCAGTTTCCCAATTTATGTGTGTGTGTGTGTGTGTGTGAAGAATTGATATTTCCTTTCTAAAAGTTCCTAAGTGAGATGCTCTAATTCTAACTCTAATCTAATAACATGAAAATTGTATTGTAATACGCAGAAATATCTAAGTCTACACTAACCCGGGGTGTAATCCTTCTGTTATGCGATCTAAAATGATTTCAGATAACAATTGGTAATAAAGATCATTCAACTGTTATGAGAAAGGAATTCAATAAAGATGAACCACTTCGTATAAAAAGTTAGATGAAATAATTGTGAAAGGCATATCGCATAATAAGCTACTCATACATTAACCATAAATAAATAGTTATCACCGTACAAAAGTGCCAAATGATAACTCAGACATTCACGCATCAATATATAAATAACTGAACATAAATATCACTTTGACACAAAGGCAGAAATAGTTAAGAGATAAAAGTACCATTTATAACTAGTTCTACTCATGAGCTTCAAGCGATAATGATTTATCTCTTCTTAATCCAACATCCACTAAGAGTACAGAAGTGAAACATCAGTAGCAGATATTAAATACAGATATCAATAAATCTTGTTCCATTCATTCATCAAAACCTCCTCAGAGGATACAAAAGTGCATGTTATGGGGATAAGTTTTTGAAAAATTTTAGGACCCTTCTCTAAATGCATGAGAAGGGTTTAAATACTACTAACTAAATCTAAAAATAACTTATTACAAAAATGTAGGATACCGTTTAAATGACCGTCCTTTTTTAAGGCAAAAATAAAGCAAAATTAATACTAACTGAATCTAAAATTAAAACTACTAACTAATTATTTCTATATCTGCTCCTTGAAATCACATGCGTTTAGCATTTGTCTGAGAACAATTAGCTAGCTGACTTCTGATTTTAGCTGTACTGTGAAAACAGAATCAGCAAGAGCTAGCGCCATCTTCTTGGTAGAATTGATGATACACTCTAGAGTCATGCACTGGCTGTGTGGTTTTACCAAGTATGCCTAGTAAGAATCTCAATTCAACTTAGTTAATCTTTTGATTGATTCTGCCTTTTCTTGAGCCTTTTATCTCCAACTTGTCTGCAATTGTTGTTCATATGTACATACCATATTGAAGATGTTTCAGACAATTACTACTGGTTTTAGGATTCAAGTTTTACTTTTTATTTAACCTCCAACATTCTTTTTACAAATTTCTGGGCTTACAGGTGACTGAGCAATTAGAAGCTTTCCTTTTCAAGAAGTTTTGCCAGCTAATCGCGCATTGGAAACTGCCTCCGTTTCTTTATCTGGGTTTCCTTGGTGCGGTTTTTGCCTGTCGCGCGTTTTCTTTTAGTGGATATAAAGCTCAAATTTTGTGAAAATAATGATTCCGTAAGCTCTTGACCCTAAGTTTTAAATTTTCTATTTCTGATATCAACATTGTCCAGTATCCATTTAATCATGTCTGTGTATGGAAGAATTTTGGGCCTCGCCGCTATCCTATGCAAAAACAAACAAGCTAGATCTCTAATGGATGCCTCAGAAGAACCATGTGAGCCAGCAGTAGTCGCAACCTCCATCACTTTAGGATTCTCTTCCTCAAGTAGACTATAGATGCCTTCCCAAGTAGCAATACCAGCGTCTCTGTTATAGGCAGTGTCTGTATACAAGGGTGCCATTTCTTTCTCTTCAGAGCTCGGGGCTTTGTCTTTCTTTCCCATAATATCCTGCGTACTGCTTTGTATATTTCTCTATTCCCCATTCCTGCAATTTACAAGTGAAGTGAGAATAATGATATATGAAAGGTGATGGGAAAGTTTTAAATGCCGAAGACATATAAAATATACCACCTTACGAGAAATGGCTCTTTGATAAGCACAAAACCATATTCCATTAATGACTGGCAACTAACTCATTAATTAGCATTAAAGCCATAACCAGGTCTCGGTTTATGGAAAATACTTTTTTGAAAAATGAGCCCAAAAGATCTAGGATGAAGCGATGAAGCGATTTGCTTCGCAATATCATAGATCGCAACATCGCAAGGTTGCTAGCTCGCTATATCACAATATCGCAAATTCACAATATCACAAAATTGCAACATCGCTATATCACTATATCGCAAATCACTAGAGCACAATATATGTCAATCATTCGTTAATTTGTTTTCTGCGAAATGCGATTTGCGATATGGGCCATCGCATATCGGCAGTTTAAAGTTTTTTAGTGTAAGTGATTTTTTTAGACATGCGATGCGATAAATGTTTTCTTAATGTGTAGTTTTGCATCGTGATCTCGCAATCTGAGAATTCGGCTTGCAAGGAGGTATCATGTTATCCTTTTTGCGATGCGATTTTTCTTAGGGAAAGATTTTGTCTTACCCTATCATGAAACTTAACTTTTTAGATTTTTCAAGGGTATTTTCCTAAGTTTATGATGGTAAGTTTTATTAAAAATGAAATACAAGCACTAATTAATTTTTAAATATTTTACTAAGGTTCCCCACTTATTTAGTATTAGGAATAACACTAAATAAGAAGGGGGGTTGTTGTTGGCCACAACATGATCTTATACTTCAGGTCTATGATTTCTCTTTTCATGTCCTTGTTTTCTTTCTTCAATTTCTTGTTCTTTTTATACCATAGAGTTAAGTGAAGAATGAGGTTATCACTCCTGGAAATTTGAATTCCACTTTGCGCCTTCAGCATTTGATTTTCAGTTTTGAGGTACCTATTTAATGTCTCTAGCTCAAAGATTTCTTGTTTCAAGATATTAGATGTTGGAGGTTCTTTTGGCTCATTAAACTGGTTTCTTCCTTCTTCTCAGCTCTTAATTAATCCTTTGGTTACTTTTGTTCTCTCTAATGATTCTATGTAATCATAAATTTCTTGCTGAATAGGATCAATACCTGGGGTTTGTACTAGACTCCTTGGATGTGAAATGAAGGGAAGTGGTGATACCTTGGTGATAGTCTCAGTGATTTTCTCAAAGATTTCTTAAGACCTTTAGATTACTTTTTTGACTCAAGATTGATATGTTCTGCAACTTCTGAGGTTGCTTCTTTCACTGTGTTCAATCTGGTGCTTCTTCTCAAACCTGTGGTTGGTAATCCTTGAATTTTCTTTTCTTTAGCTTTTGAATTTTACTTCTGAGGAAGGATTTTTGTTTAGGGTAAAACCCTTGTTTCTTTGTTGTCTTTCTTCCTTCTAATACTTTCTCTGTTCATTAACCTATAATGGTACATTGTGTTGTCCATAAGCTGGATTTTCTTTTGAACATTTACTAACATTTTCTTGAGGACATGTAACAGAAAGTATGGAAGATTCATGTAATTCTCTTCAAGGAAATTCATCAATAAACTAATGTGATAGAAAAACATACAGCCAAATCAGCCTTCGCAAGTAACAAATTTCTTAAGGACAAGGAGCAAATTTCTCCATTTACTTTTGAGGGCAGAACTAGGAATACCTTTTCTGAAGATAGTAGTATCCATGCTTGGGAGTTTCAAGAAAATTTTCCAATCTTCCCCTTCGATTCCTCTGTTCTTGAACCAATTTTCTCCACCTCTAGTAGTCTGGTGGCTTCTGTAATCAAGAACCCAGTTATACGAACTTGACATCGCTTATTTCAATTTTTGTTCCATAAAAAGATCATGCAAGGTTTTTGTCACCACCCTTTGGAAACCATAAAAAATTTCTATGAAATCTAACCACTGAAATTTCTATAACAATTCTTTATTCTGGGGGTATCCTTCCAAAAATTTCCTTCGTGTTGGTTCTGTTCGAACGCTAATGTCCATGGTGAGAGATATCTCATCTCAAGAATTGTTTTACTTGATAGGGAAAATGGTCTTAGTAGGGTTTCGCTCTAGAATGGAGAGACTGTATGAATTAGAAAAATGATAGAATGGTAAAGTGTAATGAAGGTTCATAGAGATGAATTAGCAATTTGAATGCATTTAATTCCATGATTTAGCGATCAAATTGATTGATTCGAAATAAGGACGAGATAGGAGTTAAAATGGTGGTGAATTATAATGGATTTGACAAGTGACTATCATCCATGAACTCCAATGATTTCATTTTTTTCTATAATGTTATGTCCATCTAATTCATATATGCAATATGTTAAACCCTATTGTAAAATTAAAATGTCACATACCTTAAATTTATTTGCTAACCTTTATTTTTCCTTCGATGTCTTTTGGCGGTACTTTTCACTTTGGAAGGAGTCAATCATTTCTTCAATTTGAGCCACCAAGTGTCCCTGTCAGATTGGTTGTAGAGATATTATTAGAGTTGTAGAAACTTGCCTAAGCTGCAGAAAGTCACTAATTCTATAGCTGAAATATTTCCAAGAAAGGGATGTTTAGAAAAAGGTATTTTTTTATTTTATAGAAAAAATTGTTAAGAGAAAATTTTAAGGTGCCAACAAGAGTTGGTTTTCACTTTAAATTTTCTGTATAAGCAAGCCGACAAATTGTTGGTTTTCATGTTTACACATTTTTATTTTTTAATAAAAAGAGAGAAAAATAAAATTTCTAAGGTGGAAAAGAAGAAGAATTCTTCTCGACCATCTTCAATTTTGAATTGTTTTGGAAAATTTTGACAAATTCTTCTTTTTTCAATGGCTTCTCATAAAGTCTAAGTCGATGTCCATTCACTAAAGGAGGAATTTTCTCTTCATCAACAATCCTAATTCTGACTGCACCATTGTCAAAGTGATTTTCAGCTTCATAAGGTCCAAGACAGGGAGTTTGGAATTTTCCTTGGAAGTTTTTGAACTTTGAATAACAAATTAATGCCCAATCTCCTAGATGAAATTTTATTTATTTAATGTATTTGTCATGCCATCTGGATCTTTGTTGCTAAACTAGGCTAGTCTTCCGGAAGGATTCTTGTCTTATTTCATAATGCTCATTGAGTTGCCCCATCCTTTGCTCTTGTGCTCCTATTAAGTCAAGATCCAACTAGATTTTTATTTTATAGGTCTAGATCTGGAACTCTATTGGAAGTAAGACCTACTTCCCATAAACAACTTCATAGGGAGTATGTCCTGTAGTGCTTCTCCATGTAGTTCTATAAGCCCACAAAGCTTCTAGAATATTTTCTGCCCAACACTTCCTATGTAAGTTTACAATCTTAGTGAGAATTGCTTCAATCACCTTGTTTCTAGATTCAACTTGTCCATTAGATTGTGGAGGGTATGGAGTAGATTTATGATGCTTGATTTTATACTGTTCCATGAGCTTTTTCACTAATCTGGATGTAAAATGTGTTCCTTGCTCTGTTACAATTTCTCTTGGGACACCAAAACGAATGAAAATATCCTAAAAAATAAATGAAACTACAACAATTTCAGTAGAAAAAGGAAGTGCTTTAGCTTCTACCCATTTAGTGACATAATCAGTACATACCAAAATATAACTTTTTTGTTTTGAAGGTGAATTGATTGGACCAACAAAATCTAGTGCCCATTTCTCAAATGGTTGATTGAGTACCTGAGGTTGTAATGGAATTTCATTTTAAAGAGTATGTTCCCCATTCTCTGACAATCGTTACATCTCTTTACATATTCCTTGGTATCCTTGAAAATGGAAGGCTAATAATATCCTAAGATTAGGATCTTATAAGCAGTTCTTCTATTCGAGAAATGTCCTCCAAATGTTTCATCATGTCATGCTTTAATTATTTCCAGTATCTCATCTTTTTGAACACATCTTATGATGATGAGACTTGGTCTTGTTTTTCACAATTCTTCATTTATCTATGAATAAAATGTGTTGTTGTGAATTATCCTCCTCCTTTCTCAGGAGACAAATGAAATTGTAATTTCCTTGTAGATAAATAATTAGCAATATCTGCATAACAAGTTGATTTAGTATTTACTTCAAAAATATATTCATCAGGAAATTTATCCTGTAGAATTTGATCATTGTTATCATTCTGAATTCTAGATAATAAGTCAACAATTGTATTTTTTTTTTCAGGGTCGATCTAGAATGGTGATGTTGAATTCTTGCAACAATAAGATCCATATTGTTATTCTACCATTACTGATTGATTTATTCATTAGATATCTAACGGCAGTATGGTTTGTGTGAATGAAAGTTTCATAGCTAGTTATATAATGTCTAAATTTCTTAATGTCATGAACTATAGCTAAAAACGCCTTATTAGTTACAGTATAATTTAGCTCTGTTGGAGTTAAAATTTTACTGGTATAATAGAATGGATAAGGAGTAAGGTAATTTTATCCTAACAAAACTCCTAAGGTCATGTCTGAAGCATCAATTGATATATTGAAAGGAAATTTCCAATTAGGTCCTTTTAAAATAGGTTCTTCATAGATTTTCTTTTTCAAAGTTTCAAAGGCATTTTGATAATCAGATCACAATTGAATTCATAGTCTTTGGTGAGTAGTTTGAAGAGTGGAGATGCAATTTTTGTGAAGTTTTCTATGAATCTTCTATAGTATCTAGTAAAACCAAGAAAACTCCTAACATCTCCTTAACAATTTGGCACTGATAATTTAGAAATGACCTCTACTTTAGATGAGTCTACCTTAATTCCATCTCCTGAAATATGGTGACCTAAAACAAATCCTTCCTTAAAAATAAAAAATAAAAATCTCAGGACTCAATGAAATATTTATTTCGTTACATATTATTAGAACTTTTCTAAATTTTCCAATTCTTCTTTCAACGAATCTCCATAAACTGTGAAATCATTCATATATACTTCCACACAATCATGAATAAGATCAGAGAAAATTATGAGGACTGCTCTTTGTAATGTTGTCGGAACATTGCATAATCCAAAAGGAAGTACTCGGTATGCATAAGTTCCCCATGGATAGGTAAATTTGGTTTTATCTTGATCCTCAGGTGCTACCTAACTTTGATTGTATCCACTAAAACCGTCTAAAAATGAAAAAGAATTTTCCCTGCTAATGTCTCTAAAACTTGATCTATGAAAGGGAGGGTAAAATGGTATTTTAATGTTGCTTTATTCAATTCCCTGTAATTGATACACAACCTCCATTCCCATTTTTCTTAGGAATGATTACTAGGGTTGAAACCCACTGACTGTCTGATATTGGATAGATGAAGTTTACATTTAGCACTTTTTGTAATTCCTCCTTAACAATTTCTTTTAGATTTGGGTTCATTCTTCTTTGTGGTTGTTTAACTGGTCTTTGTTCGATGTATATATGATTCGTGCAAGTTTTAGGATTAACTCCTCTCATATCAATGTATTCCCATGCATAAGTAGAAGAATGTTCTTGTAAAATTTCTACCAGTTGATTTCTTGTAATTCTTCCATGTTTTCATTAATGTTCAAAGCTTTACCTAGAAAAAATTCTATTAAAGAGTTTCCAAAATTTTTCATATAGAGTAAAGATACTTGTCTGGATGATAGATATTTGATTTGACTACGATCATAATGTGAGGAAGATTAATTATTTCCCATTAGATTTAAAATTTGGTCCTTCTCTCTTACTTGCTAAATAGTGAAAAAAGGTTGTATATCATCATCATCATCTATCCATTTATCACTCTCTATTTCTATTATGTTTTTGCAGGTAGATACAATGTAAATTTCTTTGTAGAACTTCTATCTGAGATAAACATGTCACCTGATTTACAACCGATAAAAGCATTAGTTGTAGCTAAACAAGGTCTTCCTAGGAGTAATGGATGCCCTCCTAGATTATTCTTGGGTGTTAAAATCATGAAGTCGGAAAGATATTCCCAAGAACCTAAGGATACACAAACATCTTCTAACACACCATCAGGTTTAATTACAAACCTATCTGCTAATTCCAACAATGTTGGTGTGTATTGAATATTAGGAAGCCTTAGTGAATCCATGACTTGTTTACTCATTATGTTTATGGCTACTCCTAGATCAATTAGTGTGTTTGGTATTTCAATTCCATTGATGTGAATTTTCACAATGGAGTTCCCTAGATCTACATAATATTGTATTGTTGTTTTCCCTATCACGATGTCTGTAATTTTCCCAACTAATTGAATTATTGTTATGTTTCTTCTTTTTCTTCCTCATCTTTGAGTACTTAATTCATTGATTGTTTTTGCAAACATTAGTATTTCTTTTATGGCTTGCAATAAAGGAATTTTTATACAAACACTTCTTAATTCATCCAACATATTATAATAATGCCATGCGATTTATTTTTCTACTCCATCAATATCAACTATTTAAGAAAAGGTGGTCAAATGGATACTGAGGGTTGTTATATAATAGGAGTATTATCATAATTTATAGGAACATTTTATGTATGAATATTTTCTTTCTAAGGATTAGAGATTTCTCCTTCTTTAGACAGGTTTTTATCTTTTTGAAAAAATTTCCTTGCTTCTTGAATAACAACAGGGGGTTTTATTTGCAATATTCTACCAAAACTTAATTGAACATTATTTAGATATAGTGGACTTATTACATAGGTTTGAGGATTTTGACCCTCCATATTATAAATAGGTTGTGACACTTTATTATTTGGATTAGGAAGTTGTTGAGTAGGTAATTGATTTGATTTTTGTGCAAATGGTAGGGATAGCTATGGATTTTGATTTTGGATTTGGACTTGAGGTAATTGATTAGCTTGAGGAATTTGATTAGATTGAGGAATCTGACTGGATTGGGGTAAGAATTGTAATGGAAAATTAGGATAGGGTGGTGAATATTGTTGATATTTATTATAATCCCCATAAGGATTTTGTCATCCTTGATTCCAAGATTGTGATTGTGGCTGAGCACAATCCTACCAAGATGGATTCCAATTATTTTGTGAAGACTGAGAAAATTGTTGTGTTCTAAATCCTTATGGTTGATTTTCTTGAGAGTTCGACCATGGTCTTTTAGCAATAAAATAAAGAGGGTCTACTTGTTTCGCTATCCCTTCATCATTAAGTATAGCCTTAAAAATTGGCAAATAAGGACATTCCTTAGTATCATGGTTATCTACACATATGTAACAAGTTTCTATGGTTTTTATGTCTAAAGGAAATTATCATATAGCATGCTTCTTTCGACACCTAGGACAAAAAATGGATAATGCAACATTTTTAGACTTTTGCTTGTTTTGTAGTTTAAGGGTGTCAATTTGTTCACTTTGACTCCCTAAAATAACTATCTTAAAAGTATCAAGAAAACTTCCTAATTCTTCCCTACTGACTGTCCTAGATGCAGATTTATTGATTCTTGATAAGAGAGGGTCCCTAGGACTTTTTCCAACTTGTTCCTTACCCCTTCAGATATGTACACATAGATCACAAATATATGTAAATGGTAATTGAGAAATATCCCATTTTCCTGTCGAGTTAAGGAGATAAATCCATTCATCTCTGAAAGATTTGTGTAGGAAGGCTTTCAAATTTTCCTCATCCAAACTATCCATTTTTTCTCTAAGATTATAAACAAATATCTTGAATAAGTCTTCAAGATTCTCATCTTCTTTCTATTTCATTTTGAATAATTCATCCCTAATGTTGTGAGGCATACAGTAGTATCTATATTTTTCTAAGAAATATTATTTCATTTGTGCCCATGTCCTTATTGTTGTTGGGAAAAGTATCCAATACGGAATGACCCTATCCCACTCTAAGGGTGATAGTACCTCAGCAACAATCAAAGCAAAGCTATTCGAGATTACTTCTTTATGAGATGTAAGAGAGAGGAGAAAGAGATCCACTAACCGTTGTCTTCCGCTAATGATTGATCCAATCTTCTCTCTTTGCTGCTTGCTCCCAGCTCCTTGCTCTTTCACTGGCCCAGCTACACCAAGATCCTGCAAAATCACAAGAGAGGGAAACTACAAGAAGCATACATTCATAATTGATTCAAGGATTAGAATAAATCAAGTATACAAGCATAACAATACACCATTGAGATACATGCATATAGAAGAACCTCAAATGCTTTATTAATGGAAGAAGTAAAGTTCTGAGAGTGTTACAACCATAAGAGGCCCAATCCAGCAACACCTCCCAGCAGAAGGAAATCTCCTCTTCACATCCTTCAAGCAAATCACCCAATAGTTCTATACTCAAACCAACAACACTTCCTTACAGTCACAAGATTCCAGCCTCCCTAGACCTCATGAGAGAGATCTATATATAGGATATTTGGAGAAAGGATGAGTCAGCTTGAGCTTGGCATGGAGCTGACTAGTGTCCTCTCCCACTTCAGTTATTCTTCAGTTCTTGAGTCCACTTGGAGGTTCTTGCTTCCACTTGGAGATCCAGACCCTCTTACTCATCAATAGGTGAATTCCCTGATCCAAGTGTCATTTTGGAAGCTTCCTGGGCATTGACACCTTGAGGAATGACTGTGCCACTTGGCCAATCTCGCCCAGCGCAGGTAGCCTTCATTGGAGTTGGCATTTAGTGCAGGTACAGAGTGGAGCAGTTGACATTCAGCACAGATGCTCAGTGGAGCAGTTGACATGATCCAGAAATAGCTTGTTTTTGAGTGTTTTCAGGTGGAGAACTGATTTTCAGTGCTGTGGTTTGCTGACCTTGTTCCTCTAGGGGTAGGAACAACATGTTTAGGGACTTTGGATACCTCAGATTATTGACATTTCATGCTTCATGTTGTAAGGCACAAAAATGTCTATAACAGTTGCCCCCTAAAGTATGAGGTCGTTTATCGGGTGAAATGCTTTATCAGGAGGATCCGAAGTTCATTCAATCGCTGAGAGGTGACCTGTAATAAAATACAATACAATACATTATTTTTTCATTCTGCTTTCATGATCTAGCTGAGGCGGGCATTCCCATGCTCAGCTTTATAAATTCATTTTGGTACATAGAACAGACGATCGTCTGATGATAGACTGATAATTCTCTGCTGAAATTATCATCCTTTGAGTAGGATGATCATCTGCTGCAATGATGTACATGTCAAATGTCTTTATGTTTCTTGAATATATATCGCAACCCAGATGGATGAAACTAGATCCGAGGTCTTCAAACTCGTTCGATCTTCACTCTAAGTACAAGTCGATCCATGTGAGAATTGTGTTGAAGTCGAACATGGAAAGGCATCGCTTGATTACCGGTCAATGATGTAAACCGTTAACAAGCACGAGAGGAATCACCGATAATGATAATGACCCTCAAGGTACTGCAGTACAATTCACGTGGTGTGAATAAAGGACTTGGCGTCGAACACCAAGCAAAATCTTCTGGTCGAAGGTCATTGATGTATACCTGTCGCCGGAAGTGAGAAACTTGCCATTGAGGCATGCAAGCTTCAAAGTACTGAGGGGGTTGTTCCTAGATCAACTTCTTGGATAAGGAGCTGAAGTCGACAAGAAGCGATCCGTCAAAGGAGGGACTTAATGAATCCCACATCAGTGACACGGAACGGAGCTAATGATTTTAGTGGAGGTGAAAAGAATCTGTGAAATATGATTCAGGGTGGCGATCATGGGTGGATGAAGGATAATGTATGGCAGTGGATGGGACATGGTTGACTCTTTCTGAACAACATCTCTTGAACATATAACGACACTGATGCGATGGATCGGTAGCATTACCCCAAATGTGGATGGTTTGGCGAGGACCATGGTGATGAGATCGGTGAATGAAACAACCCAACCCGATGTGATACGGAGGAAAAGTGTAATGTTCAAGAGCGACTTGCTACCATTAAAGCTTTGAGGTTCTCCCAATTTTTCCCCAGCCATTTCTGACCAGTACCTCTTTATTTTTGTCAAGCTTGAGGAGGATAACATATGCTTGTTCTATAACCTGCCCTTCGGGCAAGCCCATCGCTATGTTTTAACGAGCCTAGCGATAGGGAAACTCGTTCTCGTCTAAAGACAAGTTTGTCGCTATTTAATCATTTTAACGAGTCTAACGACAAGGAAAACTCAGTCCTTTTCATTTTTAGGGAGTCTGAAAAGGTACAGAAAGTTAACTCCAAAATTCCTTTTTCGTCATCTAATCCCTTAAGTCCGAAAAAGTATAAAACAATACAGAAGGGATGAGTTTTCGATAACTTTAACGAGCCGAATAAAACAAGCGCTCGACCTTTTTGTGTAATAATCCCTCAGGTCGAAAAAGATTAAAATCTAGAGGAGGGATAGCCCTTCCGGTCCTTTTAACGAGCTGGAAGGCCAAAGCTCGGCAAACTTTTCATATTTTACGAGTCAGATGAAAAGATCTCAAAGAAGACTCGTCTTTTGAGGAACGAGTGATAAACAGGGATAGCAGCAGATTCCAGGTACAGGTTGGAATTTTCCAATCACGGCAGTGTCACAAGGATGGCTAGGTGAAATCACTCTTCACAGCTGTTCCTCAAAATAGGTAAACAATCATATGGGGGTGAACGATTGGCCAAATGGAATGGAGGTGGCAGGTGCAAACACGACCAAGGCTTTTTATGGCTAATAAATTTACGATCACAATGGTTATTTACCGAAATAGGTTCATTTTCTAATGAGCTTAAACTCTGGAGGAAACTCTTGCTCACGGTTTTCTATTTTTTAACGAGCATAAATTCCACGGTAAAACTGCTCGATCTTATGTTTATTTTTTAGCGAGCATGAACTATGTGCTAAAACTGCTCGGATCTCGCTTTTCTATTTTTTAACGAGCATAAATTCCACGGTAAAACTGCTCGATATACCAGTCATAAGATAAGAAATGTCTCTTGTAAGACTCCATTTTTTATAGAGCTTGCGCCTCACATAAGCTATGCTCCCTCTCCTCCTTTCTTTATGCAAGTTCGGAAACAGCTAATCCAAAAAACAGATAAATAACCGCTCTTAGCTTGCACTCCAAAAGGTTTGCATGCCCCCAGGTATAAAATACAATTTCAAGGCTGCCCCTCCTCTCCCCCACCTCTATTTTTCTTTGGGTGTTCACAGCTACTTGTCGTCTTGCTAGTCTAATGTTAACGATACTTGTCTTCTCGTTATTTTTAACGGGTCTTATGCGGTACTTGTCTTCCCGACAGCCCAACTTTTGACAGCTCTTTTGCAAGATCGCAAGAGAACAGCTACTTGCGACAAGAGAGCAACTACTTGCGAGAAGAGAAGAACACTACTCAAAGACAAAACATATGTGTTATTGAGGGAGGCTTGCCTCTTTCTGGTTACCCAAAGATTGTTTTGTTAACACCATCAAACGAAAACATTTCCTCGGCACTGTCTACCGAAGTAGACAATGGTGAATGACCTTTGTCAAACAAGTAACCTTATCAAAAGAATCCTGTTCTAGAACAATCCCTCTTCCATCCACGGACGGGGTACGGACTAGTCATATTCTTTCGTGGAAATTCTACCTTATACCCAAGGTTTCCTCTGCCCGAAGCAGACCAGGATGCATGCCCCCTAGGTTCCAGTCCCATCTTTCCGAATCACTCGCACTCATCGGGAAGGAGGACTGGGGGTGGAGACATTTCTTGGGTGAATAGACCATTCAGGGTTGGTATCTGACTATTTGCGATGCGTGATCCCGGAAATGAAAGTTGGTCTACGAGCTTGACCATTCTTCCTTCGTGTGGAAAACACATTACTCTAAAGAGTGAGGAGACTATAGCTCCCATGCAATATATATAGTCTCGTCCAAGGAGTAGATTATAATCCAAGGGTCCTTGAATGACCATCACGTTCATTTGAACGGTCTTCCCTTTCAATGTAACAGGTACATTGGGGAGGATCCCTAATGGTCGACTGGTTCCTTTATCAAAACCCGAGAGATTTCTTATCTCAGGCAAAAGCGCCGGGGAACCCAGTGCTTTCCAAGCAATAGAGGAAAGGATACTCACAGATGCCCCCTCATCAATGATAGTGCCAGCAATTACCATTCTATAAATTTGGACTATGATTCTGAATGGTATACTAGCTGGCAACCGGGGTCTGCCTAGTTGGTTCCAATCAAAGGACACAACCAGGTTGCTTGGCGGTGGGACCGAATACACGGCCGGATATGACCCTGACGATGTTCCTTCCTGCGATAAAGGAATGGGTGCATTGCCCTGATGCTCATCAGAATCTGTGTTGATGAAAAGAATCTGGATGGTGTCATCCTTATTCTCTTCAGTGAGGGTGTCATTTGAAGATGAATCTTCAGTGACGGTGTCATTTGAGGATGAAACCTCTTAAGGAAGAACCGGGTCAACTGCCGTATCGACCTTTAGACTTTCGTCTGGTCTGGATTCAGTAGGTTCATTTTCAATGACTGACACTTCAGCTGACCACTTGAGCGGGCCAGCAGTATTTTCAACCAACGAAGGACTTGGCACGAGTTTTTTGTATCCAGGAGGAAGTCTCAACGGTGAAACCGGGCGATCTTCCAAAACTCTCTTCGCTTCGTCTAAGAAGGGACAACGGTGGATGGCGTGATCGCCTTCACACAGTCTACAGGGGGATCTTGCTCCCCCTCTTTGTCTTGAACCTTCACTTTCGCTGGTTGACGCTAAGCATTCAACATGGCTATCAGAGGTTGATGCTCCCGAATTGTGCAACTGAGGGGACCAGTCCCTTAGTATCCGGGGAATACAGGGACAATCTCTATGGAAGTGGTCTCCTCTACATATGACACATGGCGATTTAGGCCCGGTCTGTGCTGTGTGTGGATTTTTGTTAGATGTCTTTTGCTTGCCCCCAGTCACCTTAGGCTCCTTCTTCTTCTTCTCTCTCTTCTTCTTCTCCTTCTTCTCCATGGGAGGTTGGCTTTTGCCGGCTCTACCTTGCGAAGATGAAGGATCAGAGGAAGATTTATAGGAAGTTGAAGGCTGGTGGGCAGCTCTAGACTGATCTAACTGTTGACTCGACTGTTTAGGAACCATGGTGTTCTGAACTACATTGGTTGAGAATAGCCAAATTGGCAGGCCAATTGTCAGTCCTGGAAGCGACAATGTGGCCATGTGGGGCGCACCAACTTCTCCCCAAGAGGAGAAAGGACTAGGATTTCCATCATGTGGAATTCCTTGGTTGGGGCGTTCCATGTTCTCAACCTACAGATCAACGCAGGAATAGGAGGTGATTATGTTCCGTTTAAAATAAATTTTATAACGACGCTTTAGACACAACTTGCTTTTTCACTTTTTAAGAGTTGAGAAAAAGCTAAAGATGACTCTAGTCTCCTTCGATGTTTTAACGAGCCCGAAGTGACAAATGCTCGGATGGACTTTTTCAGTTATAGAGTTTGAAAAAGGCCAAAAGAAACTGCTCTGGAGTTCTAGGCAGAGGGTGTGCCAAACCTTTCGCAAAACCACAGAATACGTTTTACGGTACGAGTGGTCGATCTTCGTGAATGCTGTGTTCACTGCATTGCGATCAGTAGGGCAGCCGACACGGTTTCCTATGGATAAAGGCTTTGATCCTATAGGGGTCCCCTAATATATACGCGACGGTACGTGGGAGCACAAGTCCGTATTGATACTTATCGCTTCACCGTGGAGGAATCACCTAACCACTCAACGCTAAGATATCACGTTTAACGACGCCGGAACACGTCTCTAGCTTAGACCTCCACGTGTTTGCGTTATGTTTCAATGCGTTGTTATGTAAATTCAATTTATTTTAAGGTTGATCTTGTTTAGCAGTTTGCCTTTATGGATCACCACGAGATGTATAGTAACACTCCTAAATGCAGTCTAAGATGATAAGCAAGCTTTTCAATCTTTCAACTTTGAAAATATTAACTACTGAGGGAAAAGAAAGACATCATCTTTTCACACAGATCATAGAGCACACACTAATGCACTTTTTCCTAAATCAACATGCAAACTATCATAATGCACATGCACAATGCAGGTATTTCTTATCTCTTTCTTAATGTTGGTGCGATACAAAAAGAAAGTTGTTGTATAACTTTGAATTCAATTTCAAGTGAAAGCAAACAAGCTTGTCCAAAATCAAAAGACACCTTAAGATTTACTTGTTTCGACACTAGAAATACATAAATTCAAACCATATGACGAAAGCGAAAGCTCAATCAGCTATGAACAACAGACAAACTAACTCTTAAGATCAAAACGACACTTTATCACAGGTCTAGATCTAAGAGGCCACAGCAAGACTAGTTCACTTTCGTTATGGGAAACTGTAAATGATACAAGAAATACATAAAGAACAAACACAGTTTCTTTATACAACCAAGGTGGAATAGTGGCAAGGAAAGTTGGTCTCAGATAGGTACATTGACTGGTAACAGGCAGCAAAAACAAGAGTGAAAACAAGGCAATAAACAGGAGAGAACCCCAGTAGCACTAGGCAAAACTGGTTCAGCGCAGGTAGAACACTGGAAGTTTGACCTTCAGCGCAGGTAACCCCTTCGGGAACTGCGCTGAAATGCAGACTGCCTTCACAGTGCCTGCATTGAAGATTCAAACTTTCGTTTTTCTCAGTTTCCGGGTCACAGATTGCTAAAAAATTCACAGTTTTTGGCCAAATCAGAAGCTATCAGTCAAGTACACACTAAGGGATGAAAAGGAGGATGAAAAGCTATCACTAAGAGCTATTTAGAGTCCTTGTGAATCATCTCTTCAAATCATAAACATGCCCAGAAACTGAGCTAGAGTAGCTGCCCTCTACTTTGCATTTGAAAGACCCAAATGCAGTTCGATTCGGTACTCCTTGTGTTTATGAAATGAATAGAAAAAACACAAACAACCAACAAGATACGTTCCCCAGTGGAGTCGCCAATTTTTTGTTGGGAAAAGTATCCAATACGGAATGACCCTAGCCCACTCTAAGGGTGATAGTACCTCAGCAACAATCAAAGCAAAGCTATTCGAGATTACTTCTTTATGAGATGTAAGAGAGAGGAGAAAGAGATCCACTAACCATTGTCTTCCGCTAATGATTGATCCAATCTTCTCTCTTTGCTGCTTGCTCCCAGCTCCTTGCTCTTTCACTGGCCCAACTACACCAAGATCCTGCAAAATCACAAGAGAGGGAAACTACAAGAAGCATACATTCATAATTGATTCAAGGATTAGAATAAATCAAGTATACAAGCATAACAATACACCATTGAGATACATGCATATAGAAGAACCTCAAATGCTTTATTAATGGAAGAAGTAAAGTTTTGAGAGTGTTACAACCATAAGAGGCCCAATCCAGCAACACCTCCCAGCAGAAGGAAATCTCCTCTTCACCTTCTTCAAGCAAATCACCCAATTGTTCTATACTCAAACCAATAGCACTTCCTTACAGTCACAAGATTCCAGCCTCCCTAGACCTCATGAGAGAGATCTATATATAGGATATTTGGAGAAAGGATGAGTCAGCTTGAGCTTGGCATGGAGCTAACTAGTGTCCTCTCCCACTTCAGTTATTCTTCAGTTCTTGAGTCCACTTGGAGGTTCTTGCTTCCACTTGGAGATCCAGACCCTCTTACTCATCAATAGGCGAATTCCCTGATCCAAGTGTCATTTTGGAAGCTTCCTGGGCATTGACACCTTGAGGAATGACTGTGCCACTTGGCCAATCTCGCCCAGCGCAGGTAGCCTTCATTGGAGTTGACATTCAGTGCAGGTACCGAGTGGAGCAGTTGACATTCAGCGCAGATGCTCAGTGGAGCAGTTGACATGATCCAGAAATAGCTTGTTTTTGAGTGTTTTCAGGGGAGAACTGATTTTCAGTGCTGTGGTTTGCTGACCTTGTTCCTCTAAGGGTAGGAACAACATGTTTAGGGACTTTGGATCCCTCAGATTATTGACATTTCATGCTTCATGCTGTAAGGCACAAAAATGTCTATAACACTTATAGAATTCGCTCCTAGACTCATGAACCATTTTAATGTTGAATCCTTTAAGGTAGTAGGGAACAATTTTAATTTATGAGCATTATGTAGATAATCATATGATCTGCATAATACTTCAAATTCAAAGAGAAATGTCTCTGGGTCTTCATTTCTTTTTCTATGTAAATTAGGAAGAATAGAAGGTGAAATATTTTTCATGGTGAGGGTTGTATCTTCATCAAAGATAGGAAATCCAAAAGGGTCTTGATCTCCCCTACCTCTACCTCCTCTTTTACCTATATCTCCACCTCGTCATCTACCTCTACCTCCTTGTTGGCTAGTTGAATTGTTTATTAATTAACAATCAAGTACCACATTAAATTGTCAACCTGGGAAAGTCTTTTTATTTCAAAGGCTACTGCGTACTGTATGTACTTTAACTCTAAAAGCATTAAAAAGCTATAGTATGCATAGTTCTCACGTTATGTTATAACAGTGTACTGTAAAGATAAAATAAAAACAGTTAATAAATCCGAGAAGAAAAGTGATGGATGCTATGTTATCAGAGGATCAGTACGCTATCCTCCAAACAAGGACGTTCAGCACCTGCCCCTGTAACCAGATTGCTAATACACACTGAAAATCTAATTCACCGGTGAAGTACAGCTTCGAACGATTAACGAAACAGAGTGCCAGCAAAAAGGAAACTACCAAACGTAATGCTTACAGAATCCAAAACAGAGTACCAGCATAAGAAATCACCAAACACACTTACACACTTGACAGAAAAGTAAATGGGTGAATCTTGTGAGGAAGGCGCGCCCAGTCCCTCTCACAAGATTCCCCAGAACACAACTGTTGGATTAGAGACTCAGAACAATCTTCTATTCATCTGCCAAAAGATTTAGTACAATAAGAGTTCAGACTTTTCTGTTCGTCTTTTAAAATTCGCCTTTCAGAATCCTCCCTCTAATGTAGATGTCTCCTCTTTATAGAGGAGACATCTATTAAAATAGATTATCACGGTTCATTCAGTTAGCCAAAAATAAGAATTAAAAAATGTTGTTATAACAGTGCAACAGTGTATTCTTTCTTAAGTTTATTTTTGTTACACAGCTGGTGCCTGAACTTTGCCCGTGCTCTTGGGATCCTTGTATTATCCTTCGCCGTTTCCCCATGGTTGCTGACTTAGAAAACCCGTACTATTCCTGATACTTGAGCAATCGTAACTATGTTTTGCTCTTTTTGGGTAGTTGTTGATTATGCCGCGTCATCGTGGAATCCTGGCAGTCTCCGGATAGTTTATGTTTGTTATTTCCAGTTGGTGCAAAAATAGCGTTCTCCTGCTTTTAGATGGTTGTCGTTACTGGCTGTGGCAACTGCGTAGTTGCTGCTCCTGGTGTTGCAGCAACTGCGTAGTTGTTGTTTCTGGTGTTTCAGCAACTATAATTATAATTCCTACAGTCTTTAAACAGCCCAACAATTATTTGGCAACTTAATTGACTTTTCCACAGATAAATATAAAGATATTCATGAATATGCAATGAACAGTTAAACATATAGATATGCGGAGAGTTACTTCGTACCTTGGGGTGATTAAGTCATTATACAATCAAAAGCTTTCAACCTATGACTGAAAAAGGATAATATTATGGCAAAAATATAAGGTCAAAATTGGTCAATTCTGAGTCCCAACATCCCCCCCAACTGAAGAGATTGCATGTCCCTATGCAATGCTTACTCTGAGTCTGAGTCGGAGTACTGGGATGAACAATGTAGATTACTGAGACAATAGTTATAGGAAGTGGCATCAAACTTCTTCTTGAACCCACAAACAGTCTGTATTTGCCTCCATGTTGCTGCTTCTTCCCTGTTGGATAATCCAAACTGGCCCTTGTATTGTTCACCAGATAGCCATAAAAGTGGAAATTTAAATCTGTAACCCATCCAATTTTCAGCACAGTGTTGCATGCATTTAACATAATGAGGTACCCTTGAGAGTTCTACCTGCAAATTAGGTGGATTATAAGGGTGATATTCCTGCCTCTCCTTGGGGCAGTTCTCCCAAAAACAGTTTATTTTCCTTGACAGCCAAGGATGCCTTAGTCTTCACATAATGCTGACAATCTCTCAGGACCATTGCTTGCAGTTGCCTAACGTGGTCCTTCATTTCAGGATCACTTACCATTCTTAGATGTTGTGCAATGAAGGTGGCTGCGTTCTGCGGTTCAGCTCTAATCCATAGAAGACAATTCTGTTCATTATGTTGAGCTGAGGCAAAGGCGTTCTGCCATGTAAGTTGGTTAGCTAAAAAGGAGATAAAGGCTCTCAGCTGTATGTCGCCAACTACAGGTATCATATTCATATTTCTTTCTTCGGACATGGCTTCATTATGGAGATAGAGCTCGCATAACAAATTTTGATCATTTTTAGGTGCCTCTGCAAAGGTTTGCATAAACTGCTCTGATGTAACTACTTGATGAGGTCTACCTTCTTTGACAACCTTTATCTGTAAAAATGTGAGTCTTTCCCTTAAAAATGTTGCATAATTAAAAGAGGGTTTCCTTGTGGCAAGTATTTTTTTGGAATAACTCAAACATCTGGGTCAATCTCGCTTTTAGTTCCTTGATTTCTTTGTACTGGGCTCTGCACTGCTCAAGTGCTTCCCAGTTCTTATATGCATAACTGAACCAGATCCCCTTTTGCTGTTGGAATGCTTTGCCTTGAGACAACTCATATTCTCTCCACCATTCTCCTTTTATTTCTTGAAAACTGTCTGTTTCTGTGCATGCATCACTAACAGAAGGAAGTTCTGTTTGTGTAAAGGCATCAACAAGGGTAGTCTGCTCTGTGATTATTGGAGTAGGCCGAGATGATCCAATGTCTTCCTTTCCATTTCCAGGTACTGTTTCTTCTTCATGTTCTATATTCTGTACTGATTCCTATGTATTTGATTCCTCTTCTTGTTTGGTGGCGATTTGGGTGGGCCGGGGTGAGTCTATATTTTCCTCCTCATTTTCCTCTTTTTCTATGGCAGTCTGGATAGGCTTGGGTGAGTCCCTGTTTTCTTCCTTGTTTTCCTCTGTAAGCATTTTTTCCTCTTGGGTAGGCCGGGGTGAGAGTATGCCTTCTTCCTCATCCTCTGTTGTAGCTTCTTTTTCTTCTCGTTCCATGGCAATTTGGGTAGGCCGTGGTGACTTTTCCTCTTCTTTATTTTCTATTCCCTCCTGCATAGTTTCTGGAGAGCTTACTGGTTCTTGTGTGACAGTAAGTTCTTTTGTTTGCTCTGGTGCAGTTTCGGGAGAGCTTACTGGTTCTTGTGTGTCAGTAAGTTCTTCTGTTTGCTCTGGTGCAGTTTCTGGAGAGCTTACTAGTTCTTGTGTGTCAGTAAGTTCTTCTGTTTGCTACTGCATCTTTTCTGGAGAGCCTGTTGGTTCTTGTGTGACAACAGGTTTCTCTATCTGCTCCTGCACCTTTTCTGGAGAGCCTGTTGGTTCTTGTGTGACAACAGGTTCTTCTTTTGGAGCGGAGGGTTGTGGTGTCTCCATCTGTGTCGCAACAGGTTCTTTTGTTTCAACCAGAACCGTAGGATCTTCATTCATTGGTTCTGCCACTATCTTGTATCCTGCTTGAGTATATAGTTCACCGCAACCGGTACACACATATTCATTGTCCTTACTCTTTTCTGCTGCAGATGCTACTCGTGCTAAAATATGCAGGATAAATTCCTTTTGATAGGCTTCCTTGACCCTTATAATTTCCTCCTGGTAGTCCTGAATCTGAGTTTTCAAAAATTCAATTTCTTCCTGCAGAGCTGATATGGTGGGCTGAACTTGTGGAGTAGCAGGTTCCAATGGAGGCAGAGGTTGTGCTTTATCATTGGTTTGATCCCTTATACCCTTAACAGGTGGTTCTTGTGTGTCACCTGGGGTAGTGGCTGTTTCCTGTGTTGCAGCGTCTTGGCCAATATTACCTTGGGTGTCGGCAGCTGGTTCTTGTGTGTCAACTGCCTCAAAATATGATGTCACGAAACTGTGAACACTCTGCATCTCAGCCTTCGAGGGTGAGGGAGAAGAGTTTCGAGGACTGGTGGAAATGCGAGTTTTCAGGGTGATGGGCGGTGAACTGGGAGGGGTATGGCTAGGAGATTCAGTTATTGCAGACGACCGAGTCCTTTGCTTTGGTAAAGAGGCAGGGAATTCAGTCATTTTTCTTTTTCGGCTGCCTTCCTTAGGGATAGTGGCAGAAATAGCGACTGCTTTAGCCGAAGCCCCAGTTCTTCTTCTTTTTGGTGCGGTTTCTATTTTCCTCTGCATTTTTCGTTTGAGCAAGGTGATAGGGATGTTATCCTCCGAGTCATGGGTAGAAATACCCAATATAGGAATGGATGGATTAGTTCTATCAGGGGATGGGGCTATTTCTACGGGTATTTTTGCTGTTGCTTGTTCATTTTCAGCAACTTGCGGGGGTGTTTTCTGGGGGTCTTCTTTGGGAATTTGCTCTGGGTTGTCATCTGCGTGCTGAGGGGTTTCTTCAAGTGTTTCTTCGGGAATATTCTCTGTTTGTTGAGATATTTCTTCGGGTACTTGCTCAGGAATGTCCTCTATTTGCTGAGGGACTTCTTCGTCTCGCTGAGGAATTTCATGTTCCGGCTGGGGAATTTTTGCCTCTTAATGGGGATTAATGGGAGGTGGAGGGTTATTTAAAGCAAGGCCTCTATTTATCAGCAATTGAGATAGGTGGTGGTGTTTCAGGGAAAGAAGCGGACGCTTTGCATTAACAGTACAACGTGACATATTTTTAAGACATCCCAATAAATAATATGGCATGTTTATCAACTGACGATTTCTCAAATGATTCAACAAGACAAAATCGTGCTGGTAAATTACCTGGTACCGGCCTTTGTACGTTAGGTATTTTTTTACAAATTCAGCGACTTTCGGTCATGGTTGAGGCAATGACTGCAGTGCTACACCTCTGCCCTTCGGTTCCACCTACTCGCCAGGTTGAAGAAAATCCTGCTGCACATTAAGGATCAAATGCTTTCTACTGAACCGTCATATGCCATTAGCTGGTAGCCCGGTGACTTGGGCTATGACTTCCTCCGTAACTGGGATTTGGACACCTTGAACAACAGAGAATCCCTCTGTTAAATTGCATGCAAATTCGAGGACTTGCTGCTCGTCGAAGTCTAGAAGTCTCCGGAAGTAATCTATCCATCCCGCTTGCAGAAAGATCTGATAAACCTCGGGATAGAGCTCGAGAAGAGTTGTTGTGTCAGGTTCATGTGTAATGAGTTTTCCTCCCATAGCTGTTATCTCAGTGAATTTCACAGTTCAGAGCCGAGCTTCCGAATTCAGTTCAGAGTAAACCGTTGCAAATGGTGACATGCCGTGATAAGGTGACTTTTACATATTGCCGGGAGAGTTAAGGACGGCGGCAGTTGGCGTAGTATGTAATTATGAGAGCGCTTTGGTAATCCCCCCCCTACGTGTAAGTGATATGATTGGAAGTACAATTATTTGGCAGTCCTATCAGCTTCTCCGCATTAACTATTATTTAATGTCCATACATAATCATGCATACCTTTATGTTTTACCTTTTTGGGTCGCTGCGTCAAAAAGTCTTGTCTTATCTTTTGCTGGATCATAATGATTACCACGGGTCTAGGAGCATGGGAATACCGGCGATTTCTAATAATAATGACAGGAAGTGATAGTGAAGGGTTGTGATCATCACAAAAAGTGGTGTATTTCATAAAAACTCGTTTCTTGGGAGCTGAGGTGATAAGACTAGTGTTTTCGTAAATGAGAGGATTGCTAAAAAGGTATTATGGGATCGGGAAGTGATGCTGCAGCAACGGGGGTTGGTGTTGCAGCAACAGGAAATGGTGTTGCAGCAACAAGGGTTGGTGTTGCAGCAACAGAAATTCCAAATCCACAAAGTTATTCCTTTAAAGCTTTTCGTTCTGAGCTATTTCCCATAGCTTCACATCCGCAAAATACTAAAACATAATATGGTAACCCTTGGCAGGGATTATTAGTAATTAAATAAAAAGAATATCTAATCTAAAAAAAATGCATAATTAAACAAAGATTTAAGTGCTTTGAGGGACAACAAGTTCCCCCGGAAAAGAATACTATTTAATTGTCATGCAAGTGGCTTTAAAATCTTCTTTAGAAACAGGTCTCTGATATAACTGAAGTCGATAGCCATTCACTAGTAGCGGTGTTCTGCTTCCATCAATTGTTAAAAGTATAATTGTCCCATTTGGAAAAACAACATCCACTTCATAAGGGCCTAACCACCTTGTTCTTAACTTACCTTGGAAATTCTCAAAACGAGAATCATAGAGTAGAGCCCAGTCACCTTTCTGAAACTACTTTTGCTTGATGGTTCATTCATGCCATATGCTCCTCTATTTTGTATCATGGTTGTCTGATGGATGGCATCCAGTCTTTTCTCGTCCAATTCTTGAAGTTGCTGTAACCTGGCTGTCTGTGCATCAGTCAAATCAAGGTTAACAGCTAAAGCAGTTCTCAAAGTTTTGATCTCAAACTCTAGAGGAAAAATAGCATTCTTTCCAAAAACTAATTCATAGGGTGAAAAACCTGTGGTATTCCTCCAAGTAGTTCTATAAGCCCACAATGCCTCGGGCAACCTTTGAAACCAGTCCCTTCTATTTTCCTTTATTGTTTTTGTTAAGATGGCTTCTATGACTTTATTGGTGCTTTCTACCTGCCCATTTTCTTGGGGGTGGTAAGGTGTATCCATTTTGTGCTTAATATGATATTTTTGAAGTGTATTTTTGAAGCCATGAGTGTTGAAAGGAGGTCCTCCATCTGTGACTAACTCTCTGGGCAGTCCAAATCTAACAAAGATTTCTTCAAATAAAAATGTTAGTACTGCTTCTTCATTAGCTTTAATGAGTGCCTTAGCTTTTACCCATTTAGTCATGTAATCTGTGCATACTAATATGTACACTCTTTGATTGGATGGAGGATTAATAGGACCTATGAAGTCTAATGCCCATTTCTCAAAAGGTTCAAGAATTACCTGGGGATTGAGAGGCATTTCATCCCTGTGATTAGGCTGGCCCATTCTTTGACAACTATTACAGGCCTTGACATATTTTCTAGCATCTTTAAAGAGTGATGGCCAATAATAACCCATTCTGAGTACCTTGTGTGTTGTTCTTTTATCTGCAAAATGTCCTCCACAAGGGCCATCATGACAAGCTTTTAGTACATCATAAATTTCATCTTCACCAATGCACCTTCGGATTTCCTGATCAATTCGTGTATGGAAAAGACACCCGCTTATCCAGATGTACCTAGCACTTTGCTGAATGATCTTTCTTCTTTCCCTGTGTGATAGGTGTGATGGTAATTTTCCTACAACTAGATAATTGGCAATGTCTACATACCAAGGTGAGTGAGCAGAAACTGCAAATAAATATTCATCAGGAAAAGAATCATCTACTGGAGCATTTTCATCAGTTTTTAATCGAGAAAGGAAATCAGCCACTACATTTTCTTTTCCTGGCCTATCCACAATTGTGATGTCAAATTCTTGCAATAATAACAACCATCTGGTGACTCGGGCATTTGTAACTGATTTATTCATCAAATATTTAATGGCCGAGTGATCAATATGCACAAAAGTAGTATAGCCAGTAATATAGTGTTGAAATTTATTTATTGCATAAATAGCTGCTAAGAATTCCTTCTCGGTGACTGTATAATTTAATTCAGCTGGTGTCATGTTCTTACTAATAAAATAAATGGCATAGGGAAGATTATTTTCTTCCTGACCCAAGACAGCTCCAATTGCAGTGTCTGAGGCATCAGAGGATATATGAAAGGGTAGTGCCCAATCAGGTCCTCTCAAAATGGGAGCTACAAACAACTGATGCTTAAGTTCATTAAAGGCTTTTTCACAATCATCAGTCCACTTAAATTCAACATTCTTTGTTAATAACACAAATAAAGGAGAAGCTATTTTGGAAAAATTCTTAATAAATCTTTTGTAGTATCCAGCATGTCCTAAAAAGCTTCTTACATCAGTTTGTGTTTTTGGGATAGGGAGAGTCTGAATTACCTATATTTTAGCTGGATCGACTTGAATTCCAAGGAATGAGACAAAGTGACCCAATACAATACCTTGATTCATCATCATATGGCACTTTTCAGTGCTTAAGGCAAGGTGTGCTTCTATACACCGCTTAAGTACTTTTTCATGATTCTGCAGTGCATCCTCAAAAGTCACTCCATAAGGGGTAAAGTCATCCATAAATATTTCTAATGAATCATTTAAGATATCAGAAAAAATCCCTATCACAGCTCTTTGAAATGTTGTTGGAGCATTACATAGCCCAAATGGAAGTACCCTGTAAGCAAAGGTCCCCCAAGGGCTAGTAAACGTGGTCTTGTCCTGGTCTTGGGGTGCAATCTTAATCTGATTATATCCACTGAACCCGTCCAAGAATGAAAAGAACTTCTTACCTTCCAGATTATCCAATACCTGATCGATGAATGGTAAAGGGAAATGATCTTTCTGAGTGGCTTTATTCAGTGCTCTATAATCCACACATACTCTCCATTTACCATTTTTCTTGGGTACAATTACAAGTGGGGAAACCCACTCACTATCAGATATAGGGTATATAAATCCTGCATTCAAGAGTTTCTGAAGTTCCTCCTTCACAATTTCCCTTAGATTAGGATTGATTCGCCGCTGGGGTTGACAGACTGGCCGGGATCCTTCTTTAATATAAATCCGGTGAGTGCATAGCTCAGGGGAGATCCCTTTCATGTCTGTATAGTCCCATGCAAATGCTTCTTTATTTTCTTGGAGTAACTTTATTAATCATTGTTTTTCATTGTCACTTAAATCAGGATTTATATTTAATGTTTTGCCAGGCTCAATTTCTATTGCTGTGCTTTTGGAGGGGCTACCTACTGCTGACTGAAATAAATTCTTATCTTCCAGGTTTTGCTGAGTTTCAGATTCCATGATTGCAGAAAAATGATTGTACATTTCTGGGTTGACCGAAGAAGGTTCAGAAATGAAGCTGCTGATTAATTCATCGTCGGTAGAATATTTTAAGGTTAAAGCTTGTCTGATAGTTAGTATAGGTTGGGTTTCGTCATCCTCATAATCCACCCATACAGAGCTGTCATTATTAATCATAGGTGTAGCATGAGGATAAAGGGTAAGCTGTTTTGTTTCTTGTCCATTGGAGATGGTCATTGATCCTGATCTACAACTAATGAAAGCATCTGCTGTAGCCAGCCAAGGTCTTCCCAGAATCAGCGGATGAACCCCCAACTTTGTTTTAGTTTGTAACACCACAAATTCGGCTGGGTAATTCCAGGATTCTACAGAAATTATTAAATCTTCAATGACCCCCTCAGGTTTAATTGTAGATCGGTCAGCCAGTTCTAGGATGGTTGGTGTTTCCCTAATAAAGTTTTTCAACTGAAGCAATTGTGCTGTTTCCAATGTCATAATATTTATTGCAGCTCCTAAGTCTACTAGAACTTTAGAGACAAGGGTTTTTCCAACCTGCACTGTTACTGTAGGGTGACCAGGGTCACCATATTTCACAGGAGGATCTTTCTCTGTCATTAAAGTAGTCAGCTCTCCCATCACATGAACTGTGAGGGGGTCCTTAGCTTTTCTTCCAGGTTTTTTTATGCAGATATCTCTAACAGTCCTAGCATAAATGGGAACATCTCTTAGCGCTTGCAACAATTGAATTTTAACGTATAAATTCTGCAGTTCACCTAAAAGGTTAAAAGCAGGTTGCTCTAGTGTTTTAGTGAGAGCCAATCGTTCAAGGAACGGTGGATCTGCTGTCTGATCAATGTTGTTAGATGTCGATTCGACTGTTTCAACATTATTGTTAGTAGGTTTTTCTTTTCTAACTTCTTCCTTATCAGAGTCAGTGATGTCATCAATTATGGGTTCAAAAATTCTCCCTGAACGAAGATGGATATCGTTACATTGCATGGGGAAGACAATATGATTTTGAATATCAATTACTTGCAAAGCTTTATTATTATTTGGGTTGGGGTTGGGTTGCACAGGCAGTTGCGGTCTAATTTCCTGGTTATTTGGAGGAGTATTAGATGGTAAAGAAAGAGACTGTTGTTGTTGAGGAAATGGCATCTGTTGGGCTGCCCAGCCTGGGTTCCATTGGTTGAAATATGGTTGCTGGGGAGCCCAAGGATTCCATATAGTAGGGTCAGGAAAAGGGAGATTTGGTTGTTGCATAGGTGGAAAACTCATTGTGTTAAAGGGTGGGTACTACATTTGGTTCAAGGGTGGGTAATTTGTTTGAAAAGGAGAATGATTATTCCAACGATTAAATGCTGTGTTAGAATTCATACCTTGTCTTTGTGGCCATTGCCTCCTCTGTGTCATCAGGTACACTGCTTCAGCCTCTTCTTCAGTTGATTTCAATGCTGCTTTAATTCCAGGCAGAGAGGGGCATTGCTGGGTCTCATGGTCCTTTTCGCAGATTGTGTAGATTGGTACCTTATCTAGCGGGCATTCCCTGAGTGGGTGCTTTTCTCTACATTTGGAACAAAAAATAGCTAGGGCAGCTTCTGCTTATGCCTGTTTCTTATTTACCTGCAGAGCATCAATTTGTGAAGCAAAAGAGCTTAACATCTCAGTTTTAAATTCTTCTAATAAATTACCTATTTCAGCCCTTGTTGCTCCTCCGCTTCCTGACTTCTGAACTCTTGAATATACATTATCTCTGCTTTTTGATTTGCTTACTGCTCCCCTTGAACATCTCATGCAGAGATTGATAATTTCATCAAATGGTTCTTTGGAAATGTCCCCTTTTCCCAGCACGTTTAACATGTCCAAGCAGTCATCTCGTACCCCTTTCAGCAATATAGTCTTCAGAATATCTTTACTCATATTAGGTGGTTGAAGGGAAAGTACCCCTAGGGTCCTTTGGGCTAAGACTCTACCAGACTGAAAATTGCTTATTCAAAGAAACACACACACACAGCCATCTTTTTTACTTTTAAGCAAATTCTAATGTTTAGGGTACATACCTAAGGTCCTACGTTCGAGAAGACCGTTAGGGTGCAAACCCTTCTTGGAGTTCCCTTCTTCTTTCTTTGACCTGCAAGACAAACAAATCAAAGAACACAACAGTACATGTATAGAAGTTTATATATAAATCATCTTTATGCTATAAAGTTAGTTATAAAAAATCTTTAAGTAACCACTTTCATAAGAATTCAACACAAGAATCTCATAAGCATAAAGAAAGATTATTCGGGAACAAAGACGTGTTTCTTTATATATAAAGGCAAATAAAGTACATATATCGGAAAGATATCACCTGAACACCTTCAGCAGGCTCCAAGCAAGCTTCCTCCCGGATTCGTTCCAGCCTCAAGCCTCCAACAAGAGCTCCTTCCAAGTCTTACTCAATGATGATGTCAAGGATGAATGATCACCAATACACATGGAAACAAGGGTTTCCTATGCAAAATGGGGGAAGTGCAGAATGCACCAAGGACTTCAGACCTGGTCTAAGGGAAAAATCTCAGCATAATAATCTTGCTCTCCTTTCTCTCTCCCCTTGGCCTTCCCTTTGATGTCTTTTTATACCCTCTCCAAAGTAGTTTTTTAGTTAGGAGTTGGTTGGGAACAGTTGGGCCACGGGCACTAACAGGTGATCCAGCAGGTAAACCCGCGATCACCGCCCGAAAAAGAGGAAATTATATTTTTTTAAGTGTTTTAATAGATACACGCGGGTTGGGTATGACAGACCCGCGTGTACACGCGTTTAACACAGGGCAAAGTCGCGTATAGGGAATAAAACACTGTTTTTTAAATTTTTGGACCAGGTCTGGAAGGAGGGGTTGCCCTAGGCCATAAGTGCAGCATCACAAACCATAAGAGTGAGATTTGGAGCTATAACAGATGCCCCCTAATGTATGAGGTCAGAAGGGGAACATGATGGCCGAAATATATTAAGTAAGTACAAGGAAAGGAACTCTGTCGAAAAACCGACGAGGACTTCACCAGAATTCAGCCTGCCAAGCCACCGAAAGGAGATCAGAAAGAAACACTGTCTGAGGCGGGCATACCCATGCTCAGGAAAAGTAAAGCATGTCCGCATATCAAGTACGAGCGGATCCACTAAGTATACAAGTATAAATGACTGTAAAATACATAATGGATCATCTGATCATAATGAGTAAGTACATGTCTGAATATCACATATCAAACTGTCAATGATGCTGAAAGATGCAACGGATCACTGAAATCAAAGACTGATCCCATAAGGTACCAACTGAACATGATGGAATAGGATGGTACTACACTGCAAACTCAGGTGCCAGCATATAGAATGTCGCCATGACTGACTGCAACATATAAGGTGGAGTGGTATCAACTAGCAGCAACAGGAGCAACTGTCAAGTGAACCAATGAATGCTGATACAACCTGAGGTCTTCACCGACCGCCGTGGTACATTTCTACACCATGGGAATAAATGATCTGAAGTCGACCATGTGAGAAATCGTTTGATTACCGGTCATTGATGTATACCGTTAACAAACGCGAGACTACTCACCGATAATGATAATGAGCGTCAAGGTACCCAGTACAATCTAACAAGTGTGAATAGATGAGCTGAAGTCGAACACCTGTAAGAATCTATCAATCAGGAGACAATGATGGTTTCCCACTGTCGATAGCGAGGAATCTGCCACTAATGACTGCAAACCCCAAGGTATTGCCAAATGGACTCTAGATCTTTGCCCCAGAGCAATGAGTCGGAGTCGATAGGGAAAGATCCGCTAGAAGGAAGGCATTAAGGCATCCTCCATCAATCTAGCGCGAGTGTAACCCGTAGGCCAATAATGTGGAAGGAATCGGACGAAAAAGATGTAGTAACCCAACCGAAGTACGTTTCCGGCGTACACAAGATGTGGCTAGCGCACGGCAGAAACCCTCTGAACCAACCAATAATGAAAGCTGACACAGAGGCGAGGTATCCACCAATAGGGTCAAATGGAAACCAAGGTACTGCATGAATCCCAATGTGTGATAATGTATGCTGATGTCGAACACAAGGGAAACCACTCAGTCAAAGACCCATGATACTGATCGATGCTGAGCACAAGGTGACCTATCAATAATGAAAATAGGGCCAGGGTGCGGTCTCTAGGTCTGCCCTCAGAGCAATGTGTCGTCGTCGATAAGGACAAGACCCGCCAGCAAGAAGTCAATGGGGACCTTCTCAAACCGGCACGAGTGAAGGACCAATATAACTGATGTGATGATAGACATGACACTGACAACCAGGGATGGCCGACTGAAAAATGAGTCAAGAGACACCGCAGAAAGGCCGACTCAGGCTAACTTCCCTTGAACAAAAGCACGACTCAATGTGACTATGTGGCAGCATATAATGAATATGTATAAGTTCGTCATGCAGGAGGCACGAACGAACCCTCCATATGATTGGAAGAGATAACCAATCGGGGGAGAACTGACTCGATAACAAGGTTATGGCTTACCTAAGTCAAACTAAATCCCACCCATGCGGAGGAGACTTTGTTTTGAGTGCTTTGTTCAAGGGCGACACGACTGACTCTAGCTGCCAACAATAAATGGAAATAATGTCCCTGTTCCCGCTCTTTTTGGAATATTTAATTTTTTTTTCTTTTTCTGATAAGCCGGAAAAAGAATAAAAGAATGCTATGGTACAGTGGAAAGAACGAGTGTCGGTGAAACAGATGATCTAGTTCCTGGGAAAGGAACGTTCCTATGCTCAATGCAGGGAGGTGAAAAACTGGTCAGTGACACTCAGAGGTATGTCCCTTCCACGGATCTGGGTATGTCAAGCTGCAGAGTTCAAGGGTATGCAAGGTTGATTTTTGCAGACGTCATGGTCAAAAGTGGGCTTAAACACGAGTCCAAGTGAAGCCGGCTATAGGCCAAAAGGTGCAAATGGTCAACATGCAATGCAGAAGTACAACTCAACACACATAGGAGCCTCTAGGGTATAAGGCCAGAACGAAATGAAGAAGCAAAAAAGAATGAGTCTTCAACGCATAAGTCATGGCGGGACTACAGAGGACTCCCGAGCCTACTCAAAACGAAGCAGCATGGGCAACAAATGTCAGTGAGGTGCTAACTAGGATGCCCATGTAAAATGATGGCTCTACCATCATGTCATGATTTAAAGAATCGGCGAGTGAAAATGGCTTGCGAACCATAACATGATGGGGTCGACCCTACGGCAGATGTATCGGTCAAATGGAGGCTAGTATGCATAATGCAACGGAAAAATGGTGTCCCTAACCTATATGCCAGTGAGAACACGATACCTGCCATGACGGGTCAGCAGTCATGGAACCGTCTCGAACCGTCGAAAAATGTCCAAAATGTCCTAAAAAACAACTCAATCTCGACATTCCAAGCTCCCAAGTTAAAAGTGACATGAAACCAAACAAAATAAAATTTTGAAAAAATTTTTGCATTTTCAAAACTTATAAAAAGAAATTTTGGACTTACCATTTTCACCGTTTGACTTGGAGAGCAAATTGTGGAGCAAAAGGAGCAAACTTTCCCCGTGACTTATTCAACCGTTCAAACTTGCCGAAAACTTCCAGGTAAGCACTAAACTTGTCTTGCAATCAATTGTGATAGTTTTTAGGAAGTTTAATTAGTGTTTCACCGTTAGATTTTTGCAAAAAATCGTTCTGCGGCGTACACGCGGGTTGGATGTATATAAATCGCGTATACGACGGCCCTACATGCGACTGTGTATAGGGTAAACCGCGTGTGCGCAGCGAAAAATTTTTATACATAAAACTAATGGATGAAAATGATTTTTTCTTCCAGGATGACTCTCACATGGCGTGAAAGAGAGCACTCAGCTGTAGATAATGAAGTCATGGACAATGATGAGGCATTAGATGCCTTACGGGGATGCGGATTGTTAAAATTCTTCAAGTTGCCGAATATGAAAGCAAATGTGCGTCTGCTCGAGAGACTCATTGATTATTGGGATGTCGAGGAAGAAGCTTTTATGATTGATCAGATGCCACTCAGGATAGAAGTGGAAGATATATATTTCATCACGGGCCTTTCCCGAAGGGGAGAGGTAGTACACTCCCGGGGCAGGACCCGGAATAGTCTCAGTGTAGACGACTATGTACAACTTTACTGCCCAGGTCATCGGAAGGTCGGGAGTCAGATCTCGATCCCACACGTGCGAGTTTGTCACTGCGGATAATCTTGTTCACCATAGCTCGAGTGAACGGATCATCTTCGCTACATCAGGCATCACGGGTAAACATGAGCGTAGCAGTGGACTGTCTCACCACGGTGTTTGACTGGTGTACTCCTCTACTTGCCAACATGAAGGAGTAGCTTGCTTCTATCAGGAGGGGACAGACCAAGAACTTTGGGTACGGAACCATTTTATGCACTTTTTTTTTCGAGAAGGTTCCCGCACTCCGCCCCAGGGTAGCAGTTCCCATCAGTAGTCCACGTGATCCACGCATGGGCCGGTGGGCTGACTTGATGAAACGTCTGGGGGGTGGGGAAGTGCCCAGGAATGCATTCGACGACGACTTTTTTGCTTGGTGGGAGCAACAGATCATCGCCATAGACGACTACCCCTATGCTGGACTGGATTTCCGAGGAGATCCTGACCTAGTGTTACCACCAGATGCAGCATGGGGCGAGATCGGTAAGATTTTTTTTTTTTTTTTGATTTTTATGATTTTATGATTTTTAGGATTTTTCAAGTATAATGATGAACTTTGAAAAATATATTTTTTTGATGAGATTCAAATGACTGATATGATGATCATGTTCCAGACATTGGGCCCGTGCGACCAGATGGATTCCCACGGCATGGACGGTGTGGCCGAGGAGCCGAAGAGGAGGCTGCGAATGCGGAAAGGACCCTCAACAACGTCCAGCGACACTTGGCGAGATTGAGCTACCAAGTACCGATGGCTGAGATAGAGGACCTTCCTCCAGATATGCAGCGTCATGTGGTTGGGATGCCACGTGACTGGGTTCGCGTCTTTCGGCGCGTGGCCACTGCTATAGTTAGTTATTTAGCTGCTCATCCAGAGCCGAGGCATTAGATATGCCTGACATGATTATGGGCATTTGAGTCCCAATTTTGTATATTTTGGACACACATATGTACACTCGAGACGCTTTGCGATATATATATATACAGTTTGACTTTTTGATGCATGATTTTATGATGATGAATGATTGATATGCCAGTCTAATGCTTGATTAGCGATAGAATCAGCTAACCAATTTTGAGATCTTGGAATGCGCAAATAATTAATGTAAGTAAATGATCTTTGCAACAACCTCACCCTTAAATATTGGCGATATAATGATGGATCTCTAACCCGATAAATGTTATTTAACTGAGACACTATCAATTGAGAATCAAGATACACTACCAACGAGTCGATCCCATAAGAGATTGCCTCGGATAGTAAATTGATAACAGCTGTATACTCGGCCATATTGTTTGAAGCCGGACCGATACACACGCCTCTCGATGTCATCAACTGACCAGTTGGGTAATAAAGTACCCAAGCTGCGGAAGCAAGATTCCGAGTGTGCCGACTAGCACCATCGGCGAATCCAAAATAAACCAAATCATCCATCAACACCTGCCAAAGTAGACCAAAAAGTGCTGATATCAGAAAACGCTCGATAAGATATGTACAAATATACATAAAATACAAAGAAGCCATTGCCTGGCCAAAGCTAAGCAAAGCACTTCCTGAGGTAGAGCCCGTCAGGGGACTCCGCCAACTGACTCCTAGGGATGTTTATAGGTACGACGATCGAACCAATCAATATACTCTCTTCGGCAAATAAATGTGTTGGAGCCAAAGGGACCGTACAAACATCACTAGTTGAACCGGAGGACCGAGATTCTACTTCATGCACAGGGGAATGAAAGTGTAACCGACGATGTAAATCTTCCAAAGGTCGATCTAGGGCCGTCATTGCTTCGAATACCGCTTCATCCGATGGAAAAACAATATCTGAGCAATCCAATGCAGTGGTGGAATCAAGGGTCCTAAAATGAGCCACATCACCATCTATTTCTTTCCCAAAGGAAATAGTAGAATGGTTATCTACAGAGTTGTCGATAGATTCACATCTAGGTTCTGCTGCAGACATAAGAGATTCTATTTCACCCACCTTGTCGTCACCTGATGTGGTCACAGATGAAGCTAAGGTTCCAGGATTCGATGAATAAGGAGTTTGAACAAACTCTCTCCGTAAAGGATCCCTGGAGGATGAAATTGTATCTATACCAACTGTAGGAGGGGGAAGATTAAACGTACCCATTAATGAAGAGTACATCCCGACTCCTAGACTCTCAATAGGCGGACGGGGGTTACCCACTAAAGGAATGGTAGAGTCAGAGTTTGCTTGAGGATCAGCTGGACAATAGTCCAATTGGTCAACCTTAACGATTTTCCCCTCATAAGGAAAGCAAATGACACGAAATAGAGTCGAAACAACGGCTTCCATCTCGTATACCCAGTTCCTTCCTAATAGGAGATTATAATCTAGGTTAGCGTCTATGACTTCTACTTCAATATTAACGACCTTTCCTCCAACACATATAGGAAAAGCCGGGATAATCCCGTACGGTCTATGAGAGTGACCATCAAATGTTGTCAATAGGGTGGGCGAAGGAACAACCGTCGGTGATCCAATGGCCTTCCAGCATGACATAGACATGACACACATGGAAGCTCCCTCATCTACAACCGTCCGGAAAATATTCGTTTTCTGGTAGGTAGACTTTATCTGGAAAGCCATGTGATGAGGAAGTCTCTTTTTGACATTACTCATATCAAAAGAGAGAGCTAAGGAATTACTTGGATCGACTGCCCCCATTGACGATAGCAAGGCACTTCGTTGAGTAGGACATGTCTGGAGAACCTCTAATGCGGACATAGCACATGGACTCTGAGCCAGATCCTCGACAATGGAGTAATTCTGGGCTGCCCTAATATTAGGGTTGATAGTCGCGCATTTAGCGGAACGTTTCGGCACCCGAGGTATAGTCTCAACAGAAGGTCGCTCAATATGAAGTGGGTTGTTAGTTTCGGGAACTGATTTACCCTTAGAATTTTCACCTTCACCATAATCGCGTGACCGTGTGGCCACATTAGCGTGAGCACCCATCATGAATACATTTGAAGACTTGTCCCCTTCCTGGTTGCCCCCTGCGGAGGTACCAGGGTTTGAATTCGCGCCAGCAAGAAGTTGCTGCCCTTGGGGAAACGGGTTAGTCAACACAGCTTGCGAACTAGAAGTCCCTTGCTGTCCTAACAAGTGCTGAGCGTCTTCGATTCTAGGGCAAAGATGAGTTAGATGGTCCCCACTGCATAACTTGCAAGGAAACTTAACTTTCTTTCTCGACTCACCTTTACCACCACCAGCGTTGTTGCCGGATTTATTTGCATCGGGCTTCCCATCCGAATTCTTCTTTTTACCACTTCCTTTCTTTTTCCCATTGGAATTTTGATTTCCTTTGGGGTTATCGGATTGGACGGCGTTAATGGAAGAATTTTGGGAAGCGGGAGGATTAGACATTGTGACTTGGTTGTTAGGAGCAGTTTGTAATGACAACTGCTACAATTGATTCAACAAGTTCACTGTAGTCGAGTCTACTGACCCCACGATACCATCCGCGTGAGGACCTGGCTTTGGCTTAGCTAAATCAACCTTAGATCCAGGAGCATCTGGCAAGTACTTTTGGAGGATCCCAGACTGAGAGTAGATCAGTTCTAATTGCTGGGCCCTGAAAATGGCTTGCTCCTCAGAATAGACCCCAGACATGGAGACATCCTTGGAGATCTCAGGTTGCAAAGACTTCAAAAACCACTCTAGACGGTACTTCGGAGGGATTTCGGCTTTAATGAGCCTTTTTCTCCGTCTCCATTCCTGTATGTGATCAAAATGTGGGTTGCCTTATCCTGACGAAAGGTAGCCAAAAGTTCAGTTCCGGCATCATAGCGGACAGGCAACTGGAAGTGATTCAGGAAGATATTGGCTAAGTCAGCGAACGATGTAAAGCTGCCCCCTGGCAACTCTATGTACCATTTAGCCGCATTACCAGTCAAGGTGCGCTGAAAGAGTCTCAACCTAACCGAATCTTCGATGAGGGAGTTAGATGAGCACCACAAATGGAATGTGGTTACATGATCGCCCGGATCTTCACCACTCTTCCCTTCGAATTTTGGGATGTCCGAAGGGAGTTTGGTTGGGACCGGAGGCCAGGCCGGATTGTATCTGATAGGGTCGTTCGTTAGCTTAGTGAGATCTGGCAAGTTTAACGTTGCCAGAAATGGAAGCCTAGGAGGACCTAGGGGATTCCACCCAGACTGGGCAGAACTCCCAAAGTTCTGAAAAGATTGTCCTGGGATTTGAGAGGCACCAGGCTGCCCCAAGTGACCAGTAGAACCAGCTGAACCAAAAGGCAAGCCTTGTGGTCCAGCAAAATTCGGAGTTTGACCAACTCCTGCCATATAAGCTCCATAGCTTGCAAAGTTTCCTCCTAAAGAATTGTAAGGAGTCGATAACCCCTGATATGGGTTCCAAGCCGAAGCGAGGGGAGGAATACTTTGAAACATGCTAACCGTGGAATACGGCCTACTTCCTTGTTGGCCAATGAATGGATTCGCAGTTCCTGCGTTACTAACCCCAAGGTTATTCCAACCTTGGAAAGGATTGTTGCCTTGTCCCATTGAAGAAAAAGGCATGGATCCTACCGTTGGGTTGGAATGTGGGATATGACCACTTCCAAAAGGAAAACCCCGAAATGAAGCCGATCCGCCCATCATGGACATAGCGGCACTGAACGGAACTGACGGAATACCCTGTGATTGGGTGCCAAAAAGGAAGGAACCAGTACTAAAGGCATTGGTTTGGGCATTTCCACTCGTTGACGGAATGGAGGTAGACCCAACCAAAGATGTGCTAGCAAACGATCCGAACAAGGAAGCGGAGGGGATGGAAATGGTTCCTCCCCCTTGCACCGATGTTGGGGTTTGCATAGTCGCAGCACTCGTGGAAGCCATGCTTCCAGTAGTGATCATAAATGGTAAGCGCGTAGCGTAACCTGGACTCGCTGGTCTATATAATGGAGGCCCAACGTATTGCAATACGTCTGGATAACTAGATGGTAGTGGAGAATTTGGAATCACTAATGATTCTGAAAGTTCTTCTACCTCTACGTTATTCTCCGCTTGAAAGCGAACTTGAGAAAAGACTGGAGTGTCCCTCTCTTGTTCAAAAGTACAAGGCCTTGCTTGGCCGCTAATATCCCCGAGAGGAGGATCAATCCCCGATGCGTCAACCGGCGTGGGACGGACCCCACCGGTAGTATTCCCTCTGCGCCTTCTAGGAGAAGGCTCTAAAATAGGTGGCGAGAGACCACGAAGTCTTCGAGACCGTCTTGGAGACCGGTCAGCCACTTTGAATTTTTTTGTTAAGATCTAACTAAAGACTCAAAAAATTAAAAGCTAAGCCGACTAGGAGCACAGAGCACACAGTATAAAGTTCCTAAAGATACAGCCAGTCAAACAACTTTCAAGTATTTCCGCTCCGGGTGATTGAGACCGGACACCAAAATACGAGAAAGTGAATCAAAGGGCCTTCCGAGGATAGTCTGGGATGATGAGGGCCCAGTCCTATCAGCGAAGGTATCAGAGGAAGTTACGCTGACCTCCTAACAACAGCCTGCGCCGGTGCAAGCCCCCAAGCTTCGCAAGGGTGCCCTCCGGAAGTACTGTCGAGAGTGATACAACGTCGACCTCAGGTGCCACGGGATTCCCCTCCGCAGCCACCTATGCAGATCCCTAGGAGAGGCAACTATGGGTACCAACTCGTCGCAGAAGCCAGGCGGAACAGTCGTGAGGTAAGTTCGGACAAGTAGGAGAGGGGGTATCTCTCTTCCCTGTCTTCACAGACCCTCGTGCTTAACTCCCAGATCCAGAGCTTTCCTGGTCTTCCTAACGCTATTGGATTTACTCTCTTTAATCAGACTCTTATGTTTGACGTTTTGTGTGGCCTTGGAGAGTTAACTCTCCACTCGCCTAATCCAAGGCCCTAAAATCCTAAACTTGTTGGTATAATAACTAAAACAAAAAGTTCTAGTGGATTTTAATTAAGCGCTTGATTTTATTAGGCTGTTCTTTAAGTCAAAGGTAATGGAGGTGAAACTTGTGGTGTTTTATGGACGCAAAAGAAATTAATAAAACTTAGCTACATGCATATGCACTTTTGTTTTCGATGAATAGCAATTTCTATGAGGTTTAGAGACACTTGTAATATAAACAAATTTTCTTTTTCTTTTCAGACCCCACACTCACAAAAACTAACAAAACTAAATATGCCTAAAAAAAAAGATGCAAATCTTACCCTAATGCAAGAACTAAATGTGGATGCACGATTCAAAGACTACTCTAAAAACAAAGAAGGAAAGTTGCTGCTTTACCAAATTTTGTCTTGCCACTGAAATGCTTAGATAGAAGATGATTTGTTACCAATCATTTCGTCCAAACAATAAAAACAAGTTTTAAGATAAAAACAAAGCACTTTCACTTCGCAAAAAAGGAAATCAAATGAGAAGCAAGTTTAAGAAAGCGAAACTCAAAACTTTCAAAAGATTTTCTTTCAATCAAACCAAAAAGTCTTTTTCAAAGGAAAACTCTCAAAAATACTGACACTAATGATTGATAAACAAGCCACCAAACACTTTTGTGAATTGACACCTTTCAAATGATGAAAACTCAACAAAAATAAAATGTGTTCGAAAACGCTTTTGACAATCAAAAGCAGCAATGAAAGTCCAAAATATCAAAAGACAAGTTTCAAGAAACTGGTAACAAACAAATTTCCCGAAACAAAGGAGTAAATGGTCATAAAAATGATTTCGTTAAGCAAACACAAAAGTCATGAAAACAAAATGGACACAAAGATTTGAAGACAATCTTCCCACTCTGCCGAAACAGAGCAATCAAGATTCTTAAACAGAAATCTTGTGTGTCAAAAATCAATGACGCTTGCAATCAACGAAAAACAAGACTAGCACTCCTTATAACTAGAGAGAGTTCGAAACAAGATGCCCCCTGTTAAACAGAGAACTGTCACTGGGAATTGACTGTTTTAAACTGACCCAAACCACCAGACAAACATTCAGCAAAAGAAAAATTATAAATCTTGAAAATTATGTGATATACGCGCCTGCAATTATTTGCAGAATGCGTGTATACGCGACTGTAACTAAGGAAACCTGCGTATACGCGGGTTTACTTAGTGCAACTTGCGTATATACGCTTCTGTAATCCAGAAAAAGTGCGTATCTGAAGTCTTTCAAGAAAAATAAAAAAACACAAACTGAAAAACTGGAAAAGCTTGGAGTTCAAGAAAATATCAGACAGTCAGAACCAACAAACAGAGGGACTGAGCCTTGATTGGCTTGAGGACTACCCAAACTAGGAACAACAAGAGTGTTGTCCCCAGCGGAGTCGCCAATTCTGGTTGAAGGGAAAGTACCCCTAGGGTCCTTTGGGCTAAGACTCTACCAGACTGAAAATTGCTTATTCAAAGAAACACACACACACAGCCATCTTTTTTACTTTTAAGCAAATTCTAATGTTTAGGGTACATACCTAAGGTCCTACGTTCGAGAAGACCGTTAGGGTGCAAACCCTTCTTGGAGTTCCCTTCTTCTTTCTTTGACCTGCAAGACAAACAAATCAAAGAACACAATAGTACATGTATAGAAGTTTATATATAAATCATCTTTATGCTATAAAGTTAGTTATAAAAAATCTTTAAGTAACCACTTTCATAAGAATTCAACACAAGAATCTCATAAGCATAAAGAAAGATTATTCGGGAACAAAGACGTGTTTCTTTATATATAAAGGCAAATAAAGTACATATATCGGAAAGATATCACCTGAACACCTTCAGCAGGCTCCAAGCAAGCTTCCTCCCGGATTCGTTCCAGCCTCAAGCCTCCAACAAGAGCTCCTTCCAAGTCTTACTCAATGATGATGTCAAGGATGAATGATCACCAATACACATGGAAACAAGGGTTTCCTATGCAAAATGGGGGAAGTGCAGAATGCACCAAGGACTTCAGACCTGGTCTAAGGGAAAAATCTCAGCATAATAATCTTTCTCTCCTTTCTCTCTCCCCTTGGCCTTCCCTTTGATGTCTTTTTATACCCTCTCCAAAGTAGTTTTTTAGTTAGGAGTTGGTTGGGAACAGTTGGGCCACGGGCACTAACAGGTGATCCAGCAGGTAAACCCGCGATCACCGCCCGAAAAAGAGGAAATTATATTTTTTTAAGTGTTTTAATAGATACACGCGGGTTGGGTATGACAGACCCGCGTGTACACGCGTTTAACACAGGGCAAAGTCGCGTATAGGGAATAAAACACTGTTTTTTAAATTTTTGGACCAGGTCTGGAAGGAGGGGTTGCCCTAGGCCATAAGTGCAGCATCACAAACCATAAGAGTGAGATTTGGAGCTATAACATTAGGGTGGTCAGACCGCTGCAGATTATACTGTAATCTTTCCACAAAATCTTCCAAATTCCCGTCCTCTTTCTGAACCATTTTAAACAATTCTTCCTTCCTTTCTCTTGTCCGGCAGTAATCTTGATACTTAGCCAGAAAGCTCTCTTTGATCTGATCCCAGGTAGTCATTGCCTGAGCTCCTAAGCTCATAAACCATCTTAACACATTCCCTTTCAGTGTTGCTGGAAACAGTTTTAGTTTCTGATTAGCGCTCACATAATCATAACTCCTACATAGTATGTCAAATTCGAAGATGAATTCATCCGGGTCTTCAGAGGATAACCCATGAAAGTTGAGTAATGCTGAGAGTGGAATGTTTTTCATGGGGGTTGTTCCTCTCGGGAGCTCCCCAATAGGGAATTCCAGGGTAGAGAGAGAATTTTCCCCTCTTCCTTCTGTTCTATTATCCTCCATTGGTCTTTTTCCTGAATCACTTGCTTTATCTTCTGTGTCTTCTGTTTCTTCAGGTTCTTCTACCAGTTCCTCGGTGTATTCTGGTACTTCCATCTTCCTTTCAGGTCCTAGTACTTCCTCCGTCTGTCGATCTGTTTGTGAGGAATACTGGATCTGAGGTCTCCGAGAACTTGTCCTCTGTGATGTTTCAGCCTTTGAGATGATTTCGTCAATATAAGTTTTTCTTCCTCCTTTTCCGCCTGTGAAATTAGGTTTCTTGCGTCCTCTCATGCACCTGTTATTCTAAAAAAGAAATCATTAATGCCTTTAGAAATCTCTAGTTGCATTCCCCGGCAACGGCGCCAAAATGTTGGCTAGTTGAATTGTTTATTAATTAACAATCAAGTACCACATTAAATTGTCAACCTGGGAAAGTCTTTTTATTTCAAAGGCTACTGCGTACTGTATGTACTTTAACTCTAAAAGCATTAAAAAGTTGTAGTATGCGTAGTTCTCACGTTATGTTATAACAGTGTACTGTAAAGATAAAATAAAAACAGTTAATAAATCCAAGAAGAAAAGTGATGGATGCTCTGTTATCAGAGGATCAGGACCCTATCCTCCAAACAAGGACGTTCAGCACCTACCCCTGTAACCAGATTGCTAATACACATTGAAAATCTAATTCACCGGTGAAGTAAAACTTCAAACGATTAACGAAACAGAGTGCCAGCAAAAAGGAAACTACCAAAGGTAATGCTTACAGAATCCAAAACAGAGTACCAGCATAAAGAAATCACCAAACACACTTACACACTTGACAGAAAAGTAAATGGGTGAATCTTGTGAGGAAGGCGGGCCCAGTCCCTCTCACAAGATTCCCCAGAACACAACTGTTGGATTAGAGACTCAGAACAATATTCTATTCATCTGCCAAAAGATTTAGTACAATAAGAGTTCAGACTTTGTTGTTCGTCTTTTAAAATTCCCCTTTCAGAATCGTCCCTCTAATGTAGATGTCTCCTCTTTATAGAGGAGACATCTATTACAATAGATTATCACGGTTCATTCAGTTAGCCAAAAATAAGAATTACAAAATGTTGTTATAACAGTGCAACAGTGTATTCTTTCTTAAGTTTATTTCTGTTACACAGCTGGTGCCTGAACTTTGCCCGTGTTCTTGGGATCCTTGTATTATCCTTCGCCGTTTCCCCATGGTTGTTGACTTAGAAAACCCGTACTGTTCCTGATACTTGAGCAATCGTAACTGTGTTTTGCTCTTTTTGGGTAGTTGTTGATTATGTCGCGTCATCGTGGAATCCTGGCAATCTCTGGATAGTTGCCGTTTGTTATTTCCAGTTGGGGCAAAAATAATGTTCTCCTGCTTTTAGATGGTTGCCGTTAATGGCTGTGGCAACTGCGTAGTTGCTTCTCCTGGTGTTGCAGCAACTGCGTAGTTGTTGTTTCTGGTGTTTCAGCAACTATAATTATAATTCCTGCAGTCTTTAAACAGCCCAGCAATTATTTGGCAACTTAATTGACTTTTCCACAGATAAATATAAAGATATTCATGAATATGCAATGAACAGTTAAACATATAGATATGCAGAGAGTTACTTCGTACCTTGGGGTGATTAAGTCATTATACAATCAAAAGCTTTCAACCTATGACTGAAAAAGGATAATATTATGGCAAAAATATAAGGTCAAAATTGGTCAATTCTGAGTCCCAACACTCCTCCAATCATATTTTTCTCACCATTGACATTGTGTACCTCTCCTTATCCTTCTCCAGCCATGATAGATTTTTCAGAACTAATGTAAGGATCTTCTAGTTATTTTGGTTCCTCTTGTAGGAATTTACAGGGTAAGTTCCTCAGAAAGAATACCAAAAGGACACCGCTCACAACCAGATCACAGATCAATACACCAGTATTTTTGACATGGTTAAAACCCTCAAAGAGGGAAACAGTCCACGGCCTGTCCCAACGTGGGTACTACAGGCAATTTATTAATCGAAGAATGAAAATTTACATAAGCTTCTCTCATGCACGGATTACCCGAACAATGACACTCCATGCACTTTAAATAGAACTCATGGACCAATCGGGTGTCAAGCCACGGATCAAGTGTCGGTAATACCGAGGAGAGAATGAACCGTCGGATTGTAAGTTACAAAATGTACAACAGTAAAGAAACACACTTTACCTAACTCTATACTAGACCAAGTTGAACTTAACTATTTCCTATGTGTCGAAATATCCTAACATCCCCCCTTAAGAACAACTTGGGATACGATTGAAGGATTTACAAATATGACACAATAGGAGAAGGAAGGAGGCACTAGAGCCTATCCCCCCTTAGTGACAACTTCCTGAACTCCAAGCATATATCGAAGTTTAGTGAACTTCGCCTCTGTGAGAGCCTTTGTGAAGATGTCTGCAACCTGATCATCTGTTGAACAATATTGCACTTCAAGAACATGGTCATGAATGAGCTTTCTGATGAAGTGCATGTGTAGTTCAATGTGTTTGCTGCGCTGATGCTGGACTGGATCTTTGCATAGCTGAATGGCACTTTGATTATCAAACCAAAGTGTGGTTGGATGCTGCTGCTCAAAGCCAAAATCTGATAGGATCTGACGAAGCCACAAGGCTTCCTTACTAGCTTCCACGGCACCACGATACTCTGCTTCTGCTGACGAAAGAGAAATGGCAGCCTGTTTCTTACAAGCCCATGTAATAGGTCCTGATCCAAGAGTGAAGACATAACCGGCAGTAGACTTCCGATCCTCAGGGTCACCAGCCCAATCAGAATCAGTGAAACCAACTAACAGAGGAGCTGCTTTGGCACTGTAATGAATCCCAAACTGTACTGTACCTCGAACATAACGAAGTATTCTTTTAGTTGCTTTCCAATGACTTTCACGGGGGTTTTGCATAAAACGAGCAACAAGGCCAATAGCAAAGGAAAGATCAGGACGAGTATGGGTTAAATACAAGAGTTTTCCTACAAGTTGACGGTATAAGGTAGCATCAACTTCAGGAGAAGTACAAGAGACTGAAAGTTTGACTCCAGACTGAAAGGGAGAAGGGGCTGGCTTACAGTCTTCCATGTGAAAATGATGAAGAATATCACAAGCATACTTGGACTGGGAAAGGAAAATACCCTCCTTGGATTGCAAGACTTGAAGACCGAGAAAATAGTGTAAGTGTCCTAAGTCTGTCATTTCAAATTTCTTTTTAAGGCTGGAATTCACATGGTTTATAAGGTTGGGATCACTACCAGTAAGAATAAGATCATCAACATAAAGAACAAGGATGATAAGAGAGTTTCCCACTTTCTTGGTGTAGACAGTATTGTCAGAATGACACCTAGAAAAGCCAGATTCTAAAAGAAAGCTATCCATTTTGGCATACCAAGCCCGAGGAGCTTGCTTGAGGCCATAAAGGGATTTCTTAAGTCGACAAACAAGGCTGGAGTCTGTTTGTATGAAGCCAATGGATTGTTCCATATAGATTTCTTCCTGCAAGTCCCCATGCAAGAAGGCAGATTTAACATCCATCTGATGGACTTCCCATTTTAAAGAGGCAGCAAGGGAAAGAACAAGGCGGATAGAGTTAATTTTGGCAACAGGGGAGAAGGTTTCAGTGTAGTCAATGCCTTCAACCTATGAAAAGCCCTTAGCAATGAGACGAGCTTTATGTTTATCAACTTTCCCATCTGGTCCATACTTGGTTCTGTAAACCCATTTACATCTAACAAGTTTGCGTCCCTTTGGTAGAGGAACAAGATCCCATGTATCATTTGTCATCAATGAATGATATTCTTCATTCATAGCTGCTTCCCAATGTGGATGGCCTGAAGCTTCTGCAAAAGTGTCAGGATCATGATTTACTGGAGCTTGAGCCAGTAAAGAAGAGGCTCTTTCAAACTGAGAACGTGTACGTCGCTGATCTGTAGGATCACCGGCAAGATCACCTGCTGCATCCCGAGTAGCACGGACCCATCTTGGAAGTTGAGGATCCTGAGAAGGTGGGGGAGGATTATCATCCTCGCTTTCATCATCTGAAGAAGAAATGTTTTCAAAAGTAGAAGAGATAGGAAGAGGTGGCACATCCGCCGGACTAGGTTCGCAGGCCGATTTATTTTCATCAAATTTTACATCTCTTCTAATGATAACATTTTTGGACTTAAATGGAATAAGTCTATAACCTTTTACATCTTCAGAATATCCAAAAAAAGTACATTTCTCACTCTTAGGTTCTAAAGCTTTATGCTTTACATCTGGAATATGGGCCCATGCTTCACTTCCAAACACACGAAAGTGACTTACATCTAGTTTAATGGAACTCCAAGCTTCTTCTGGAGTGATATTCTCTAGAACTTTAGTAGGAGTGCGATTGATTATATAATTTGCACAATTAATTGCTTCGGCCCAAAAACTAAGACTGAGTCCTTTAGATTGCAGCATACAATTAGCCATTTCCTTTAAGGTGCGATTTTTCCTTTCAGCTACACCATTTTGTTGTGGAGTGTATGGAACAGTATGTTGCATTTGAATTCCATTTTCGGTGCAAAAGTTGATGAATGTGTTTTTAACATATTCTCCACCATTATCAGTTCTTAGCTTAAGAATTTGATGTCCAGATTGTTTTTCAACAAAGGCTTTGAAGGCCAAAAATGTGTTAAATACTTCGCTCTTGAGTTTTAAGAAGTATACCCAAGTGCGTCTAGAGAAATCATCAATGAAAGTTAAGAAGTACTTGCAGCCAGAGAATGAAGCAACAGGAAGAGGACCACATAAATCACTGTGCACAAGCTGTAAAGGGGCTGAGGCGTGCCAAGAGGCACGTTTGTCAAAACTGTCCCGATGATGTTTTCCGAGTACACATCTGGAACAAACACCATCTCTGCAAGATACCATAGGAAGACCTGTCACCATATTTTCTTTACATAGATGCTGAAGGGAGCGATAGTTTAAGTGACGAAATCGCTCATGCCAAAGTTTGCTCACTTCATCATTATGAGCAACAAATACTGAGGGAAGATTTGATGACCCAAAGTTGTGAAACTTATACAACCTTGTGGAATCATCAGCAAGACCAGTAGCTAGAATCTGTTTAGGATCTTTTAGATCCTTGATTACAACATCATGAGGTGAAAATTCAACAATTTTACCTTCACCTGAATGAGTTATCTGATAGACAGATAGAAGGTTGCAGGATAAGGTTGGAACACATAATACATCATTAAACTGACCATTGTCTAGATGAACAGTTCCAGTCCCTACAACATTAAGAGATCTATCATCACCAACATATATATTTTTGGTGTTACAATCATTTAAAGAAGAAAACATGGCTTGGTTTTTGGCCATGTGATAAGAGGCTCCAGAATCAATGAGCCACACATGAGAATGAGAAGAAGAAGAAGATACATTTAATGCATAACCAGACTGAGATGATTGACAACAACATGCAGAAAGTGCCATTCCGGAAGTTGAAGTTGAAGTAGGCTCCACATGGATGTTATGTTTCTTCATTGCTGCTTCCAAGGCTTCCATCTTCTTAAAGCATTTAGATTCTAAGTGGCCATCTCGATTACAAAAGTTACAATGTCTATCAGTCTTCTTCCATTTGTTTTTATTGGTCTTATCATTTTGCTGAAATGATCTTTCATTTTGAGGCTGAGTTGGTTTAGGACCATTCTTTTGAGGATATGACTTCTTAGGATTCTTTGAATTTGGTTGCTGCTGGGCGGCTAACGCTTTCGTGGAAGAGTTTCCAAGATTAAGAAGACCAAGGTGTAAGAGTTTTTCTTGTTCTCTTATTAAGGAATCACAAAAGGAGTCAAAGGAAGGGGCCTTGTAGTCTTTTCCTTGACAAATGAAAGCTTCCCTTGTATAATGGAAAGTGGAAACAAATACAGAGTAGGCTGGTCCCAACTTAGTAAGGATGGAATAAATAAGGTTACCATCTTCTTTCTTAACTTTAACACCTTCCAAGAGATATCTAAGGGTCTTGAATTTGGACAAGAAATCTTCAATGCAAGAAAAATTATTAGGATCCAAAGTAAGCAACTCATTTTCAAGTTGATGGGCTCTAATTTCATTTTTAATCCCAAAAACTTTAGCGAGTTTTTCTAATGCTTCATGAGGAGTCTCAAGTTCTGCAATGTGGAATCTAAGATCAGGAGAAATAGACATCCCTATCAAACCACGTGCTTGATCTTGTCTATTTTCCCATTTTGCAGCCTTGTCTTCATCTTTTGGTTTCTTCTCTTGGTCTGTGGCTATTCTGAAGAGACCTTTACTTCTAAGTAAATCTTCCATGTAGGCTACCCATTGGAAGTAGTTAGTGCTGTCAAGAATGACTTGGCATGGAATTTCCATTTTTTTTTTTTTTAAACTTGAAGCTGAAGATGCTGAAAGTAAGTGTTCCAATGGATAGATATCGAAAAAATAGGCGGTTTTAAAAAAAACAGCTCTGAAAAAGGCTTCCGGATGAAGAAGTTATGGCTTTTTGAAAAAAAATTGTTGACATTGTCGGCAAAGTGCGCGAATGTGCGGGAATGAAAAAATCCGCCCCCACAAAATGGAGACTTGAACCCAAGACCTCTACTCTCTTAAAATAGCTTTGAACCAATTGATCTATACGAAAAATTTGAGAGAGAGAGAGAGAGAGAGAGGGGGGGGGGGGGCTTGGTTTGCGTGCTTGCCTTGAGAAAGCTCTTTTTCCCTACAAAACACAAAACACAAAACCCAACACGAATATGCAAAGAAAAACGAACCTTGCGGCTCGAAGTTAGCTTTAGCCAAAAAAACTAGAAATTAAAAAAAAAAAATCTCAAAGTTAGCTTTAGCCGAAAAACTAAATATTTTTCTCAATGTTTCTGATTTTCCGAGATCACACTAAGGTGCAGGGAAAAGAGCATACGCATGAGAAAAATCCTTCCTTTCTGTTTTTTATTTGCCCAGATCACACAGAGTCGCAGGGCAAAGAGCATATGCAGAAATGAAAGGTATAGATCTGGTTAAAAAAAAGGGCTAAATAAACCGAAATCGAAATAAGCAGAGAGAAAATAACAGTAAACTGCAAAAAACACTGTATACCTCCCGATCTGAAAAATGACGCAGCTAGGGCTACCGGAAACCTTTTCGCGTGAAAAAAAAGGGGTTCCTCACTGGAACAGATGCTTCGAACGCAACAGAGCAGTCCTCTCGGCCCGAAAGCAGTCAGAAACAGCAGATCTAGGAAACGACAGCCGCATGCAGTTCTACCGCTTCAGCTTTGGATCACCAACGGACGCGGCTCTCAAATAGCTCTGATACCATGTAGGAATTTACAGGGTAAGTTCCTCAGAAAGAATACCAAAAGGACACCGCTCACAACCAGATCACAGATCAATACACCAGTATTTTTGACGTGGTTGAAACCCTCAAAGAGGTAAGCAGTCCACGGCCTGTCCCAACGTGGGTACTACAGGCAATTTATTAATCAAAGAATGAAAATTTACATAAGCTTCTCTCATGCACGGATTACTCGAACAATGACCCTCCATGCGCTTTAAATAGAACTCATGGACCAATAGGGTGTCAAGCCATGGATCAAGTGTCGGTAATACCGAGGAGAGAATGAACCGTCGGATCACTACATATCGTGACCATCGGATTGTAAGTTAAAAAATGTACAATGGTAAAGAAACACAATTTACCTAACTCTATACCTAACTCTATACTAGACCAAGTTGAACTTAACTATTTCCTATGTGTCGGAATATCCTAACACCTCTATCAATGGATAATCAAAATGAGTTTCTTGTTCCTCTTCTTCACTAGGAATTTCTAATTCTTCTCCTAGAATTTGTTCACCAGTGCAAAATAGAAAAACTACTTCTGTAGTTGGGGATGTAGGATTTTCTTCGATTATAGCTTCAGTAGATGGCATAGGTGAAGTTTTAGATTGGATTTCTCATCTAATAAATTCAGGAAGTCTTTGTTGACCTACGAATGGAATTCTGGTTTTAGTGGGTGGTGTGGAACTTCGAAGTCGTGGTGGAGTGAGAGGATTTGTGGGAATTAAGCTTCTTCCTCGTCCTACAAATCTACCTCTAGAGTCTCTTTCCCTACGCATACCATGTTTTTATTTGATGATTTTTTTTAGCTTTTATTTGCACTTCCCCGACAACAACGCTAAAATATTTAGTCAATTTAATGCTTTTAAATTGTAAGCATAAATTATTGACCAAGGCAGGTAAATTGATGAAGTACAAGTGCACTGCTTATGCTAGAATTTGTTTATGTCATTAAGGTGATTATGTTATTGTTATCTGAATTAATGTCAAACTCTAAATGATATTTCTATAATTAGTTGAATTGAGATTTTTAGAATGGTTGGATAATGATTTTAACTCTTTTCAATGAATATGTTAACTTAATTTTCTTTTCAACTTATCAATTTTTTTTTTTTTTTTTATGCTACAGCTAAACAAAGATAATTATGAAAGCATGAAATGACTTAAATAAAATCCTATTTTATCAACTTCAAAGATGAAATGTGCTTGAGTTCAGATGTTGAGAAAGAGTGTCACTTTTATCTACTGCAACTTCATTCAATACAAAAGAAAAACATAAAAAAGATTACTAAGATATGAAAAACTAATTATTCTATGAATGAAATGAAATGACTGAGTTATGCTAGGTATGAAGCAAATGAAATGACTGGGTTATGCTAGATATCAAGAAAGCAAAATTATTGATACAACAATCATTCAAGTGAACTTAGTCGCGAACTCCATTGAAATTCGTCTTAAAAATATGCAAATAGGGCATCCATGAATTATATATATGAAATAAAAGAAAATATAATTGCAATGAATCAAACAATTGATTTGTGCACAGGGGCCCTCCATGAGGTAGTTAGTTGCCTTAAATAAAACACATAAAATGTATGAACAAAGATCTCTGCATTAAATAGAAAATAGTTTCTATAGGATTATTCAAAATTACATAAGGTGGCACATTGTTACGTAGAGCTACCATAGTTTTTATAGAGTTTTAATTAACAATATGAGAAATTCAAGCCTACAGGACTTTGCTACAATCCTTATTAAACTAAATAATACTAAATCATATCTCTTATTTTTTGATTTTCTATTAAAAAATAAAATCGATAATATCTCTTGAAACTCAGACTCTGTTCCAGCACGCTATCTTAGGGTTGACTATCATGGTTGACCGTGTTGTAGTGTAGATGTCTTGATGAATTAGCTCCAGTAAAGAGGAAGTAATCCATGAGAGGATCATTCCCTATCTACCCATATACTCCTTACAGATTTGACACACTCAAACCCTGTCAACAATGGAAGTAGTTGTGGATCTGTGGATTAGTTATAGAATTAGGTCAATTCTATAGATACATGTAGAGTTTTAATAAAACAATAAGCCATATTGACAAAATATGAAAAATATGGCATATGAATGTTTACCTTATCAAAACATTATGTTTATTGCATGTATTTGGATGATAGTGATAGAAAAAAGGAGGTGAATATGGAAAAAAAGATGTCAAGATAAAGAAATTCTTGGAATCTACAATAAGGGATACATAAGGCCAAGTGCAACTCCTTGGGTTACACAAGTTTTGTTTGTAAAGAAGAAGGATGGCACCATTGTTTACATGTAGTTGAACAAGGTGAATATAAAGAACATGTATCCATTATCTCAGATTCATGCTTTATTTGATCAACTGGAGGGAGTTTAAGTATTTTCAAATATTAATCTGAGACTAGGATATCATCAGGTGTGCATCAAAGAAGAATACATCTACAATAATGCATTTCATACAAGGTATGGTGATGCAGCCCAGGCCTCTCCCAGGCCACTCCTACCAGGACCTTCGACAACCGTGCACATAAAATCTTATTAAATCCGATTCACAATTCAAATTCTGGTTATCCAGCCCAATTCCAAGGCAACAAAGCTTTTCCATTGGAATAAAATACCACTGCTCTTCTAGCAATTAGTAAAAGAAATTCTCAACATACCAGACATACGCATTCATTATGGACATACCTTATTATGAGTATTCCGTTAACCCGTGCTCTTGAGGGAATTCTCAAAATCGATACTCCATTAGAGCCTATGCGCACAACACATGTGTATAACTACATATACCCACGGTACTTTTATTATCAACAAGGCCCGTATATTCTTTATACATCCTCCTTACCAAAGATAATGGTATTACCATATGCTGACTCATTTTTAAAGATGTTACACCGGTTGCGTGCGTTGGATTTTAGTCATAGATACAGGCTTTTAAACCTTGGACCGAACCCCACTTACATATATACTTCCAAGGCTGTAAATTAAAGTCGATACACATCTACTGATCGCAACTCTGCCTCCGCTCTTTATCATTGGTCATTTATATAATCCGGCGATCCTCCAGAAATGATGTTCTCGTATGCAAAATCCTCTGTTCGGCGATAGCTCAATAATGACTGCGTTCCTCCAGAAACGATGCTCTTATATGCACTGTTAATCTCCACAACGACGGCTCAGTAATATATATCACGGTTTATAATAGTTTGCTCTCAACTACAAAGCTCACCCTTTTGCCACTATATATCTGTTCGGACCAGAACGTTTGTAAAGCGGCATTCCATATCTCTGTTCAGCGCTTCAGTTATGAATTATCAACGATGCAACAACCACTTAAAATTTACAATCGTTATCGCCATAATCAGAATATGCACAACAATAAAATAAGAGTCTAGGCATTACAAACGTGAACGAAAGGAACGGTGCCTCAATGATCAATATACAGGATCTGCGCATGAGTAAACAAATAAGAACCAATTGCGCCCACGCAATCTTAACATTATATGACATCAATTTCTTCCATCAAGCACATAACCATCTCAGAATTTTATTAAATCCAACATATTCATATTTACAATAAAACAGACATTCACACAGAGTTTTCTTCATGGCCAGATATGCAAATCCATGGCCCTTTTACAAACTGCCCGAAGGCTCCCAAGGAGAACTTCTCACTCTCACACTCACTCCTCACACTTCCTCTTCCCTTGCCTTCCATGCCTTTGAGGCTCCCTAATTTATTAAACTCAGCATGATAAGAAAATCCTAAAATCACTCAACTAAAGCTCATGCAATGCATACATATGGAAAAAGCATCTTTTTAGCTTTATTCTATCTTTTTCCTATTCTAAAATTGAAAAGCTATCCTTATCACTTAATGATTCACATCCACTCCTTTATACCTAAAAGCTCTCATAGTTTTATTTATTTGGAGAATATCTAACAACTTGGAATTTAGGAAACTAATGCATGACCCTATGTCTATTATTTACAATAATTTTCCTTTGAGCTAGATGCTCCCACATCATACTCCCAAGGTAGAAAAATTTCATGATCTCCTGATCATGTGTTCAGTTCTATGTTTGCCTGGATCCCATATCTTGTATTGCAATTTCCCATTTTCCACTGCTTCTGTCAGTTGTTCTTCTCCAGGTCTCCATATTTTTTGCTGCTTTGCTCCACTAGCTGTACTCTTGCAATCTTCTGTTGTCTTCCTCTTGCTGCTTCTCTTTTGTTTCACTACTGCTGGTCTCTTCCGGAATTTCTTCATCATTATCCACCTCATCATTTCAACTTCTTTGTCTAGCAGATTTTCTCCAGCTTCTTCAGTAAGACCTACAATTTCATCTGCAAATTTTTCCTCAGCTTTCGATGGCAACACTTCAGTATGCTTCTCTGAGTTTCTTCCTAACTTCTCTGTCAACACATCAGTATGCTGATTCGCATTTACCATGAGACTGTCAGCTAGTCTCGCCTTCTTACAATCTACCTCCAGGATATCTTTCTGCTCTCGTGCACTGTACCGAACTCTTTCTTTTGCAATCTCCCTGTCATATCTTGAATTCTCCAACCAATATTCCAACAAGAGCTCATGCAATGCATACATATGGCAAAAGCATCTTTTTAGCTTTATTCTGTCTTTTTCCTATTCTAAAATAGAAAAGCTATCCTTATCACTTAATGATCCACATCCACTCCTTTATACCTAAAAGCTCTCCTAGTTTTATATTTGGAGAATATCTAATAACTTGGAATTTAGGAAACTAATGCATGACCCTATGTCTATTATTTATAATAATTTTCCTTTGAGCTAGATGCTCCCGCATCATATGGGCACTATGAGTTTGTGTTGGTTCCTTTTGGCCCTACCAATGCTCCCACCACCTTCATGTGTTTAATGAATAGTGTGTTACACCCTTATCTGGATAAGTTTTTGATTGTCTTGGTTGATGATATATTAGTCTATTCAAAGAATGAGTAAGAAAATGCATCGCACCTGGCAACAGTATTGAGATCGTTGAGAGGGCATAAGTTGTATGTCACGCTAGAAAGTGCAGTTTATTTTAGTCTTAGATTCATTACTTGGGACATGTTGTTTCCAAGGAAGGGATAGTAGTGGATTTGGAAAATATTAAAGCTATCATGTCATGGAAAACTCCAAGGAATGTGGATTAATGCATATCATTCATGGGACTAGAAGGTTATTACATAAGGTTCATGAAGAATTTATCTAAAATTTTCTATCTTATCATATCCTTGTAGGGGAAAGGAAAGAAGTTTGAATGGAATATTGAGTGTGAAACTAAATTTGATCAGTTGAAGAAATTTCTTACCAATGCTTTAGTTTTTAAGATTATAGATCGTGATAAGGATTTTATGGTTTAGATAGCTGCATGTAAGGAAGGAGTTGGTGAAGTCCTGATGCAAGAAGGGTAGGTTGTTTTCTATGAATCATAGAAGCTAAATGAGCATGAATAGAATCATGTGACTCATGATCTTGAGTTGGCAGCTATCATTCATGCATTGAAGATGTGAAGACATTATCTCCTTGGTAGGACGTTCATCTTGATAAGTGATCATAGTGGATTGAGGTACTTGTTTTACCATCCCAATATAAATGCAAGGCAAGTGGCATGGTTGGATACTCTTAGTGAGTTTAATTTTGAGATTAGGAAGTAGGAAAAGAGAACTAGGTTGTGGATTCTCTCATTAGGAGAGTACAGGTGAATCATATTTCAGTTGTGAGCTCTTCTAGGACAATTTTACAAGAGCGTAGCTTACATGAAGGGCAGCATAATGAGAACTACCAACAACTCAAGCAGAGATTGCACCATTAGGGTGAGGGTGAGCAAGATGAGGAGTACTTCCTCACAATGGATGGCTTGGTTAGATTTAGGAGCACAATCTATGTGTGAGATAACAATAATTTGGAGAAGCTTATTTTGAGAGAGGTTCATGTCAATCAATATTTAGGACACCCAATATATGGTAAGAATTTAACAGTTGTTAATAAGTTTTATTATTGGTGATTGAGTTTCTTGCCAAGGTTTGTACTATCAGTAGGTGAAATCTTAATGAAAGCCTGTATCTAGTCTATTTCAACCTATTTTGGTTCTAGAATGGAAATGGGAGGACATTTCCATAGACTTCAATGCAGTATTTCCTATGAAATTGAAGTAGCATGACTCCATCATGGTTTTGGTTGACAAGTTAATCAAGGTAGCTCATTGTGATAAATTCTACTAATTCAGTGAGTGAAGTGGCTCAAATATTCATCAGGGAGATAGTGAGGTTTCATGGAGTTCCAAAGAAGATTATACTGAATAGAGATGCCAAGTTCACTTCCAAGTTTTGGAAGGAATTATTTGAGGATTGGGGATAGAGTTAGCTTTCAATATAGCTTATAATCCAAATAAAAATGGGAAAACGGAGAGGGTTAATAGGATCCTTGAGGATATGTTGATGATATATTTCATGCATCAAAAAAGGAAGCGGGGGAGTATCTTCCACTAGTGTATTTTTCTTATAACAATGGGTATTATAAATCCTTGAAGATTAATCCATTTGAGGCTCTCTATGGAAAGAGTTCTAATTCTCCTATCCTTTGGAGTGATCCAATGAGTACGATGTTGATTAGTTTGAATATGTTGGCAGAGATGGAGCAGGAGATGAAAGTTATGAAAAGGAATTTAAATTAGCATGAGACATGCATAAGATTTATACAGATCAATACAGAGAATTCAAGGAGTTTCAAGTTGGATATTATGTGTACTTGTACATCAAGCCCAAGAAGAGCTCCTTGAGGATTGGGTCATGTACCAAGTTGGTACCTTAGTATTGTGGGCCTTTTGAGACCTTGAGTGGATTGGACCAATGGCATAAATACATGCTCTACCTCCATCGATGAAATTCCAAGATGTTTTCCATGTTTCATTACTTAAAATATATGTACATGACATTGATCATGTGAATGATTGGTTTGTATTATAGGCAGAACCAAGGGGAGAGTTACAGCCAAAGCCATAATGCATATTGGAATGGAAACAAATCATGCTCCAGAACCGAGTAATAGAGAAAGTTAAGGTGCAGTAGAAGCAATTTGGGTCTGATGAAGCTATATGAGAGATGGTTGATCAGATGAAAAAATTATTCATTGGTTGAAGCTAATGTGTTTAGTTTATAAATCTCTAATAAGCAGTATGATGGTATTTCTTCAGTAGTTGGTCATTGCAAACACTGCATCGAGTTGTGTTATAAATCTCTATAAGAAATATGTTTGTTAGGTTCAGTGGTTTTCTGGTCATAAGAGTCATAAAAAAACCGAGAGCAGTGTTACCCCAATGGGGAGGGGTTTTTAACAACCCTAGGTTAAAGACACACATAATAAAAGGACATTAAAAAAGGAAAATGTGAAACCAAATTCATGGGACATGTGTTCCACGATGAATGAAGGGGAAAAACATTATATTGGGAATACTTGTGGTTAATTATTGGCTATGGAAATTGGAATTGGAATTAGAAAAAGCCAAAGGGAAATAAATGGAAATTAATTCAAGAAATAAAGGAAAATAGGAGAAAAATAAGATGAAGAGACAAGAATATGCATGTAAGGGGAAATGAAGGAAATTGAAGGTAAATGAAATAAAATGAGAGAGAGAAAATTCCAACACTCTTTTTTGTATCATACACTCTTGGTTACTCTTAGATCACACTCTTAGACAAAATTAGACATTCTAGGATTTACTTGGAGGAGAGAAGAGGAAAATAGCTATAGTAAGAGGAATAAAGCACAAGGAATATAGAAGAAATAAAGAAAATGAAGTCAAATGAGATATAGAAGAAGATTGGAAAAGTAGTTATAACAGGAGAACATTGGAGGTAATAGGTTGCATCTCTGATTTCCCTCCTAGGACTTGATTTCATAGTGCACTCGTTAGTTACTAGTTATTTTCTTGCCATTGACATGGGATTTGCCTGGATTGATAATGGTGATGCATAGGCTTTCCTTTTCCATTTCTGCATAGCCATGATGTAATGGGTTCCTTTTTCGTTGAGCTTTGGATTGTCGAAAACTTTTAGATCTGGGTGAGGTGGTCTCAGGAAAATACTAAGGGTTGTGGGTGGAGATGGTTTTCTCTAGGAATCCCTCGACAAGTGGTTAGATATAAGAAAATTCGTCTTGGTGTGGTGAAGAAATTATGAGGCATCCAATCTTGTGTGAGTAAATTGGTAATCTATAGAATGGTTTAGGTGAGATCAATATGGCTTGAGGGTGGAGGTAATTTACCCTATGGATTCCCTATTTTGTTATAATTGGTTTATCCCATGAGATCCCACATTCATGCTTGGAATATGGAACGGGGGTGATTGGTTGAAATAAATATTTGGTTCATCTAAATCTATGGTCAGGTGGTACATGGAAGTCCCTGAATTGGTTTGAATTTTCATGTGTTATTCCTTATTTAGGTTAGTGAGCACACGTACTGGTTTAACATATGACTTTATGAGTGCTTCTTCATGGTTCCATTCTTATTAAATTTTGGCTTCATGCATGGTATATTTCCCATTATATGATGTGATATTATTATGGATACATTCCATGGTTTGATGGGCTCTTGATTATTTTATAGAATGCATGAACTAACATGTGTTGTTGTAGCTAGAAGAGAGGGAAGCAAACCTTTTGGATGGTTCTCTAATGAACTTAATGAATTATTGTATAGAAATGCATTCATGACCTATATGTATTTTTCCTACAAAGAGTTTGTATAAATTATTATCATCTGTATTTGACAAGTTTGAGCAGGGTTTGGGTCAAGAATAGCGCAAGAAGACTCTTACAATAATCTCTGGAAGTTTTGGGAATTTCAGGGTAGTTGGCTTGTAAGCTAACCCTTAAAACCCAAAACAGGGCTTCTCGCTGAACTCTCATATCTTAAAAAATTTGGTTGTAGCTACATGGAAGATGGGTTGTGCACTTGGTTGGAGCCTTATGTCCACATGCATAGGTCTACATGTGTGCGACTGGGTTTTGAAGTGAGTCAAGAAGGTAGTTCCAGTCTAGGAAAAGATGATCAATGCTCTTTTTTCTACATTTGGGTGATCTGGTGTTCCTAGAGGTTGTAGTAAAGTTTAAAGATAGTAGAACCCACATCCATAATTGTAATGTGGTTGTTGGGTCATGGATAGTAACTCTCAACTCATGTTTACCTTGGATAGCTTGTAAAAGTAGTTAAAGGTGGGGTGGTGTGTTACAGACTAAGGGTGAACCATTTGGTACCTTGTCTGAGAGAATGAATTACATTCACAATAAGGTAAGAGGCATTGTTGTTTTAATATATTTATATATCTATTATATGGAAAATATAGATATTTAAATAGGTATTAAAGCTATAGTCACTGTTTAAATAGTATACAAATGAAAATTGCATGTAGGATGAATGTATACTCAGACAATCATGCATGAATTAGGAGAATGTGGCCTGGGAGTCACACACCAAAAAAATTACATGGTCAAGAAAGGAAGTAAATAAATATAGCCTGTGCAAGACAGAGGTGGATAGGCTCTCTAAGAAAGAAGCTCGTGCCTAATGTGTGGAAAATAATCGAGCGACAGGGTAAACAATGAGCTTGGGTTGTTGACTCAGTACCACATGTATCATGAACATTTAGTGTGGATAGTATTATGGTGAGGAAAAACATGTAAAAGCATTGGTTGGAGGAATTTATATGTCAAATTTGTTATTAAATTCTTTAGTACCTCGTAGCACCAAGGGTGGGAATGTATATTCTTATAAGATTTAAAGTTCATGAGTTAATCTTGCACTAACATGGCTAAGAGGTAATATGCATTGCATGCATGATGTGAAATGGTGCCAACAATTGTGTGTACAACCCATGATACAAACGTATTGGAGGTGGATTTTTATTGTGCTAAGGGAGGAGGCAATGTCATATGGGTGTTACCACGATTAGAATGGAGTGGTGTAACAATTTTAGGCACACTACTATCTTCTCATGCAAACAATGATGAGACCAAGGGATGGATAAAAGGGAAGAATTATGGGGGAAGGGATTGATCTTTCAAAACCCATTTAAATATACTCAAATAAACCAATATTTCCAATGAAAAATGTAAGAGAAACAAATCCTTTCCATACGTGTCACAAAAAACATTGTATATCCTTCAGTCGGTTACTAGTGGCTTTAGTGAACAATTGTTGAGCTACCAACTTGTTGCCTTCATTTATTTTCTAGAGTAGGAGCACTGATTGGGATAATTGATGTACTTAATTTCCCCTTTGTTGAGAGCCCTCACATGCCCCTTGAAATTTGGAAAATTTAATTTTCCTATCACACCTTATAATTTTTGACATCAAGCCATATTATCTTGAATCCTTTCCATTACATTGAAATTCTCATGAAAATGAAACTCTAGTAGTGAACAAACTCTATTGAGATTTGTTTGTATGCATGTTAACGCAATCTAGCATGAGCTTGTTTATTGATTGGATTTCATGTCCACATCAACACATGACCATTTATGTCATTAAACATAGTTTTTAATGATCCTCTTCATCGCCTTTGTGGTCATATGCAAGGCGCCAATTAATAACTTCCATTTTGTCATTGGTCACATGGTTAGTTGCCATATTTTAATTTCATCAAGGTCAAGAGTATACACTAACTGTTACAACATACTATTAAAAATTTATGATGTGTGCATATGACCATTGGCTTCAAATATATGTTGGCATGTTGGTGTGGTACCCATCTTAATGGCACCTGCGTTATATTATTTATATTTTTCTTAAATCCATATTGTACATATGTGGTGATCATTGGTTGGATGGTAGGACCCTTTATTTTTTATAATTTTCAATCCTCATGTATCTGTGTCCCTTGTGGAGTTTGGAACAAATTTTGAATATTTTAATTACATATATACTTGTTTTTCATTTTAGTTGTGTCTCCAAGAGTATGAAAGAAACTATATTGTGTTATAGATCCATTTGGGCACATCACTCCCATAATCCAAGTCAGTACTATTAGGTCTCATCAAACCATAATTCAGTTGCTACATGCCCTAGACAAGTCAAAACTTTGAATGCCTCCTTCCCTAACATTTTCATGGCTTGAAGACATCCTGAAATGACCCCTAGATTGACCAGCGTAGGTAGGCCCATGCAAGGGTGCTCTGCAAAGCACTTAGACCCATGCAAGGGTGCTTCGTAGAGAAATTAGGCCCACTTTGACCTACGTTGGGCGAGATTGAGTGAAATCTTCATAGGGTTCTAGGAATATTCTTATCTTTTGGAGCCTTCTAGAAGATTCCCACACTTAGCATCTCTTATGAGCTCGAAAATGAATGAGGAATGAGTTAAGATACCACTTATCCTCTCACCCCTTCCTCCATGGAACTAATTCTAACTATGGAAGGCCATTCAATACCTTCATTGATGACAAAATGTCCTCCATTTGCCTACAAATTGAGCACTCATCTAAGTGATCAGGGGTTGGACTTTGATGAATTGTATGGAGATAATGTTAGTTTGAGAATTGAGACTATTGTAAGTTTCGTTATGCTACCAGAATGTCATGCTTATGATGTGATGTCTATGGAACGAACACTGGAGGGGTGACTTCGAATCAAGCTTCATGGTTGTAATTCTTCCTTCTATTCAATAAATTATTTACACTTTTTTCCATATGCTTATCTTGATATGTGATGCTTATATGTGTGAATGTATCTAATTCCATTTACTTGTAATCAATATATATTTTTCTTTGATTGGTTCTTTGTCTTCGATTGATGTTTATAGGTACTTCTCAAGCATGTTATGTACAGGAAGAGTGACAGGACCGATACAAAGGTGACAAGAGGAAAGTGAAAGTACAAGTAGGTCCTCTCATTCTCTTTGTCTTATCTATTTTTTATAGAAAAAGGTTAAAGTGCTTTAAACTATTGTTCTAGATATGGATACTTATCTAGGGAATTAGTATTTATCTATAGATACCAAATTCCTCCTAACAAATTGGTGACTCCGCTAGGGAACGATCACCATTTTAAGTAGCTTATCCACATCTTAGGTTATGTGAAGGGAATCACCCCATTCACCTTTATCCCTGTATGGATGAAGCCCAAAAAGTGTTAGATTACTGTCCTTATCCACAAAGTAGTTTGGCCACTTCCTTTGATTATAATCGACTGACAGGATGTTATCTTCCTTCTTATGTGCCTTTCCAGATCATAGTACAAGTTTGTAATATGATTTCACCTAGAACTATTACAGATGAAGGTTCATCTGTGAGTATCCTTTTATCCACTACTTGGCAAGTGCTCGGTTCGCTACCACTTGTGCCTTTTACCCAAAATTTGTTAGCTTTTAACAGAGGAACTAGTTAACCATTATGGATCCTTCCTCAGTTGCCTATTACTTTGGGAGGAAAAATTGTTTATCTTAATGTGATGGTAGTCCCAGGCCATTTAGATGAAAATTTACTTCTTGGGAATGACTATGTTTATGACATGGGAGCTATTGTTTCAACACTCTTTCGAGTGATGTGTTTCCCGCAAGAAGGCAGAATTTCACTATTGACCAGCTTTCATTTCTTGGTCTACATATGGCTTCCAGTCAACCATCGTCCTTAAATGGTCCTTTTGTCCCAATGGTATCTTCCCTGCCTCAGGTCAAATATGTGGCAACCCATTCCATGCCTACATCAATTGACGATCAATTCCATGATGTTGTGCATTATGTACTGAGGGCATTGGAAGCAGATCTCTCTAATGATCCCTTCCAGAGAATTATTCTCCCATCAGATGAGGACCTCTTGGAAGTCATGACCTCTTATGGGTCGTGACAAAGGAATATGAGGATAGTTCCTTTTCTTATGACAACCTCGTTAAATATGAAACAAGGAATATGAGGATAGTTCTATTATTGTGTCAACCTCATTAAAAAATGAAACAACGCCCTAAGCATAGTTCCCTGTCTTGTGTCAAGATCATTAAAAAAATGAAACAAGGATATGAGAATAGTTCATGGTATTGTGTCAACCTCGTTAAAAAACGAAACAAGGAATCTGAGCATAGTTCCTTGCCTTGTGTCAAGCTCATTAAAAAAATGAAACAAGGATATGAGGATAGTTCCTAATCTTGTGTCAACCTCGTTAAAAAATGAAACAAGGAATATGATGATAGTTCCTTGTCTTGTGTCAACCTCGTTAAAAAATGAAACAAGGAATTTTAGGATAGTTCTTCTACTATGTCAACCTCATTGAAAAATGAAACAGGTCCATGAGCATAGTTCCTTGCCTTGTGTCAAGCTCATTAAAAAATGAAACAAGGAATCTAAGCAGAGTTCCTTATCTTATGTCAAGCTCATTAAAAAATGAAACAAGGTCCCATGGAGCAAAGTTTTGAGTTGATTCTTTGAGTAGATCTCATAAAATCCTAGTCAAGTCTTTCACTTGATCTCGTAAATGAACCTTCATTCCATCCACCTGATAGCCACAAGTAGCCTACTTAGGTGAATGCAATGAAGCTTGGGGTGCATGCACCTAGAATCAAGTCATCATGTTGAGGGCATGTAAACTGAATCCCAAACATAGTTTTTTGGTTCAAGCTTGTGTAAAAATGACACTGAATTCAAACATAGTTCTTTGTTTTAAGCTTCTGTAAATTTTTTTGGAAATAATACTAAGAAGGCAGGGGGGTGAATCGGTATTAGCAATTTAACAATTTTTCATTTCCATAAACAAATTGATATATGCCACTTCTGTTAATTAAACCTGTGTATATACACAACTGTGTTTAGAGAGAACTGTGTATATCTTGCAGGCTTCTAATTTAGTTAGCTGGTCTTAATTGGTGTATTAGAACCATAAAACAGTAATCAAGTGAAATAAACAGTACAGGCAATCACACACATGAACAGAAGATATAAGGTGGAAACCTAATGTGGGTGAAAACCACCTGCTGCAATTCGTCTCTATCTTCTTTTAATAAGAAACTTCTTTTTACAATATTTCTATACTAGTGTAGTCTTATACCAGTACACAGGCTTCTACCTGCAGAAGGCTACAACCTTCTCTCATTCTCCATCTTCTCCTAGAAGGGAGCTACAACCCCCTTAGCTCTTGTACTAGTTGATGTACTAGTATGTAGGTGTTGACCTACAAAAAACTACAACCTTCTCTTTTCTTCTAGGGACCACGTTTCATAAATTTTCGGACTAGATCCATCAATAACGTCAATCAAACATCAAAAGTATATGCATCAACCAATCTCCTTTGCCCCAAACAAATCTAAATCAAACAATCACTTCTCTGAATGTTGTAACCAGAATACAGTAACAATAACCATAAACCAATCCTGAACCTAGAACACTGCAACAATAAGCAAAAGTAGCTAAAACATATTTTATGAGACGTATGCTACTTCAATATGTAGAACCTGCATGCAGACGTTGCTGTATTACAGTAAACCTATGTATACGTTGTCTTTTAATACCGAACTAGCGTGTATACACACCTTTTCTATGCCGAACATGCGTATAGATCTATAAAAGATAATCTACCCTATTCAATTATTCAGACATCAGTTATACCTAGATTATCATATTTATAGATCAAGTCATGTGCCATATATAATAGATCAAAATCACACAAAGATACTTCTCTTGAAGTCTTGAGATATTGACCCATCAATAGAACTTATCCTTATTTTAGCGCACAGGTTCCTCCTTGATTCAGATCCAGCTATGCACCATAACCCAATGACCAGTATTCTAGAGTTTGCTCTTCATAAGATATTCAATCCTTGAGTGTGCCTTTTCCTAATGATCTCCTTCCCCTTTTATAGTCTTAGGCCTTATTCAATACCATGGTCCAAAACCACTTAGAACCAATACTTGGGACCCAATACCTGGTTTCAACACTTCGAATGAGATACCATGGTCCAAATACCAAGGACTAAATACCATGGACTAAAAATAAGATTTCCCACATGTATGTGCTTTTCCTTGCATGAAAGTGCGTGCATATGTATATGCATCTTTTGATCAGCTATCCCATGTGTATATGCGACTTGGTTAAGTGGAACCTGCGTATATCTCCTTTTCCTTCATTCTGAGAGCCTGAACTGTGATCTGTCATCTAATTGAGTTGCCATCAAGGAAAAAACTTGTGTCATAGTGCCAAACCTGTGTCATAATGCCAACAATCTCCCCCAAACCTGTGTCATAATGCCAACAATCTCCCCCTTTGGACTTGATGGCAACCCCAAGTCACTTAAAGTCATTCTCCCCCTTTGTCATCAAGGGCAAAGGGTTATGCTCCCCCCGACTACATGTTGAAATCTCTGCTCTGCTGTGTTGTCCATGCTCCCCGTGACTGTAGGCAAGGTCTGCAAAAAGATGTTCTACAAGAAAGAACATGACTCTATACATCATAAATGACCTTCCTGTCACCAAATATTCATACATACATCCATCTCCAAACCAAGTGGGGATTGAATCATCCACCCAACCAAGTGGGGATACACCAAAAGTTTACACATGATAAAACAAGAACATTACATCATCCATCCTGGGCATAGTAGGGAAACCAAAATAGGCCATTATATGACCTTGATAATAAAATAAATACTTGACATAGAGACTAAATATCTAAGACAAGACTATGGTAGTCATCAACAACTAACATCAGCAACATCTGCCAATCATAACCTAGACCGGCAACCATGATCTCCCTCTGCAACTATTCCACCAAGATCTTCTAAGATAATGGCAACAATGCATTATTAGAAGTATATGCTCCCCCTAAACCTGTGCTAGATGGTCTCTGTCAGACCCATATCAAACTCTTTTCATCCTGATTCTGGCCCACTGTTTGTCTTCAAACTAACATATACGCGACTGTATCCATAGAAACCAGTGTATGTACATAGATAAACTTCATGAAACTCGCGTACAACCACTATTCACTGAACCAAATAAGTGTCAACAACAAGATGATGCATCAACTACTCCCAGATTCTGTCTGAGGTATTCAAATGTCTCTTTGGGCAGTGGTTTGGTGAATATATCAGCAACTTGTTCCTTGGAGGGGACATACTCCAATTTGACTTTTTGTTCAAGCACTTGTTCCCGGAGAAAATGATATTTGATAGGTATGTGCTTGGTCTTGGAATGCATGACAGGATTCTTTGAAATGTTGATGCACTTGTATTATCACATAGAATGGACATGGGTGGAGTACAGGTGATTTGAATGTCTTGCAGTGTTTGCATCATCCAAAGGAGTTGTGTGTAGCAAGATTCAGCAGCCACATATTCTGCTTCAGCTGTAGATAATGCAAGTGAACTTTGTTTCTTGCTGAACCAAGATACTAATTTGGAACCCATAAAGAATCCACCACCACTAATGATTTTTTTGTCATCCACACTTCCTGCCCAATCCGCATCTGTATATGCATGAAGTGTGAGATCTTTATCTCTAGGATACCATAAGCCATAGTTTTGTGTTCCTTGAAGATATTTGAAAATCCTTTTAACTGCATGAAGGTGTGCTTCTTTTGGATTTGCCTAGAATCTTCCAACTATTCCCACTACATGCATGATATCTGGTCAGGTACTTGTCAGATAGAGTAGACTAACAATCATGGATCTATAGGTTGGTTGATGTACCACTGCTGATTCATCATTTGCGCTAAGGATGCATCCTATTACCATAGGGGTACATACTGGTTTTGAATCTTCCATGCAATATTTCTTCAAGATCTACTTGAGGTACTTGGTTTGTGATAGAAAGATACCGTCTTTGTTTTGTTGGACTTGTAAACCAAGAAAATATGTGAGCTCACCAAGGAGGGACACTTCAAATTCTTTCTACATCACCAAGGCAAATTTTTGACTCATGGCTTCTTCATTGCTACCAAATATGATATCATCAACATACACAACAAGTATTAGCAATTTATCATTGTCAATTTTTAGATATAGATTGCTACCTATTGATCCTTTTGAAAAACCTTGTTGATGGAGGTATTTGTCTAGACGATAATACCAAGCCCTTAGAGCCTGTTTAAGACCATAGAGGGCCATTCTAAGTTTGCATACAAGTTTTGGATCATTTCCAAGGATGAATCCATCTGGTTGCTCAATATACACTTCTTCTTCTAAGTCTCCATTTAGAAAGGCAAATTTCACATCCATTTGATATACTTTGAACTTTTGAAAGCTAGAAAGAGCAAGGAACATTCTTATGGCTACAAGTCTAGCAACCGGTGAAAAAGTTTCTTCAAAGTCTATACCTTCTTGTTGAGCATACCCTTTACAAACAAGTCTAGCCTTGTTTCTAATAACATCTACATTTTCATTCAGCTTGTTTTTGAATATCCATTTGGTCCCTATGACATTCTTATCATTAGGTCTAGGAACCAATTCCCAAGTGTTATTCTTTTCAATCTGCTCAAGTTCTTCATTCATGGCCTTGACCCAACATTCATCTTTGCATGCTTCACTTACATTTCATGGTTCGATAGAGGAGAGCAATGCTAGATAACTTGAAGCTTCTATAATAGTTCTTCTTGTTTGAACACCTGCCTCCTTCTGCCCCAAAATTTGAGTCTCTGGATGATTCTTTTGTATGTACCTGGATGGAGTCTTTTCTTCAACCCTTATTTGTTCTTATGGTGCCTCATCGGTTTCTTCTTCATCATTAGTAGGATTTGAAGTTGAAGGATAGTCCTCTTCATCTTCAAAATATTCGGTTTTTATGTGCTTTGGATTGTTGCTTGCTTCATCAACCACCACATCAATAATTTCAACAATTTTTCCAAGTCTTTTATTGTAACACATATATCCTTTACTCCGGGAAGAGTAACCAAGGAGAATTCCTTCATCTGCTCTTGGTTCAAACTTGCCAAGATTTTCATCAGTCCTTTTTGACGTAACATTTTCTTCCAAAAACTTTGAATTATTTTATCGTAGGATTCTTACCATACCAAAGTTCATGAGGAGTTTGAGTGCTATTTACCTGGACATTTGTTTTGTTGAGAATAGTAATGACAACAAATGAAACTTCACCCCAGAAGGTTGCAGGAGTTCTAGACTCATCAAGCATAGCATGAGCCATTTATTGAACCATTCTGTTCATCCTTTCCACTACTCCATTTCGTTGAGGAGTCCTTGCAGTAGAGAATTCCATTCTTATTCCATGTTCTTCAAAAAAGTCAAAAAATTCATCCGAGGTAAATTCCCCTCCTCGATCAGACATAAGGAATCTGATTTTGCAATCTGAGTCATTTTCAACCAAGGCTTTGAAAGCTTTGAACTTTTCAAATGCTTCGTCTTTATGTTTCAGAAGTCCTATCCAACACATCCTGGAAAAGTTGTCAATGAACAATATAAAGTATCCTTCTCTACGAGGAGACTTTTTCCTTGATGGAGCACATAAATTAGTATGAACAATTTCAAGTGGCTTAGTAGCTGATACTTCGTTCTCAAGGAAATGTGTTATGCTTTTCTTACCAAACTGACATGATTTGCATATTGTATTGTTTGGAATTTTGATGTCAGGAAGATCCTGAACAGCCTAATATTTTCTTGCTTTCCTTATCTGAGGGAAGCTTAGATGCCCTAATCTTCTGTGCCATAGCCAGTGTTCATCATTCTTGCTTAGATACCATTATAGTTGTCCTCCCTTGAGTACATAAAAATTATTTGGAGTTCTTATGCCTGATCATTGTTTCTCCTGTATCAAGCTCACGAACAATACATCCATTTAATCGAAACACTACCTTGTTTCCTTGATCACACATTTGACTAACACTCAATCGATTATGCTTTAAACCATCAACATACATAACATTTCCAGCTTTGACCTTTTCTTTCAAAAGAAGAGAAACTTTACCTTTTATGAGTGCAGGGGTGTAATTTCCAAATGAGACCTTCCTTTCCTTTTCTAAGGCACTATATGGCTGAAGTTTTTTTTTATCACATGTCATATGTTTCGAGCATCCATTGTTGATGTACCACTAATTTTCTTGTCCTTCCACATATAAGGCTATACCACATCTTTCTAGTTGTGGCTCTTTCTTTATCCATGTTTTGGGACCCAATGAAGTTTTCTCCTTCTGAGATGTTTAACAAAACTTACTCCTGCATTCAGAATCTTCATGACCAAAGTTGTTACAAATAGAGAATTCTATTTCATTTTCAAGAGAAGAAAAGTTATCGTAGGTACTCTTCATGATCCCCATCACACTCCTTTGATTTCGTGCTTCTCGAGTCATGATGGTATTATAGGAAACACATTGAGCAGCTTTGTGTCCAAATTTATGACATGAGAAACATTGGCCATTAAAGAAATTCCTGGAACTATCAAATCTACCGACCAGATGATCATTGACATTCATTCTTGAGGCAAATTGAGAATGATTTACCTGCGGTTGGTTGTAGCTTCTGTTCATCCTTGAAGTAGATTGACCCTGATTTACTTGGTGATCTCTGTTCATCCTTGAAGTAGATTGACCTTGATTTACTTGGTGATCTGGTTTATGCCTTTGCTAATGATTGTCAACCTGTTCACTTCTCCTTGCTGCATCAAGATAACTTTTGGAGGTGGATGGCTTCTATGCTTGAGACGCTTCTTCAGTATATCCAAGACCTGTCTTGATTAGAGGAGAACGATGCACTTTTATAATCTCATCTAAAGTTTTAGATTCTTTAGCAAATCTAATATTAAGAGCTTTTTTTTTTCTCAATATCTTTTCTAAGTCCCACAATTTCACATTCTAACTTTTCATTATGTTTTTCTCTTTCAGCAAGTTGGAATGTCAGAGTGTCTATAGTCATACTTTTTTCTTCTAGACAAATTTTAAGTTTAGAAATTTCTTCATAGAGATCATCTTCATCTATAGCATCCAAGAAATCATCATCTTCAAAATCCATCAAGAGTCTATAATCATTACCATGTTCATCTTCATCACTATTTGAAATTCCATCACTGTTTGCATGTGTATAATAGCTCTTCTTACTTACGTTCTGTTTTTTGTTCCATTTAACTGGTTCCTTATCTTTATCAAGCTTATCTTTATGAGGACGTTTGGCTACATAGTGACTGACCCTTCCATAGGAAAAGCATTTGAAAGGCAGCTTACCTTTGAATCTTCTAGAACCCCATTGAAGGTTCTTGACAAAGTTTGATTCTTCCTCTCCTTCTGACGTATGTCCTGACTCATTGTATTCTCCTTTTCTTGAAGTTTTTAATGTGGTTTCTCTTATGTCTGGTGGAGCCCCTTTTCTCATTTTGAAAGTAGTTAGGATTCCATGCCGCTGTGACATGGTGATACTCTGAAGATTCTTCTTTTCTTCTATGGTAGAAACTTTTGATTCAAACTTGAAGACAAAGATCTTAACACCTTTTCAACTAAAGTAACTTATTTTATCTCTTCACCCAAGTTTTTCATGTGATTGACAATCTCATCTATACGTAAGAAATAATTAGCCACACTTTAATCATTGTGCATTTTGAGAGTTTCATTTTGAATTCTAAGAGATTGTAGTTTTGCATGTTCTACCTGATCATCTCCTTCATAACATAGAATGATCTTGTCCCATATTTCTTTAGCGGTTTTGATCTGCATAACCTTGATGAATTTTGATTGAGATAGAGTCCCCAATAGAGTATTGATAGCCTTTGCATTTGTTTCATACTGCTTTTTACCAGCCATATCTGTAGGAGTTGCTGATGGAAATTTGTATCCTCCTTCAACAATATCCCAAACTTCTGTAGTAAGAGATTGAAGATAGGTTGTGGTTCTTACCTTCCAATAGACGAAGTTGTTCGCATCAAAGATTGGTGGCCTGATGGATGCCTCTTTTTCGTAGTTGCTCATGATGATAGGTCTTCCTTCAAGTAATCAAGCTTCTTCTGAAGGACCTGCTCTGATACCAATTGTTGGAAATAATACTGAGAGGGGGGTGGGGGTTGAATCAGTATTAGAAATTTAAGAATTTTTCATTTCCATAAACAAATTGATATACACTACTTCTGTTAATTAAACCTACGTATATATGCAACTGTGTTTAGAGAAAACCATGTGTATCTTGTAGACTTCTAATTTAGTTAGCTAGTCTTAATCTGTGTATCAAAACCATAAAATAGTAATCAAGTGCAGTGAATGGTACATGCAATCACGCATATGAACACAAGATATAAGGTGGAAACCCAATGTGGGAGAAAACCACCTACTACAATTCGTCTCTATCTTCTTTTAATAAAAAACTTCTTTTTACAATATTTTTGTACTAGTGCAGTCTTATACCAGTATCCAGGCTTCTACCTGCAGAAGGTTACAACCTTCTCTCATCCTTCAGCTTCTCCTGGAAAGGAGCTACAACCCCCTTAGCTCTTGTACTGGTTGATGTACTAGTACGTAGGTGCTGACCTACAGAAGGCTACAACCTTCTCTTTTCTTCCAGGGACCATGTTTCATAAATTTTCAAACTGGATCCATCAATAACGTCAATCAAACATCAAAAGTATCTGCATCAATCAATCTCATTTGCACCAAACAAAACTAAATCAAACAATCACTTCTCTGAATATTGTAACTAGAATATAGTAACAGTAACCAAAAACCAATCCTGAACCCAGAACACTGCAACAATAAATAGAAGTAGCTAAAACATATTTTATGAGACGTACGCTACTTCAATATGTAGAACATGTGTGCATACACTACTGTATTACACCAAACTTGCGTATACGTTGTTTTGTAATACCAAACCAGCGTGTATATGCACCTTTGCTATGCTGAACCTACGTACAAATCTATAAAAGATAATCTACCCTTTTCAATTATTCAGACATCAGTTATACCCAGATTATCATATTTATAGATCAAGACATGCGCCATATATAACAGATCAAAATCACAAAAAGATACTTCTCTTCCAGTCTTGAGATCTTAACCCATCAAAAGAACTTATCCTTCTTCTAGCGCTCAGGTTCCTCCTTGATTCAGATCCAGCTATGCACCATAACCCAATGACCAGTATTCTAGATCTTGCTCATCATAAGATATTCAATCCTTGAGTGTGCCTTTGCCTAATGATCTCCTTCCCCTTTTATAGCCTTAGGCCTTACGCAATACCATGGTCCAAAACCACTTAGAACCAATACTTGGGACCCAATATCTTGGTTCAACGCTTTGGACAAGATACCATGGTCCAAAACCATAGGTCCAAATACCAAGGACTAAATTCCATGGACTAAAAATAAGTTTTCCCACATGTAAGCGCTTTTCCTTGCATGAAAGTGCATGCATATATATATATGCATCTTTTGATAAGCTATCCCACATGTATCCCCACGTGTATACATGACTTGGTTAAGTGGAACCTGCGTACATCTCTTTTTCCTTCATTTGAGAGCCTGAACTATGATCTGTCATCTAAGTGAGTTGCCATCAAGGACAACACCTGTGTCATAGTGCCAAACCTGTGTCATAATGCCAAAAAAAATGAAATTGAATCCAAGCATAGTTTTTCATTTCAAGCTTGTGTAAACATGAAACTGAATCCAAGCATAGTTTTTCCTTTCAAGCTTGTATAAAAATGAAACTGAATCCAAGGATAGTTCCATATGGTTCAAGCTTGTGTAAAAATGAACCCATCTCCATTTTAACCCTCGTGATTGCCATTCTATCAACATTTTCCATCATATGAGCCTTGGTTTTTCTCCTTTCATCCTGACTATCTACTTGGACGATCATACACTTTCACTTGGTTGTTTTATCCCTTTTGAGGAATAGTTGTAATGAGTGGTCTCATTAGCCATCCTCTTCACATAAATGAACATGTTTTGAGAAGTTCCAACATCATCGGAACTAGTTTCTATCCTAGACACCACTCATTCCTCTAAGTGGAGTCCTTTTTAAGCTCTTTTCAGACTCAAAATATGAAAATAGTTTCAAGCACTTGTCCTTTTAAGCTCGTTGACGGATGGAAAATGACATCTACTCAGTATAATTTTAACCCTTTTTCAGGTTGAGATAGATTATTTACGAAAAAGGAATACGTTTTCCGAACATGGTCAATAGGTTCTCTCTTGTATTTTTTTACACCTTTTCGGACATGAGAGAAAAATTTACGAGAAAGAACTTGTGGAGTTTTGAAACTCTCTAAACATGAAAAGGACCGAGTTATCATTATCATTAGACTCATTAAAACATCAAATAGCGACAAACTTGTCCATCATGAGAAGACTGAGTTTCACCTTCAATAGACTCGTTAAAACATCACATAGCGATGGATTCACCAAAAGGGTGGAATTATACAACAAGATTGATAAAAAATAAAGAGGCACTGGTCAGCAATGACTAGGAAAAATGGGAAAAGTGGTAAACCACTTTATAGCATCAGGTCACTCTTGAACATGACACTTTCACTTCATCATTGTGACTACATGGGTTGGGTTATCTACTTGATGGTAATCATACCTTGGTCTATCATACCATCCATTACTTTTGTTTTGGGTCAATGTGGCCAATTAATTTAGTTTCGCTGACATGTTCAATAGAATTCATTCAGTTATAATTCATCCTTTGCAATACTCATAAACCTTCATTTTCATGATCGCCATTACTGAAGCTTCTATTGTTAGTTAAATTCCATCTCTAAAATCATTACACTTGTTTCGCTTCGTTGATGTGGGATACATCAAGGCCCTCTTGCGATGAGGCACTTCTTGTCGACATCAACACATTATCCAAGAAGTTGACTTAGAAACACCCTTTCAGTACCTTGAGGCTTGCATACATCAATGGTAGGTTTCTCGCTTCCAGCAATAGGTCGACATCACTGGCCTTTGACCGAAAGTCTTTTTATGTTGTTCGACATCAGAATATCTATTCACACCATGAAAAATGTATTGTAATACATTGAGGATTATTATCATTATCAGTGATTTCTCTCGCGTTCATTAACAACTTACATCATTGGCTGGTAATCATATAGTGTCTTCCCATGTTCAACTTCTGATCACATATTCTCATGGTTAGACTTGTACTTGAGCGAACAATTGAATGAGATAAAACCCCAGATCTAGTTTCATCCATCCGGGTTTTGATTTCAAGAAATGTACCAAATCATCCATACAATGGCTTTACATTGATAGCCATCCTATCATGGGTGTATATCTGTAGATGACTATCTATGTCCTTGTAATGAAAGTTTATATGTTGAGCATGGGTATGCCTTTCCTGAGTGATTCATGAGAAAAAAACAAAATATCATGATCTTATGTATTGTAATTGATGCAGGTCACCATCCACTTCGGAAGCTCCTCATCACATCATAAAGCATTTCACTCGACATTAACATTTTTTGAGTTCATTCTTTAGGGGGCAGCTGTTACAGATCCATTAGGGCACATCACTCCCATCATCCAGATAAATACTATTAGTGATCATCAAACCCTAATTCAGTTGCTACATGCCCTAGACAAGTCAACACTTTCAATGCCTCCTTCCCTAACAGTGTCATGGCTTGAAGACATCCTGAAATGACTCCTAGAGGGACCAAGGTAGGTATGCCCATGCAAGTGTGTTCTGTAGAGCACTTAGGCCCATGCAAGGGTGCACTGCAGAGAAATTAGGCCCACTTTGACCTGTGCTAGGCAAGATTGAGTGAAATCTTCATAGGGTTCTAGGAATATTCTTATATTCTGGATCCTTCTAGAAGATTCCCAATCTTATCATATCCTATGAGCTCGAAAATGAATGAGGAATGAGTTAAGATACCTCTTATCCTCTCATCCCTTCCTCCATGGAACTAATTCTAAGTATGGAAGGCCATTCAATACCTCATTGATGACAAAACCTCCTCCATTTGCCTATAAATTGAGCACTCATCTAAGTGATCAGGGGCTAGAATTTGATGAATTATAAGGAGATAATGCTAGTATGAGAATTGAGACTATTGTAAGTGTCGTTATGCTACCGAAATTTCATTCTTATGATGTGATGCAGATGTAACCAAAGCTAGAGGAGTGACATTGAATCAGGCTTCATGGTTGTAATTCTTCCTGCTATTCAATAAACTATTTACACCTTTTTCCATATGCTTATCTTCATATTTGATTCTTATATGTGTGAATGTATCTGATTCCATTTACTTGTAATCAATAGATCTTTTGCATTGATTGGTCTTTGTCCTCTGTTTATGTTTATGTTGGGTGTGGAGCATGATTATTTAGAGCTCTTTGTTTCAGCCGGATGTATATCCCAGGAAGATTGTACACTCGTCTACACAGGGGGGTGTGTGGGGGACTTGTCCCCTCCGTGGGTGTCCGTGGGGGCTAATCCCCCTGTCTGGGTGTTCTGGGGGCCAGCGGTCCCCCAGTGGTGGTTTCGGGGGTAGCACCCCCGAAGCTAAAAACATATGTAAACTTTCCTTATAAAAGTATAGTAATTTTTAGTCAATGTGGGGTATTCATTAGGCATATGATCTGATGGTAGAATTTATGTTTAGCTTAGGGCTTTTTTCCCTAGAAGGAAACCCCTCTCTTTGTGTTGTATTGAGGTTGTGATATATGTGTGTATACTCAAAGTGAGAAATAGAGAGGTGAGACTATGAGAGAAAACAGAGGATATTACAATGGATCTGCTGTAGGTTGTGTCTCTTCATTTTGCTAGATAATAGAAAGGAAGGATTAGTTGTTTGAGGTGGACGTAGCCCAAACTAGGTGAACCACGTATACCTATGTCTCTCTGGTTTTTTGTGTTTGTGTTTTTCTACATATTATATGTCTTGCATTTCTCTGTCATATATAATTTTTCTAACAGTTTATAGGTACTTCTCAAGTGTGTTAGGTATGAGAAGGAGTGGCAGGATCGATACAAAGGAGACAAAAGGAAAGTGAAAGTACAAGTAGGTCCTCTCATCCTCTTTGTCTTATCTATTGTTTATAGAAAAATGTTAAAGTGCTTTAAACTATTGTTCTAGATATGGCTACTTATCTAGGGAATTAGTATTTGTCCATAGACACCAAATTCTTCATAACAAATCCTTCATATTTAGCCATATTATCTTGAATCCTTTCCATTACATTGTAATTCTCATGAAAATTAAACTCTAGTAGTGAACAAACTCTATTAAGCTTTGGCATGGTAAGGCAATCTAGCATGAGCTTGTTTATTGATTAGATGTCATGTCCACATCAACGCATGACCATTCATGTGGTTAAATGTAGTTTTTAATGATCCTCTTTGTCGCCCTTGTGGTCGTATGCAAGGGGGAAATTAATAACTTCTATTTTGTCGTTGGTCACATGGTTAGTTATCATATTCTCATTGCATCAAGGTCAAGAGTATACACTAATTATTACAACATACTATTAAAAATTTCTGACATGTGCATCTGACCATTGGCTTCAAATATATGTTGGCATGTTGGTGTGGTACCCATCTTAATGGCACCTAAGTTATATTATTAAAAAATTTTAAATCCATATTGTACATATGTGGTGATCATTGGTCGGATGGTAGGACCCTTTATTTTTTATAATTTTCAATACTCGTGTGTCTGTGTCCCTTGTGGACTTTGGAACAAATTTTGAATATTTTAATTACATATATACTTGTTTTTCACTTTAGTTATCTCCAAGAGTATGACATAAACTATTTTTTGAATATAAACTCATATATTTTACACCACATAGGCTGGTTAAAAAATTTAGGCTAGGGTGTAAAAATATTATAGCCAGTAATCATAACAAGTTACCAATACTATCAGTATGAGAAAAAAAATTGTATATGGATAATATCAACACCATCAAGAGTGATGATAGTCACATGAGAGGAGATATATTTTTCTGTATGTTGACAACATAATTGTACCATTCAATTTTTTAAATACAACATAACCATAAGAGATAATCATAAATTTGGAACCAAAAATGTGTTAATTTCATTGAAATAAGTAGCCTCTTTGAACCATTTATGTATTGTAGACGTAGCCATATATAAGACAATATAAATCTTGCTTGTATCACCAAGTATCTCAATGAAAAATAAATTATTTTAGTGATATTAGACACTACTCATTTCTCCTAAGGACCCCACCTACATATCTAGGATCTCAATTAATTTTATAGGTATTAGATCTTTCTTAGGAGGAGGGATCGTTTTATTGGTGCAATGGTGTTACACTAAAAAATGTCACCATGACTACTTACAGTTAGTATGGCTCAAATCAACAGTCATGCTACCCTCTTAGGCAAGTCTTATGCCTCTGCTATCCATCTCAAACTCAAAGAAGAGAGAAAGTCTTGTAAAAAATGTGTTTATCTCTGGGGTCGCAGGTTCTCTCTAGCCTTACCTGCGGGGACGCTCACAATGTTCACAAAAGTTGCGTCCATGGACGCTCTGTATGTTAAGGGACAGGTGCGTCCTTCTGTAAAAGGCAAAATGCGCGAGTTTCATCTTAAAAAAGTTACTTGTGGTTACTTCTAGAACTTTCTAGAGGTCGGTTTGATGAAATGGATGCGCCTCCAGTTGGTTCATGTATCCCTATTAAGGAGGAACTTATCCCATCAATAAGGGAGCTATCCCACCCAAAGAGGGGGATTATCCCATTGATGGTGGACCTGAATAACCTCTTTACAGCACTATAAATAAAGACATTGACCCAGAGGGAGGGGAGGTTGGAGCCATACATTTTCTTTGGGTAAATGCTGCAGGAATTAGGACTCCCATTTAGAACCTTGTGAGGAGAGATTGTCTTTGCTTGATTCTACTTGGAAGTGGGTGAGCTTTGTCAAAGTAGAGGAAAACCCTTGATGGACCCTGGGAGGAACTTGCACAACACCAAGGCCAGGTTGTAAGAGTTTCTTTGTTTCGTTATTAATACAAATTGGTTTATTTTTCTCAATAGCTTGTGTTAATGAGTTATTTCATGTGTTCCTTGGTCTGCATGTTGAATATATGTTTTATTATATGAAATGCAAGTGCTTGGTAATTGTTTGATTGTTTGTGGTTGCAGGAATTGACATGAAGGAGGAGCTCATCCGGATCGGCAAGGACGGACCACAACAACAGCATTTTGGAATAAGGTAAGCCTAAACACTTGTAGTTTTCATGTTGTAAAAGGTATATTTAGAGAAAGATCACTCCATTTTGTCTTGTTTGTCGCTAGAGAGTTTAGACTCCTAGGGAGGTCAGTTGTGTCCGCACAAACGACTTTTTCCGCCACGACAAATTGGCGACTCCGCTGGGGAATCCATTAATGAGAAAGTCTTTTCCTTTGTGTGAACTTTGCTCTGAGAAAATCATTTTTATTTTCTGGTTTTTGACTGTGAGAATTAGTATTTGGGTGGCTTAGCTTTAGATTTAGTTAGATTTGGTTTTTCTTAACTTTTCCAGAAGGACGCACCCTCTGAGTACTGCACAGTGCGTCTTTGGACGCGCTGTTGCCGTTTGCACAGAGCGGGCCCGCACCTGTTATAACGGGTTGCCTGCGTCTTCCTGTAAAATTTAGGAAAATTCCATTTTTTTCTTTAATTGCTTTTAGATTTTGATTTTTCTTAGTGTTTTCTGCCCAGATCCTTTAGTACCCTGTCAAAAATTTTCACCTGAACTTGTTTTGTGAGCTTTGAGTGTTTTAGTGGATTTCAACGAAGTTTAGGCCTAGGGTTTGATTTTTGGATAGGTCCTGTAGTGACTTTGACGGTAGAAAGTTGTCCAGCCTTAGATCTCTCTGGTTAGTCAGCCTTCTTAGAAGTCGGGCCTGTCGTAAAGTCTCCTTGTGTGAGCAGCTTGCCATTTAAGTTGTTTTGGGTCAAATTTCGAATTACTTGTTTATTAAGTGTTGATTTCCATTTTACAAAAGAACAAAAAGATTAGAGTTTTGTTTTGACTAGTTGTTGGTTCTGCAATAAGCTAGTCCTTGATTTGATTGTGATCAAGTAAAACACCTTAGAATAATCATTGTTGGTTTTGGCCTCGTTAAGATTGCTTAGAGTAAATTTACCTTTTAGTTTGCTTATGAGTGAATTTTCGTAGATTTTAATAGTTGTTAAGATTGATTTTTGGTTATATTAGATTTATTTGCTTTATTAAAAGAAAAATACAAAAACATCTTCTTTAAAAGTCTTGTTTCAAGTAGCTTTTTGTTTTTGAAAGAAGAAAAGAGTTTTTTCGTGCATGTAAAGAGCGGTCATGTTTTTATGCTTGGAAAAGACAAACGAATTGTTTCTTTGATTGTCTTCAATTAAGAAGTTGCTTTTATAAAGATTGCATTCTCTCAACTTTTTAGTTAAGCAATTCATCGAAAAAGTAAAGTAGTGGGTAAATCATCCTAGGTGCATTTTGTAGTGGTTTCGAGTCGAGTCAACACACCACTGGTTTCACTTCCATCACCTTTTGACTTAAGAAACAACCTTAAAAGTAACGCTTAAATTAAAATCAATCTAGTAATTTTTATTTTTCTAGGGCTCTGAAACACCAACATAGCTTAGGCTAGGGTCTTGGAGTAGGTGAGTACTTAACTCTCCAAGACTACAAAACCAAACAGATAGTTTATCTTGCGTAGATTAAATCCAATTGTTTCAGTTACACTCTGGGAAAGCTCCTCTTAAAGGAGAAGCACGAGCTCGTGTCCGAACCAGTGAGGGGATCATTTCCCCCTCGTTGGGAACGACGCCAGACAGTACGTATTACAAACGGTAAACCTCGGATTAACCATTGTCGAGGAGCCAGGGGTCACTTATCGGTAAACCTTGGATTATTGTCAAGGAGCCGGTAAGGGGATTGAGCTTGTTACTCTGCCCTTGCGTGCTGTCGGAGTTTAGACTGTTCCCCCAGGTGTAATTGTTGTGATTGGTAACTTTAGTGACCATAATCTTTAGGGTTCTATCGAGGTGACGGTGGAGGGAAGGTCCCACTGTACCTGGAGCAGACGTCGGTTATACTCACTTGGATTTTCCGGGGGGTTCACTTCACTTCGAGACGGTTAAAGTGGAGGAACTTGTGCCGGTCTATTCATTAAGCAGGTTGCCGGGGTAACTGTTCCACCCGCCATTTCTGTACTGAATCCTGCGAGGTTGGGCCTAATCACCAACTAGCGCTTTTGGTCCGGAAGACTACTGTTTGTGTTTGGTTTGACGCTCTAGATTCTTTAGGCGTGTGCTTCAAATTTGTTTGCTTCTTTAGAAGACTTTAGGTGGTTTGATTTGAAATTTTTTACTTTGTTTTCGTGTGTTGTAGTTAAAAATCTTTAATTGTGGCGGAATTACCGAGACAGTCCCGTCGACTTCGGGGCAAGTCTCCTGAGATTGTTACCGGAATAGATTTGTTAAGAAAACTCCGTAAATCGCGGGGTGAATCTCTTGAAGACATTCCGGGTCAGTACGAAGGGTTAAAGGTCCTTGTAACTCCTCCTAGTGACAGTAGAGTAGGTTCACCTGAAGAAGGAGAATCTTCCTTGGTAGTCCATCCAGATTACCAAAGTTTAGAAACAGGTTACAATCCCGAAACTGTTACAGTTTCCGAGCTTGCTGGTAGTTTTTCATCTGCCAGTGAAACAGGCGAAGAACCTGAAATTTCCGAACCTGTTACTCCAACTTCTAGTGTCCCTGATTCACCGAGAATAGAAAGAATTATCACCGAAAATCTACCTTCTGGTTTGATTGCTATAGAAGAACTTGCTCCAGAAGAAGATATAGGTGTCTCTCACCTTGAAAGTCAACTTACTATTGATCTAAGGGAGCGTGAATCCATCTTTTACAGTCCTCCTAGAAGTACTTCTTGGTACCTTGCGTTAACCAATTTTTTAGACAACTCAGTAGGTTTTTCTACACCTCGTACTCCTTTTCCACCTGGAGGTATTTATACTCCTGTAAATATGTCTGGTCAGTCGTCCGTGTTTACTCAAAGTTCTGAATCTTTTTTACACGGTGGTCCTTCTGTTCCCACTGGGTATCAGTCACTTTCTGGTACCTTTGCGGGGGCATCTCCTCAACCCGTTGATCATGGGTTATTTGCTGGAAACAGTGGTAATATACCATTGGGTGTAGGAGACATTTACATGATGTCAGGTTCAGTTCCCGTTTCCCAACCTCAAGGTGGCCAATTACCGCCTGGGGGGCAACCGCAGTTAACCCCTGGGGGGCAACCTCAAGGTACACAAATCGTGTCTGGGGGGCAACCTCAAAGTCAGTATGTACCTATGGTGCAATACGTGCCTCAAGGTCAACCTCAGCCTCAATATGTACCCCAAGGTCAACCTCAGTATCAATATCAACCTCAAGGATGGCAACCCCAAGGATGGCAACCTCAAGGGTATCAACCCCAAGGTTATCAACCTCAAGGGTACCAACCTCAAGGTCAAGGTCAACCCCAGTATCAGTATTTACCTCAAGGTTATCAACCTCAAGGTCAATACTCAAGTCAAGGTTATCAACCGCCTCAAGGTCAGTCATATGTTCCGAGTATGGGAACTGCACCTTACAATTATCAATCCTACCCTCAATCTGGTTATGGATCTCAGTATCCTCAACCTGTCACGGGTCAGTACCCTGGAATGTTAGTGTGGGATCCATCACAGGGTCAACAGGTGTTGCAGCCAAGTGTACAGATGATTCCTCAAGCTGGACAACCCGTAGTTTCTGGTCCAACCCAGCAACCGCAACCTGTCCAGCCAAATGTTCAAACTTCTGTAGCTTCGGTAGTTACTCAGCCATCAATTGAACCTAGTACTCCATCTCAAACGGCTGCTGCAACTACCGCTACATCTACCATACTTACTTCTGGAGTATCGACGGCTCCAGTTTCTACTGTCCCTGTTACCACACCTCAGACATCTTTACCGTTGTCTGGATCTACGATTCAAACCACGGTCCAGATGCCTGTAGGTCAGCCTGGTATAAGTACGGTTGTCACTACTCAACCTCAATTTGTTCAACCTCCGTACCAGGGACAGTACCAACATGGGCAAGCTGTCCAACAACCTGTTTACCAGTATCAACCATATCCTGGGTACACTTATCAACAACCTCAACAACCCCAGTACGGTCCGGTTAATCCTGGTTTTCCAGGAGGATATAATATCCCAAATGCGACTCCTGTTCCTAGTTATCCTGGATATCCTCCTCCTGGGGCTGGTATTGTGACCCAGAGTTTTAGAGATCCTAACCGGCAGTTACCGTTTATTGCAACTTTGGATTTACCCGACTTGACGCGCCTAACGAACGATCCAATTCAATATCTTCAGTTCTGGCCGCCAATGCCAAATAAGTTGCCCAGCGATATACCCAAGTTCGAAGGTAAGTCTGGAGAGGATCCATCCAATCATGTGATGACTTACCACCTCTGGTGTGCTTCGAATTCTATCTCAGATGATTCCATCCGCTTACGTCTTTTCCAGCGTACACTCATTGGTCTCGCGGCCAAGTGGTACATTGAGTTACCACGGGCCTCTTTTTACAACTTTAGCCAGTTAGCTACCTCGTTCTTAACTCACTTTCAGTTGCCGGTCAGATACGATAACGGCACGGAGTTATTAACTTCACTAAAACAATCGACGTCCACGTATATTTCTGATCACATTCATGAGTCGAGACGTCGAAGGAGATTAGTGAAAGTTTTTATCCCGGACCAAATCTTAGCTGAATGGTTTGTCAAATCATTATTACCGAAGACTACTGAAGATGTAGCTAAGGCCGGAGTAGTTACTGAGGAGCAAGTCATTGCTCAGGCACAATACCTTGACTTAGTTTACACTCAGTCGGGTACGTTACACGAGAAGATTCCGGATCTTCCAAAGTCGAATCAAATCGCTGCTGCTCCTTCGGGATCTCATGCCGCTGATGGTATGATTGGTATCGTGACTACGAAGAGCAAGAAGAAGTCTTCCAAGGCTTCAACTACTCCAATTATCACTTTGCCTGATTCTCCGACAGGAGAGTCTTCTCCTGAACTCACCGCCGACATTCACGCTGTAGAGTCATCTACGGCCAAACCAAAAAACGGTGGAAAGAAGAAAGGAAAGAAGAAGGCTAAAGCAGACAAGGCTCCAAAGGAGAAAACTAAAAAGTCGGAAACCAATGACGAAAAACGCAAACCTCGATATCCTTGTCTTATTTGTGAAGAGGATCATTTTACGAGAGATTGCCCTCATCGGGCCGAGGTTGTAAAAATAGTCAAAGGTTCTCCCACTCCTGCTGTGTTAAAGAATCCATTTCCAGAGCAGGAGAATAAGATGATAGGTTCTTCTTCGAATGCCAGTGAAGAACCCATTTTGATGATGTCTCATGTGAGGATTGCGACTCGATCGCAAGATTATGGTAGTAAGGCTCCTGTTGATGGTAAGGAAGCAGAATCTTCTCACTCTAACCCATCAACCTCAGCTCCTGGTTCCGATCCACTACAGATCGAAAAACCTAACCCAGACTTAGTGATTAAGCCACCCGCCAAGGGTGTACTTCGAAGGTCTGCTTTCAATCCACATGCGAGAGCAGCCCAGAATTACAACATTGTTGAGGACTTAGCTGTTTCACCTTCAGCAATGTCGGCACTCGAAGTGCTGCAATCATGCCCAGCACAACGGAAATTGCTTTTGTCGGCTATCGGAGCTGTTGATGTTCAGGACCCGAACCTAATGATCTTTGATCTAGAAAATAGTACACCACGTCTCCCCCATCAAATGGCTTTCCAAATTCCAGTGACAGTCAAAAACAGGCCTATTCATCGGACTGTGATTGATGAGGGAGCTTCTACGTGTATTATGTCGATTCAATGTTGGAGATCGCTTGGTTCTCCTTCATTGAACCAATCCCCCACCATCCTTAAGGCCTTTGATGGCCTTGGGTTCCGTCCATTTGGTATTCTACAAGAATTGCCTATAGGGGTTGAAGGTAAAACCGTTAGTCTGGATGTGGAAGTGGTTGATGCCCCTCTAGACTACAACCTTCTTTTGGGTCGAAGTTGGTCATATGCTATGACAGCGGTCGTTTCATCGGTCTTCAGAGTAATTAAGATTCCACATAACGGTAAGATCGTGACTATTGATCAGCTGACATACTTTTCATCCGACCCAGCCTCTTCAGAGAGTATCCAGCATGTTGGTAAGACGACAATCCCTTATAGGGACGTTGGTGTAGGTTTAGTTAAAGATTCCGGTTTACTGGGAACTTTTCCTCTCCCTCCACTCAGCGCAGATCCTTCGTTTGCAACCATTCATATGATTACATCAGAAAACATTATTTATGATGATCCTTGGTTCGTCCCATCTGACTCTGAGATAGACTCACTCGGTAATGCTATGCCTTTGAGTCCATATGAAATTGCTTATGAAGCTCTCATGTCTTTTACCGACTTTCATTCAACCGAAGTCGACCAAATGAATGTGGTCAGTGAAGAGTCACTTTTCACCTCACCCTTAGAACGGATAACGTTTCCCGAAGTCGTGTCATCTGACGAACAACTTCGCGAAATCCTAAGTGTAGATGATCTACCATGGGAGGATCTCCATCACAGATCTTCGTTTTTACCTAAGGATGATGCATTTGAAAATGATTTTTCATCTATCTTTACCGCTGAATATGTCAAAGACGCTCAGGATCCAACGAAACATTCTGATTCAGAGTTGAATTTAGGGAATATTTCTCGTACTATTCCCATTGATATTTCAGTGAAGCCCGGAATCGAGGAAAACATTCATATAGGTGCCGCATGTACTGAAGAAGAAATCCAAACTTACAAGGCCCTATTCCAAGAATTTCGCGACGTGTTTGCCTGGTCTTACGAGGAAATGCCGGGAATTGATCCTGCCATTGTTGTTCATGAAATAAAGACCTACCCGGATGCTAAACCCGTCCGGCAACGGTTGCGTCAAATTCACCCTCGAAAAGCGGCTGTGATTAAAGCAGAAGTCGAAAAGCTGTTGAAAGCAGGTTTCATTTATCCGATCCCGTTAACGGATTGGGTATCGAATATTGTTCCAGTCAATAAGAAACAAGGAACAATAAGAATCTGTATCGACTATAGGGATATAAATCGAGCTTGTCCAAAAGACAACTATCCTACGCCTTATATCGATCAAATTATTGATGATTGTGCCGGAAGTGAAATGTTTTCCTTCATGGATGGTTTCTCGGGCTATAATCAAATCAATATTCTACCTGCCGACCAACCAAAAACGGCATTCATTTGTCCATGGGGGACATTTGCTTATTGCAAATTACCTTTTGGGCTTAAGAATGCCGGCGCTACTTTTCAACGGGCGATGTCTTATGCATTTCATGACATCAAGCACATTGTGCAACCCTATCTCGATGATTTGCCTGCTCATTCTTTACATCGAGCTGATCACCTTTTCCACCTACGAGCAATCTTTATGAGGTGTAGGCATTATCAAATTCGGTTGAATCCCCACAAGTGTGTTTTCTGTATAGAAACAGGTCGATTGCTGGGATTTGTTGTTTCAAAAGCCGGCATTCGCGTCGATCCCTCGAAAGTCGAGGCTATCATCAAATTGCCTCCTCCTTCGAGTTTGCGCCAACTCCAAAGTTTGCAAGGGAAAGCGAACTTTTTACGCAGATTCATCCCAAACTACGCCGAGGTCACTAAAGGTTTTACACGGTTGTTGAAACAGAACACACAATTCTTTTGGGACGAGATTGCCCAACAATCTTTTGATGCACTTAAACACGCGTTGACCCATGCACCGTTATTGCATCCTCCCAACTACAACCAGGACTACTTCTTATACCTTGCAGCTTCGCATTCCACCATTGGAATGGTGTTAGTTCAAGAAGATGAATTCGGAGCGGAGCATGTGATATATTATCTTAGTAGGACCTTGAATCCCACTGAGCTAAAATATTCGCATGTGGAGAAATTGGCCCTGGCAGCCGTTCAAGCTGTCCAGCGTTTTCGTCACTACATTCTTCTCCGCAAAACTACAGTTATTTCGGATTGCAACCCTATGATTTATATTTTGACAAAACAACTGCTAGGGGGCAAGTACTCTAAATGGATTGTCATCCTGCAAGAGTTCGACTTGGAGTTCGAGAAGTCCAAGTCTAAGAAATCCTTAGTTTTTGCGGAATTGATGTGTGATTTCCCGAGTGCTGACACAGAGACTGTGGCAGAGGAGTCCATTGCGGACGAATCTTTGTTTCTTATCAGTACTGTAGATCCGTGGTACGGGGATATAATCATTTATCTCCAAACCCAAACCTTTCGGCCTGAAGCTTCCAAAGCGGAACGTCGAAAAATTCGGTTTCAATCCCAGCCATACAAAATTATTGGAGATACACTTTATTCGCGGGGGGCAGACTTAGTTTTTCGACGTTGTTTAACTCACGAAGAGGCTGAGAGGGTTTTGAATGATTGTCACTCTGGAGCATGTGGCGGTCATATGTCTGGGTATGCCACAGCTCAGAAGGTGTTGCGCGCTGGCTATTTCTGGCCGTCTATGTTTAAGGATTGTATCATTGCAGTCAGGAAGTGCCACAACTGTCAAGTGTTTGATCGCAAGATGCGCGCTCCACCTGCTCCTCTCCACCCTATAATTGTCGTTGGTCCATTCGCCAAATGGGGTATCGACTTTATTACTTGTAACCCTCACTCGGCCGGGGGGCATGCGTATATCATCCTTGCGGTTGATTATTTTACTAAGTGGGCCGAGGCGATGCCTACATTCGACGCAAGCGGCAAAACAGCTGCAGTTTTCGTATTCAATCATATCATAACTAGGTTTGGTGTCCCACAAGCAATCATTACTGACCATGGGAGCCATTTTCGAAACGTAATGATGACTGAGCTTACAAGCCAGCTTGGTTTGCGCCACGATAGCTCTACTCCTTATTATCCGCAAGCCAACGGTTTGGTTGAGTCTATCAACAAAGTTCTAGTTATCATGATCCGACGAACCATTGGTGTTCATCGGTCGAATTGGCACAACATGTTATTTTCAGCGCTATGGGCATACCGAACCTCAGTGAAAAATTCAACAGGGTTCACTCCTTTCCAGCTAGTTTATGGCTTAGAAGCTGTGTTACCCATTGAATGCGAAATCCCATCACTTCAAATGGCTGTCGAATTACTTCCAGCTACTTCCGAAGAGGAGAAACGTTTATTGTACTTGGCTAAATTAGATGAGACTCGACGTGACGCTACATTGGCAATCGAGACTCACGCGAAACGAATGAAAGCTCAGTATGATAAAAATGTAACCCCTCGAAGTTTTTCGGAAGGAGACCTAGTACTATTATATGATCAAGCTAACGATAAGCTAGGTGCTGGAAAATTCGTTCCCATGTGGCATGGGCCCTACATTGTAAAGCGAAAGCTAGCAAAAGGGGCTTATGAGCTAGTTGACTTTGATGGGGACTCTTTGGGTAAACCCAGAAATGGACTTTACCTAAAGAGGTATTATGCTTAAATGATGGGTATGGAGAAATTTTTAGATAGGTTAGATTTTCTTTCTAGCTAGCAAGTGTGTTAGTTTAGTCAGTGTGCTTAGCTTAGAGAGTGTGGTTTTTCGTCGTTATTCTGGCTTATCTTGGTTTCACTCTTGATATTGCAGATGTCGACGCCTCTCCAAACATACATTGGATTTGCTGATGGTGCTTGTCTTAGTACACGGAACATCTCTTCCGCAGCTTGGGTTATCTATTCGCCCTCTAACGAGTTAGTTTCTATGCATGGGGTAAGCCTCGGTCAAACAACGAACAACATTGCAGAATACAGTGCAGTGATTGAATTATTATCCGAATCTATTTCATTTGGAATTCGACGTTTGATAGTGAGGTTAGATTCTGAACTTGTTGTATTACAGCTTAATAGAGTTTATGCCATTAGGAATCCTGTGTTATTAAGGTTGTTTTTGAGAGTGCATCTCTTGGAACGTGAATTTGATTACATTGAATATCAACATATTCCAAGGTCTTTGAATACATTAGCAGATGCAATTGCTTCTCGAATGTTGGACAGACATTTACGATAATCATGCAAGTAAATTTAAAAAACATTTCATCACATATGTTAAACAAGATAAGCCGGTAATAGTGATATATATAGATAGAAGTGTGTCAAAAAATATATACATCGTCTTCGATCATAGGTTGAAAACACCTTATGATCGGCAAAATGATAGTACAAAAAGTCAAAATGTCACATGTGACTACAAAAGTGACTAGTCAATCACTGGTGGTGCTCTCTGTATGACACCACTGCGCGGGCTACCTTACGCAAAAATATCCTAAACGGTCCAGGGACCGCGACTACGAAGCGCTGAAGCCTGGTAGGAATGTCATCCATAGTAGTCTCAGGTATATCTGCCGTGAGACGCTCTAGATCATGCTCCAACTCAGCTAGTACTTCTGCAGCCGCGTCCTGTGGGGCCGGTACCGGTGCAGCTGGATGTAGTCTATCAAAAGGCCGGAGGTTGGCTGGACGCTGTGGACCAACATCTGCATTTTGAAAATTTTACTGTTAGTTTTGAGACGATATATATGAAAAATAAAAAAATACATAATTAAAGAACTTGTGAAAATAAAAGTACCTCTGTCATCCCATTGTTCTCCCGGTGGAAGAACCATGTCCGGATCACCTCTAAAATCCACTCCGGCATACGGAAAGTCCTGTATCGAAAAAACCTGGTCCTCTAACCAGTGAAAGTAACTATCTGAGAATCGAACCACTGTCGCACCCTCGTCAGGATGCCGGGCCATCACCGCAACCCATCGTATCAGCTTTGGCTCCCGAGGACCCAAGATATCAACAGTGAGTTGCTGAGGGATCAGCATTGGAACTCTCTCCAAGGCAAAGCTCATGACTAGAGGCCCATATCCAAAAGTCTTTAGTCGTCCGTTCTTTGCCTTGGTTAGTTGGCTCTTCATATGAGCCGACACACTTCACACCAGTTGAAAATGGTGCCTTGGTAACAGTCAATTGCCATCCGCATTTGGGATCCAGAAGCAATGTGTAAAGCGGCCGCGCCGCAAATTCTGGTAACCGTGAATGCTATGACTTTGAGTTCAGGCAGAGTGATGTGTTTTATCTCTATGCCTTTTGAATGGTGAGCCCCAGGTGTGCACCACTCGTCGCGGAGACTATCAAGGGATTGGCCACCTGGCCTAGTCCCCGCAAGACTAAGTTGCTCACCTCTGTTCGGAAAGCCAGTGAGAAAGTATACATCCGAGGGCTCTATCTCGAGCTGGTGCCCTCCTATGTAAAAGCATTGTTCTTGAACGTTCCATCGCTCAACCAGCCATTCCAAGAATCTTACCTGGCCCCTCATGCTCGGTATGGTCCAATATTTGTATAATCCGCATGCTCTTAGGGCATCCAGGGAAGGTTGATGATTTATTGCAGCTTCATCATCCTCTACATGCTCTCTTTCTCTCCAATCTAACATGTTTAATGCCCTGCACATCAGAAATAGTCATTAGAAATTGATTTGGGAATTTTTAGATAGTTTTTTGAGGGGGTTGGGGTTTTGAAATGCGCGTTTCACGGAAGACGCACCCCGACTTTACAGCACAGGGCGCCCGGACGCGGATGCCCTGAAGGCGGGCTGCGTCTTCCGACCGTTTTCCTGTATAGGAAAAAGTCGGGGGACGCGGGTCACCCGAAGGGCACCCGCGTCCGCCGAGAGGCGCATTCCAAAACCAAAACCCCCCCAAAAAATGAAACTAAGACCTAAAAATTAATTCTAAATGGATAGAAATGCAGAGTAGGATGTGTAAAATACCTGGATAAGACGGCGTTCGATTCCGACGGTCGGATTTTCCGCAGCGACCACGGGAAGTTTCTTGTCAAAAGCTCCTTTTTCAACCTCAACAGTCAAACGGTAAAAATGACATGGTAAAAGGTCTTTTTATAGGTTTTTTGGGTGAATTAGTTCATTTTTTACCATGAAAAGATATTTTTCGATGTATTTTTGCCTATTTTAAACAGGTATGAGTAATGTGTTGCTTTTGTGCAGGACAAAGGGATTTCGAGGGAAATTGTCATTTTTTCACAAACAAAATATCAGAGTCATCTTTTAAGCCCTTTTCTGACTCCTAAAACATGAAAAGATCGCCGAGCGTTTCTTTTACACTCGTTAAAACGGAATTAAAAGACGGTCCCCTTTTAGCTCTTTTCTGACCGCAAAATCAGGAAAAGATTGCCGGGTTTTTGTCGTTTCAAACTCGATAAGGAAATAAAACGACGTGTCCTTGATCGCTTTTTACTTTTCAGGTCAACGACACTATTATGAAAGTACTCCTTGGTCGCAAGATCAAGCGGTTCCCCCAGGTATTATTTTATACTTTTTCGGGCTTGAGGGACACAAATGTACGAAAAAGTTCAACGTGGAGTCTCCTTTTGTTTTTTCAGACTCTCTAAAATTGAAAAACGCCGAGTTTCTCCTATACTGGGCTCGTTAAACTTTTACAGTAGAGGACCTGTTCAATTACAAACAGGAACGAACCACTCCTTCCTAGGGTTCGAATTTAAACTAGGTTGGACTCGTCCGAAGGATGAGCTTATAATCAAGCATATGTTATCCTCCTCAAGCTTGTTAAAAATAAAGAGGTACTTGCCAGAAATGGTGGGGGAAAAGAGAGAAGAATGAACCTGTTTGTTACCTTTTGTCTCAAAAGAAACTTTATTACCACTCTTGAACATGACACTTTTCATTCACCTGGGTTGGGAAATCTTTTACCTCACAGTTGACCAAACCACTTTGAAAGTCTTTAACCGGGTTCCGGGGATTAACTTTGAGTTATTCGTCACCAAGCCATCTGTCGTGTCGTTATGTGTTCAAGAGGTCTGCAAGCAAAACTTTCATCTGCAAAATACTTGTCATCCATTTGACCATCCCTGAGTCAGTCCTTACAGCAACATTTCTTCAACTTGAACAATGATTTCGTGTTGCAGGCTTGCCTGCAACGGGTCGCTTTCTATCGACATCGACACATTATCTAGAAAGATGACTTAGGAATCGACAGTACCTTGAAGTCTGCATGCATCAATGGCAGGTTTCTCGCCTTTGACGTCAGTTTACATCATTGACTTTCGATCAAAGGATTCCGTGAAGTGTTCGACATCAAAACATCTATTCACATTTCATGGGTTGTGCTTGGTACTTTGAGAACCATTGACATTACTGGTGGTCTCTCTCACGCTTGTTAACAGTTTACATCATCGACTGGTAATCAAGTGGTTTCTAACATGTTCGACATCAAATCATTTAATCACATGGCTAGAATCGTACCAATTTGGGAAGTAGAAGTGAAGACCCTGGATCTAGTTTCTACCATCCAGGCTGCGAGGAGTTTTGTATTCATTATCTATGTAGACTAATCATAAACAGATGGCTGCGTCCATACTGTGTCTACAAAAGTCTATAAAAAATGATGTACTGCAAGATCATTCCTGTATCAGAATAGTTAGTCCATTAGTTAAAGTTTTGAATCTGAGTATGGGAATGCCTACCTCAGTGATGATATAATCTTATACATGTATTTTGTGTTGAAAATTGCAGGTTCCAACCAGGCAATCCACAAGACAATCCTTGAAATGATAAAGCGCTTCACCCTTCCTAGAATTACAAAACCCTAATCTATTCCAGGCTTCGCACTTTAGGGGGCAATCTGTTACACTAAAAAATGTCACCATGACTACTTACAGTTAGTATGGCTCAAATCAACAGTCATGCTACCCTCTTAGGCAAGTCTTATGCCTCTGCTATCCATCTCAAACTCAAAGAAGAGAGAAAGTCTTGTAAAAAATGTGTTTATCTCTGGGGTCGCAGGTTCTCTCTAGCCTTACCTGCGGGGACGCTCACAATGTTCACAAAAGTTGCGTCCATGGATGCTCTGTATGTTAAGGGACAGGTGCGTCCTTCTGTAAAAGGCAAAATGCGCGAGTTTCATCTTAAAAAAGTTACTTGTGGTTACTTCTAGAACTTTCTAGAGGTCGGTTTGATGAAATGGATGCGCCTCCAGTTGGTTCATGTATCCCTATTAAGGAGGAACTTATCCCATCAATAAGGGAGCTATCCCACCCAAAGAGGGGGATTATCCCATTGATGGTGGACCTGAATAACCTCTTTACAGCACTATAAATAAAGACATTGAGCCAGAGGGAGGGGAGGTTGGAGCCATACATTTTCTTTGGGTAAATGCTGCAGGAATTAGGACTCCCATTTAGAACCTTGTGAGGAGAGATTGTCTTTGCTTGATTCTACTTGGAAGTGGGTGAGCTTTGTCAAAGTAGAGGAAAACCCTTGATGGACCCTGGGAGGAACTTGCACAACACCAAGGCCAGGTTGTAAGAGTTTCTTTGTTTCGTTATTAATACAAACTGGTTTATTTTTCTCAATAGCTTGTGTTAATGAGTTATTTCATGTGTTCCTTGGTCTGCATGTTGAATATATGTTTTATTATATGAAATTCAAGTGCTTGGTAATTGTTTGATTGTTTGTGGTTGCAGGAATTGACATGAAGGAGGAGCTCATCCGGATCGGCAAGGACGGACCACAACAACAACGTTTTGGAATAAGGTAAGCCTAAACACTTGTAGTTTTCATGTTGTAAAAGGTATATTTAGAGAAAGATCACTCCATTTTGTCTTGTTTGTCGCTAGAGAGTTTAGACTCCTAGGGAGGTCAGTTGTGTCCGCACAAACGACTTTTTCCGCCACGACAAATGGTTTGCGCAAAAAAATAAATTTAAGTGGATTAATATATGGTGACTACACATGGAGGGTTTTTTATATAGGAAATAACTCAAAATTTACCAAGAAAAATAGAAAAAATAGAGTTTTGAGTAGAAAGAGAGGGTAAGCATATTTCCATGTAGGGAGGAACCATGGGATGCATGGAGACAGGATAGAACATGACCTAGTATGATTTAAACATGTAAAAAATGATGAAAAATGTCAAGTTTTAGTAGCATGATCATTGCATATCGATATATAGGCACTACTCATTCTCACTTTATAATATATGCAGTTGGTAAGAAGTCTTTAGCATAAAATTTATAGGGTTAGCTACTTTGTTAATCTTATCAAAAGACCCATATTTAAAATGGACAACAACATTGTACTCATTATAGAGATAAAAAATTAGTAAAAAATAAATAAAACAAAAACACCAGGTTATAGTTGAAAAGAAAAGTTAAAAGAAAATCAACAATAAAGTCCAAAAACTACAAATAGCACAAATATGTACAAAAGGATAACAAGAAAGGCATGACATCCCTTTTTCTTGTAGGGAATAGAGAAATTAATTCCAATATTAGATGCATTTGATGTACATAAATAACTACAAAAATGCACTTTGTGATTATTTTTCCTGGTCAATATTAAGTTAGTGGTTCTTCCAAGATAGTTAGCAAGAAAAGTGGCATGAGAAAGGAATGACAATGTTAGATGATTCATCATTGTCCCATCAGGTGTGAAATTTATCGATTCATATGCTTACTTGCTAGTAATGGCAATATCATTTTGAACATTATGAGAAAATTAATATGACCAATCAAGGATATCTCTAATTTTTTTTGTAATAAATCAAAAAACATTTTTTATTGACATTGAGACATTGGAAAATTACTCATAAGACCTTAGGGTCACTTGGATTCCCAATATCCAGTTGTATGGTTTCAAATATTTTTCTTCCTAATTCCTACTTAGGTCTCTCTTTGTTATTATATGCTTATATACTTTACTAGGGGGGGGTGGAGATAATTCTCAAGAGGAGAGAACTTGCTTGGATATATATTGTCCTTAAGAGAAATATTTCCTTTTTAGCAGTAGGCTAACCTGAATGAAAGAGAAAATAATCTCATCATTTGAGAATAATTTCCAATATAGATTCATCACTAATAGGAAAATGAAGTAAATATAGTGATTAGAAATACAGTCATGTGTTTCATGTAAGATTTTCCTTTGGGGCTAGAGGCATACAAAACTAAGAAACATGACAACGCATTTAACTCTCTATGAATATGAGTGATATTAAAAGAGAGAAATTTAGAGATTTGTTTCTAGGTAGTTTGAGTATACCTCTTGGTTAATCTGTCAGAGGTGGGGTAGACCCTTTTAAAAAGTTAACAATAATTGAGAATCATTGAAAGAATTAAAATACTTACAACCCAATTTGAGGGCTGGTTTATGCCTAAAACAATATCTTCGAATTAAACGATGTTGTTCATGCATTAAATCTTAAGTATGAAGGAAATTTTTTATATCTTACCAAGAGGTGAATATAAAATGACACTAGTGTCATTTCCTTCATTGGAGGATGCACCATCTAAGTGCATATTCTAGACTTGATTTTATTGATTGATGGGGGAAAGAGGATGAGATCCTTGTTCAGTAAATAGAGAATAAAACCCTAAATCCTCTCCAATATAGTTGACATGTGGCTACAGATTTTTTTATTTTTATATATGGTGAAATTTTTCCTTCCTGCAAGACAATGATGTTCTTTCCATCCTTGATGAGGGTCATATGCATACCATCCAATGACAAGTATCCACTTGTTCTTTTAAGCCAACCTCTATCAAGAGTAATTGAATAATTTCTCATTGGCATATCTATAAGTTTGATGTTACAGGTCGTCTGAATTTTGGGATGATCACATAATACCAATGTAACATCTTTAATATCAACTATGGCCGTTTGTTTAGAATTATTATGAGCCAAAATTTTATTGGGATTCTCTTCATAAGATTGTAGACCTAATTCCTCCATAATCAAAAAACATTTTTTATTGTCATCAGGACATTGGAAAATTACTCGTAAGACCTTAGGGTCACCTGGATTCCCAATATCCAGTTGTATGGTTTCAAATATTTTTCTTCCTAATTCCTCCTTAGGTCTCTCTTTGTTATTATATACTTTGTTGAGGGGCGGGGGGAGGGAATAATTCTCAAGACGAGAGAGAATGTTTTTATATATATTGGCCTTAAGAGAAATGGTTTCCTTGTTAGCATTAGGCTACCCTGAATGAAAGAGAAAATAATCTCATAATTTGAGAATAATTCCCAATATAAATTCATCATTAATAGGAAAATGAAGTAAATATAGTGATTAGAAAATACAATCAAGTATTTCATGTAAGATTTTCCTTTGGGAGCTAGAGGCATACAAAACTAAGAAATATGACAGAGCATTTAATTATCTACGAAAATGAGTGATATTAAAAGAGAGAAATTCATAGATTTTTTTCTAGGTAGTTTGAGTATATCTCTTGGTTAACTTGTTAGAGGGGGAGTAGACCCTTTTTTAAAATTTAAGAATAATTGAGAATCGCTGAAAGAATTCAAATACTTACAACCCAATTTGAGGGCTTTCTTTATGCCTAAAATAATATCTTCAAATTAAATGATGTTGTTTGTGTATTCAATTTCAAGTATGAAGGAAAATTGTTGTATCTGACGAAGAGGTAAATAGAGGATGCACCATTGAACTGCATATAGAATTATTGGTTAACGGGGGAAAGAGGATGAGATCCTTGTTCATTAAATAGAGATTAAAACCCCAAATCGTCTCCAATATAATTGACATGTGTCTAGAAAACAAATTTGATATATGGTGAAATTTCTCCTTCCTGCAAGATAATGATGCTCTTTCCATCCTTGGTGAGGGTTATGTGCATATCGTCCAATGACAAGTATCCACTTGTTATTTTCTACCAACCTCTATCAAGAATAATTGGATAATTTATCATTGGCATATATATAAGTTTGATGTTATAGGTCGTCTGAATTTTGGGATGAGCACATAATACCAATGTAACATATTTAATACCACCTACGGTTGTTTGTTTAGAATTATTATGACCCAAAGTTTTCTTGGGATTCTCTTCATAACATTGTAGACCTAATTCCTCCATAATCACTTTAGGCATGACATTGGGCGTTGACCCGCCATCAACTAGACAAAAATGAGAAATATTATCACACAATTTCATTGGGATGAGAAAAGGATGGTTTTTCACAAAATTTCAAGAATTATTTATAGTGATGACTTTATCTTCTGGAAGATCCTCTTTGGGATGGTCTGTGACGAATAGAAAATAAGGAGACATTCTTCCTTCAAGAAAAAATTTCAAGTGTTATTGTTGTTCAGGAATTGTCGCCATATCAAGTGAAGTGGAATCACCCTTAATGTTGGCCATCCGCTTTAAAATATTAAAATGAGAAGCACTCGAAGAGGATGAGGTAGGAGAATTTGCATTGAGATGTGATGATGTTGCATTTGAGGTTTCCAAGCTATTTTCCTCCCTAGATAATTTATTCTTAGTATTACGAGCTCTAAAATCACTCTTGATTTTAGTCATCATGACTTAGTTGTCATCTACACAATCTAAGTTAGTAACTATACGATAAGATATTTTCCAAAATATTCTCTCCTATGCAGTCTTCTTAACATTGTAGGTCTTTTCCTCACGATATTCCTCACAGAAATTACACCGTGGTTGTGACAGAAGGGCATTAAGTTGATATGCCTAGGTAAGATTTCTAATGGCTACCAAAATAGAAGTTTCAAGTTATGGTTGCATAATAACCTACTTTTTAAAGGAAAAAAATTCTATTACTCATGTATTCCATGAGTTAAAGGATAGAACACAAGTCAAATTAATTTATTGAATCTTCAAGAGGAAGACCCATGTGACATAATTACTTTTTGTATTCCAAGCATATTTGTTATAGACATTTTTGTGCCTTACAACATTGAGCATGAAATGTCCATAATCTAAGGGATCCAAAGTCCCTAAACATGTTGTTCCTACCCCTAGAGGAACAAGGCTAACAAACCACAACAATTCACAGGAGTTCTCCACCAGAAACTGCTCAAAAACAAGTCAATTCAGGATCATTTCAGTGGCTACACTAGCTGTTTGCACTGAATGTCAAAGCCAACACTGGCTACCTGCGCTGAATGTCAAAGGCAACACTGGCTACCTGCGCCGAGCGAGAGTGGACATGTGGCAAGTTCATTTCCAAAATGACACTTGCCTCAGGGAATTCGACTGGTGATGAGTAAGAGGTTCCAAATCTCCAAGTGGAAGCAAGAACCTCCAAGTGCAATCAAGAACTGACAGAGGGAGAGGACACAAGTCAGATCTCAAGCTGACTCATCCTCTCTCCAAACATCTATATATGGATCTCTCCTCCATGAGATCTAGGGGCTGGAATTTGGTTATTGCAAAGAATTGCTGTTGGTTTGAGATTGGAATCATTGGGTGCTTAATGCTTTGAAGGGGGTGAAGATAGGAATTCCAATTTCTGGGAAGGAGATGCTGGATTGGAGCCCTCTGGGTTGTATCTCTTCCTGAACCTTGTTATTCATCAATAAAGCTATCTTGGTTTCTCCTATATACTGATGTATTTTTGATGTATGATTGCATTAGTATATTTAGTTTGTTTCTAATCCTGAACTAGTTATGAATATGAATCCATGTCTTGTGTAGTGTTCTCTTCTTGTGATCTTGCAGAAACCTCTTGAAGCTAGGCGAGAGAGAAGGCAAGTAGCTGGGAACTCTCCAAGAGAAGAGAGACCGGATCGAGGGACAAACGGAAGACACCGGTTAGTCCATCTATCTCTCTTCATTCTTAATTCATAAAGGAAGAATACTAGAATAGCTGTCTCTGTTTGTTGCTAAGGCACTGTCACACCTTATGTGGATAGGATCGTCCTGCATAGGCATTTTTCCCCACAACAAATTGGTGACTCCATTGGGGAGATTTGTTTAGTCATTTTATTTGTGTTTCTATCATTGTTTGTTTCATAGAATCGACAGCAACAATCGATCTGCATCTGCTATTCCCGGATGCAAAGTAGACAGTTGCTGCTTTGATCCAATCACTGGACTTGTCTATGATCTGAACAATGGACTCACAAATGATTTGATGATCCTTTGTGATAGATCTTAGAACTCCCTCAAAGCATCCCTTTGATTACACCTTGCTTTTTGCCTTGATTTGGCCTGAAACAGTGAATTAAATAGCAATCTGTGACCCAGAACCCAGTGAGAAACGAGAGTTTCTCCTTCAGCGCAGACCCAATGAAGGGATTCTGCATTTCAACGCAGGTCCCGTGAAGGCTACCTGCGCTGAATGTCAAAACCCCTGTGTTGAGGTTGCGCTGAACCAGTTTACCCTTGTGCAGCTGGGGTTCTCTGCTCTGTTTTGCCTTGTTTTGATCTCTGATTTTTGCAGCCTATAACCAGCATAGGTACCAGTCTGATAACTCCTTTTCTCTGCTTAAATTCCGCCTCCTTTTGTACAAAAAGACTGTGAGTGTTTTTATGTGTTTGTGGCATCATTTACAGTTTTCCTTTGCATGAGTGAAATAGTCATCCTGTAGCCCTTGATTCAGATCTGTTGATTGTGATCTTAGAAGAGAGTTCATTGGCTGTTTGCAGTTGATTATACATTTACTCTTGCTTATTGGTTTGATTTTGTCTCTTTTAAGTGTCGAAATAAGTAATCCTTTCGAAAATCGTTAAGTGTTGTAATCTCTTCTACCCTCTCTGATTTCGAAAAAGTAAACTTGTTTGTATTTGTCATTTAAAAGCAAATTCATAGTTGTACAAAAAGCTTTCTTTGTACGCATCAATACTAAGAAAGCGGAAAACAAACACCTGCATTGTGCATTTGCATCTTGATAGTTTGCATGTTTGACTTAGGAAAAGTGCATTAGAGTGTGCTGATTTCTCTTTGAGAAAAGATGGTGTCTTTCTTTTCCCTTAGTAGCTAGGATTTTCAAAGTTGAAAAGATATAAAGCTTGCTTATCATCTTTAGACTGCATTTAGGAATTGTATCATACATCTCGTGGTGAAACTCAAAAGGAAAACTTCTAAAAAGATCAACCTAAAATAAATTGAATGAACTTAACAACGCTTTGCAACATAACGCACAACATAGAGGTCTAGGCTAGAGATGTGTTCCGGCGTCGTAAAGCCTGGTGACTGTCGATCTCGTGGATGGTGGGTGATACGTCCTGAGGGACGATAGCGCCAGTACGGATTGTGCTCCCACGTACCGTCGCGTATATATTGGGAGACCCCTATAGGCATAAAACCTTTATCCTTAGGAAGCCGTGTCGGCCGCCCTACTGATCGCAATGCACTGAACACAGCATTCAGGAAGATCGACCGCCCGTACCTTAAAAAGTATTCTGCGGTTTTGCGAAAAGTTTGGCACACCCTCTGCCTAGAACTCCAGAGCAGTTCCTTTTGGCCTTTTTCAGACTATATAACGGAAAAAGTCCATCCGAGCATTTGTCACTTCGGGCTCGTTAAAACATCGAAGGAGACTAGAGTCATCTTTAGCTTTTTCTCGACTCTTTAAAAGTGAAAAAGCAAGTTGTGTCTAAAAGCGTATAAAAAATTCATTTAATTCGGAAACACACTTTCCCCTTTTGTATTTTGGTTGATCGAGTAATCCGCAATCGTGGAAGAAAGTCAATTGAAACCCCATCGTTCGCGGAGGCTTACCAGTCAACCGTCTTTGTCTCCGGAATCGAAAATAGTACGGACAAAGCGAACTCGTTTAACCGGTTCGAAATATCCTATCAAAGTTAGAACAAGTGTTCCAATGACATCTGAGATTCCGGTTACTCCAAACATTTCTGGAAACCCTGCCTCTATAGAAGAAGTTCAACAGCCACAGAGGGACAGTAACATTGATCCTAGTCTGGGAGCAAATACTTGCGTTACTGAACCAGTTCCATCTGTAACCGGTTCAGAGAGTCTTGCTCCTCAAACAACTGTCGCTGTCGATTCAACCCCTTCTTCGGCACCAGAAATATTTTACGGACCTGACGGTCTCCCTCTTCCACCTAGTTTGATTGCGATAGAGGAAATTGTAGAGGATCCGCAAGCAAGTACTCCAACACATTTTGGAGTAGGGGTCACTCTATTTCCTTCTACATCAGAAGTTAGTCCATCACCAGTGGAAGTTCCTGTAGAATCGCTAGGCAATCTATTGGATAGACTCAAAATGTTGAACAACCGTCAACATCTAGGACTGTGTCGAATGACACAGCGACAGCAGAAGCCCCTGCCGTCACTCCGACAATGTCTGCCGGCATACCATCTGTCCCAACTAGCTCACAACCGCTAGAAGGAGTCCACCCAGGGACTATTTCAACAGTGTGGTCTGTTCCAGTTTGTTCATCCGGAATAATATCCGGCAACTCTTATGTTGAGACTCGCCAGATTGATCCATTTGGAGGTCAATTTGGGCAATCCAGTCCCCAAGGACAAACAATTCCCTTGAGTTCCGGATTGCTACCGTATGGGGGGCAGTATGCCCTTTCATTACCCCCTCCGGGAGGGTATCCATACAGGAGTTCACAACAGTATTCAGGTTATGCTGGAGTTACATCAAATGGTTGGGTACCTATGCTACCTCAACAACCAAAGGTTGTATATTCTATGCAACAGTGTGTACATATGTCGAACATCCCAACCACACCAGCTATTGTGACGGTGTCACAGGTTCAAACGTTACCTGTTGTATGTCAACCTCAGATTTCTCAGGTTGTAATGCAACAGCCCCTTGACCCTGTGACACAACCACAATCGCCAACTGGTGGGGCGACACAGGTCCAAACGGGTACAATTACCCCACACCTTGGTCCAACAGTTAGTATAGCGCAACAGAACATGGCTTCACAACCGTGGTTGGTGCAATACCAACAACCGCAATTCCAGCAAGTGTACCAAGGTTCTGAGCAGCAGATCTTTGCGAACAGTGGACAACCGTATATTCAAAACAGTCAAAACCAACCGCTTTACAGTGGTCAAGTCCACCAACCGTATTAGTCATACCAACATCAATTACATTATGCTGGTATGCAAAGGCCCACTGCTCAGGCGATTCCATCGTACCCTGGGTATGCTTCACCTAACCTGAATCAACAGTTACCATTCGTGGCAACTTTAGAGTTACCTGATTTACACCGGTTAACCAACGATCTGATTGCTTACGCCCCTTGGTGGCCAGCGATTCCTCACAAACTTCCATCGGACATTCCTAAATTTAATGGAAATCCAGGTGAAGACCCATCGAATCACGTGATGACTTTTCATCTGTGGAGTTCATCAAACACCCTAAACAATGATTCGATAAGGCTTCGCCTTTTCCAGAGGACGTTAATGGGTCCAGCGGCAAAATGGTATATTGGATTACCTAGAGCCTCGTTCGACAATTTCAGCACCTTAGCCACGACATTCTTAACCCATTTTCAATTACCAATAAGGTATGAAATGGGAACGGAAATCTTAACCAACTTCAAGCAGACAATAGCCACTCACATATCTGATCATATACATGAGTGGCGTCGTCGTCGTAGGATGGTGAAAACATACGTTCCCGATCAGCTATTAGCTGAATGGTTTATCAAGTCGTTACTTCCTGCCATAACGGAAGATGTGGCCAAGGGGGGAGTCATAATGGAGGAGCAAGTTATTGCTCGTGCACAGTATCTAGACTTAGTCTATACTCAGTCTGGCATGCTCTACGACAAAATACTCGACGCCCCTAGACCGAAATTCTCAATTCCTCCTCCTCCTAAATCAAATAGTGACTCCCATGCCGGCGATGGTGTGATTGGCACGGCAAACGCGAAATCGACAAAGGCTTCGTCTAAGAAAGCCCGTAAGAATTCGGATCAAAATGCAAAAGAAGAAATTCTTGCTTCGGAAGTAAATGCCGTATCAGCAGATAAGGGCAAAGAAACCAAACAACCAGGGAGCAAGAAGAAGCAAACCAAAGGGAAGAAGAAGAAACAAGGTGAGTCATCTCCTGAAAAAACTTCTTCAAACCCTCCTGGAAATAGGAAATATCCATGTTAGATATGCGATGAGGATCACTGGACAAGGGATTGTCCATACAAAGCTGAGCTGAAAAGGTTCTTCAAAAGTTCGGAAACCTCAGCTATGTTAACTGATCCGTTTCCCAATCCAGGTCAAAATCTGGTTGATAGTGGAAATGCTTCCCCGTAGCAAGTGATCATGTTGTCGGTTTCAAAATAGCAGAATGATGCTTTGATTTCGACAAAGAACAAAGATTACGGGAATCCGCAGCTGTCGAACGACAAAGGTAAAGATCAACCAAGTAGTTCGACAACAACTTCGACAGAAGTTGTACCGCCCATCATTCCTGAATTAACGATAAAACCGCCAAAGGGAGTGGTACACAAGTCGACATTTAATCCTCACACCAGAGCGGCACAGCATTATAACATAGTGGAAGATTTGGCCCAATCGCCATCCGCTATGTCGACTCTTGAAGTACTACAAAATTGTCCATCCCAAAGGCAGGCTTTGTTATCGGCTATTGGTGGGGTTGATCCTAAGGATTCCAATCTTGTATCCTTCGACCACAAAGGATACGATCCTCAGTTACCAACTCAACTAGCTTTCCTTATTCAAGTGAAAGCCCTCAACAAAACTGTTCACCGAACAATTATTGATGAGGGGGCATCTACATGTATTATGTCGATGAGTTTCTGGAAAACTTTAGGGTCTCCGATCTTGTCGCGATCTTCGACGACATTGAAAGCATTCGATGGAAGGACCTATACCCCGTGCGGTATCCTTAATAACTTGAAGGTTGAACTGGGGGGAAAAACAGTAGGAATAGATGTTGAAGTCATCGATGGGAATCTTGACTACAACATCCTACTAGCAAGACCGTGGATCTATGTCATGGCAACTGTTGTGTCGACTTATTTTAGGAAGATCACATTCCCTTTTCAAGGAGGCATTACGATCGTCGACCAACAAGACTTCCTCCCTAATGGTTCACAAGTTATAGGAAGCATTCCCATGATCCATGGAAGCAACCATTCGCTTCAAGATATCGGAGTAGGCCTACTGAAAGACCCCACATTAATGGGAACTTTCGCACTTCCACCTCCAATCTATATAGGAGAAGTAGCATTGGTAGGAGCCTGCAACATGATATCTTCTACGAAGATCTCAGAAGACGATATCAACATGGATCATGAAATGGTTTTGCCCCCAAGCCCTATAGAAATATTGTAGCAATCAATGTTTCGGGCATGGGAGGTGAACCCAAGTCAACGCTCATCAAGCGTTTGGGTAGATAGGTCTAGAGAATATGGTACCCCATTAGATCCTTGGTCGAAAGTACATGGGACTGACGAAGGAATCCTACAATCAATGTTGATTGAGGGGGAACCATGGAATGATTGCCACCATCGTTCCCTTCTTCCAGAATATGAAGAAGATACTCAGCATGACCTTTATCACCCTTAAGTTTTTGAATTCCTATCAAACACTGTAAACACGGTGGATTCCGAGCGAAACTTATCCAATATTGAAGAGACTATAGCCATAAATATCTCGACTAAAACAAATGTTGTAGAGAATATTTATGTCGGAAAAGGTTGTTCTTCTTCAGAACTGGAAATATATAACGCTCTTTTTCGCGAGTTCAGAGATGTCCTTGCTTGGTCATATGATGAAATGCCAGGCATTGACTCGAGTATCGTTGAACATGAAATTAAGATGTATCCTGATGTCAAACCAGTAAGACAACGGCTTTGGCAGGTGCACCCCAAGAAAGTCGCTGCCATTAAGGCAGAAGTTGAAAAGCTTCTCCATGCTGGTTTCATCTACCTGGTTCCTCTAACCGATTGGGTATCGAATATTGTCCCTGTTATGAAGAAACAAGGGACAATTAGAGTGTGTGTCGATTATAGGGATGTAAACCAAGCTTGTCCAAAAGACAACTACCCTACACCCTTCATCGACCAGATAATTGATGAATGCGCCGGATGTGAAATCTTTTCGTTCATGGATGGATTTTCGGGGTATAATCAAATAAATATCCGCCCACAGGACCAGTCAAAGACTGCATTCATTTGTCCGTGGGGCACATTCGATTATCGAAAATTACCCTTTGGTTTAAAGAACGCAGGGGCGACATTTCAGAGGGCAATGAATTATGCCTTCCATGACATCAAGAACATCGTTCAACCATATCTCGACGACCTTCCGGCTCATTCGCGAAAGCGGACTGATCATCTGCAGCATTTAAGAGCGATATTTCTACGTTGCCGACACTACAAGATAAGACTCAATCTGCACAAATGTGTGTTTTACGTCGGTTCTGGTCGTTTACTTGGCTTTGTAGTCTCTAAGGATGGGATTCATCTCGACCCTTCCAAGGTTCAGGCAATCATCAATTTGCCTCCACCTTCAAATTTGCTTCAGATTCAGAAACTCCAAGGGAAAGCAAACTTTCTGAGGAGGTTCATTCCAAATTACACAGAACTTGCTAAAGGTTATACTCGTCTTTTGAAAAAGGAAGTACCTTTTGTCTGGGATCAGGTGGCGCAAGCTTCCTTTGATGCTCTGAAAGATTCTCTAGTAAAAGCATCATTAATGTATGCCCGGGACTATCAAAGAGATTTTAACCTGTATCTGGCTGCAGCGGATACGACCATTGCAATGGTTTTAGTTCAAGAAGTCGATGGAATTGAACATCCAATATATTATTTAAGAAAAAACTTGAATGATACAGAAAGCAAATATTCTTACGTTGAAAAGCTAGCACTCGCTGTTGTTCAAGCGATACAAAGATTTCGACATTATGTCCTCTTTCAGAAAACTACCATTCTATCATATTGCAACCCCATGACTTATATATTGTCGCGACAGTTGCTGGGGGGGCAAATATTCAAAATGGATAGCGATCCTTCAAGAGTTTGATCTGGAATTTGTAAAATCCAAATCAAAGAAAGCTTTAGTTTTCGCAGAATTATTGTGCAATCTCCCATCGTCGTCCAACGATGAAACATCCGAAGAATCAATCGTGGACGAAAGTTTGTTTCTGATATCTGCGAGCAATGAGTGGTATGGAGATATAATAATTTATCTCCAAACCCAAAAATTCAGGCCTGACACCTCTCACTCAGAACAGAAACGTATACGATACCAAACGAAAGACTACATGATCGTCGGTGATACGCTTTACCGTCGTGGTATCGATACAGTTCTGAGGAGGTGCCTCACCCATGAAGAGGCCGAAAAAGCCCTAAATGAGTGTCATTCAGGTGCGTGTGGGGGGCATCAATCTGGATATGCTACAGCACAAAAAATCTTACGAGCAGGATACTTCTGGCCAACCATGTTCAAAGATTGCATAACCGCAGTCAGAAGTTGCCATGCTTGTCAAATTTTTGATAGCAAAACCAGAAGACCACCCGCACCTTTACAGCCAATAGTTGCTGTTGGGCCTTTCGCCAAATGGGGCATCGATTTCATGACATGTAACCCCACCTCGACCGGGGGGCATGGGTATATTATAGTCACCGTTGACTATTTTACCAAATGGGCCGAGGCGATGCCTACATTAGATAACACTGGTGAAACAGCTACCCTTTTCTTTTTTCGCCAGGTTCGGCGTACCACAGGCTATAGTTACATATCATGGGTCGCATTTTCGCAATCACATGATGGTTGAATTAGCTGCCAAGCTAGGACTATCTCACGACAGCTCTACCCCATATTATCCGCAAGCCAACGGACAAGTTGAAGCAATCAACAAGGTCCTGAAGCGTATGTTGCAAAGGATGATCGGGGTTCACAAAAGAAGGTGGCACCTAATCCTGTACTCAGCCTTGTGGGCTTACCGAACATCGGTAAGGAATGCGACCGGGTTCACACCTTTACAACTGGTGTATGGCCTGGAAGCAGTCTTGCCAATCCAGTGTGAAATTTCGTCTCTTAAACTCGCAATTGATCTCCTCCCCAGAACTTCGGAAGAAGAGGCCCGTTTCTTGGAATTAATCCAATTGGATGAAACCCGTCATGACGCCGCTTTGGCTAATGAAGCCCATAAGAAACGAGTCAAGGCGGAGTTCGACAAAAATGTCAAACCCCGTGTCTTCTTAGAAGGTGACTTGGTCCTGCTTTATGACCAAGAATCTGATAAATTGGGAGCAGGTAAATTTAATTCTTTATGGATGGGCCCCTATATTGTTAAACGAGTGTTAGCAAAAGGAGCCTACGAGTTAATGGATTATGACGGAATTTCACTGGCACAACCCCGTAATGGGTTGTACCTCAAACATTACTATGCTTAAATAGTAACCTGTATGCTTTTGTTGTATTTTGTTTTCGCTAAAGTGTTTGTTTTGGTCGAGTAATCCACCTTTTTACATTTATTGCAGATTTCAAACCTTCTGGAGACATGTGTTGGATATGCCGACGGAGCGAGTCGTAGTTCGCGGAACTTGTCCTCCGCAGCCTGGGCCATTTTTGATCCAAGCGGCGAGTTAGTAAGTTTCAAAGGTGTATGTATTGGTCAATCAACGAATAAAATCGCTGAGTATAGCGCATTGATAGAACTACTCTCTGATGCCATCACCCATGGTATACGTCGACTAATCGTCAGGCTAGACTCACAACTCGTAATACTACAACTCAATGGCATATATTCCGTCCAGCTATTTATCGCATGTTCCTAAGGGTTAAGATTTTGGAAAGAAAGTTTGATTTAATTCAATACCAACATATTTCCAGAAACTTAAACACATTAACCGACTCATTAGCAAACTATGTGTTAGATAGACATTCGCGACATTTATAAAAAGAGACACATCACCAATGTTGTACATATGGATCATATAACTCAACCAAAATAAACCCCGAAAATCAAAATATATATAAGCTGTTTATTGTTTATACATGATGTTCTGTAACCAAGACAAAAATCGGTCGCATGACCCAAAAACTCAAAAATGCTAGGGGGCACCCTAGCCTAGTGATGCTCATGATAGCACGTCATGACCTGCGCAATCATGCGCAAGAGACGAGTCCATCGTCTAGGCACACCAGTAGTATGCCGCTGCAACTGCAAAGGTAACTCGTCAATCCTCACATCAGGAATGCCGAGAGTAAGGCTCTCAACCTGCTCCTGCACAGCTGTAAGGGTCTCGGCCACGTCAAGGTCGTAGAGAATAACCCTCCCAGCAGTCTCCCCTGTTGGGGCAGCAACTGGCGCTCTCGAGCGAACTGCTGGACGAACAGGACCAACATCTGCATGCACACATGAGTTTGATTAAAGTCTTGATAGAATAAAGCACAAGGACATTATAAATAAGAATGGTAAACAGTAATATGGTCGAAGATTTTACCAATAGCGCCCCATTGTTCGCCATCCGACAGTACCAAGTCCGGATCACCTCGGAAATCCATACCAACATATGGATACTCGGAATAGACCATCTCCTGACGCTCGAACCACCTGAAGAAGGTATCAGTGAAAGAAATATGAGATTGACCAGCATGCCTAGACATGTGATCAACCCATCTCTGCATGCGTGGCTCGTAGGAGAAGGCAAGTCGAGTGCGATATACTGAGGCTGCATCAGTGGTATTTTCTCCAAGGCAAAGGCAGTCAGAATAGAACCAAATCCAAAGTTCTTCAGCTTCCCGTCCTTTACCTTGTTCAACTGACTTTTCATTTGAAGAAGTACTGCATCACACCAGTTGAATATTTTCGGTTGGAGACACTCCAAGGCGTGTTGCACATAAGATCTGTTGGCAACATGAAGAGATGCGCTACCGGCCATCCTACCAATAGTATACAGAATGGACCTGAGAGACCTGTCAGTAATCTCACGGATAAAAACCTTGCCGTCTCTACTCAGCTGGGATCCTTCCCTGCAATACTGGCAGACATAATCTCTCACGGAGTCATTCCCTCAGGCCGAACCTGACAAAGAAATGGGAGCACCCGGCCTTGACAAGACAATCAAGAAGTAAATGTCTACTACGGTCAAGGGGATAGATTTTCCCCTAATCTGAAATACTTGGTTGATAGGATCCCAAGCATCAAGCATATACTGCAATAAGGAGATCTGTGCTCTCATACTAGAGATACGGAAGAACTTCAGCAGGCCACAGTTCCGCAGCACGTTCACCGTGACAGGGTCATGGAGGGAAATCATGTCCTCTTCTTCATGTTCTCGTTCTCGCCATGTAAGGGTCATTTTGCTCAAAAGTCCCTGCAAAACAAACAAGAGAAAGAGTAAGATCCCGGATTTGATGAGAAACTGGTAAAATTTTCATCAAAAACTGTGCAACAGAACTATTTTTCTATGCCCAACCCAACTGGCTAGTGTTCCACCTGCGTTGAAGGTCAAACTGCCTTCATGCAGCTTGACATTCAACGCAGGTTTCGAGTGGACTGCCTGCGCTGATGGCAGAGCGCCCTAACAAAACCCCAGGAGGTCAGGGGAACATGAAAACATGCACAGAATGGAAAAAGGAACCCATGAAAAGAAAGAGCTAGGGTTTAGCTCCTACCTGGTCCATACGGCGCCGAAAATCGTCTGCAGAATCTCCCGGAATCAGCTGATGAAAATCAAGGGGGAAGAGGCACCTCCAAAGCTCCAACAAACCAAGTTCAAATGAAATGGTAAAATGAGAGGTAAAAACACCTTTTAATGGCTTTTTACGTAGTTTAAAGCAAAATATTAGGGTTCTAATCTCATTTTCAAGCAAATGTTGTTCATTTCTAACTAGTTTGATGCAGCAATTGAGAATACAGTACTATCTTTGAAAAGGGCAAAGCTAGTTATGGTAAAAAATAAAAAATTTGACCATATAATATCGAGCAGTTTTAGCACACAGTTCATGCTCGTTAAAAAATAAACGCAAGATCCGAGCAGTTTTAGCACATAGTTCATGCTTGTTAAAAAATAAACATAAGATCGAGCAAATGTTTCCACCCGCGTTTAAGCTCGTTAAAAAATGAACTATCCCAGTAAATAACCACTGTGAATGTAATATCATCAGCCATTAAAGCCTTGGTCGTGTTTGCACCGTCAGCTCCACTTTTCATTTGGTCGATCATTCACCTCCATATGATTGTTTACCCATTTTGAGGAACAGCTGCGAAGAGTGATTTCACCTAGCCATCCTTGTGACACTGCCGTGATTGGAAAATTCCAACCTATACGTGGAATCAACTGCTAACCCTGTTTATCACTCGTTCCTCAAAAGACGAGTCTTCTTTAAGCTCTTTTCATTTGACTCGTAAAATATGAAAATATTGCCGAGTTTTGGCCTTCCAGCTCGTTAAAGCGACCGAAAGTGCTATCCCTCCTCTAGATTTTAATCTTTTTGGACCTGAGGGATTATTGCACAAAAAGATCGAGCGCTTGTTTTGTTCGGCTCGTTAAAACTATCGAAAACTCATCCCTTCTGTATTGTTTTATACTTTTTCGGACCTAAGGGATTAGATGACAAAAAAGGACTTTGGGAGTTAACTTTATGTACCTTTTCATACTCTCTAAAAATGAAAAGAACCGAGTTATCCTTGTCGTTAGACTCGTTAAAATCATTAAATAGCGACAAACTTGTCTTTAGACGAGACGAGTTTCACTATCGCTAAGCTCGTTAAAACATAGCGATGGGCTTGCCCGAAGGGCAGGTTATAGAACAAGCATATGTTATCCTCCTCAAGCTTGACAAAAATAAAGAGGTACTGGTCAGCAATGACTGGGGAAAAATTGGGAGAAACTCAAGAAAACTTTGATGGTAGCAAGTTGCTCTTGAACATGACACTTTTCCTCCGTACCACAATCGGGTTGGCTTGTTTCATTCACCGGTCACATCCATGGTCTCGCCATACCATCCATATTTGGGGTAATGCTACCGATCCATCGCATCAGTGTCGCCACATGTTCAAGAGAAGTCATTCAGAAAAGTCAACCGTGTCCCATCCACTACCATACATTATGCTTCATCCTTTCATGACCGCCACCCTGAATCATATGTCACAGATCGTTTTCACCTCCATCAAAATCATTAGCTCCGTTCCGTGTCACTGATGTGGGATTCATTAAGGCCCTCCTTTGATGGATCGCTTCTTGTCGACATCAACTCATTATCCAAGAAGTTGATCTAGGAACAACCCCTTCAGTACTTTGAAGCTTGCATGCCTCAATGGCAAGTTTCTCACTTCCGGCGACAGGTATACATCAATGACCTTTGACCGAAAGATTTTGCGTGGTGTTCGACGCCAAGTCCTTTATTCACACCACGTGAATCGTACTGCAGTACCTTGAGGGTCATTATCATTATCGGTGATTCCTCTCGCACTTGTTAACGGTTTACATCATTGACCGGTAATCAAGCGATGTCTTTCCATGTTCGACTTCAGAACATTTCTCACATGGATCGACTTGTACTTAGAGTGAAGATCGAACGAGTTTGAAGACCCCGGATCTAGTTCCATCCATCTGGGCTGCGATATATATTTAGGAAAGATAAATACATTGACATGTACAACAGATAATCATCCTACTCAAAGGATGATAATTTCATCAAAATTATCAGTCTACCATCAGACGATTGTCTGTTCTATGTACAGAAAAATGAATTTATAAAGCTGAGCATGGGAATGCCCGCCTCAGCTAGATCATGAAAGCAGTATGAAAAATAATGTATTGTATTGTATCTTATTACAGGTCTCCTCCTAGCATTGGATGAACTTCGGATCCCCCTGATAAAGCATTTCACCCGATAAACAGCCTCATACTTTAGGGGGCAACTGTTATAGACATTTTTGTGCCTTACAGCATTGAGCATGAAATGTCCATAATCTAAGGGATCCAAAGTCCCTAAACATGTTGTTCCTACCCCTAGAGGAACAAGGCTAACAAACCACATCAATTCACAGGAGTTCTCCACCAGAAACTGCTCAAAAACAAGTCAATTCAGGATCATTTCAGTGGCTACACTAGCTGTTTGCGCTGAATGTCAAAGCCAACACTGGCTACCTGCACTGAATGTCAAAGGCAACACTGGCTACCTGCGCTGAGCGAGAGTGGACATGTGGCAAGTTCATTTCCAAAATGACACTTGCCTCAGGGAATTCGACTGGTGATGAGTAAGAGGTTCCAAATCTCCAAGTGGAAGCAAGAACCTCCAAGTGGAATCAAGAACTAACAGAGGGAGAGGACACTAGTCAGATCTCAAGCTGACTCATCCTCTCTCCAAACATCTATATATGGATCTCCCCTCCATGAGATCTAGGGGCTGGAATTTGGTTATTGCAAAGAATTGCTGTTGGTTTGAGATTGGAATCATTGGGTGCTTAATGCTTTGAAGGGGGTGAAGATAGGAATTCCATTTGCTGGGAAGGAGATGCTGGATTGGAGCCCTCTGGGTTGTATCTCTTCCTGAACCTTGTTATTCATCAATAAAGCTATCTTGGTTTCTCCTATATAATGATGTATTTTTGATGTATGATTGCATTAGTATATTTAGTTTGTTTCTAATCCTGAACTAGTTATGAATATGAATCCATGTCTTGTGTAGTGTTCTCTTCTTGTGATCTTGCAGAAACCTCTTGAAGCTGGGCGAGCGAGAAGGCAAGTAGCTGGGAACTCTCCAAGAGAAGAGAGACCGGATCGAGGGACAAATGGAAGACACCGGTTAGTCCATCTATCTCTCTTCATTCTTAATTCATAAAGGAAGAATACTAGAATAGTTGTCTCTGTTTGTTGCTAAGGCACTGTCACACCTTAGGTGGATAGGATCGTCCTGCATAGGCATTTTTCCCCACAACAATATTTGAATAGAAAATTTTAGGTTATCAACATTTTTTTCTTCTAACTTGTCATGGTAAGTAGGGGGCAAAGTGCTATAGTAATGCATCATGGTTGCTTGATTTTGTGGCCAGGTGATCTTCGGGATATTATTATATAACTTGGTGAAATGAATATTGAAATATTTAATGGTTTCGCCTTTAGTATAGGCAACATTATTCATGAAGGAGATCAACGTGAACTTGAGGCTTACCACATAAGTATATTTAAACCAATAGAAAATGTCCATCCAACCAGAGAAGGATTTAGGTCAGATCTCAAAGAAATTAGTTGTTTCTCTTCCTTTTAAGGAATTGATAAACAGACACTTGCAAGTATCGTTGTCGTTGGCACCGATGTTGTGGCATGAATTGGAAATGCAATTAATTACTTATTTTTGTCATGGTATCATCAACTTAAAACCTATTGAGGTGATATTTGAATTTGGGAAAAGGAGTATTTTCCAATGTAAGATTCATGGGAGAAACCACATGCCAAGGAGTTGCATTCAGTTCCTCCTCAAGTTGAAATAATATGTATTTTTTTATTACCTTGGTGGGGTTTGTTGTCGATTGAACGAGATTAAATGAAGAGTAGAGACTGCTAATTTCAATAGAGGATGGGGCAGTTGATGAAGATGATGTGGAAAAGGAAATGGACCGAGAGTATGCTTACATCCCAAACATGATTCTCCTCTAGGAAGAAGTAGTCCTAGAAGAACAAACAAAATATTAATAGAATTAAAGGCAGGCTTAGGTGGCAAGGATTTCTTCTCACCTTTGGACTTCGTACGAGGGTTTATATTGAAGTTTTAATCCATGAATCCTTATAAAAACAAGGTATTCATTGGGCATAAGTTAGTTTTTCATTATTAGTGCAATCTCTGAAATGTATTTATGTGTCTTCTCTTCTCTCCTACAATTCAAATATCAAGCTATAAAATCCCAAGCATGAGAAAATTCGGTAAGAGTATTTGTGTTATCAAGGATAAATTTTAGTAATGGGTGTGACATGTTCCTTTGACCGTTTAACTGGATTGGGAGTGTTACACAACAATTTGTCACCGTTTGTCACCGTCCCTGTTACCCCTCACCCCGCACACTGGAGGACTCATTTCGGGACCTGTGAGAAGTGACATGACCTGAAACCACTTGCATCATATTCCTCTAAGTATGAGCTTCATATGCCCTGAAGACATCTCCTACAAAATACCCATGAAAACAGCTCTTTTTGCATTAGCGCGGGTCCACAGTTCACTGCCCGCGCCAATGAGGGAAATCCTATAAAAAGTGCGCGCCATTGGCGCTCTGTCTCAGAGTCGCACCCGCGCCAACCGAATTGAGTAAAGTTTTTAACCAACAAGCTCCCTAAGGTTCTCTTCAACCCATCCACCAACTGAATCTATGTTGAGCTAGGATGGTTTGGCTTCGAATCACCATAGAAGGGAAAGTGGTTTGCCACCTTTCATGGAAGTTTCCAAGTGATAAAGCAAATCCCATGAATAATGTGGTTGATCCTATCTCTTTCTTCTCTATCTATAAAAGCTTGCCTCTATGCCTTGAGCAAGCTAGTCACAATAGTCATAGTTACAATAGTTCCAGTTCTAGCATAGTGATAGAGAGTTTGAAGCTGCAAGAGCCTTCTTTGCACCCATAAGGCCAAATCTAAGTAAGGAGATTCTTGTCACCCAAAGAGAGAGAGGCTTTTTCCTCATCCCAACAAGCTTTGCAGGACTTGTGTAGTTGACTACCCAGCCAAAGGAGAATTTGACGTCAGAACAATGGTTGTATTATTCTTTGTTATTTATTAATAATAGATGACTATCATTATGGTTCCACTCTCATTGTCTTATGTTTGATGTTGAGTTATATCTTTTCTGACTGATATATAATTTCATCTACTAGATTTTATGCTTGTTTTCATGTTTTTCTTTGCATGTGCAGGTGTCCAATCATGGAGATCGTGGGGATCGTGACCGGCCAAGGCAAAGGAACGAGGGCGACATCTCTTCGATGAACACTAGCGTTGGAATCCAAGTAGGTTCTCACCATATACTTTTTATTTGCAATTAGGAACTTGCGTGATAGCATTGTGTGATTGTTGCTAGACACGGTCTGGGCTAGTAGGGATCGTCTCTGTCCGCAGAGAGGATTTACCTCCACAACAATTTGGCGACTCTGCTGGGGAGTCTTGTCTCTTTGGTTTCTCGTTTGGTTACTTAGATAGCCTTTTGGGTTGGATTTCTTGTTGTTTCTTGCTTCCTGGTTTGCCTGGATACTATCTTCAAGCCCTGAGTTGCTTGCTTTTGTTTTTGACTTAGCAAACTTGATTAGCGCGCTTTTTAGCCTTACAGTCGCGCCAATTGGCGCAAGTTGCTCAAAAACAACCCGCGCCAATCCCATAAAAGCACGGGTTGCAGCCTGACAGTCGCGCCAGGCCTGTCAACTTTTCCAGTTCGCTTGTCTTCAAGCCCTCTGATCTTGGATTTGTATGTTGCCGCGTCTTTTTCAATTACTGGAGTGTTTTTGATCCTTGTTTGACTAGTTTTAGACCTTCATCCTTCAGGTGTTTTCCTCTTTCTATCGATTTCACTTTTTAGCCCTAGGGTATCTAGTGGCTTTGTGCGTCGAGCCTTCCGTAGGAGTCTTGGGTTCTTTGATCGTCCAGTCGACTTTGTGATTACTCTTTGCATTTGCTCAGTAGTTGTCAAAGCTTTTTCTTGTTATTCAAGTGATTTGTTTCTTTTTCGCTTGGGTTTCGCTTGGCTTCGTTTGGGCTTAGATCACATAGCTCATAGAGGTTTTTGTGCTTTCTTCTTGGTTTGAAGGACTGTTTTGGTGTCTTGGGGATTCGATTGTGTTCTCATTGAGTGAAATTGATCTTTTGCTCGGTGTTACTATCTCTCAAAAGTTTTTTAGTGCACTTTGCCATTGAAAAGAAAAACGAATAATCTCTTTTGAGTTGCATTAGTTAATTGAAATTAGAAGCTTTTCATTGATTAAGTGATTTAAAACAAAGAAAAGTTTCATTTATTTGTCATTAGCTGCATTAGAGTGCTTCTTGATTTTTTGTGGTCATTTTGTTTGAAAAATTCTCAACTCTCTCGTAGTTAGTATTCATCGAACGAAATGATATTCTTTGGCATATAGTTTGCATTTAGGGAATTGTGAGAGATTACATATGGTAGGACCTGGAAATTGAAAATTAACTAAAGATCAACCATAAAATGAACTGAATGAACTTAAAAACGCATTGGAACATAACGCTCACTAATTAGAGGTCTAGGCTAGAGACGTGCTCCGGCGTCGTTAAACCTAGTCACTGTTGTTTCACACTACGGTTGGGTGATTCCTCCTTTTGTGACTCGATAGTGGTCTAGCACGGACTTGAGCTCCCACGTACCGTCGCGTATATAGGTGAGACCCCACTAGGTTATCATCCTTTATCCACAGGAAGCCGTGTCTGCCGCCTTACAAGCCGTAACGCACCGAACATAGCATTCGGGAAGATTGACTACCGTACGGGAAGTCCTTGGCTTTCATATGACTGCCAAGGTGTATATGCAGTTTTATGGATTTGTTTGGTAAACCCTTTGCCTAGTCTCTCCAGAGTAGTCACTTTTGATCCTTTTCGGACTCCTTAAAAGAAAAGGTTCACTTGAGCAGTTTGTCACTTCGGGCTCACAAAACATTCAAAGGCGACTAGAGTCACCTTTTTGTCCTTTTCTCGACTCTTAAAACATGAAAAGGTCAAGTTGTGTCCTTGCGTCTTAAAATTTATTTGGCCGCGATTAACATTACCTAGCTAGATCTTGTGTGCGTTAGTTTGAGTAGGGTCCTTTATCGTTAGATTCCCTTAGGTTTTGTTTGAAGTTTGTCATCATGGCTGAATCGTCGACTCCTGTTCCAAGTGATCAAGGGTCTCCGTCTTTCGTTGCTCCTGAGGTACCGATTGTAAGTGATACTCTTCTTGTTATCCCGAGTATCCAACTGATCAACTCTCGCGCTCCGGACGACGAAGGTTACGAAATTCATTGGAACCCCATCTGGGAGCCTGAAGAGGACGATATTCCTTTTACCCCCCCTGGTGTTTCATGTCCAATGTCTACCTCTCACATGGATGAGACATCTCCTAGAGTGAGTGAGACACCTATTTTGTCGAATATCGACACTCCCATCCCAGCTACTTCTCCGCTCCCCCCACGCTACTAGTCATTGAAGGATAGAGTAAGTGCCAGGATCCCTACTTCGACTATGTGGGATCCCCATATCACTCCCACCACGGGATCTTTTGTTTCACATGTCCACACTACACCTGTCACTTCAGTTCTGAAAAATCCAACTGTTTGTGTAGCACATTCAACTCCGGTTGTTAGTGCCATTACAGCATCTTCATCTCTGGATACTAGTGTTGGTCCCCCTCACGGTCAAGTGAGTAGTGGCCAGCCGGCACACTCACCCAAAGTTGTTCACCCTGCACAAAGCGCTCCACCCTCTTTTGGTCCCGTCCCAGGAGGGGGGCCATATGATGCCTATGGACAAGTTGTTCAGGATCTGAATGTGCAGGGTCCATTCTTTTATTACGATTCTACTAGTCAATACCTTCAGCTTTCTCGACCCTTGCCTACTCAACCTATTGTTGAGGTTTCGGTACCATTATCTGTTTCTTGGAACACCACCACTTTCCATGGGGGCCAAGCAATGCCTGCACAGCTTCAAGGACTGCCTAACCAAGGCAAGCCATCTTATGTGCAAACCCCCCAAGGGCAGCAATATTATGGCCAGTCTTACCCAGGACAATCTGGGGGCCCACAAGGACAACCCTATCACGGACAACCTTCGGCCGCTGGTGGTCCATCTTTTACCTATCTGAATCAACCTTCTGGTTATCCGGGGCAACCTAGTACCCAGCAAGGTTACCCGTCTGGACAACCAGGACAACCTTACATCCAACAAGGCCAACCTGGTATCCAGCAGGGTTATCCCTCCAGACAAACTAGACAAACCTATATTCCACAAGGTCAACCGGAAGTCCAATAGGGGTATCCTTCTAGGCAAGGGTGGCAGCCTTACATATAGCAGGGCCAACCCACTGCTCAGCCTAGTCATCCTTTTGGGCAAGCGGGTCAGCTCCCTGCACAGCAAGGCCAACCCACTGCCCAACCTAGTCATCCTTCTGGACAGGCTGGCCAACCTTAAGGTCAACCGGCCGTTCAGCTCGCTCAACCATCTGTTCCGCAAGGACAACCCTCGGTTGCTCAAGGACAACCTGGTACCCAGCAAGCATATCCTTCTGGGAAAACAGGTCCGTCCCAAACCCAACCAGGCCAACCTTCCGGCCAGATGGTCCAAGCTCAACCTGTTTAAGGACATCCTTCTGGGCCCCAGACTCAAATTGGTTATCAAATGCAAGGTGGGCCACGACCCAACCTTCTTACCAAGCGCAACCTTCTTATTAGGCTCAGTATGGAGCTCAACAAATGTATGGCTACCAGCAACCCCAGGGGAAAACTCAGTTTACCCCTTATCAAAATTATCAACAAATGCAGGTCACTCCTTACCAGAATTATCAGCAACAGTACGTTGCACCTGCAGGTCAAGTTTCTAATCTGTGGGGTGCTGGCGGGCAGACCCAGGGTCAACTGTCTGCTTATGGACAGAATCCTTATGGACAGAACCCCTATGGCCAAAATCCCTATGGGCAGAACCCTTATGGGCCAGGCCCATCCGGACAAAGTCCGTGGGGGCAACCACCACCTGGTTGGAACCCTGGTACTACCTCCCTTCCATAGCCACAAATGTCCTTTAATCCTCAGTTGCCTTTCTTAGCGATGTTGGAACTTCCAGATGTGTCCAAGTTAACAAATGATCCCATTCTTCATAATCCATATTGGCCACCAGTTCCAACTAAGATACCCAGTGATTGCCCGAAATTCGATGGCAAAGCTGGCGAGGACCCTCAAGCCCATGTCATGACCTATCACCTTTGGTGCTCATCCAACTCATGGCTTGATGACTCTATCCGGCTCCGCCTCTTCCAAAGGACTCTCACCGGCTCGGCCGCTAAGTGGTATATTGAGTTGAATCGCAGAACATTTCAAGATTTCAACTCGCTGGCTATGACATTCCTAGCTCATTTTCAGTTACCCATTCGGTATGAGACAGGGACACATCTCCTTACATCTCTCAAACGGGACACAGCCATGCATATATCTGATCATATACATGAATGGAGACGGCGTCATCGCTTGATCAAATTTTGGATTCCTGATCAACTCTTGACCGATTGGTTCACGACTTCCTTTGTCCCTGCGATTGCACGAGACATCGCTATGGGAGCTTGTGTAACTGAAGAGAAAGCTATCGCGCGTGCTTAGTACCTTGACTTGGTATATTCTAAGTCAGGTACTTTATATGATTATTTTCCAGACGCCCCGAGACCCGGAACATCCAAAGCTCCGCCAAAACTATTTGTTGACAGTGTTATTGGCTGTGTAAACGCGTCTTCAAAGAAATCATCCGCGAACCCTGGGAAGCAAAAACAGAATGCTTCTAATGGAAACACTTCTCAAGGTCAATCTAATTCTGGAACTACCTCTGAGGTAAACTCCATTCAGTCCACCATGGTGGATAAATCCTCGAAAGGGAAAAAGAAAGGCAAAGCCAAGAATAAATCCGAACAGCCCAAACAGGACTCCCCTAAAACTCCACCCGAGGAAGGAGCCAAACGTAAACCTAAGTATGCTTGTCTTATCTGTGATGAGGATCACTACACTAAAGACTACCCTAGGCAGTCCGAAGTTAGTCGATTATTGAAAGGTGCTCCTGGGACTCCTGCTGTGCTTAAAGAACCTTTCCCTTCACAGCAAACTCAAATGGTGGCACATCCATCGCAACCCTCTTCTTCATTCGGCTCTCAAGTCTTCATGGCTGGGACGATTCCCATCCATGTCACTACTCGAGTGAAAGAATATCTATCTCATGCCAGGAAAGAGTCGGAGGTCCCCTCCAGTGCTCCTCCATCCAGTTCTGGTCCACTCCACATCGAACGACCTAGCACTGAGATGACGATCCGACCCCCTCCAAAAGGTGTACTCCGGAAGTCTTCTTACAACCCGAATGCTCGTGCTGCTCAGCACTACAGCATTGTTGAGGACTTAGCCCAGGCTCCGTCTGCTATGTCCGCTCTAGAATTCCTCCAGAGCTGCCCCTCCCAGAGGAAGTCCTTGCTATCGGGCATCGGTGGCATAGACCTGGCTGACTCGGATCTGATTTCTTTTGATCTCGAGGGCTATACGCCAAGACTGCCTCACCAAATCGCTTTTCTTATACAGGTCATCATCAATGGTAAAACGATTCATCGTACAGTCATTGATGAAGGTGCCTCAACTTGCATCATGTCTGTTGCTTGATGGAAAGCTATTGGTTCTCCAACATTGATCCAGTCTCCTACGATGTTAGAAGCCTTTGATGGAAGAGAGTCCCGTCCTTACGGTATCCTCCAACGCTTGCCCATCTCCTTGGAAGGGAAGACGGTAGAAGTGGAGGTCGAAGTTGTCGACGCTAATCTTACCTACAACCTCCTCCTCAGACGTAGCTGGACATACGCCATGCAAGCCGTGGCTTCCTCCCTTTTCTGTGTCATTCGTTTCCCTCATCAAGGGAAGAATGTCTCGGTATACCAGCTCTCCTTCTTCGCCTCTTCTTCCGAAGGTAATGTGCCATTCGTGGAGCATACCTCCAAATCATTCGAGAGTGTGGGAGCCGGACTCTTTAAGGATCCCACTCTAATGGGTGTCTTTCCCCTTCCACCTCCAAATCTCGCCCCTATTAACATGATTTCCGTGCGTTCTGATCCATGGGTCCTTCCTCCCGCTAATCAGGTAGAGTCGTGGGGCGATATGATGTCGTTGAGTCCTGCTGAGCTCAACTATGTTGAAATCGTTGCTGTATCGGCTCCCCCTCCTGAACCCGCTCTTCCGAGTGGTGTTCCTGATTCGTATGTTCATTTCCCTTGGCTTGGAGATGATGCTACTTCGGATCCATTAAAGGAAATATTTCCTTCCGATGAAGCCATCATAGAGACTATGTCTCTTGAGGAACCCCCTTGGTCAGATCATCACCACCGCTCTTCGTTTCTCCCTGCCCATCAGGAAATGATTGCATGTCTCGAACGGTTTTCTTCATGTATCCCATCCTCGCCCCGTCAAACACCTATTCAAATCTACCAAGTATCTTCTGAGGGCAATATGGGAAAGATTATTCAAACCCAACCCATCGACATCTCTGTAAAATCAGGGATTGTCGAGCACATTTACATTGGAGTCACTTGCACTCCAGAGGAAGTTCAACTCTACACTGACCTATTTTGCGAATTTCGTGATGTCTTTGCCTGGTCCTACGAAGAGATGCTAGGCATCGACCCCAGTATAGTGGTGCACGAGATACCTACGTATCCAGGTGCTAAGCCTGTTCGTCAGCGCCTATGCCCTGTGCATCCTCGAAAGGCCGCAGCCATCAAAGTAGAAGTCAAAAAGCTTCTCAAGGCTGGTTTCATTTACCCCATTCCACTGATGGATTGGGTTTCTAATATAGTCCCTGTGAACAAAAAGCAGGGCACTATTTGAGTCTGTGTTGATTACCGTGATATCAATCGTGCCTGTCCTAACGATAACTTCCCTACACCCTTCATCGATCAGCTTATTTATGAGTGTGCACGAAGCGAAATTTACTCGTTTATGGACGGTTTTTCTGGATATAACCAGATCAATATCGCGCCCGCTGATCAGCATAAGACGGCTTTTATCTGTCCTTGGGGCACTTTTTCCTATAAGAAGCTCCCTTTCGGTTTAAAGAATGTCGGCGCTACCTTCCAGCGTGCAATGTCCTATGCCTTTCATGACATTCGTCACATTGTACAGCCGTATCTGGATGATCTTCCAGCTCATTCAGTCAAGTGTCAGGACCATCCTTCCCATCTTCGTGAAATTTTTCTCCGCTGTCGACACTACCGTATTAGGCTCAATCCCCATAAATGTGTCTTCTGCGTTGAATCAGGCTGACTACTCGGGTTTATCGTCTCCCGAGAAGGCATCCGTCTGGATCCCCTCAAAGTTGAGGCCATTTTGAAGCTTCCTCCCCCTGCTTCTTTGCAACAATTGCAAAGCTTGCAGGGCAAAGCAAATTTCCTTAGACGATTCATTCTGAATTATGCCGAGGTGGCTAAGGGTTTTACACGATTACTGAAGCGAGACACACCCTTTCATTGGGATCCTACCGCTCAGGATTCTTTTGAGCGTCTCAAGGGTCTCCTTGTTTCTGCTCCATTATTGAGACCTCCGAACTACCCTCGTGATTATACTCTCTATCTGGCCGCCGCCGATACCACTATCGGCATGGTTCTAGTGCAGGATGATGATGACGGAAATGAGCACGTTATCTATTACCTTAGCCGCAACCTCCTGGATACGGAAACTCACTACGCTCGCGTTGAGAAGTTGGCATTGGCCGCTGTGTGCGGCGTCCAACGTTTCCGGCATTATATCCTATTGCACACCACGACAGTGATTTCTGACTGCAACCCGATGACGTACATTTTGTCACGTCAGTTGCTGGGGGGAAAATACTTAAAATGGATCGTAATCCTCCAAGAGTTTGACTTGGAATTTACTGTTGCCAAGTCTAAGAAGTCTTTAGTCTTTGCTGAATTACTCTGTTCTTTGTCATCTCCTTCTGCACCCCCTCTTTCAGAGGATCATATCCCGGACGAAACTCTTTTTCTGATCAGCACCCTCAATCCCTGGTACGGGGATATTATCGTTTATTTACAAACGTCCTCTTTCCGCCCCGCTGTATCCAAAGATGCTCGGCGGCGGATCCGCCATCAATCTCAACTCTATCGTATCATAGGGGACACCCTGTACCGCCTCGGTGTTGACTCCGTTCTCCGTCGGTGTCTTACCCTCGAGGAAGCTGAGAGAGTCCTGAATGACTACCACTCTGGCGCCTGTGGTGGCCACATGTCCGGATATGCGACAACTCAAAAAATCCTTCGCGCTGGTTATTTCTGGCTCTCCATTTTTAAGGATTGTATTCTTCCTGTCTACTCATGTCATGCATGCCAGATATACCAGCGGAAGATGCGTGCACCACTAGCCCCGCTGCACCCTGTAGTGACCGTAGGCCCTTTTACAAAATGGGGCATTGATTATACAACCTGTAAGCCTCGCTCGGCCGGGGGGCATGGGTTTACTATCGTTGCCATCGATTACTTTACAAAATGGGCCGAGGTGATGCCCACATTAACTGAAGACGTTCATACAGCGGCGCAGTTTTTGTTCGATCATGTTATTACGCGGTTCGGAGTTCCACAGGCCATCGTCACAGATCACGGAAAGCATTTCCGTAATCACATGATGACCGAGCTGACAACCCAACTAGGCTTACGACACGATAGTTCAACCCCATACTATCCTCAGTCTAACGGTTAGGTTGAAGCCGTTAACAAGATTTTGGTTACGATGCTTCAATGTACTGTCGACATGCATAAGTCTAATTGGCATCTGATGTTGTTTCCTGCCTTGTGGGCCTACCAAACCTCTGTGAAGGATGCCACCGGTTTCACTCCATTTCAACTAGTTTATGGACTGGAGACTACCCTTCCTATAGAATGTGAAATTCCTTCGTTGAAAATAGCCGCCGAGTTGCTTCCCAACACTACTTAGGTAGAGGAACAGCTTCTTTATCTAGAACGGTTAGACGAGACCTATCATTTAGCCTCTCTAGCCATTGAAGCTCAAAAGAAAAGAGTCAAAACTCATTTTGACCATACCATTCGTCCTCGTTCCTTTGTTGAGGGAGACCTTGTCCTGCTATACGACCAAGAAAATGACAAGCTGGGGGTAGGCAAACTCGAGCCCATGTGGGTAGGACCTTACATTGTAAAGAGAGTGTTGTAAAATGGGGCATACGAGCTAATTGAATACGAAGGTAATCCTCTTGATAAGCCCCACAATAGGTTGTACTTGAAAAATTACTATGCATGAATCATGCGCTTCGATTTGTACATGCGTGTGTGTGTGTGTGAGTTTTCATGTTTTCAGTTTGGTGTGAAAGCGTGATTGCCCCTTATTGTGTCTTTTTCTTCTTATGCAGATGTTAGGTGCACCTTACATTGGTTTCGTTGATGGTGCCTGCCGCAGCACTCGTAATTTGTCCTCTGCGGCGTGGGTGATCTACGATCCTCACGGTGAGTTGATAAATCTTCAAGGTGTCTGTTTAGGCTATACTACAAACAATGTTGCTGAATATAGCGCTGTTATTGAATTATTAGCCGAGGCAATTAATCTCAGTATTCGTACATTGCTTGTTAACCTAGACTCCCAACTTGTCGTCCATCAGCTCAATAGGCGATATTCCGTCAGAGACCGTCACATTTTAAGGTTGTACTTACGTGTTAAATTGTTAGAAAGGAATTTTGACTTTATCACATATCAGCATATTCCACGACGATTAAATACATTATCTGATGCATTGGCCAATCATGTATTAGATAGACATTTGGGTAATTTATAATCAAAACATCATATAAGCAAGCACATAAAAACACAATAATAAACCATAGGCATATGTATATATATATATATGTGTGTCATAATGTTTGCACCGCGTGCGTTACAAAACCCAAAAAATAATACATGTTCATCCTGATACATCCTCAGACAACATGTCCCTCAAAAAATATGCATGAAAGAAGCCTAGGAGTCTATTCGTGGTGGTGCTCATGATAGCACGCCACCGCGCGCACCAAGCATCTCAATAGACGATGGATGTGGGTCGGCACCCCCACTGTGTGCCTCTGATATGCAAACGGCACGTCTACCAATCTAGCGTAGCCTGGAATCCCTTGGGTAAGTCCCTCGAGATTCTGCACCAGCTCTTTCCCCACGGCACCCCTTTCCTGAGGGTCAGCTGCAGGTTGGTCCCTTCGCGCTATAGGAGACAAGCCGACTGGTCGCTTTGGGCCCACATCTGCATATACATACAACTATCGTCAGAACATGCATGTATGGACAAAAAAATGAAAATACATAAAACACCAAAAAGAGAAGATCATACCTAACTCCTCTTCCCACTCCTCTCCCTCTGGCATTGGGAGGTTTGGGTCCCCCATGAAGTTGGTTCCCGCGTATGGCCAATCCTCTACCACGATCAGCTGACGGCGAAGCCATATGAAGAACTCGAGCCGCCATGACATCTGCTGGCCCCCTCCTCCTCTGGGCATCAATGCCCAACGAGCCATCCTAGGCTCTCGCGGCAATGTGTCCGCCACTACAATTCCCTGGTACTGGAAGAGGGGTAATCGTTCCAAGAAGAATGACACCACAATCGATCCATACCCGAACTGTTTCACTCCCCCGCGCTTACACTTTGTAAGCTGCCTTTTGATATTTGTAGTCACCGCTGCAGCCCAGTCAAAAATGGTGGGGCTAATGCATTATGTCGCTAGTAACAGATGATTCTTGCTTGCCTCATGGGGTGCCTGTACCCCAGTTGCACGCGTGATAGTGAACAGTATCACCCTAAAAGCCAAGTCATGGATGGTGGCAATATCCACCTTAGCACTGTTTTTTCCCAAATTGTGCCTCGGGGCACACACGAGCCTTCACTTCACCTATCTTCTCCCCGGAAGGCCTGCTTCCGGTCAAAATGGGGTTCTCCCCTCTCAGTGACAGCCCAATAATAAAGTACACATCAGATACATCCATCTCTAAGGTCTGATCCTGTAAGAAAAATACTTGGTCATCGACATCCCAAGCATCCACTATGAACTGTAATAGCTTCGGTTGAGCTCGCAGATAAGAGGTGAGGAAGAACTTCTTGAGACCACAGTCTCTCAAAGCATTCATACATCCCTCATCCGCTATGGCCAAGGCATCTACGGCATCATGCTCCCGTTCTTTCCATTCCACCACCATTTTTGCTTGTTTCCTACACCCACAAGGATGAATAAATCATTAATGAAGCCTTGGTAGGTTTACAAACCGGACAAAATTTCAAAAATGATGAAAAAATTCAAGTAAAAAGTTAGGTCGTGCGGTTGGCGTGACTGTTTCTAAAACAGTGGCGCCAATAGCGCGGCACCTTTGGGTAAATCACCCCATTGGCACGGACCCGTGCCGGATACCCGTGCCAATGGGGCGCAACCATAAATTTTAAAATCCTCCTTGCAGAGGCTCAATCAAGGAACAAAATGCATAAAAGAGTATGAAAATGGAGCTAAGGGAAGCGCCTCTTACCTGGAACTGGTGGAATCTCAAATGGTTGCACGGATTGGCGGTAATCACTGCTCGAAGTATGCTCTCCAAATGGACCACCACTACTATGCAAGAGGTAAAAAGTAAAAGTAATTCTAGTTTTTACATTTTCACCATATTTATAGACTTTTTGACTTGTAATTAGGGTTAAAGAGTTCTTTTTTTAATATTTTAATATATTTTTGGTCGAAAATGGATTTTACGCTTGCTTTTGGTGCTATGACAGGTCCTTTTTGCAGCTTTGATGGTGAAACGAGTTGTATTTTATACTTTTTCGGACTCGGTAAATGCACGAAAAAGTCACTATGGAGTCATCTTTCAGCTCTTTTCTGACTCGCTAAAAATGAAAAGATTGTTGGGTTTCCCCTCTTGACTCGTTAAACATAAATAAGAGGCGGTCATCTTTAAACCCTTTTCCGACCGTGTAAAAACGAAAAGATTGTCAGACCCTTGTCGTTTTAGGTTCGTTAATGGTTATGAAACGACGTGATGTTGATCGCTTTTTTACTTTTTCAAATCGATATCACTACTCATGAAAAGTACTCCTCGATCGTAATGGTCGGGCGGTTCTTTCGAGCATTGTTTTATACTTTTTCGGGCTCAGGAGACACAACTTTACGAAAAAGGACCCCCTGGAGTTTCCTTTTTGCTGTCTTTTCAGACTCTCTAAATAAGAAAAGACACCGAGTTCTTCCTTTGTCAGACTCGTTAAAACTTAATGACATCGGATTCCGTCGTAATGACGCCTCACAAGCATATGCTATCCCTGTCAAGCTTGTTAAAAATAACTGGGGTACTCGCTAGAAATGGTGGGGAAAATGGAACCATAATTATTTTCGTGTCGGCAGTATGTCGCTCTTGAACATGGCACTAGTCTGCATTCGTGTCTGGGTGGGAACATCTCATCTTGTTTTACACTAGTCTCCGTGGGTTTGGGTGATCCTATTTGACCTTTCATCTGCTCATTGCCTTGTCACCATGACCTCTGCTCATTTGACGTCAAATACTGCCAAGTCCACTATCGTGCCGCCATTGTTCAAGAGAAGTTGACCTCTGCAGAATTACAACCTCCCTCTGATACCTCACATAATTCTGAATCACCACAACATCTTTCCTCTGTCAATAATGTAAACTTTGAAACGGGAACTGATACTATTACCCATTTTGTAGAGAGCAAAAAAATGACCCGATTTTCAAAAGTGGTGATGCAGAATAAACATGTTTTTTTTAGAACATGGTTTTTGGAACTTTAATTTTTTTCATGTTCAAGGATGAAATCAAGTTTTAGAATGGTAGTGATTTTCATGCTGATTTTAAAAAGTGAGTATTCTGCATCACACCCTTTTTTTAAAAGACCTATTTTTTGACTTTTAATTTTATAGTGTGTGAAATGTAAAAAATTATTTTCTAAATTTGATAGTTTTTGAAGTCGTCATTTTATTCATATTTTCTTGTTCTCTATCTTATTTTTTTATTTTTTTAGGGGGGTTTTTATTGTTTTGCGTTTTTAAATTAGAAAGTCGATAGTTTGAATTTTAGATAATCTACATATTTATACATCCTTAATTAATTTTTCAATCCACATGAAATAATTGTTTCTAAAAAACAACATTTTTTAACAATGGACATAAAAATAACCATTTTTAAAATTAGCATTCTAAGAAAAAACATTGTTTCTTGAGACCATTAGCTTGGCATTAGAGCAGGAGTCCCTTTCTATTGTCGAATTTCGTAGAACCTTTGGATATTATGCAACAAAGTAGAAGAGTACCCCGACATCCACAAAGGTAAACCAAGCTCCCATACAGACCCATAAACTTGATTCCTACGTATTTGTCTCATTACCAACCTCCATGAATATAATTTTAGGACCTGAGAACTCACACGCCACAAAAATCTCATCAACCATGAATTCCATTAACGTTTTCCACCCTGTAGTCCTGAAGGAGCTTGGTATGAGGGTGTAAGAATAAATGAGGAATTGTCCTACTACTGAGTTCATCATATGCGAGGAATGAAGGGTTGCATGGAATTCATGCCCTCTTCCAGCCCCCTCAACTATGGAAACAAGCCCATATCATATAACCACTAACTTATTATTGAAATTGTTTGAGGGGGTAAGGATTTTATAAAAACCTTAAGGACCCCTTTGAAATAATTTTCTATGCTCCCAAACTCATGAATACTAATGTTTAAGCCATGAATAGGGACTTACATGGTGTTCATCATGGAATAGTTTCCCATCCAGAATTATCGTTGATGACGGTATGTGTTGCCTCTAGTAAACAAGCACGATTTTTTTGTTCATCAACTTCCTTGTTTTGATTTCATAAGATGTGATAAAAGGCCTTGCTAGGGAAGGAATCCAAGATACTAAAAATTATGCGAAGAAAAAGACTTAGATGGTTATTCTTAAGAAGAGAGTCATTGTGTAAGTTGAATGGTGATAAGGGAATCTCCCAAAATTGTTATCTTAGAGAGTTCCATATCCTTATCTAACTAAAGACCAAACAAAAGCTTGTACGTTTCCATTAGAATATTTTTCCTCTTACCAACTCCCCAGAATACTTCTTAATTTTCCATGAAATTCAAGAAAGCCCCTTCTACCACCCCATTTTATTATTATATTTTATATTATATAATTATATATTATGTTCTTTATATTAAATAAAAGTAATTATATATTAAAAAAATGGACAGTTAATAAATTATATTTAAAATAAATTTAAATGTAATTGAAGTTACCAGTTTTATTTATTATTTTTAAATTGAAGAAATGATAAGATTGTGAAGGAGTGATAAGATTGAAAAGTAAAAACAATACCTTTCATAAAACTAAAAATTATTTTAATTGACCAGATATTTATTTGTAATTTTTTCCATTATTATCTAAATGTGAAGAAATGTTAAATTTAATAATGATATTTGAAAGAACAATGATTCGATGGGTAGGAAAGGAATTAGAAGTACGCATGTTTCAAAAAAAATTCAACTATATTATTAGTAGTGAGAAAGACAGTATCATTTTCTAAAGTCAAATGAAGAAAGACAAAATATCATTAACTAATGAAGTAATTCACACGAAAAAGTTGAAATCTTCTCACCAACAAAAGAATTATTTGGAATGATGAAAAAATATGTCATTTTATTAGAGCCTCACCACATAACTTGTAAGAAATATTTTTCCCTATATTCAGATGAAGAATTATAATATTTATTAATTCAAATGAAGAAATAGATTATTATTAATCGACCTGTGAAGGGTTTTTTTTTTTTTTTTTCAATTCAAATGCTTATTTTTCATTGAAGTAAAAATGTTTATTTTTCAAACTCACAATTTTATATCAAAATGTTTTGAAATGTGGAAAATAGGTTAAACATAAAATTTCAAATTCATCAAAATTCAGATAAAAAGTTTATCAATTTTAAGTTAAAGTTCTAGAAAGTCTATTTGAAAAACATGGTCTTTAAATTTAACGTTAAGAAGTAAATAAAATAAAAAAAGCAACATAAAGACCATGTTTCTTACCCCCATCCCCTACCCGCGCCCTACCCTTACCCCCCATCCCCTACCCGCACCCTACCCCACCCCGCACACCCTCCGCCCCCTCCCCACCCGACACACCCTCCACCCCCTACCCGGCCCACCCCCACCCCTCCGCATACCCCGCCCTCCCCCCAGCCCCCTCCGCCCGCACAGCACCACCCCCGGGCTGCCCCGCCCCGCCCGACCAGCGGCGGGTCGATTCCGGGAATCGACCCGCCGCCGGTCGGGCGGGGCGGGGCGGCCCGGGGGTGGCGCTGCGGCCTAAATAGATCTCGAATCGACCGCAGCGCCACCCCCAGGCCACCCCGCCCCGCCCGACCGGCGGCTGGTCGATTCCGGGAATTGACCCGCCGCCGGTCGGGTGGGGCGGGGCGGCCTGGGGGTGGCGCTGCTGTCGATTCGAGATCTATTTAGGTACTAATATCCAGTCCAATGAGGAGGTGGCCATCAAGCTGGTAAGCCCTCGAACCCTAGTTTCTTTTGCTCAATTATTAATAATCTCATCGCACCCAACGCTTCATTTATTATTAAAAGTCTCTGCGCGGATCGATCCATGGTTGTTTTGTAGCCATCCTTGTGTTGATCGCTAGAAGCAATTTATTCTTCCTCGATCCATATTTCAAAATAGCAAATCTGTCAGATTCAAAGGCCTAAATTGCTTCAGATTAATTCTGCTTGAACGCTATTGTGGGGTCCTTTTTCAAAATTTTCACATGTAGGTTCTGTCGAAACTTGGTCTTAATTTAAAGTAAGGCGTGTCCATACTGCGAAATGCGGGGACAAACAGTCGATGTCGTTTTTTGCTATAATTGTAGGCATTTTGGAATTATTATAAGCGAGACCCGCGAGAGGTCGAGTATTGCATTGCATAGGGTTGCTGATGCAGGGTTCAATGATTTCATTACACCTTGATGTTTTGTATTCGAAATTGCACAGCTCTTTTAACTGTTTTTATGGCATGCATATTGGGTTCTGTAATCGAGGGTACACTAGCAAAAGGAATGAAACTAAATATGTGATGTGGCTTAATGAGAAACATGAAGAGACCTATGTTTGATTGTCTCCAACGATGTAAATATCTTTTGGTTCCAATTTTAAAAAACTTGACTTCGTACGATGGTTGATTATCTGCGGATGTCTATTAATCAATTTCAATAACATGTCGTGGATTGATGGAAGAGTTCATTGCTCGAAATCCAGAGATGTTTTATCTGTAGTCTGTCAGTTCTTATTCGCAGAATTTGTTTAAAGCAGGAAGATTAACCTCTGTTTGAAGTTAGGGTGACCTGCAATGATGACATTTGCAAAATGATACTTGGTTGTGAATGGCTTTATGATAGGGCGCCCGCGCAGCGCCACCCCCGGGCCGCCCCGCCCCGCCCGACCAGCGGCGGGTCGATTTCGGGAATCGACCTGCCGCCAGTCGGGCGGGGCGGGGCGGCCCGGGGGTGGCGCTGCGGCCTAAATAGATCTCGAATCGACCGCAGCGCCACCCCCGGGCCGCCCCGCCCCGCCCGACCGGCGGCGGGTCGATTCCGGGAATCGACCCGCTGCCGGTTGGGCGGGGCGGGGCGGCCCGGGGGTGGCGCTGCGGTCGATTCGAGATATATTTACACGTCGTGTAACAGGCTTGGTTAATTATTTTTTGATTTGGTTTCCCCTTCAAAATGAATCAATTTAACACCATGTACCGGAGTAAAGGTTTAAATCGTACAGTAATATATCATTGTGCATTACTGGCTCGGGATCATGATAATGTCGTCTGCCCATTCATAAGACAAATGCAGCATACGCATTACTGGCTCAGGATCATGATAATGCCGTCTGCCCATTCATAAGACAAATTCGCTATGCTGCATTGAATTGAGGGTGGGTGATGGGGAATAAAGGGATGGGTTTCGGGGACAGTTGAAAGGTACCCCAAATTTCGAGTGTCTAGAGTATGGATGATGGGTATGGTAACAAACATTAAAAATTTTAAAATACAAAAAAACTATTACGTTTTTGAGACGCAGCTCATTGATGTAATTTGTCACCTAAACAAAATTGCCACATTAAAATTCAGTTTATAAAGACTCAATATCAGAGGTGTTTTATATATTTGATTTTAAGTTAGAGTAATATTAATTTTTAAATTTTGTTATACATTAAGATAGAAACAAACATTATTGGTTTTAATTTTTTTATAAACAAAATCTCAATTTAGTTATATAAATTAGTTTAGCTTAATTTTTTACGTTATATTGTTTTTAAAGATTTAATATAAATTTGCTTTTAAAACTATTATTTAATTGGTGGGTTTGATCTTTATTATTCACATATTAGTTTAATTTGTAAGTTATATTGCTTTTGGGAATGCAGAGGTATATCAGAGGTGCTGTCAACGCTATTAAATAATATATAACCTGGTAAATATTGGTTGCCATAATTTAACATCGAGTGACCTGATTTAAACTCTAATCCTGAGTTCCTTATAACTATAATCATGATGAATAAATTCTAGACTCTCTACACTCAACTTTTTCTTGGTTGTCGAATACTTTTTGAGTTTTGTTTTTTTTTTAATTAAGGAGAACACTTGGCTTGTGGGCGATCGATAGGTTGTGAGATTTTCTGGAAGGATTTGATATCGTATTTTTTTTTTATTAATTAATTTATAATAAATGTAGATTGAGAATAAAACTTATAATTATATTATTACAATATATGATTTATAATATAAAATTTTGTAATTTTGTAATAAATATTTATTGAAAATAATATTAGCGAGAATTTTATTATTGATGATGATGATGATGATGATGGTTAACGTCCACTGAGACCAAATTGGTCTATCGGACCTACAATTTTCTTAATTTTTACTTGTCTGGCTCCTCGTCTTTCTTGGTGAGATTGGTGTTGTAGCTTCCTTTCTTTTCTCTACGGTCTTCCAACTTCCTTTGTCTTGCATCTCCTTCATCTCTTCTGGTTCTTGGGACATTGGTGTCTTAGCTTCGCGATCTATAGTCGGAGAAGAAGTTTGGTTTAGGAGATCTGCTTTGCTGTTAAATGAAGATTTATTTTCCGCGGTATTCAAATCCTCATAACTGTTGATTTGTTGGGGCGGGCTTTCTCCTTGCTTGTTTTGAGAGTTGTTTCCTTCTTCCTTGATTTCTTATGACTCATTTTCTCTAGAATATTCTTCTTCTTTGATGACACTGTAGTGTTCTTTTTGTGCTCCTTCCCACCATGTAGATTTGTGGTGGTTTTTTCTAGCAAAATTTTTCTCAGAGGCTTTTGGGCAATTTTTGGCTAGATGCCCCGTCTCAAAGCATGATCGACATCTGAAGAGGACACTTTCATAATCAAGCTTCTGGTTCCACACATAGTCTTTACTTGTTAGGTTTATTTCAGCTGGGAATCCGGCGCTGAAATCCATTTCCACACAGATGCGTGCATAGGTGGTTCTGGCATATTCCTCTGTTTCTGGGCACCTGCAGTAAAATTTCCCAATTGCATTTCCGATGGCTTTTAGCGAGGAGAGATTCCAGAGATGCAAGGGTAGGCTTGGCAATCTCACCCAAACTGGTGCTGAGGTTATCACTGTTGTAGAGGGATCGAATGATGGGTTCCATGGCTTCATGAATAGCCCTGATTTTTCCCAAAACCAAGGGCCGGAATCTAGAATACATTGTCTGCTTTCAGGATTTTCGAAATCTACTATAAAGAAACCTCTAGCACAGGGGTAGATATTAATTTCATCAGAAATGATAGGCTTCCATACCTCCGAGATCTAATTGTGGAGTGCTATCAGCCGCGGCCAAAAACCATTGAACCGACAAATTAGGGCACTTTCGGAGAACTTTAAAGCTTCATCGAGTGAGTCCTGGACCACTTGGATAGTGGGAGCTGGGGCTTCACTCACGATATGGGCAGGAGATTGCCCTCCAGAGGCGGATGAGCCACCAATTATTTTTGCGAAGCTCGGAGCCATATTTTACTTGCTCGTAGAACCCAGCCGCAGACAAATAAGACAGAAGATAAGATTAGATCTAGATCTGACCGCAGAAATTAGCCGCCTAGATCTAGCCTCAGATCTAAAACCTAGCCGTGAAATAAACTGTAAATGCGGGCAAGCCCCAGATCTATACCGCCGATGTGCACCAGATCTATACTGCAGATTCAATTCAATGCCGCAGATCTATACCGAAAGCTAACTCCATAATAGATCTGATCAAGAGAACGCAGATCTATACCGAAAGCTAACTCCATATACACATATATGCCTATGTAGATCCAACCTTCACCGTAGAGCAGAGAATCACTGTAAAACCACAGAGAATGTAAAAAATAGATCTGATCAATAGAATGATCACCACAGATAGATCTGATCAATAGAATGATCACCGCAGATCTATGATGCAGACGGAGTACTGTAGATCCGCAGACGAGAGCCGCAGACGAGAACCGATCCAACCGAACCGCAGACACATGCCTTGATAGTAAAAATCTTGTGTAATATTAACGCATCATCGGGAGATCTATGCTGCAGACGGAGTACTGGAGTTATTATTTGTTTTTTTAACAAAATGTATATAGATTTTGATAGTTGGAAATAAAGTAAGTTTATGCAGTGTCATGTCCTTTTTTTTGATAAAATAATGGTGGATTGTTAAAATCTAAATCTATAAAGCTTATTGCAAAACTATGATATTATGGTGTTTTTCTCCTATGCTCTATTATATGCTTCCTCTCATTGGATGCTTTATTACAGAATATATAATCTAAAAAATATCTGGTAAAGTGTTTCTCCTCCTTTAAAGGCCTTAATCATTAAAGTTATTGAAGATAAATAAATAATAATAAATGTCATTGGTGTATGTGAGCAAACTAATATTAATTATCTCTCCAATTAGAGTATATACAAAATCGAAGCAGAATAGAGAGCCAAACCATGAGGTAAGTTTATAAATGAGTTGTATTGGATGTCCAGCCATGAAAAAGATTCCTTCAATGAAATTAACTATTTTGTATATGTATATGGTATGGTTTGGAATGGAGTAATTATTATATATTTTTTATTTATATTTATAAATTTTGAGTGAGATTTGGGGTTTAGAACTTTATAGAGTTATTTAGACATCTCAATCAACCAACACTTTTTTGGGTTAATATTTTTTGATTATAGCTCACAACTCCTAAACATTATTATGAAAATAAAGACATTTCTAACCATGTAAAAAGCACCAGCATTTTGACAACCATGACGTAACTAGATGGTGTGTTATGCCTCATTAGCCACACATTTATGGCTAGCCATGTGTGGACTTCAAAGTTGAGGGTGAAGCATGCAAAAAACCTAATTTTAATATATTATTAAGCTATGTTAAATATAGGGCCAATAGGAAGAAAGGGATTCCATTATTTAGCATTTTAAGCCTTCCATAGTTGACTAGAACATCTAGAAATGGTATTTGAGAGCATAAAAAAGGAGGAAAATAATCTTTAGTTGTTATTCACACCATGGTGCCAAAGAAAACTCCATGGTGCGCGTCTCTTTCTTTGTATTTACATTCACATAACTAAAGGAAAAGTGGCAAAGCATAGGCCGCACATTCTAGACAGGTTTTCTCCCACATCCATTTATTTGGCCACAAAATGTGTCGAATGAACAAGAGGAAGTAAACATTGTTGAACAGCAACAAACTCAAGGTATTATTAATTCTTCACAGGCAATGGAAAGAGAGATGTATATTGGTTCCAGAAGATATCGTGCACAACATGAAGCCATGGAAGACCTTTATAGGGGTTCAGTACATGATATTAAGGAGGGTTGCATGATTGCAGTGCTAGCAGATGGAGATCCCAAAGGATATCCATTTTGGGTTGCTAAAGTTATAAAGGTCTTTACAGAAAATGAGGATGTTACAAGTGTTGAAGTACATTGGTATGCCACAAATACACACCCATTCAATGGTGTGTATAAGCCAGAGATGGTAGTTGATAAAAAAAATGGTGGAAAAAGAAAAAAAAAGGGTACAAATATAAATCGCCACCGCACAAACATATTACAATTGGAGGATGTTGACATACTTGTTTATGACTTCAATTTAACAAAGAGAGCAACTCTTCGCTTCAAGACGATAGAGATTCTGAAAAGGTTGTTACCAGAAGGAATAGTGTTGACATGGGAGTCTACTGAAACCAGTCGTAGATCTAGAAGACTTTTGAAACCTGGAATGTTGGGCATGCATGTGGACTTAGATGGGGCACTAGTTGATGAAAGAGAAGAATATGGAACATCTTCGTCAGCATCCAGTCACTCATCTGAAGATGTGAATTGTGATCGTGTGCAAGAAAATATGAGTGATTTTGAATAATTGTTTAAGACAGATTATATAACTAATGTATGCATCATATCTTCAAATAAAATTAATGTTTTCCATATGTTGTTAAATGAGAAGTTATGAAGCATTTTTATGTTGTTGGATTATGTCTTAAGTATGATAAATTTTATTGTTTAAATATCTACAATGCAATATCAAATTAGAGATATAATGTCTGTTTTATTCAGTATACAAATAAAGACTTTTGATTTCATTGAGTGATATACTTTGTTCATAATGTCATGGTTTTTTAATTTTATAGTTGAAAAAATTTCAATTTCTTTTGTATCTAGCATGGTGTGGTTGAAAACATGTTAAATTTATACTTAGGAAAGAAAATGATATTCTACCAGAAACATTAATGTGTTTTTTCCTTAAAAATTAACTTTGTTTGAGACATAAAAAATTGGTTTTATTAGCATTTTTTAAAAAGTTTGAAAATTGACCCTAAAAAAAAAAACGTTATTCCAGTAGCATCACTTTCGTTTTGAAGCTATATTTTGCACGAAAATTTCGTAGTAAATTTCGTAGTCACCGCCATTTTTAAAAAACGTTCAAAATTGGCACCTAAAAAAAAAAAACATCGTTCCAGTATACACACTTTTCATTTTTAGCACTGTTTTTGATGTTTTTTTGGGGTTTTTGGGCCAGATTTCCCGTTTTGAGTTTATAGTTCCCGTTTCAAAGTTTACATTATTTGTCTCGTGTCAATGATGTGGGAAACACTATGGCCCACCTATGATCAAGGTCACTTCCTGTCGACTTCAGCTCATTATCTAGGAAGCTGATCTAGAGACTCCCTTCGGTGCCTTCGAGCCTGCATGCCTCAATGGCAGGTTCTTCATGTTCAACGAGAGGTTTTCATCCTTGGCCTCCGATCGAATGATTATACGGGTGTTCGATGCCAGCTCATTGATTCACACACCGTAGATTGTACCTATAGTACCTTGAGGACCATTTTTATTATTGGTGGTACCTCTCGCGTCTGTTAACAGTTTTCATCATTGACTGGTAATCAGACAATGTTCATGCATGTTTGACTTCAACTCATGTATTCGCATGCTTGAACTTGTACTCTGTTCGGGTCGAGATAGAGCGCAAGACCCTGGATTTTTTCTATTGGAATCCAAGCTGCGATTTGTGGCCTGTTATGATCATTACATGACTCATTCACTGGATGGCTGCGACCATGCCTGAGTCTATTTATCGATCCTCTCTAGATGGCTGTGTCCATACCACATACATCATGTATTTGAGATATCAGTTGTACTTCTTTACGCAGGTTCTTCGGCGGCTGTGTTTTCAGTGACACATGTTCTTGTAAAGCATTTCACCCCTCTCTCTCTCTCGGACCTCATGCTTTAGGGGGCATCTGTTACACAACAATTTGTCACCGTTTGTCACCGTCCCTGTTACCCCTCACCCCGCACACTGGAGGACTCATTCCGGGACCTGTAAGAAGTGACATGACCTGAAACCACTTGCATCATATTCCTCTAAGTATGAGCTTCATATGCCCTGAAGACATCTCTTGCAAAATACCCATGAAAACAACTCTTTTTGCATTAGCGCGGGTCCAAAGTTCACTTCCCGTGCCAATGAGGGAAATCCTCTAAAAAGTGCGCGCCATTGGCGCTCTGTCTCAGAGTCTCACTCGCACCAACCGAATTGAGTAAAGTTTTTAACCAACAAGCTCTCGAAGGTTCTCTTCAACCCATTCACCAACTGAGTCTATGTTGAGCTAGGATGGTTTGGCTTTGAATCACCATAGAAGGGAAAGTGGTTTGCCGCCTTTCATGGAAGTTTCCAAGTGATAAAGCAAATCCCATGAATAATGTGGTTGATCCTATCTCTTTCTTCTCTATCTATAAAAGCTTGCCTCTATGCCTTGAGCAAGCTAGTCACAATAGTCATAGTTACAATAGTTCCAGTTCTAGCATAGTGATAGAGAGTTTGAAGCTGCAAGAGCCTTCTTTGCACCCATAAGGCCAAATCTAAGTAAGGAGATTCTTGTCACCCAAAGAGAGAGAGGCTTGTTCCTCATCCCAACAAGCTTTACAGGACTTGTGTAGTTGACTACCCAGCCAAAGGAGAATTTGACGTCAGAACAATGGTTGTATTCTTCTTTGTTATTTATTAATAATAGATGACTATCATTATGGTTCCACTCTCATTGTCTTATGTTTGATGTTGAGTTATATCTTTTTTGACTGATATATAATTGCATCTACTAGATTTTATGCTTGTTTTCGTGTTGTTCTTTGCATGTGCAGGTGTCAAATCACGGAGATCGTGGGGATCGTGACCTGCCAAGGCAAAGGAACGAGGGCGATATCTCTTCGACGAACACTAGCATTGGAATCCAAGTAGGTTCTCACCATATACTTTTTATTTGCAATTAGGAACTTGCGTGATAGCATTGTGTGATTGTTGCTAGACCCGGTCTGGGCTAGTAGGGATTGTCTCTGTCCGCAGAGAGTATTTACCTCCACAACAGGGAGATTTGGTTGTTTAGGAGATTGAATGGTTCTATAAATAGAAGGATTATGGAACTGAGGATACATGAATCGATATTCCCTAGTATAGTTTCCAAAAGTATGTTGACGAGTGGATTTTTTAAACTTCATTGTTTACACCCTCAAATCTCACTAGGCTAGTGAGATAGTGGGACTAGGCTTGTGTTTTGATGCGCATAAGTTATGATACAATTATTTAAAACATATTTTTATAAATGAAAGAGTGGAATATATATATATATATTGTTAGAATTATAACTAATTTATTTTCCTTGATGGAAACCTACTTGATAAAAATGTCAACATGATGGAAGCAGGTTGAGTATATAGGCTAGTATAGATGTGACAAAGAGATTGGACAAAAGAATATCACTTCTGATATAGAGGAATGATAAAGGTAATGTATATGAAAATATACAAAGGTCCCCTGAACAGAGACAACATACATACACAAGTATGGTGCAGCAAAGTCGTGTACATTTTCTGCACCATAGTATTCTAAATACTAAGGGTCTTTATCATGGTACTGGCCCATAGTAATGAGTGCAGAAATGGATATTTGATCCCGTCAGAGAACACCATAAGAATTAATAAAGGATTGGACTGAGGTATTGGCTATGGCCTAATATATATAAGGAAATGGAGATCAATGTGTTATGTGTGTATGTAATGGATAATTTATGAATAACTTGATCTAAAATAGGACTACATCAGGGAGCATGGAGATGGATCAGAAATTAACAAATATTGAAGAATTTGTTTATGTTTTGATAACTTTGTGATGAATATATTATGGTGTGTGTTTGTAACAGTTTTCATGCCAAGATTTGGGTTTGACAGATGTTGGGTTGCAACAACGGTATGTCTCAATGATTATAGATTTGTACACATGTTTGACACTAATAAGTCACATACATATGTGACTCTTCTACTGGGTAGTCACGTATATATTTTGTAGTATGGACATATCTGTTTCTAGGTTTGGAATATTACAAGTGTGTACATACACAAATATGATTTATAATCATTGTGTACATATATTAGGGTTTCCTAGTATGATTTATTAATAATGTTTGATCAGTTCTATATATTTTTCTATTGTATGTTGATGATGTATATCTTATGATGATCTTTGTTTAATAGTACTAGTTCAGTTGAACTGATTATAGAATGAAATGTTAACTAAGTTGTGATGTTGTTGTATAATGATCTGTATTTGATTATGTTATTTGTGATGGGTTTAGTATGTGATACAATGATTGTTTCAGTGTGCCAATGATTTGGTTTCATGTATCAGTATTTTTGAGATCTATACGTGGTTATTCTTCAAGAAAAGTGTGTACATATCTAGATATGATTAAGAATATTAGTGTATACAATATAATGTATGCTTGATCAGGGTTTGCAGTGGTAGAAGTTTGTTTTTGTGATGGGTAATAGTGTTTGGCTTGGTATATTTATGAGTTGCTATGTGTTGGCATGATATGTTCTAATCTAGTTGCATTGGTTACAATAATTAATTTGATGATTCTGTTGGTTCAATATTTAAGTAATTGATTTCATAATAGTTGAAATTGGGTCTAGTTTGGAACATTCTAAAAAGTGATCCATAAAGTTATAAGGATAACAGTCTTAAGAAAGGGGGTTGTAGCTCCCTTCTAGTAGGAGATGGAAAACAAGAGAAGGTTGTAGTCTTCTGTAGGCAGGTGCATGCGTATTGATTAAATATTGCACTAGTACAAGATTGTAAGAATATTATTTTATTTTTAAAAGAAGATAAAGATGACAACAATGGTGGTTTTCTCCCACATTGGGTTTCCACCTAAAATTTTGGTGTTCATGTGTGTTGATGTGTTTCTTATGTGTTCATATCTACATTCTCTCTAATGCTCATAATTTCTTATTAATACATGTTTTAATGAAGTAATGATGCACTGAATAAGGATTAATAGATGATTAATTATATGTAAAGCTAGTTGATTGGATATACATAGTTTTATCTCATCATAGTCGCATACATATACGGGTTCACCGAATAACAATTGTGTATAGAAATTTGAATAAGAAAAATAAAGTTGAAGTAAGTTTCAAAATAATGCTTCACACCCCCCCGACTCTTCAGTATTTTTCCTAACAAGTGGTATCATAGTAGGTCCTTCGGAAGAAGCTTGATCACTTGAAGGAAGATTCATCAAGATGAGCAATCAAGAGGGAGTAGCATCTATCAGGCCACCATTATTTAATGGATCCAACTTGGATTTTTGGAAATTCATAACAAGAGCTTATTTGCAGTCACTTGGAGCTAATGTTTGGGGAAACATTGAAGGGGGATGTCAGTATCCATCCTCCATTCCCACAATTGAAGGAGAAAAAAAAAATATGAAACTAATATAAAGGTTCTCAATTCTTTGTTTGAAATCTTGGTGGTTGAAGGGAATGTACCCCTAGGGTCCTTTGGGCTAAGACTCTACCAGACTGAAAATTGCTTATTCAAAGAAACACACACACAGCCATCATTTTTACTTTTAAGCAAATTCTAATGTTTAGGGTACGTACCTAAGGTCCTACGTTCGAGAAGGCCTTTAGGGTCCAAACCCTTCTTGGAGTTCCCTTCTTCTTCCTTCGATCTGCAAGTCAAACAAATCAAGGAACACAACAGTACATGTACAGATATTTATGTATAAACCATCTTTATGCTATAAAGTTAGTTATAAAAATCTTTAAGTAACCACTTGCATAAGAATTCAAGACAAGAATCTCATAAGCATAAAGAAAGATTGTTTCGGGAACAAAGATGTGTTTCTTTATATATAAAGGCAAATAAAGTACATATATCGGAAAGATATCACCTGAACACCTTCAGCAGGCTCCAAGCAAAGCTTCCTCCCGGATTCGTTCCAGCCTCAAGCCTCCAACAAGAGCTCCTTCCAAGTCCTACTCAAATGATGATATCAAGGATGAATGATCACCAAGACACATGGAAACAAGGGTTTCCTATGCAAAATGGGGGAAGTGCAGAAAGCACCAAGGACTTCAGACCTGGTCTAAGGGAAAAATCTCAGCATAATAATCTTTCTCTCTTCTCTCTCCCCTTGGCCTTCCCTTTGATGTCTTTTTATACCCTCTCCAAAGTAGTTTTTTAGTTAGGAGTTAGTTGGGAACAGTTGGGCCACGGGCAATAACAGGTGATCCAGCAGGTAAAACCCGCGATCTCTGCCCGAAAAAGAGGAATTTATTATTTTTTAAGTGTTTTAATAGATACACGCGGGTTGGGTATAACAGACCCGCGTGTACACGCGTTTAACTCAGGGCAATGTCGCGTATAGGGAATAAAACACTGTTTTTTAAATTTTTGGACCAGGTCTGGAAGGAGGGGTTGCCCTAGGCCATGAGTGCAGCATCACAAACCATAAGAGTGAGATTTGGAGCTATAACAGATGCCCCCTAATGTATGAGGTCAGAAGGGGAACATGATGGCCGAAATATATTAAGTAAGTACAAGGATAGGAACTCTGCCGAAAAACCGAGGAGGACTTCACCAGAATTCAGCCTGCCAAGCCACCGAAAGGAGATCAGAAAGAAACACTGTCTGAGGCGGGCATACCCATGCTCAGGAAAAGTAAAGCATGTCCGCATATCAAGTACAAGCGGATCCACTAAGTATACAAGTATAACTGACTGGAAAATACATAATGGATCATCTGATCATAATGAGAAAGTACATGTCTGAATATCACATATAAGACTGTCAATGATGCTGAAAGATGCAACGGATCACTGAAATCAAAGACTGATCCCATAAGGTACCAACTGAACATGATGGAATAGGATGGTACTACACTGCAAACTCAGGTGCCAGCATATAGAATGTCACCATGACTGACTGCAACATATAAGGTGGAGTGGTATCAACTAGCAGCAACAGGAGCAACTGTCAAGTGAACCAATGAATGCTGATACAACCTGAGGTCTTCACCGACCTCCGTGGTACATTTCTACATCATGGGAATAAATGATCTGAAGTCGACCATGTGAGAAATCGTTTGATTACCGGTCATTGATGTATACCGTTAACAAACGCGAGACTACTCACCGATAATGATAATGAGCGTCAAGGTACCCAGTACAATCTAACAAGTGTGAATAGATGAGCTGAAGTCGAACACCTGTAAGAATCTATCAATCAGGAGACAATGATGGTTTCCCACTGTCGATAGCGAGGAATCTGCCACTAATGACTGCAAACCCCAAGGTACTGCCAAATGGACTCTAGATCTTTGCCCCAGAGCAATGAGTCGGAGTCGATAGGGAAAGATCCGCTAGAAGGAAGGCATTAAGGCATCCTTCATCAATCTAGCGTGAGTGTAACCCATAGGCCAATAATGTGGAAGGAATCGGACGAAAAAGATGTAGTAACCCAACCGAAGTATGTTTCCGGCGTACACAAGATGTGGCTAGCGCACGACAGAAACCCTCTGAACCAACCAATAATGAAAGCCGACACAGAGGCGAGGTATCCACCAATAGGGTCAAATGCAAACCAAGGTACTGCACGAATCCCAATGTGTGATAATGTATGCTGATGTCGAACACAAGGGAAACCACTCAGTCAAAGACCCATGATACTAATCGATGCTGAGCACAAGGTAACCTATCAATAATGAAAATAGGGCCAGGGTGCGGCTCTAGGCCTATCCTCAGAGCAATGTGTCGTCGTCGATAAGGACAAGACCCACCAGCAAGAAGTCAATGGGGACCTTCTCAAACCGGCACGAGTAAAGGATCAATATAACTGATGTGATGATAGACATGACACTGACAACCAGGGATGGCCGACTGAAAAATGAGTCAAGAGACACCGCAGAAAGGCCGACTCAGGCTAACTTCCCTTGAACAAAAGCACGACTCAATGTGACTATGTGGCAGCATATGATGAATCTGTATAAGTTCGTCATGCAGGCGGCACGAACGAACCCTCCATATGATTGGAAGAGATAACCAATCGGGGGAGAACTGACTCGATAACAAGGTTATGGCGTACCTAAGTCAAACTAAATCCCACCCATGCGGAGGAGACTTTGTTTTGAGTGCTTTGTTCAAGGGCGACACGACTGACTCTAGCTGCCAACAATAAATGGAAATAATGTCCCTGTTCCCGCTCTTTTTGGAATATTTAATTTTTTTGTCTTTTTCTGATAAGCCAGAAAAAGAATAAAAGAATGCTATGGTACAGTGGAAAGAACGAGTGTCGGTGAAACAGATGATCTAGTTCCTGGGAAAGGAACGTTCCTATGCTCAATGCAGGGAGGTGAAAAACTGGTCAGTGACACTCAGAGGTAGGTTCCTTCCACGGATCTGGGTATGTCAAGCTGCAGAAGTCAAGGGTATGCAAGGTTGATTTTGCAGACGTCATGGTCAAAAGTAGGCTTAAACACGAGTCCAAGTGAAGCCGGCTATAGGCCAAAAGGTGCAAATAGTCAACATGCAATGCAGTAGTACAACTCAACACAAAGGAGCCTCTAGGGTATATGGCCAGAACAAAGCGGAGAAGCTAAGAGGAATGAGTCTTCAACGCATAAGTCATGGCGGGACTAAAGAGGACTCCCAAGCCTAGGGATGAAAAATCAGCATGAGTGCCAAGAGACAAAAAAGGTACTAACTAAGGCACTCATGATAAGGTAGGTTCTACCACAAGTCATGGTACTTCTAAGCAATGAGAAGGTTCCGCACCATAACTTGGTGGGGTCAATCCTAAGGCCAAATGGGAAAGGAAACTGATAAGTGCACAATGCAGGCGGAAAAACCTAACCTATATGCCAGTTTCAAGAACCAATACCTGTCAAAACAGACCAACCATAAACTTCCAAAGGAGAAATCTTCCAAGTTCTGTAAACATAAATAGGAACACTAGACACGAAGTTAATATATCCCACATATAAACTTCATATAAAATCTTTGTGTTATAGAATACAAAACTTGAAAAATGCGTACCTCATATATACAATATGGTACAGGGAACCACGCAGCCTTGCGGCTTACGCATAACAGTTCTTCTGAACAAACCCCTTGCAGGGCTCAGGCCAAGTGCTCTTTTGGTAGTCATAACTCATGGCTTCAAAGAGTTCCTCCTGTGAAGGCAAAACAAGTTCTAAGAAATCATGAGAACTACAAGGATCAAAAGAGGGAATTAAAGGGTCCCATGTCCTTATAGGAAGAATCTCTCGGTCAACTGCTGGGACCAAGTCCCAAGAAGGAGAATCATAAGTCAAAGGATCCTTCTTAGAAGCGATTGAACATTGAGGACTCAATGCCACATAATTGACCCGTGGCTGGGTAGAGTCTACTTGAACACTTGGAACAAACCAAGGGGCATTCTGCAGTAAAGTCAAATTAGGGTGATGATTATCAGATGCAAGCTGATCAATAGTGACAATATTCCCGTTATGAGGAAAGCACATTACTCGAAAGAGTGAAGACACCACAGCATTCATAGCATAGACATAATCACGCCCAAGTAGCATATTAAAGTCTAAAGGGCTATCAACCACCATCATATCGATTAAGACAGTCTTCCCACCTAAAGTGATAGGCACTTGAGGAAGAACACCCATAGATTCACCAGGTCTTCTATCATAGGCTAACAACTGACTCTGAGCTGTCAACAACTTTGGGGAACCCAAAGCTTCCCAAGTCAAAGAGGATATAATACTTGTAGAGGATCCTTCATCCACCATACATCGATAGACATTTGTGGAATTAACCCTGACCTTTATTTGGAAAGGTGCAGCGGAAGGAAGACGAGGCTCAACAAGGCTATCCCAATCAAAGGAAACACTCTTAGAGCTTGGAGGGGGAACATTCGAAGAAACCGGAATGCCCCCTATACCAGAAGACTCTGTACTAGAGATCAAACAGACTCTTTTGTTAGGCACTTCACCCCCCAAAAGAGGAGTGTAATCGGCCAGCGATTGCACTGACTCTATCACATTTTCAACCGATGGTTGATGGGATTGATGAGAAACCATATCAGATCTAGGAGTAGAAGTACTTTCAGACTCGGACCATATCCTTTGAACCTCTGGAATACCAGGGCATAAATGAGTAAGATGGTCTCCCTTGCATATCTTGCAAGGGAACTTAGGTTTAAAACTTCTACGTCCAGGTTTCTTATCAACCTCCATTCCACCAACATGACTAGCAGTGGTTTGCGGAGAGTCCTGAACATGACTTGCAGAGGTCGGTGACTCTTTGCTAGTATGACTCACAGTGACTAGACTCGTGCCCCCAGCATGACTCGCAGCGGCTGAAGACTCATCTCCAACATGACTCGTAGAGGTTGAAGATGAAGTGCTAGTATGACTTGCAGTGACTAGACTTGTGCCCCCAGCATGACTTGCAGCGGCTGAAGACTCATCTCCAACATGACTCGCAGAGGTTGAAGATGAAAGGATAGAATTATTCTTCTTCTTTGACTTCCTTTTTCTCCTCTTTTTAGATTTCTTATTACAAGAAGGAGAAGAAGAAGGAATCCCAGATTTCTCTTTGAAAGAAGATGAACAATTAGCACCCATATGATGCCCCTGAAATAAAGCATTCAACGGAGAAGCTTCAAGAGCATTCGGAATATTCGGAGTGGACCACATCCAAACGGGTAGTCCAACATTCAACCCAGGAATATTCAAAGTGGCCATCAAGGGAGTACCAATGTTTCCAAAGAAAGGAAAAGCACAAGGATCCCCTTTTGGAAGGGTACCTTGGTTGGTTTCCACAGGAATATTAGCCATGTCTAACTGATCCCAAGACCCTTTCCCTTGCGGGAATATAGAAATAAATCTTCAAAGAATATGGATAAGCAATCAAAACCTTTGCCCTTGAGGAGGAAACTCCACAACTTCCGAAAGAACGACCAAAAGCCTCTCAAGATCAGTAGAGTGGCAAGCCAGTCACTCAGACTACAAAGTCCAAAGGTGACTAGACAAAAATACCTAAAGCCAACTATATACAAGGAGCAAAGAGCACACACTATAAAGTCCCTAAAGATACAGCCAGTCAAACAACTTCCGAGTATTTCCGCTCCGGGTGGTGAGGACCGGACACCAAAATACAAGAAAGCGGAGTCAGGGGCCTTCCGAAGATAGTCTGGGATAATGACGGCCCAGTCCTATCAGCGAAGGTAATAGAGGAAGTTACGCTGACCTCCTAACAACAGCCTGCGCCGGTGCAAGCCCCCAAGCTTCGCAAGGGTGCCCTCCAGTAGTACTGTCGAGAGTGATGCAACGTCGACCTCAGGTGCCACGGGATTCCCCTCCGCAGCCACCTATGCAGATCCCTAGGAGAGGCAACTATGGGTACCAACTCGTCGTAGAAGCCAGGCGGAACAGTCGTGAGGTAAGTTCGGACAAGTAGGAGAGGGGGTATCTCTCTTCCCTGTCTTCACAGACCCTCGTGCTTAACTCCTAGATCCGGAGCTTTCCTGGTCTTCCTAACGCTATTGGATTTACTCTCGTTAATCAGACTCTTATGTTTGACGTTTTATGTGGCCTTGGAGAGTTAACTCTCCACTCGCCTATTCCAAGGCCCTAAAATCCTAAACTTGTTGGTGTAATAACTAAAACAAAAAGTTCTAGTGGATTTTAATTAAGCGCTTGATTTTATTAGGCTGTTCTTTAAGTCACAGGGTAATGGAGATGAAACTAGTGGTGTTTTTTGACGCAAAAGAAGTTAATAAAAACTTAACTATATGCACATGCACTTTTTCGTTCGATGAAAAGTAATCTCTAGAGGGTTCAGAGGAACTTCAAATTAAACAAAGTTGGTTGCTTTCTTTTCAGACTCCACACTCACAAAAGCTAACAAAACTATGTATGCATAAAAAGAGATGCAAATCTTACCCTAATGCAAGAACTATATGTGGATGCAAGATTCAAAGACTACTCTAAAAACAAAGAAGGAAAGTTGTTGCTTTACCAAATTTTGTCTTGCCACTAAAATGCTTAGATAGAAGATGATGTGTTACCAATCATTTCGTCCAAACAATAAAAACAAGTTCTAAGATAAAAAACAAAGCACTTTCACTTCGCAAAAAAGGAAATCAAATGAGAAGCAAGTTTAAGAAAGCGAAACTCAAAAACTTTCAAAAGATTTTCTTTCAATCAAACCAAAAAAGTCTTTTTCAAAGGAAAGCTCTCAAAAACTGACACCAATGATTGATAAACAAGAAACCAAACACTTTTGTGAATTGACACCTTTCAAATGATGAAAACTCAACAAGAATAAAATGTGTTCGAAATTGCTTTTGACAATCAAAAGCAGCAATGAAAGTCCTAAATATCAAAAGACAAGTTTCAAGAAAATGGTAACAAACAAACTTCCGGAAACGAAGGAGCAAATGGTCATAAAAATGATTTCGTTAAGCAAACAAAAAGTGTCATGAAAGAAAAAATAGACACAAATATTGAACCCAATCTTTCCACTCTGCCGAAACAGAGCAATCAAGATTCTTAAACAGAAATCTTGTGTGTCAAAAATCAATGACGCTTGCAATCAACGAAAACAAGACTAATACTCCTTATGACTAGAGAGAGTTCAAAACAAGATGCCCCCTGTCAAACAGAGAACTGTTACTGGAGAAATAACTGCTTGACACTGACCCAAACCACCAGACAACATTCAGCAAAAAGAAAATTTATGAATCTTGAAATTTATGTAATATACGCGCCTGCAATTAAGTGCAGAATGCGTGTATACGCGACTGAAACTAAGGAAGCCTGCGTATACGCGGGTTTACTTAGTGCAACTTGCGTATATACGCTTCTGTAATCCAGAAAAAGAGCGTATCTGAAGTCTTTCAAGAAAAATAAAAAATAACAGACTGAAAAACTGGACAAACTTGGAGTTCAAGAAAAGATCAGACAGTCAGAGCCAACAAACAGAGGGGCTGAGCCTTGATTGGCTTGAAGACTACCCAAACTAGGAACAACAAGAGTGTTGTCCCCAGCGGAGTCGCCAATTTTGGTTGAAGGGAAAAATCTCCTAGGGTCCTTTGGGCTAAGACTCTACCAGACTGAAAATTGCTTATTCAAAGAAACACACACACAGCCATCATTTTTATTTTTAAGCAAATTCTAATGTTTAGGGTACGTACCTAAGGTCCTACGTTCGAGAAGGCCTTTAGGGTCCAAACCCTTCTTGGAGTTCCCTTCTTCTTCCTTCGATCTGCAAGTCAAACAACTCAAGGAACACAACAATACATGTACAGATATTTATGTATAAACCATCTTTATGCTATAAAGTTAGTTATAAAAATCTTTAAGTAACCGCTTGCATAAGAATTCAAGACAAGAATCTCATAAGCATAAAGAAAGATTGTTTCGGGAACAAAGACATGTTTCTTTATATATAAAGGCAAATAAAGTACATATATCGGAAAGATATCACCTGAACACCTTCAGCAGGCTCCAAGCAAAGATTCCTCCCGGATTCGTTCCAGCCTCAAGCCTCCAACAAGAGCTCCTTCCAAGTCCTACTCAAATGATGATATCAAGGATGAATGATCACCAAGACACATGGAAACAAGGGTTTCCTATGCAAAATGGGGGAAGTGCAGAAAGCACCAAGGACTTCAGACCTGGTCTAAGGGAAAAATCTCAGCATAATAATCTTGCTCTCTTCTCTCTCCCCTTGGCCTTCCCTTTGATGTCTTTTTATACCCTCTCCAAAGTAGTTTTTTAGTTAGGAGTTAGTTGGGAACAGTTGGGCCACGGGTAATAACAGGTGATCCAGCAGGTAAAACCCGCGATCTCCACCCGAAAAAGAGGAATTTATTATTTTTTAAGTGTTTTAATAGATACATGCGGGTTGGGTATAACAGACCCGCGTGTACATGCATTTAACTCAGGGCAATGTCGCGTATAGGGAATAAAACACTGTTTTTTAAATTTTTGGACCAGGTCTGGAAGGAGGGGTTGCCCTAGGCCATGAGTGCAGCATCACAAACCATAAGAGTGAGATTTGGAGCTATAACACTTGGCAGAATCAAAATTTGTAAATATCATACAACTGAATATCACAAAGGATATATGGGATAAGATCATCTAGAGTTATGAAGGTGATGACTAAGATAACAAGTGCCAAACTTCAAACCTTTCAAATTCAATATGAAACCCTCATAATTCATAGTGATGAAAGTATTGAGTTTCTTTCTTAGGGTAGATAAGATAGTTAATTCAATGAGAAATATTGGTGATGAAGTAAAAGAATAAAATCTTGTTGAGAAAATCCTAATACATCTATCCCCATAATTTGATTTCAAAGTATTTTCCATTAAAGAAATGTAGGATTTGAAGAAACTTATTGTAGATCAACCTCATGGGCCCTTAACATCCTATGAAATGAGAAAAGGGGGTCCTTCAGATATCAGAGAAGCATCATTCAAAGCTACTTCTAAAGGAAAATAAAAGGAGGACCTTAAGGAAGCAAGTTATATATCAGATGAAGAAGAGACACACTTTATAAAGAAGCTCCAAATACGAAATGGAAAATTTAGAGGTAATCTTTCTTTCAAATTTTTTTCTTGTGGAAGAGTTGGTCATTATGCTCCTAAATGCCCTTATAAAGAAAACCATGAGAAAGGGAAAATTTCTGCAAAATTCAATTTTAGATGAAGGTTTGAAAACAAGAAAAGTTTCTACATACACAAAGATATTGATGGTTTTTCAAATGGTGAAGAGGGTGAGTCTGATTAAGAATATCAATTACTTATGGAATTTGAAGATAAATGTATTGATGATTATGTTTTTATGGATGCTCTAGAAGAATAAGATAATCTCATTGAGGAACTAACTTAGATCAAAACTCTTCTAGAAAAAACTAAATTAGTGGAAGAAGCACTGAAGAAACAAATTCTAGAAAAGGAGAGGCATAATGAAAAGTTAGAACTAGAAATAGTATGTCCAAGAAAGGAACTTGAGAAAACAAAAGGTCTAAACCTTATGTTTTCTAAAGAATCTAAGACCCTAGAAGAAATCATCAAAGTACAACACTCTCCTCTAATAAAAACAAGTCTTGGATACAATGGAGAACCATCAAAGAATATAAAATCTTCTAAAACAGGTACATGAAGCTATCCTAGTGCACTAAAGGGAGGTAGTCAATGAAATTCCTACTCTCAGGAAAGGAATGAAGGATCAAAAGTTGCATAGGTAAATCACCCTTACCACAATAAAAGGGGAAATTACACAAAAATATACTATACTCATAAGAGCTTATACTTCAATGGTTAATGCTTCACTTGTCATAATATTGGTCATAATTATGCTCAATGTGTTGCTTATAAAACTATCATGACTATAGAAGCGAGAAAACAAAAGAATGAAATTAGATTAAAGAAATACTCTTACAACAATTTCTCACCTCTCTAAGATGAAACAAAATGTTCCTTTTGAAATAACTTTGGGCATAGAGAAACTAGATGCAGAAGAAAGATGATATCGACCCTTTAGAATGAAAAATAAGGCAACAACATCCAAGGTACGGAAAAATAAAACCATAGAATCTGAAAATTGTGGTTTACATTTGTATGCAGGAGATCAAGAAAATTTGTGGTACATTGAGAATGGATGCTCAAAGCATATGATAGGTGATAAGGACAAGTTTATGTCCTTTAAGGAAATAAAGAAAGAAAAGAATGTAACCTTTGGAAATAATGCACTTGCTATTATCAAAGGGAAAGGATCTGTTTTTTTTAAGGATAAGGTTAAATATGGAAATGTTGTTTTATTGATGGATTAAGACACCAATGTTTGGGTGTTAGTCAAATCTGTGACCAAGGACATGAGGTTGTTTTCAAATCAAAGAATTATGTGGTGTGCAATCTAGATACAGGTAAGATCATAATAAAGGGAACAATAACTCCAAGTAATGTCTATATCTTGGAAGGTGGTCAAGAGCATTGTTACTTGAGAAAATCATAAGAAATATTATTTTGGCCCAAAATATTGGGACATCTAAGCTTCAATCATGTTGGGCATATAATCCCCCCACAACTTTTTTTGGAGCTCAAAGCCCAAGTTTTGGTCAAATAATATTGTAAGATTCCATGAATTGTGGGCGCGGAGCGCGAAATGTATTTTGATTCATAGGGTTGTCTACCTAATTTTTGTAATGTAATGTAATGCCATGTCAGCCTACCCATGGTCTGCGAACCATGGGATTGTATAAATAGAGCGAGGCTCTAATTTCTAAAGAGAATTAAGAAGAGAAGAAAAGGAATGGAGTCTAGAAGATAGAGAGGATAAAGAAGAAGTCTAAGTGTCTTGGGTCATAGTAGTAGGAAGAGGCTCTGCAGCTGAGTGGGCAGAGGCCTAGTAGAGTCTGCAGCGGAGTGCATGGACCCCTACAGTTGAGTGCATAGGGCAGAGTTGAGTCTGTAACCCAAGAAGAAGAATAATAAAGAGAATTTTGATTCCAAATACTATGTATATGATTTTAGATTACTTCATATGCATTTATAATGTTTTGTTTATCACATGCACTTATATGAATATTAAACATTGTTAAGTATAATTGGGCTCATACAGATAAGTTAAGTAATCAGATAATATCGGGTTAATAGTAAGGAACTTGGGTAATAACAGGGATCACGCCTCGAGCAGGGCTACGCAAAGGCAACATCGCAAGCTGCGAGGGACTGATAGGTGTGCATAGCAACATGTACACCGGGTCAAACTGCCGACCACTAAAAATCATCAAACATCTCTGGGGTGTGGAAACCTGGTTCTAGCACCCTCCCATACTACATCGAGTGAGACCTCAGTCTACGCTCCGCAGAGTATTGCCGAAAGGTCCAGTAGTACTGGGATTTTTTTGGCTAATCAACTCTGAACTTGGGTCAGGCCCCAAGAAGCTAACAAATGGTTTCATTACCAGCACTGGGATCTGCATAAGGAATGTCTGATGTCGTGTCACTAGAATCCAACAAAGAAAGAAATTAAAGGGTGGTTGGACAAGAAGATTCACCGGTTCACGACATAGGAAAATAAGAATCTACAAGTATCTAAGGAACAGTGGTTGGAGTGCTACTTATATACGGAAATTCATGAAATTTTCTTGCATCCTTTCCTTCTGAGCTATATGAGTGGATCGTGAAGCTAGCAGATAGTCAAGGAAGGTGTGGGATCGACAAACCAATCATGTGGACTCCATAATTAGTGCGCAGACTAGAAACGTCAAGAGATAAGATCGTATGAGTTGTGGACCATTAGCTCAATTGAATTATAGGAGGATTTATCACTGAGTTCGTGGTAGATATGATTGTAAGCTACATTGAGGCGAGAGATGCTTCCTCAAAGGACTACAAAGTAAGTGTATTAAATCTTTGAATACTTGGATTAATATGTTATTGTGTGAAAAGCAGGTTGTGCGAATAAATTAATGTTTGGGACTACGCAAAGTGGAAAGATCTACAGAAGTGAAGGTAGTGAAGAATTAGAAGCTAGTTCCTTAATTTCACCCTCGTGGGAAAGCGAGGAAGAGACCGTGAGAGTTTCTCCGAGAAGCATGATCAGTCTAATAAAGCAAAGAATTCTGCGCTTACCACCTCCACCTACATCGCCACCCATCTTACCCTCCTAAACTCCATCTCCACCCACCCCACCTCCGTCATCATGATAGTTCAGTACAGAAAGTGCGATCAAACTACCGATATTCAAAGGAGTAGGGAATGAATATCCAGACCAATTATGGTTCGTGGTAAGGGCAGTATGGGAAGCACAAGGCATCATGGATGAAAATATCAAGAAGGCTATGCTAGTAAGTGCGTTGCAGGACCACACATTAACATGGAACATTAAGCATTCTAATGACCATCCAAACGTAGGAATCACAAAAATCCAGACCATGCTAAATAGGGAATTTTGCAGGCCAAAGTCGGAGACACAATCAATTATCATGTTTAAGGAGGTCGCGATGCTCCCAGGTGAGACACCCTGTGATCTGGACAAAAGACTGAAGAGTATGATTCGTGAAGCCAACATGACTTTGACCGATGGACAACACCGCGCATGTTTTGTAGCGTCACTAACACCACATTTAAGGACGATGTTGTCACAACAAAATATTTCCACCCAAGCCGAAGCTTTGGAGATGGCAATGAGATTTCATAAGACCCCTATACAAGACCCTGGTCTGGGAGTCCAACAAATCCACACGCAACTGCAAAATCTATGTCTAGAAATGCAGAGTTTGAAACAGGATAGGACAACCCAACCAGAGGCGTGTGAGTAGGTATAGTGTTGGGTCCCTATAATACTAGTGATTACCCCATTACTATTGTAGTTATAGCCATTATTTATATTGTTGTGCCCCCATTGCCCCCATATTGTTATTAATGTGCCCATAGAATCCCTCTATTGTTATTTTTGTGGCTTTATATTATTATTGTTAGGTCGGCTGGATTATATTGTGACTCCTTAGACTCCTATATATAGAAAGGAGGTTTTGTCATTTGAATCATCCAAGAATTGTTCAATTATGTAATGTAAAGGAGGTTTCCCCCTCGAAGAGGCTGAATTCTAAGGCGTTGATCTATCTTTTCTATCTTTTCTTAAGCTGGTTTCATAACATTTGGTATCAGATCTTTGGATTCTAGGGTTTCGCTGCTCCAAACAGGTCATCGTGGCATTTTCGCTATAAATTTTTTCTGTGACGTTTCAGAAGTTGAACAAAAAACCCATTTTATAGGAAATCGCGCTCAACCTTGGGTCCGAATTTCAGAGCGTTTCGCTCGATATTTTCAGAGATATGATCTGAGGAAGTTGGTCTTTTTGTAGACTCCTGAATTACACTCAAAACAGGTGACCTGGGGAAAATCGTCATAACTTTCTTTCTGAGCATCGGATTGAAATTTCGTAAGAAGGTACAGAAAGAGGACGGACTGTATTTTTCTTTTATATATTTTTTAGAGTCAAAGGTTGAAACAGTGACACGTGGCACTTCCTACAAGTTCACTCTACTAAACTAGTCTATAATCAGGTCACTGCGGGAGATTGTGCATAGCTCTTTCTTGGAGAATCCAATTTGGATCAGACTAGTGGCATTGGAACGAGGACATAGAAGGCGACTACAGATCACAATTTCAGAACTAGATGATTCAAAATTACAGAGATACATCAGATTCAATATCAGGCTTCTACAAAGAAAAAAAAAGGTGTGTAGTTTTTTTTTTTAAATTTTTGCATAAGCTTGGTTTGAAGGAATTCAAAGGGCATAGTAAAGCATTATTATCAGTAACTGATGCCCCAAGGAAAGAAAATGCAAACACCTAGTAAGGAACCTGAAAGCTCTAGCATGACTCATGAAGAAGATGAAGAAATGCTACATGATATATCAAAATTACAAGAACAAGTGCAACAAATGGCACGCTCACAAAAGCTAACAGATGCTAAGATAAATGGCGTGGCATCTAAGATAAAGGGCATGGAAGCTAAGATGGATGATCTGAAGGCATATTTGAGGACAAATTTGAATACAGACATGCCAGATTTGAAGACAGATTTCACAAGTTTTCTACAAGAAATACTTACTAATGGTGAAAAGGTTGTAAAGGAAACTCATGATGTGAACAAAATAAATGTTAATCATGATTCCATAGACTCTAATGTTGGATCGAAGACCCACCATATTCCAAAAATCGATATGAGGAAGTTTGACGGCAAGGATCCCGCCACATGGATATTACAGATGGAGCAGTTCTTCGATCTCAATAATGTGCAAAACACACAAAAGGTACGTATGGAAACTTTATATTTGGAACCAAATCAGTTTGTATGGTATCAATGGCTTTTCTCTCGTAAAAAAATTATCACTTGGGAAATTTTTATGGAAGAATTGATAGCACATTATGAGGATACAAAAAGCAACACTTTTTTTAGCCAACTGATAAGTCTCAAACAAAAGGGTTCAATAATGGAGCACATTGAGGAGTTCCAAAAATTGAACATAAGGGTAAAAGATATTCCAGAGGAGCATAGGATTGATGTGTTCATAGGGTCTTTAAAGGATAATATCCAACATGATGTTCAACTTTGGGAACCTGATTCATTAGAGAAGGCATTCAGGTTAGCAAGAAAAATGGAAAGCAAAATTATGGCAACCAGGAAGCATACCACTCACAACTATAAAGACGGAAGTGTAGTTTCCCCTAGTCTTCCACAACCTATAAGGTTGACACCAAAACAATTGGAAGAAAAAAGATCAAAAGGGCTTTGTTATATTTGTGATAGCAAATACACTAAAGGTCATAAGTGTGCTGAGAAGAAACTATTCTACATAGATTTTGAAGAGGAAGAAGAAAAGGAGCAAGAAAGGTCAAAAGAACAGGATATGCTCCAGGAACAAAGCCTAGATGAAGAACAAATAAATCCGACCATATATTGTAATGCATTATGTTGTGGGGAAAAATGCCTATGCAGGACGATCCTATCCACCTAAGGTGTGACAGTGCCTTAGCAACAAACAGACACATCTATTCTAGTATTCTTCCTTTATGAATTAAGAATGAAGAGAGATGGATAGACTAACCGGTGTCTTCTGTTTGTCCCTCGATCCAGTTTCTCTTCTCTTTGAGAGTTCCCAGCTACTTGCCTTCTTGCTTGCCCAGCTTCAACAGGTTCCTACAAGATCACAAGAAGATAACACTACACAAAGACATAGATTCATATTCATAACTAGTTCAGGATTAGAAATAAACTAAACATACTAATGCAATCATACATCAAAGATACATCAGTATATAGGAGAAACCAAGATAGCTTTATTGATGAATAACAAGGTTCAGGAGGAGATACAACCAAGAGGGCTCCAATCCAGCATCTACCTCCCAGCGATGAAATCCTTTCTTCACCTCCCTTCAAAGCATTAAGCACCCAATGATTCCAATCTCAAACCAACAACAATTCTTTGCAATCACAAAATTCTAGCCTCCTGGATCTCATGGAGGAGAGATCCATATATAGATGTTTGGAGAGAGGATGAGTCAGCTTGAGATCTGACTAGTGTCCTCTCCCTCTGTCAGTTCTTGCTTCCACTTGGAGACTAAGAGCCTCTTACTCATCACTAGTCGAATTCATTGAGGCAAGTGTCATTGGAGAATATTTTGGAAGCTTCCAGGGTCTTTCCACCTCGTTGAATGAACTTGCCATTTGTCATTTCCCGCTCAGCGCACCCTGGTAGTGCTTCTACCTGCGTTGCAGTGCACCTAGCCAGTGTAATCTTTGCATTTCATCGCAGAAAGCTAGTGGAGCCTCTGAATTGATCCTGAATTGACTTGTTTTTGAGCAGTTTCTGGTGGAGAACTTCTGCGAATTGCTGTGGTTTGTTAGCCTTGTTCTTCTAGGGGTAGGAACAACATGTTTAGGGACTTTGGATCCCTTAGATTATGGACATTTCATGCTTATAGCTGTAAGGCACAAAAATGTCTATAACAGTTGCCCCCTAAAGTATGAGGCCGTTTATCGGGTGAAATGCTTTATTAGGAGGATCTGAAGTTCTTTCAATGCTGGGAGGAGACCTGTAATACAATACAATACAATACATTATTTTCATACTTTTTTCACGATCTAGCTGAGGCGGGCATTCCCATGCTCAACTTTATAAATTCATTTTCATGTACATATAACAGACAATCGTCTGATGATAGACTGATGATTCTGATAGAGCCATCATCCTTTTGGTAGGATGATTATCTGTGCTGTAAAGCTGTACATTTCTATGTCTTTATTTTCTGAATATATATCGCAGCCCGGATGGATGAAACTAGATCCGGGGTCTTCAGTCTCGTCCGATCTTCACTCTAAGTACAAGTCGATCCATTTGAGAAATGTTCTGAACTCGAACATGGAAAGACATCGCTTGATTACCGGTCAATGAGGTAAACCGTTAACAAGCGCGAGAGGAATCACCAATAATGATAATGACCCTCAAGGTACTGCAGTACAATTCACATGGTGTGAATAGAGGACTTGGCGTCGAACACCACGCAAAATATTTCGGTCGAAGGTCATTGATGTGTACCTGTCGTCGGAAGTGAGAAACTTGCCATTGAGGCATGCAAGCTTCAAAGTACTTGTTGAGCTAATTTATGTTCCTAAACTAACACAATTATTTACTATCAATCCGGGTTGTTTATTCTTTGAGGAAAATTCACTATTTGTGAAGATCTAATATAACCAAACCTTGAAAGATAAATGATTAAAAGCTAAAGAAAATATATCTAATAACTCTAATTCAATCAGCTCAAAAGAGAAAACATTGAAAGGGTTCTTGAACTCAAGAAGTCCACTTCCACCTCAGTTATTACTTAATGAATTAGAGATTGTAACCAAAAACTCAAGATGCATGAATTATACATGAAAGAGGCTCTTAACTTAAGAGACACTTAAAGTTTTCCATCATAACTCATTCATCTTAAGATATAAATCTAAATGGAAACAAACTATTTGCATGTAAACAAAAGAGACTAGTTCTGATTCACCATTTCATAGAGGGAATGCCCAACTTGAACACTTGTTTTTCAACTCAATTAGATGATGAAAAAACCATTAAAAAATAAAATCAATCACTATGAATAACCATAAGGCAATCTGAAATGACTTTGGAAAACTAAAGCTACCATCAACCAGATTTGCAATGAAATAAAACTAATTTAACTTGGAAGTGTACTTAGCTTGGAGTGGGGGCCCTCCACCCTTGCCTTGCACACTTTTGAAGATGATATTAGAAGATTTATATCAGTCACACATCCATGTATTGAGCAGCAAAAATGAGAGTAACACAAGTCTTCAAATTAAGTCTTCAAACCAAAAATATTACAGCATAAAAGTATCATAAGTCAATGTGTTGAGCCATCAAAGTGTGGCTCTTAAATAAGGAGTTTCATGAAACCAACTGATCTATATTTACTCTAACAATCTTATCTACTCTAAGCCACCTATCCAAGTCGAATACACTCCTCTCATTCCAAGAAATATGACTAATATCATGGAATCTCAAAACTGCCCTATTTAGATGGGATTTCTGGATGACTAGTCATGATTGACTAGCTCCAAATAGGCATAATAAAGCTCATTCTGTTGGAACCAAGCATAGGTGGCTTGGTCCTAGTTCCCAAGCTTTTCATTCATGTATCCCATTCATGCTGAAGTGGCCTGCATCCATATCAACCATGAAGTGATTACGGGAATTTCTGAAATTGCCAAAATTGCACTTAAAATCAAACTTTTATAAAAACTTTAGAAATTGACAAATTAAAGCTAAATACCTGATTAGACATCAAATATTCATTAAAATTGAATGGATGGAGTGAAAATGAAGGATAAATGGATGGTTAGGTAAGTTTCTCAAAGCAAAATAAGATCAAAACTGAGGCCCAACAGTACTGAAGGGGGTGTTCCTAGATCAACTTCTTGGATAATGAGCTGATGTCGACAAGAAGTGATCCGTCAAAGGAGGGCCTTAATGAATCCCACATCAATGACACAGAACGACGCTAATGATTTTGATGGAGGTGAAAATGATCTGATGACATATGATTCAGGGTGGTGGTCATGAAAGAGTATAATGTATGGTAGTGGATGGGACACAAGTGACTTCTCTGAACGACTTCTCTTGAACATATGGCGACACTTATGCGATGGATCGGTAGCATTACCCCAAATATGGATGGTATGGCGAGACCATGGCGATGTGACCGGTGAATGAAACAACCCAACCCGATTGTGGTACAGAGGAAAAGTGTCATGTTCAAGAGCGACTTGCTACCATCAAAGTTTTCTTGAGTTTCTCCCAATTTTTCCCCAGTCATTGCTGACCAGTACCTCTTTATTTTTGTCAAGCTTTAGGAGGATAACATATGCTTGTTCTATAACTTGCCCTTCGGGCAAGCCCATCGCTATGTTTTAACGAGCCTAGCGATAGTGAAACTCGTTCTCGTCTAAAGACAAGTTTGTCGCTATTTCATGCATTTAACGAGTCTAACGACAAAGATAACTTGGTCCTTTTCATTTTTAGAGAGTCTGAAAAGGTACATAAAGTCAACCCTGAAAGTCCTTTTTCATCATCTAATCCCTTAAGTTCGAAAAAGTATAAAACAATACAGAAGGGATGAGTTTTCGATAGTTTTAACGAGCCGAACAAAATAAGCGCTCGATCTTTTTGTGCAATAATCCCTCAGGTCCAAAAAGATTAAAATCTAGAGGAGGGATAGCACTTCCGGTCGCTTTAACGAGCTGGAAGGCCAAAACTCGGCAATCTTTTCATGTTTTACGAGTCAGATGAAAAGAGCTTAAAGAAGACTCGTCTTTTGAGGAACGAGTGATAAAACGGGTTAGCAGCTGATTCCAGGTACGGGTTGGAATTTTCCAATCACAGCAGTGTCACAAGGATGGCTAGTGAAATCACTCTTCGCAGCTGTTCCTCAAAATGGGTAAACAATCATATGGAGGTGAACGATCGTCCAATGGAAAAGTGGAGGTGATGGTGCAAACATGACCAAGGATTTAATGGCTGATAATGTTACATTCACGGTGGTTATTTACCGGAAGATAGTTCATTTTTTAATGAGCTTAAAGGCGGAAAAACACTGCTCAGTCTTATGTTTATTTTTTAACGAGCATGAACTATGTGCTAAAACTGCTCGGATCTTGCATTTATTTTTTAACGAGCATGAACTGTGTGCTAAAACTGCTCGATTATCCAGTCATATGATAAGAATGTCTCATGTAAGATGCCATTTTTTATGGAGCTTGCACCTTACCAAAGCTATGCCCCGCATCCTTTCGTTATGCAAGTTTGGAAACGACTAATCCTACGAGTTTAAAGGGTTAGAGGTCCTAAAAATTTAAAAAATAAATAGTCGCCCCTTGCTTGCATTCCAAAAGGTTTGCATGCCCCCAGGTATAAAGTACGATTTCAAGGTTACCCCTCAATTTGCAGATAAAACATTTGTTCTACCAGGAAAGGCCTACCTCTTTCAGGTCACCCAAAGATTGTTCCATTAATCTTTCAAACAAAACATTTCTTCGGCAATGTCTACCGAAATAGACAAAGGTGAGAGACTCCGTCTGTCAACTCACATAACATTGACAAAAGAATCTTATTCTAGAATAACCCTCTTCCAGCATAGGCGGGGTACAGATTAGTCATATTCTCCCACGGAAACCTACCTTATACCCAAAGTTTTCCTGCCAAAGAAGACCAGGACGCATGCCCCCTGGGTTCCAGTCATATCCTTCCGAATCACTCGCACTCATCGGGAGGACGGACCGTGGGTTGAGACATTTCTTGTGTGAAGAGACCATTTAGGGATTGTATATGACTATTTGCGATGCGTGATCCGGGAAATGAAAGCTGGTCCACGAGCTTGACCACTCTTCCTTCGTGCGAAAAACACATTACTCTAAAGAGTGAGGAGACGATGGCTCCCATGCAATATATATAATCTCGTCCAAGGAGTAGGTTATAATCCAAGGGTCCTTGAACGACCATCACGTTCATTTGAACGGTCTTCCCTTTCAATGTGATAGGCACATTGGGGAGGATCCCTAAAGGTCGACTGGTTCCTTTATCAAAGCCTGTCAGATTTCTCATTTCAGGCAAAAGCGTTGGCGAACCAAGCGCTTTCCAAGCAATAGAGGAAAGGATACTCACAGATGCCCCCTCATCAATGATGGTGCCAGCCATTACCATTCTGTATATTTGAACGATAATTCTGAATGGTATGCTTGCTAGCAACCGGGGTCTGCCTAGTTGGTTCCAATCGAAGGATACAACTAGGTTGCTTGGTGGTGGGACCGAATATACAGCTGGGTATGACTCTGACGAAGTTCCTTCCTGCGATAAAGGAATGGGAAAATTGCCCCCTTGTTCGTTGGAGTCTGTGTTGATGAAGATAATTTGGACGGTGTCATCTTTATTCTCTTCTGTGATGGTATCATTCGAAGATAGAACCTCTGAAGGCAAGACTGGGTCAACTGCCGCCTCGACCTTTTGACTTTCGTCAGGTATGGATTCGGACGGTTCATCCTCAATGATAGGTGCTTCGGCTGACCACCTGAGCGGGCCAGCCAGGTTCTCAGCTGGTGATGGACTTGGCAGGAGTTTTTGATATCCAGGAGGAAGTCGCGCTGGTAAAACCGGGCGATCTTCCAAAACTCTTTTAGCCTCATCTAAGAAGGGACAACGGTGGATGGCATGGTCGCCTTCACACAGTTTGCAGGGAAATCTAGCTTTCCCTCTCTGTCCTGTGGCTTCACTTTCACTAGTTGACGGTGTGCTATCAACATGGCTATCAGAGGTTGACGCCACCGAATTGTGCAAACGGGGAGACCAGTCCCTTAGTATCCGAGGGATGTAGGGACAATCTCTGTGGAAGTGGTCTCCCTTGCATATGACACATGGCGATTTAGGCCTAGTCAGTGCTGTGTGTGGATTTTTGTCAGACGACACTTGTTTGCCCCCAGTCGCTTTTGGCTCCTTCTTCTTCTTCTCTTTCTTCTTCTTTTCCTTCTTCTCCTTAGGAACTTGGTTTTTTGTTTTACCAGTTTCGTCAAGCGAAGAGGAAGGAGGAGAGGAAGAATTAGATGAAGTAGAAGGCTGGTGGGTAACTCTGGTCTGGTGTAACTGCTGATTCGACTGTTTAGGAATAGTGGTGTTCTGAATGACATTGGTTGAGAAGAGCCAGACTGACAAGCCAATTGTCAGTCCTGGAAGCGACAATGTGGCCATATGGGGCGCACTAACATCTCCCCAAGAGGAGAAGGGACTAGGATTTCCACCAAGGGGAATTCCTTGGTTGGTGTGCTCCATTTTCTCAACTTAAAGATCAACGCAGGAAAAAGGGGTGATTGTTCCGTTTAAAATAAATTTTAACGACGCTTTAGACACAAATTGCTTTTTCAATTTTAAAGAGTCGAGAAAAAGCCAAAGATGACTCTAGTCTCCTTCGATGTTTTAACGAGCCCGAAGTGACAAATGCTCGGATGGACTTTTTCTGTTATAGAGTCTGAAAAAGGCCAAAAGGAACTGCTCTGGAGTTCTAGGTAGAGGGTGTGCCAAACTTTTCGCAAAACCGCAGAATACTTTTTAAGGTACGGGCGGTCAATCTTCCTGAATGTTGTGTTCAGTGCATTGCTATCAGTAGGGCGGCCGACACGGCTTCCTAAGGATAAAGGTTTTATGCCTATAGGGGTCTCCCAATATATACTCGACGGTACGTGGGAGCACAATCCGTACTGGCGCTATCGTCCCTCAGGAGGAATCACCCACCATCAGCGAGATCGACACTCACGAGGCTTTACGACGCTGGAACACGTCTCTAGCCTAGACCTCTATGTTGTGCGTTAAGTTACAAAGCGTTGTTAAGTTCATTCAATTTATTTTAGGTTGATCTTTTTTAGAAGTTTGCCTTTTTGGATCACCACGAGATGTATGATACAATTCCTAAATGCAGTCTAAAGATGATAAGCAAGCTTTTATATCTTTTCAACAATGAAAATCCTAGCTACAAAGGGAAAAGAAAGACACCATCTTTTCTCAAAGAGCAATCAACACACTCTAAATGCACTTTTCCTAAATCAAACATGCAAACTATCAAGATGCAAATGCACAATGCAGGTGTTTGTTTTCCGCTCTCTTAATATTGATGCCTAAAAAGAAAGCTTTTTGTACAACTTTGAATTTGCTTTTAAATGAGAAATACAAACAAGTTTACTTTTTCGAAATTAGAAAGGATAGAAGAGAATACAACACTTTACGACTTTTGAAATGAACACTTGTTTCGACACTTAAAAGAGACAAACTCAAACCAAAAGCAAAATTAAACGTATAATCAACTGTCAACAGCCAATGAACTCTCTCCTAAGATCACAGTCAACAGATCTGAATCAAGGGCTACATGATGACTATTTCACTCTTGCAAAGGAAAACTGTAAATGACGCCACAAACACATAAAAACCCTCACAGTCTTTTTGTACAAAAGGAGGCGGAATTTAAGCAGAGAAAATGAGTTATCAGATAGGTACCTATGCTGGTTACAGGCTGTAGAAATCAGAGATCAAAACAAGGCAAAAAGAGCAGAGGACCCCAGCTGCACAAGGCCTAAACTAGATCAGCACACTCCCAACACAGAGGTTTTGACATTCAACGCAGGTAGCCTTCACGAGACCTGTTTTGAAATGCAGAACCTCTTCACAGAGTCTGCGCTGAAGCAGAAACGAGAGTTGTTTCTGGGTTCTGGGTTACGGTTTGCTGATTAATCTACGGTTTCAGGCCAAATAAAAGCAACAAGAAAAGTACAATCAAAGGGATGATTTGAAGGAGGGCTAAGATCTATCACAAAGGATCATCAAATCATTTGTGAGTCCATTGTTCAGATCATAGACAAATCCAGTGATTGGATCAAAGCAGCAGCTGCCTACTTTGCATCTGAAAATAGCAGATGCAGTTCGATTGCTGCTCTTGAGTCTATGAAACAAACAATGATAGAGACACAAATAAAATGACTAAACAGATCTCCCCAGCAGAGTCGCCAATTTGTTGTGGGGAAAAATGCCTATGCAGGATGATCCTATCCACCTAAGGTGTGACAGTGCCTTAGCAACAAACAGACACAACTATTCTAGTATTCTTCCTTTATGGATTAAGAATGAAGAGAGATGGATAGACTAACCGGTGTCTTCCGTTTGTCCCTCGATCCGGTTTCTCTTCTCTTTGAGAGTTCCTAGCTACTTGCCTTCTCACTCGCCCAGCTTCAACAGGTTCCTGCAAGATCACAAGAAGAGAACACTAGACAAAGACATAGATTCATATTCATAACTAGTTCAGGATTAGAAATAAACTAAACATACTAATGCAATCATACATCAAAGATACATCAGTATATAGGAGAAACCAAGATAGCTTTATTGATGAATAACAAGGTTCAGGAGGAGATACAACCAAGAGGGCTCCAATCCAGTATCTACCTCCCAGCGAATGAAATCCTTTCTTCACCTCCCTTCAAAGCATTAAGCACCCAATGATTCCAATCTCAAACCAACAACAATTATTTGCAATCACAAAATTCTAGCCTCCTGGATCTCATGGAGGAGAGATCCATATATAGATGTTTGGAGAGAGGATGAGTCAGCTTGAGATCTGACTAGTGTCCTCTCCCTCTGTCAGTTCTTGCTTCCACTTGGAGACTAAGAGCCTCTTACTCATCACTAGTTGAATTCATTGAGGCAAGTGTCATTGGAGAAGATTCTGGAAGCTTCCAGGGTCTTTCCACCTCGTTGAATGAAATTGCCATTTGTCATTTCCCGCTCAGCGCACCCTGGTAGTGCTTCTACCTGCGTTGCAGTGCACCTAGCCAGTGTAATCTCTGCATTTCAGCGCAGACAGCTAGTGGAGCCTCTGAATTGATCCTGAATTGACTTCTTTTTGAGCAGTTTCTGGTGGAGAACTTCTGTGAATTGCCGTGGTTTGTTAGCCTTGTTCTTCTAGGGGTAGGAACAACATGTTTAGGGACTTTGGATCCCTTAGATTATGGACATTTCGTGCTTATAGCTGTAAGGCACAAAAATGTCTATAACACATTGGCGGGAATTACCACTCCTCAAACCATCAAGATAGAAGGACAAATCAAGAAGAAAAAGGTAATAGTGTTGATTGATTCAGGAAGCACCCACAATTTTATTCATTGGAGGGTAGCAAAAGAATTGAATTGCTTCCTATATCTAGCACCAGAGTGTCAAGTGATGATTGCAAATGGAGGAACAATAAATTTCTCTGGAAAGTGCCATAATATCAAGCTATCCATGGGAGAATATGTATTGACTAGCCCAATGCTTTCCATTCCAATGGGAGGTGCTGATGTTGTACTAGGAGTCCAATGGCTACAATCCTTGGGTACAATAGCTTTTAATTTTCAAGAACTTTTCATCAAATTTTCTACGGAAGGAAAGGAAGTTGAATTAAGGGGTATTGCAGGGAAACCAGGAAAGATAATTAGCTCTAATGGTATGAAAAAGCTTCTAAAAAAGGAGAAAAGGGGTGTAATTGCACAATTATGTTCGCTAGATGTTTCCACATTAGAATCATCTATTTCTCCAGATCTCCAAAAAGTCCTGGACAATCATTCCAAGGTATTTGAGACTCCCAAAGGTCTCCCACCTATGCGTGATCATGATCATGCTATTGATCTGATTCCAGGAAGTGTTCCTCCAAACATCAGGCCGTACAGATATCCCTATGTCCAAAAAAGTGAAATTGAACGTATGGTTGCAGAAATGCTAGAGGCTGGTATAATTCAACCAAGTCAAAGTTCTTTCTCTGCTCCAGTAGTATTGGTTCACAAGAAGGATGGATCATCGCGCATGTGTCTGGATTATAGGGAGTTCAACAAGATCACTATTAAAGATAAGTTCCCCATTCCTGTCATTGATGAATTACTGGATGAATTTACTTCACCAAGTTGGATCTTCGTTCAGGATATCATCAAATCAGAATGAAGATTGAAGACATTCCGAAAATAGCATTTAGAACTCATGAGGGTCATTATGAATCTTTGGTCATGCCTTTTGGCCTTACCAATGCACCTTCAACATTTCAAGGTTTGATGAATTCAATTTTCAAACCATTCCTTAGAAAATTTGTGTTAGTATTTTTTGATGATATACTTATCTACATCAAGTCTTGGAAGGATCATGTTGAACATGTGGACAGGGTTCTACAACTATTGGAGGAGAAACAATTATATGTGAAAATATCCAAATGTTTTCTTGGAGTCCAGGAGGTGGAATATTTGGGTCATATTGTATCTCATGAAGGAGTTCAGGTAGACCCTACCAAAATTAAAGCCATTAAGGAATGGAAAATCCCCACATCCATAAAGCATTTGCACGGATTTCTTGGGTTGACAGGGTATTATTGCAAGTTTGTTAAGAATTATGGGAGAATAGCAGCACCTCTAACGACATTATTGAAGAAATATGCATTTTCATGGACTCCGGAAGCAACAAAGGCCTTTGAACATCTTAAAGAGGCAATGTGCCAAGCACCGGTCTTAGCTACACCGGACTTCACAAAAACCTTTATTGTGGAATGTGATGCTTCAGGAAATGGAATTGGTGTTGTTTTAATGAAAGATGAAAGACCCATTGCTTTTGAAAGTCGTCCAATCAAGGGAAAGCTTCTAAGAAAAGATATTTATGAGAAGGAAATGTTGGCAATACTCCATGCACTTAAGAAATGGCGACCCTACCTAATGGGAAGACACTTCAAGGTAAAAACGGATCATGATAGCCTTAAATACTTTTTAGAACAAAGATTATCCTCTGAAGAGCAACAAAAGTGGGTCACAAAGATGTTGGGTTATGACTTTGAAATCATCTACAAAAAAGGGAAGCAAAATGTGGTGGCAGATGCACTCTCAAGAAAGGATGAGGATGTGGAAGCATTGTTGTGCGCTATTTCTATCATCCAACCAGATTGGATAAATGAAGCAAGCGAGGAATGGAAGTATGACGAAGAAGTGTGGGCACTTATTCGAAAGCTACAACAAGATTCCAGTACGTCTGATACATTTAGTTGGAAAAATGATTCATTATGGTACAAAGATCGCTTATACCTCTGTAAGAATTCCCAGCTAAAACAAAAGATTCTTATGGAATTGCACACTTCTCCCTTAGGAGGGCACTCAGGATTTTTAAAAACTTACCATAGGGTTAAGAAGGAATTTTTTTGGGATGGCCTTAAATCAGATATTCAAAAGTTTGTGGCAGAATGTTTGGTTTGCCAACAAAATAAAGTTGAAACAATTAAGACACCGGGTCTATTACAACCTTTATCCATTCCAAGCCAACGTTGGGAGGAGGTATCAATGGATTTTATCACAGGTTTACCCAAGTCTGAGGGAAAGAGTGTCATCATGGTGGTAGTTGACAGACTTACCAAGTCATGCACACTTTTGTGCATTATCACATCCATTTAGAGCCAGTACTGTTTCTACTGCATTTATGGAAACAATTCAAAAGCTACATGGAAACCCAAAGATTATTGTAAGTGACAGAGATCCCATTTTCACTGGAAATTTTTGGACATAATTATTTTCTTGTCTTGGTACTCAGTTATCTCATATCTCATCTTATCACCCTCAATCTGATGGGCAAACTGAGATAGTAAACAAATGTTTGGAAGGATATCTTCGTTGCTTTGTATATGATAAACAGACACAATGGGTCAAATGGTTGCCTCTGGCTGAATGGTGGTATAACACTTCCTTCCATACAGCAACAAAAATGACCCCATTTATGGCACTTTATGGGTATCAACCACCATCCATCACATCATATTTAAGAGAAAATTCTAAGGTTCAGGCATTGGAACATCACATCGAACATCAACAACAAGTCCTCCAACTCTTAAAGGATAACCTCGTGTTGGCACAGAATAGAATGAAACAACAGGAAAATCAACATCGCAGTGAAAGAAGTTTTGATGTAGGTGATTGGGTATTCCTACGGCTACAACCATATAAGCAAATGTTCCTCAAGCAACCTAAGAAGGATAATAAATTATCACCAAAGTATTATGGTCCATACAAGGTGTTGCAAAAGATTGGTACTATGGCATACAAATTGGAGCTTCCTGCAGCTTCTCGATTGCACCCAGTTTTCCATGTTTCATGCTTAAAGAAGGTTGTAGGCAACAAGCTCCCAGTTCAGACAATATTGCCAGAACTTGACGAGGAAGGAAAGATTATATTGGAACCGGAAGCAGTTATAGAAACAAGAACTCGACAACTACGAAATCGATCAATTTCAGAGTACCTTATCAAGTGGAAGAACTTATCCGCTAAAGATTCCACATGGGAGGATGAAGATTTTATGCAGAAATATCTAGAACTACTCAAGCGTTGAGGACAACACTTTTTTGAAGGAGAGGGGCATATTGGGTCCCTATAATACTAGTGATTACCCCATTACTATTGTAGTTATAGCCCTTATTTATATTGTTGTGCCCCCATTGCCCCATATTGTTATTAATATGCCCATAGAATCCATCTATTGTTATTTTTGTGGCTTTATATTATTATTGTTAGGTCGGCTGGATTATATTGTGACTCCTTAGACTCCTATATATAGAAAGGAGGTTTTTTCATTTGAATCATCCAAGAATTGTTCATTTATGTAATGTAAAGGAGGTTGCCCCCTCAAAGAGGCTGAATTCTAAGGCGTTGATCTATCTTTTCTATCTTTTCTTAAGCTGGTTTCATAACATATAGTGCATAAAATGCAAAGGCTAGGGGCATAACAAGGACCACTATCTAGTGTTCATGAATTACTTGGCGGGAGGAGAGTCAATGCCATTAAGGCCTGAGGCACAAGCAGTACCAAGCATGGCACCTACACTATGGTGCGCGATCTGTCAGATAGGAGGAAAACACACTACGGATAATTGTCATCTATTGTAGAAGATATGCAGACGTCCCAACAATTGTTTTGTAATTTCTATAGGTCCGTAGGCCATGATGAATGCACCTGCAGATGCTACGAACTAATGATGGATCAAACTCCTACCTACAAGGTATATATCAAAATATGAGCCCTCGACCCAAATACAAGAATGGCACATGCTATATTTCAGGGGCGTGGATGAGGTCGAGGTGGAATGGGACCAGGAAGGGGTCACAGACAACTGATTTGTTACAATTGTAGATGGACAGGACACTATGCCCGCAATTGTACAAACTCGACAAGGATATCATGTTCGTACTATACTCAGTTTGATCATGAGGTGGAAAACTGCCCTACATTGATAGTGAGGCTACGCAAAAAAGAGGTACTCCAGCCTCCTCCAACTCAGAATTTGCAGATGATGAGATCTGAGCTGCACGAAGAAGACCCGAATATAAACATAATGCTCAGGAGCGGTATCACCACTGGCGATGATAAAGGTAAGTAGTCAGAAGAAAGTGTGTGGGTTCATAAGGCTCCTACAAAGGAACCATAATTTGATTTAGAACATGCGAAGGAGACATTCATGGAAGCTAAGAAGAGCTCCACGGAGGCCTCCACTTCAAGTTTTAAGGATTAACTCGAACCAGGGATGGATCCTTCAATGCTCACTACCTTTTCGAAGACATGCATGAAACTACTATGAAATGGCACGGTAGTAAAAGGACTACAAGAACTTATCACTAGGTGCGCGGGGTCAGTAGAACCATGTGTGATCCAAAAACTTGGAAAGCATGCATTAAGAACAGGAATGGAAATGAGGTTGACTGCACAAATTTGTGAGTATGAAATGGATCAAGTGATCTTGGATCTCGGATCGGACGTGAATGTACTGCCGAAACAAGCACGGGAATGAATGGGTAGACCTACACTAAAATGGTCTCCTATTTAGTTGCAAATGGCGAACAAACAGAAGATCTTTCCCATGGGAAGATTGCTAGGGGTAACAGTGGATATTGAAGGTGCGAACACATAAGCAGATTTTGAAGTGATAGAGATTATCGACAACAACAATCCTTATCCCATGCTACTAGTGATTGGAATCATAAATATGAAGAAGCGCAAAATTATTTTTGAGAAAAATTCACTACGCGTAGTTGTACCACTAGATCCAACCGAAGGAGCACGATACACTGAACTGGTGTGCGAAGATGATAGTGATGATGATCTCGATTTAATCTACAAGATAACCATGCGAGAACAATATTGGGTAAACCCGACTGTAGATGGTAAGATTTCATGGGAGCGTGAAAGCTCCTACACTTCGGATTCAGATGAAGAAATAGAGTGATGGCAGAATCGGCTACACAAAGTAACAACGCTTAATTGCAACATGATGGTTAGATCACTACACTGTGTGACAACAGAGGTAAGGGATCTACCTATGTATGATAGGTTGAAAATGGTGAATAAATTCCTAACCAAATTTGAAAGAGCAATACCGGAACAGTAGCGGTTATTTGGCACTACATGCAATGCTTGCAAGGTGGTGGGGAACGGATGAAGGAAGTTTTGAGGACTGGCACAGATGCAAAAGAATGATGTGCCTACGATCTGGAAAACTCCCACTAGGGATGAGAGATGATTATCAGGGGAAGAAAAACTTGCATGCCCACCTTTCCCGATGGGTATAGAGATATGACAGGAAGCCCGCACAAGCACACACTACCCCCCAGAACAGACAATCGAAACAAAACATAGCATGAGGAAAGGAAAAGTGCACCAAGGATTATCCACTCAGAAGCATTTGACAGGGTGTGTGAGGTACTAAACAGAGTCCACCAGGTGAAACACAGTGATTGGGACCTGTGTGTGCTAGCGGTTCGATGGGCTTATAGGACCATGTGCAAAACCCTGACTGCGAGAACAATTCTAAGGTTGAGGAACGGGGTAGGGACCATAATTTTTTAGGGGCATGCAACAATGAATCCACACATAATAGCACTGGCAGGTATAATAGTGCATGAAACCTAGGATGAGGAAATCATAACTATGTGAGGTAGGGAACATAAGGCTTCAGGAAGCCATTCAGCAAGGGAACCTTAAACTTTGAAAAATCGAAAAAGACCGGGTGTTACTAAGGAAGAAAATAATTTTGATGGACACAGAGGTTAATAGGCTAGAAAACAAGATCATGCAAGAATGTCTCATCGATAAACCAAGGATGATAAGGCAAGGTGTAGAGGATCATACCAATGAATTGGAACACTATCACCAAGAATTGGTTAGTCTCCTACCATGGATAGGACCACATATCACCAAATGCAGTAACCAGGGGAATGCACTACATACAAAAGAGCACGCGGTGCTGACTGTCACAACAGAAACTAAGGATTTTCCATGGACTATACTAGGAGTAGAGATCGAGCCTCTCAATGGAGGTGTGATCACCTCACTAGCCATAGGAAGAACAATCTTAGCACTCCAGGAAGCTAGAAGAGAGTGTGGGACTATAAATGATTCTGCCTGGTAGTTGTGCGCTCTGACATATGTGCACAGGAACAAGCGATCACAAGGTTCGCACCCATGCAGGGGGTGTGCGATATGTTGGAAATAATACTGAGAGGGGGAGTGAATCAGTATTATCAAGTCAATTTTTTTCATTTCATAATTAGATTTTCATATGCTACTTTAGATAGTGAAACCGGTGTATATACGCAAGTACAGTTAAGGAAACTCGTGTATAACTTGTAGACTTTTAATTTCAGATGTTGATCATTAATCTATGTGTCATAACCATATAACCAATAACCAGGAACAGTAAAACATAACAGACAATTACACATAAGAACACAATATATAATGTGGAAACCCAATGTGGGTGAAAACCACCTGCTGCAATTCGTCTCTATCTTCTTTCAATTAGAAACTTATTTTTACAATGGATCTGTACTGGTGCAGTCTTATACCAGTACGCAGGCTTCTACCTGCAGAAGGGTACAACCTTCTCTCATTTTCTAGCTTCTCCTGGAAGGGAGCTACAACCCCCTTAGCTCTTGTACTAGCTGATGTACCAGTACGTAGGTGCTAACCTACAGAAGGCTACAACCTTCTCTTTTCTTCCAGGTACCACATTTCATATTGGATCCATCAATGACAATAATCAAACATCAAATACATCTGCATCAACCAATCTCCTTTGCTTCAATCAAAACTGAATCAAACAATTACTTCTATGAATGCTATAACCAGACTACATTAACAGTAATCTGAAACCAATCCTAAACCCAAAACACTGCAGCAATAAATAGAAGTAGCTAAAACATATTTCATGAGAAGTACGATACTTCAATATGTATATCCTGCGTATATACACTTCTGTATTGAGACCAACTAGTGTATACGCTATTTTGACTTACTGAACCAGCATGGATACACGCCTCTGTTGTGCCGAACCTGTGTATAGATCTATAAAAGATAATTTACCCTTTTCACTTATTCAGACATGAGTTATACCCAGATTATCAGATTTATAGATCAAGTCATGTGCCAAATATAACAGATCAAAATTACACAAAGATACTACTATTCAAGCCTTAAGATCTTGACCCAACAATAGAACTTATCCTTCTTCTTGCGCTCAGGTTCCTCCTTGGTTCAGATCCAGCTATGCACCATAACCCAATTCTAGATCTTGCTCTTCATAAGATATTCAATGCTTGAGTGAATACCTTTTCCAAATGATCTTCTTCCCTTTTTATAGTCTTAGGACTTTCTCAAAACATGGTCCAAAACCATAGAGAATCAATACCATGGACCTAATACCTAGGTTCAACACATCAGATGAGATACCATGGTCCAAAACCATTGGTCCAAATACCAAGGACTAAATACCATGGACCAAAAATAAGTTTTCCCACATGTATGTGCTTTTCCTTGAATTAAAGTGTGTGCATACATATACACACCTTAAAAATGTCGAAACCGCGTGTATACATGACTTGGTTTAGAGGAACCTACGTATATCTCTTTTTCCTTCATTCTGAGAGCCTGAACTGTGATCTGTCATTTGAATGAGTTTCCATCAAGGATAACACTTGTGTCATAGCACCAAACCTGTGTCATAATGCCAACACGCTACCACATGGGTAGGCTAGGATGTGACCATTGACATCACTGTTCATGACGGGATGTTCGATTTAAGGCCAAGTGGAGCGGGTGGCGGGCAGTTAAGACGGGATTTATGGGAAAGATTGCATAAATTCTATCGCCAAGAAAGCATTGATGGCATGGAATTGGGGGGAATAGTCAAATTTGAATTCAAAATGTGTTATACAACTCTAGGGACTAGCCACGAGACAACACTTGCTCAATTGATATTGAGAGGTTGAATAGAGCACAGAGTGTTGAGCTTCGAGCGATATTCAACCTCCTAAGTTCACAAAAGATTGCATATAGTACAAAAAAGATGACGACTACCAGGAGAGGTTTTGGCTTTGAAGAAGGAACCGCTGGTGAGGCCGCACCAACCCATATGGTACATCACCAAAATCCTAAAATCACCTCGGACACTGAGACTAAAGAAATATAACGAGGCAATGGGACCAGTCCACATGTCCCCAAGGAATTTGTGGTTCGGTAAGCTATCCATGGAGGAAAAGGGAAAGACTGTCACCATTGAGATAGATGAAGAGGAGGAGGACTTACAGGCTCTAATTGCTAAGGTAGAGGAAGAAGAAGACATGGAGGTGGACATCCAACCAATGCGCTCTGCACAAAATTGCCTGAGCATGTCCCTCCACGAAAAAGGAAAGCTAAGATACCAAAGGATCTAGATGCAATGAAGAGTGCACTCCAGACCCCTCTCCTCCCCGATGGAATTACATTTGAGGGTCTGCTCCTAGGACATGTGCCTAGCCTAAAATTTTAATATTGGGACCTCACGGACAGTGAGAAGTTCTCGCACTTAGAAACACTGAACTTAATGAAATAGAATACAGAGGGGCCGACAATAATGTTAGCACCATGAAAATCGATGTGCAGTGCAAAAAACGCTGGGTTGCTTCATCTACTATGGATACCACACTTTCACCACATTACCATCACCATTTTCATCATCGGGCAGCTACTTTTCATAGAGCATGATGTTTACATATGGATGGAGGAGCGTATTTCCATCATGGTGGATCTCATCCATAGGATTTATTGGCTTCCATATAAGGGAAAGGACCCCATGACAATAGCACGAAAAAGTGGCGATTTGGCTCTCACATAAGCAATGAAGAAAAAATATAATATTGAGAAGAAAAAGAGGGGTTACGCTATCACCAATATCAAGGATAAAGGGATGTGTGTTGCCACAGAACTCCTGGCTGGTAAGGTAATGAGAAAATGTCGTGACGATGAAGGACCAGTGTCAGTAGCTGCGTTGGCCAAATAGTGTGCGGAAGGGGTCTAGTTCAATTAGGCTTAGTTCCTCTGTGAAGAATTTTTGATCAACTGCTAGGAGGTCCAAGAATAGGGTAAGACCTTCCACTACGTGTTGTTGCTCTTATCCATCTTGCTCTTAGCAAGGGAACTACCAGAGGATAGCCAGTTCTTGAGCATCAACCGAGACTTACTAGAGGCCGTGAAGTACGCTTCACTCTTGGCAACCAAGGATGTGAAACAGATTCGTGATAACAATATTTTTTGGTTGCTCATGGAGGCGAGCATCCAAATGTGGATTAATAGGAGGTCGCGCCTGTTCCTGATAATGCATAGCACTCTAAAAAGTTTTGCAGAATTCAAGGTGGACATGCACAACATCTACATCTAAGCATGAAAGAATCTGACGTAGTAGTTGATGAAGCTCCCATTCATAGCCACTGACGATGTGATCTTTACAGTGTTAGAGACATGGCCTCCTGAGTGGCACACTGTGGATTTGGAAAAGTTGGAATAGGCAGCAACACAGAAAAGGAAGGATGAGGCAAAGCTACTTGTCACATAGCTGGCCGAGAAAAGGTGCAACGAAAAAGCGGTAGCTAAGGTAAGGGTAGTCCATGAAGTGACACAAATAGCCAGGGAGGAAAGGAAGGCCACTAAAATAGTGGCAGCAATGCAGATAGTAGAGGCCACAACAACACAATAAAAGGAGGGCCAAGAAGTGTCTATAGTATAGGAGGTAGAGGACACAGACCTTGCACAAGAGTGTGTGGACCCAGAAACCACTTCGACCCAACTCAAATGGTCACACGTCACAGAGAGGTTGGGTCCACGGAAAAATGTTAAGGCCTCGAAGCTAGCTATCGACCCGATCACATTAACTGAAGGATACCTCAACAACATCGGCAAGATGGTTTGCGATGTCACCAAGGAAGCACTCCAAGAAGTTATGACGAAGCAGCAGATTGTGTTGGGGGCCCTACGGGCGCAACTGCAGGAGTTATAGGTGCACCCCCTATAAGAGGGTGCTTTGTCTACCCATGTCGCAGCAGGCATGTCAATAGTAGAACAGATGCTACACGTGAAAATGGCCAATAGGATAACATTGATGGATGGAGCGCTAGTCTTAGAAAACACAATGGAGCGGGTGATGCTTAATACAATGAAAGTCATTGGCCTTAACTTGGTTGCCCTTCACTGTGACACACTCTATTAGCTACATGATGGGATAACAACAGAACTCTGTGCTAGAGAGAGTCACACAATCCATGTTCTAAGTGAGCAGAAGATTAATATAGAATAGCTTAGCTTGTAGCACGATGCATTGGTAATGCAGAACAAACAGTTGGGACAGATAGTCAACAATGCTTGTCGATGCATCCCAGAGTTGTCTATTGTAGTGGATCTACCAATAGAAGTGTGGATCCACTGTTTGGAAAGTGCAGTCCGTGATGCGTGCGAGGAGGTAACAAGAGTGTAGCTAGATATGAATCTCCAAATTGCCAAGTTACAGCTGAAGGAATAACCTTCCACTCCCCTAGATGTTGGAGAACAATGCACCAACACTATTACAGTAAGGATGGAAGAGATTGGAGGTGCAGTCCACAACTATACCAACATGTTGAATCAGGCGTTGGAGGTCCTCACTACATTGCAGGAGGACCCGACCACTCACTGGCTGGAGACCAAAGCACGTGAACTCAAGCAACAATATGAAAACATTAGAGGGACTGCGCAAATATTAGTCCTTACTCAGTGGCTTGCAAGGATGTAGCAAGCTAAGGCCTTAAAAGAGTAGGTGGACAAAGCACGCCACAGAGAAGCAGTTCTAAAAGTGCATGTCCAGTCATGGATTGATAGAGCCTTCATAATCATGATGAATATTGAAAGAAAGCTTGCGCAAATTCAAGGGATGCATGTATAGATGCAACACAACATTCTAGAAATAGAGGGGTCAGAAGCAAGAATGCAACAAGTTCAACAGGTAGCAACGTAGTGCACTGCAGACATTCAGGCCATTTGGGACTAGTTGGAGGGACTCCATTTGAAGTTCGCTGAGCCAACAGAGTGACTCAAGGGTGAGTCACATTGTTTGTGCTAGGGGCCTGTTGGGTATAGAATCCCCCCACAACATGTTTTAGGGCTCAAAGCCAAATTTTTGGTCAAATAATGTTGTAAGACTCCGCAAATGAATTAAAATGGAGAGGTAATTAGAAGCAAAGAAAAACCTGTATGCAAAGGTTGTGTCCAACAATAAGGAATATAATTTGAAGAAACATTTTCACCTGTAGCCAAACTTGAAGCCAAACGAATTTTCCTTGCATTTTCAATCTTTCATAACTTTAAAGTATATAAAATGGATGTTAAATATGCATTTCTAATTGGGGATCTAAAAGAGGAAGTTTATATTGAAAAACCTGAAGGGTTCATTCTAGGAAATGAAAAACTCTTGTCTGCAAACTTAAGAAGGCTCTATATGGGTTAAAATAAGCCCCACATTCATGGTATTATCATCTTGACAATTATCTTCAATAACAAGGCTACACCAAGGGGTCTGAAAATATAAATATATATATAAATATGGATAAAGATAAAATTTTGATAGTTGGTCTTTATGTTAATGACATCATATTTGGAAGCAATGAAGAATCTGTGAGTTAAGTATTTTCTTCAGTTATGTAGTAAGAATTTGAAATTTTCTTACTTGGTGAACTAACATAGTTTCTTGGTATTCAAGTTTACAAAGCAAAGAATGGTATCTTTCTCTAAAAAACCATGTACCTCAAGAATATTTTGAAGAAATATGGAATGGAAGACTACAAGTTTGCATGCACACCTTTGGCAACAAGATGTAATATTATTTCACATGATGATTCTCCTTCAGTAAACCAACCCGAATATAGATCTCTGATCGGGAGCTTACTCTACCTTAGAGGCACAAGACCATACATTATGCATGTCGTTAGGGTTGTTGGACGATTTCAAGGAATCCTAAAGAAACTCATCTCCATTTAGTCAAGAGAATATTCCACTATTTACAAGTAACTCAAGATTTTGTTCTATGCTATCCCAAAGATGCAGAATTTGCACTTCATGCTTACATAGAAGCATATTTCGCAATTAATATTGATGATCCAAAGAGTACTAGTGGAGGATCATTTTATTCAGGAACTCACTTGGTATCATGGTTCAACAAAAAATAAAGCTCCATTGCTTTATCTACTACTAAGGCAGAATACGTTGTTGTTGCATCTTATTTCACTAGACTTCCATGGATGATGCAAACATTGCAAGATATTCAAATCACTTGTCTTCAACCTATAACTATTACGTATGATAATACTAGAGCCATAAGTATTTATAAAAATCCTTCCATGCACTCCAAAACCAAACATATTCAAATTAACTATCAGTTTTTGAAAGAACAAGTGCTTGAAAAAAGGTCAAACTGGAATATGTTCCCTCAAAGGAACAAGCTATAGATATATTTACAAAGCCACTTCCACGTGATTCCTTTGAATATCTTAGAAAAAAACTAGGAATGTTCTCTGCCTCATCGCTTTGTTAATTATTCTGACATATTTTTCATGTTCAGGGGGGGTTTAGACTGAAATTACTATATTTCACTTTCTATATACGGATCACATGAGGGATAGTTGCGTATATACATGATTTTAATTCAAGATAGTAGTGTATGTATCTCTATGGAGAAGAAACTATGGGACAAACTCAAGGAGAGGTTCTAGTATATTTCAATCATTGGTTATTTGGCCCTCTGCTTCTGATGTTGACTAGTTACAATTTCTTGTTTCTCAAATGAAACTTAGAAGTGATATTGTCTTATGATGGTTGCTATATGTCATTGCTTCTTTGATGGATTTTCTAATTGATGAAGTTTCTTGATGACTTCACTGGTGAATATGATCAGTCTTGACAGTGAAAAAATGCCAAGAGATTTAGGGGGAGCATTTGCTATATTCCCAAAAGTGCATTGTTGGCATTACGATTTCTTGAGAATTCCTTGTTGCATAATGATGTTCATATTGCTACTATCATATGCTCATAGTACAAATTCTTATATGGTGAATAATAGTTTTTGATGACTATCATGGTCTTGCTACCTCACTATTGAGGTTTTTAGTTTTGGTTATAAATTTCATATTTGTCTCTTGATGTAAAGGTCATATAGAATTGTAATATTAATTCATGTTTGGACTAGTGGAGTTAAGTCAATTATGGTTTTAATAGCATTTTTTTGGGTACTTTATGTGATATTGGGTCAAATATGTAACACGACTGTGTTGGGTGATTGATGTCAGCATGAGTACTTAGTGAAAGTAAAATCCATATTTGGATGAGTCATAGCATCATGTAATTCTTTGTATATCTTATAGAAGTTTCAACATATGCTCAGAGGGAGCATGGTCAGTGGTCATATTCAGCAGCATCAGATCAACATTTCTCATCTCTACAAAAGGAGAATGAAGTATTCATTTAGTATTGGTCACTCCTTTTCACTTGATTTAAAAGGGGGAGGGAATATTTGTGTTTAAAGAATGATTGGTGACTTTCAAAATAAGATTGGCATGTCCATAGATGTATTTATAGGTATTTACAAGTGGTGGTAACCAAACACCAATGCAGTTTCCATCAAGTCCAAAGGCAGAGATCGTTGGAATTATGACTAATTTGTTGTCCTTAGTGGTAGCCTACTTGATAAAAATGTCAACATGATGAGTATACAGGCTAGTACAGATGTGACAAAGAGGTTGGAGAAAGGAACATCATTTCCGAGATAGAGGAACAATAAAGGTAAAGTATAAGAAAATATACAAGGGTCTTATGAACAAAGACAATGTACATATGTGGGTATACTGAAGAAAAATCACGTAAAGTTTCCATACCATAGTATTCTCAATACCAGGGGTCTTTACCATGGTATTGGCCCATAGCAATGAGCATGACAATGGATATTTGATCTTGTTAAAGAATACCATAGGAATTACTACAAGATTTTCCTAAGGTATTGGCTAAGGCATAATCCATATAAGGAAATGGAGATCAAAGTGCTATGTGTGGATGTAATGGATTATTTATGAATGACAGGATCTGAAATAGGAGTTCACTAGGGAGCATGGAGATGGATCAAATCTAATAGATCTAAAATGACCACATATTGAATAATATGTTTATGGTTTTATAGCTCTGTGTTTATGACATTATGATGTGTGTCAGTAACAGTTTCCATGTCAAGATTTGGGTTCGACAAATGTTGTGTTGCAACGAATGCATGTCTCAATTATTACAAATCTGTATGCTGGTTTGAAACTGAGAAGTCGCGTACATACACAGATCTTCTACTGGGTAGTCATGTATAGATTCTGTAGTATGAAAAAATATGTATGCAGGGGTGGTCAATTATTAGTGATTACATACACATATATGCTTTATAATAGTCGTTTACATCTGCTAGGGTTTTGTAGTATGAGTTGTTAATGATGTCTGATCAGTTCTATTATGTTTGCTTTTGTCTATCTATGAGGTCTCTCTTATGATGATCTGTGTTTGGCAATACTCGTTGGGTTGAAATAATTATGGAATGACATTTTTACTATGTGGTGATTCTATTGTATAATGATATTTATTTGATTCTATGACCTGTGATGGTTTTAGTATGTGATATAGTAACCCAGGTATCAGTATCTTTGAGATCTATATGTGGGTATTCTTTAGGAGAAACACATACATACACATGTATGATTAAGAACAATAGCGTATATGATCTAATGTATGTTTGATTAGGGTTTACAATGGCATCAATTGGTTTATGTGATGGGTAAGAATGTTTGGCTTGGTATATTGATGAGTGGCTATGCATTGGCATGGTCTGTTATAATCTAGTTTGATGTAGCTTCATTGGTTACAATAGTTGATTGGATGACTCCATTGGTTCAATATTTGAGTAATTGATTTCAGAATAGTTGAAAGTAGATCTAGTTGGAAACATTATGAAAAGTGATCCATAAAGTGTTGAGGATAGCAATTTTTAGAAAGGGGATTGTAGCTCCCTTCCAGTAGGAACTATAAAACTAGAGAAAGTGGTACCCTTCTACAGGTAGGAGCCCACGTACTGGTTAAAGCCTACAACAATACAATATTGTAAGAATACTATTTTATTTTTAAAAGAAGATAGAGATGACAATAATTGAGGTTTTCTCCCACAACTGATTTCCACATAAAATATTTCTGATTAATAAATGTTTTAGTGAAGTAATGATGCATAGGTTAAAGGTTAACATATGATGAATTATATGTCAAGCTAGTTGACTGGATATACACAGTTTTGTTTTATCATAGTCGTGTATGTACGTGGGTTCACTGAAGAATAGTCACATATAGAAATTCAACTAACAAAATTAAAGTTGAAGTATGTTTTGAAATACTGATTCACCACCCCCCCAGTAATTTTCCTAATATATATATAATTGTAAGTAATTGAAATGAAATTAAAAATTCGTGACAAATGAACAAGTTTTTTTGCAGGTAGATTCCTTAAAAATCATGCCCTATGATCCATAAGGTTCTACATGCACACATTTGAAATATGATATTGAATATTAATAACTACTTTATGACATAAATATTAGATAAATATTCCTTGTAAAATCAGAAAATACATGGAAACTTAGTGGAAGAAAGTATGCTAAAAATATTAATTATCAAGAATTCTAATTTTATTGACCAAAAGTTAAGTACAACTTGTTGTTTCGGCCAATTTTAGTTAAAATCAAGACCAAAATCACTTTAATGATGTCTATGATGTAATAGGACTCATACAATAGACATAAAAATGTTAAAAGATAAATTAAAGTATAGTGTGTGCAACATGGGATAAATTTTTAAATTGGACAACAAATGTTCTGCAAAAACCATACCAATTAGAATTGATATAAAGAAATACCATACCTTCTAATAATTGTGATTATCACAATAAATAATAAAACACTTAAGAGAAAAACCAAAATATTGGTGAGCTCACTTTACTCGTTATCACTCCTAAAAGGCTTTATGTCATCACCAAAATAGATAAGGTCTTGTACTTTTGAAAGAATAAATGAAAGGAAGAATGACAACTTATATCTTATATGCATACATCTCCTTACTAGCCTTTTTACTTTCCCCACTCCTTTCTAGCCTTCAATATAGTTGTATACCTCCCTTAAATAATTGGAGGGAAAATTTGTTTTTAACTAATTGTATGTTAAGATAAATGTATTTTCATTTTATCAGGAGAAGGATTTTAGGAAGGATTAATTTTTAAATTATTTAATTTTATGAAATAGGTAGGGTCCCTGACCATGTCCATGAAATATCCCCATTAACCTTGTAACTCCATAATAAATTAAAAACATGAGGTTGTTGTTAACACCACCATCATAATAATCATGTGCATAAATGAATCATCATTAATTCATACATACATACATACATACATACATACATACATACATACATACATATATATAAACCATCTTGTTTCTCTCATCATACTCAAAAATATGTAATTAGCCATGACAAAATGTTGTCCAAATTATAGTAATGTTAAATACTGAAATATTGTAAGTAAAATAAAGTAAAAACCATAATATTGAGAAAATTAGGTAAGCTCCAGGTATCTACTTGGACTAGCCTAGTACTAAGCTATATTTTCCTCCTTTTCTCTCCTTCTCCTCATGTCCTAGGATGCATAAATATAAAGGAATTTTTCCTCTTATCTCCTCCTTCAGTTGTAGGGATATTAGAACGGGTACTAGAGGAAATGGCCTCACAAGGGGAGTGTATGACATAATAGGTGCATGCAATTTTCAAATCATTTACTATACAAGAAGGTCAGGGAGTTGTTGTGCACAAAGTGACATAGAAATAGAGAGAATAGGGTATTTGAGGGTCAAAAATGTTATGATGTGCATAGTGATGAGAGAACATGGGCCAATGAGAAAATCTTGAGGTAGGTCTAAAGAGATTGAATTCCATCCACCATTTTGAATTGGCTACTATTGAGAGGCTTGAGGATTAGGAAACTATACTATGCTTGGGTGAAGAAAACACATAGTTTGGGATGCATGTGGTATAGGAGGAGGGGGAGCTCCAAGATACAAATGACCAACCCAAGTTAACTGGTTAAAATCCACCAAGCATGCATAAAAAATACTAAATAACTTGATCTTCTTCATTTCTACTATCTATCCATGTCATATTGGTCCTCTTATTCTACCCTTTCTATTTCCCCTTGAGCCTTTGCTGAAAAATATTGTGTAATTCTAACAAAAACAAATTTTTTTGTGGCTATCAACATTCTAATCATAGATATATAATCGACAAGATAGAGGAAATCATTTCTTTTATGGGTATGAAAATGTTTTGAGTAAATACGACAAAGGAGAAAAACATGACATATATAATTAATAAGGTGTTGTCCATGCTACAACACCCTCAAAAAAAATTTCCTACATCGAAATTTTGGAGCTTACCACTACTTTGCATGTTCTCTTCACAAGCACTAAGAGTTGTTGCATGTGTTTTCTCTAAGTGTCTTGGTCCCATTTGCAAGAAAATCAAAGTGTCATATTTTAGCATGTGAATTTTTGCACAATGTACGAAATTTAGTTTTTGTGTTTTCAAGGGGAAACCTTTGTGTAAATGAGTTGGTCTTACATGTAAGCATGTATCGCACGCATTTCCAATGTTTCATGCACTGTCGCATAATTTTCTTCATGATTATCGTAAAGTGTATCTTTGGTGTCACACTTGGTGTAGGTCATTGCAAAGTTATTTCATTTAGGAAAGGATGTTTTTCATGTAATATAAGTGTCACATGTTGTGTCATGAAGTGATCTAAGTGTGTGATCAAGATCAGAGTCAAGTCTTTCCTTATCTTCCTTTCACTGATATGAAACTTACTCAAATTGGGAAAACTCTGTGACCAAGCCACTCAGACTCTTCCAACCTTCCTAAAATGAGAATTGTGCAGTCTCTACCCTCAAGCAATGACCTTATTTCTTGGCACTGCATAATGCCCGGTCTCTGCCTCCAAAAAAAGTGCAATGCACAATCATAGTGCTCAAGCCCAACCCCTGAGTTGCAGAATTGGGTAATCATTCCCTCCAACTAGGCTTGAATGGTGCATTGCATAGTCTTAGTCCTCAAGCCTCAACTTTGAGCTCCTAGTCTATTCAATTGTTCATTTAGTTTGCCTCCATGTCCTTCCAGCACTGTGTAGTGGGAAGTCATAGTGCTCAAGCCCTCATCCTGGCTCCTTGAATCCCTCAATTATGCAATCTTCAAGCTGATTCCAACATGAAATTTGAAGTTCATAGTCTCAGGGCTTAGTCCTAGCCCTTGTCTGCCTAAGATGTGAAATTTCATAGTCCCTAACTCTCTCCCTTAGCCTGCCACCCAGTTTTAGCTCAACCAGTGGATCATTATGCAACATATTAGACTAGGGGTTTATCAGACTGATGTTGTCTTGTCATGAGTGAACTGAAGATACAAGTACTCTATTATGCTATGACAGGACGATGAAGAAGAATATGGAGAAGGAAAACATGGTAGAAGAAACCTTTGTAGTTGAAGGTACAATTTAATTAATCATGAAGAAGTAAACAAACATAAGTTTCCAACCTCATCTTAAGATCTAATAACATTGAAGACTCCTCGTCTCTAAGCCATATGGAGATGGAAGAAGAGGTAATATTCAAGAAGAGACAAAGCAAGAATCAACAAAGAATGGCTTGACATTTTCATGTCATCATCTAGCCCATGTCATCAGTGTCATGTCATGTCATGATTCATCATGTGCCAGGTCATTTTGTGAATTATTGTAGATTCTTATTTGAAAAATGTATTGTAAAGTGGATTCCAAAGGACACATACAGAATGTAAAGAGCCATGTGGAATTTGAAGAGTCATAGGAAGTCAAATAGTCATTAGGGTAGTCCAAGTGTCACAACAGAGGTGGAGGATCACCCCATTTGTTATATATATACCCTCATTGTACAAGCAAAGGACCTTTCACCTTGACTTCTCCCATAAGACATCAGAGAGACATAGTTAGTGATTTTGGGGAGCAAGCAGTGGATCCAATGCTCCACTATTGGAGAAAGTGATTTGCATTGTATACATGCACCTTGGGACTTTTAATTAATATATGAATCTTGATGGCCAACACGTTTTCATGCATCAATTATGAATATTTGTTAGACTGTTATGTAAATGTTTATGATTCATGCTTTCATTTCACCTGTACTAAAGTAGTTCAACTATTTCGATTATTTTAGTGTTTGTCATATTTAGAATGTGTTGTAATGGTTATAATGCTCATCGCATATTTGTGGACTATTTTTTTGGATGTTAGATGAATCTTTCTTGTGTATTTGTTTTTTCTAGAGTGGTAATATTACCTATCTCCTGGAGGCTCACTTCCTCTTCCTTCCATAGTAGAAGAACCTTGATGTAATATTCACCAGTTGATGAGCTCCAGTGTTGCAGCAAGGTTGTTGCAACTCCTAGGGCTACCAACTTTACTTCATCAACCCGAGGTTCGTACAAACTTGGATGTGAAAGTGTTGTATACATAGTAGATGCAATGGTCTACTCTTGTCACTTTTTGACTGGGGTGATATACCACTAGGGTTTTTCAAACCGGGATTTTATTGACTATAAGGAGTCTAACTACTAACAAAAAATGGAAAACTATCTTTAATGCAGAAAGGAAATGTTGCCTAATCTAGGAAATGAAAATGTTGAATGGGAAAGTGATATGAAGTGACATGAAATTATCTAGCTAATAATTTATACATATTACTTGTAAAAGAGACCTAATTTATCCTTTCATTCTAACATCTAGTTATTTAGACTAAGTAAGCATGGAAATTATCCTAAAAATACTATGAATTTTGTATGCATGTACTAACTAGAAATTGCAGAAAAGAGTATTTTTTATTTTCAATTTTATAAATGTAAATGTTAAGTGAACCAATATGATCTTTTCAGGGGAGAAAGGCATGGGAAAATAGGTCCAAAATGATATTGAGGGTATGGAAGCCAAATGTAGGCCTAATCTAAGCTCAGAGATCATTAAAACAAGCCGCTACAGGGTTTCCTGTAGTACTACACGATGTCCTAGTTTACTATAGGAAACATACTAAAAGATATAGGAAGGTAGGAAAGGTGGAATAAAGTTTGGGAAAGGTTTTTGATGGTGGCATAAGGCATATATGAGGTGAAAACTACCAAAGGCTCAACCTAGCTCTTCAAGATGGTTGGATTTGCTCAAGGGAGATGACCACTTTGCTACAAAACAAAAATTCAGGGGTTAGTAGACTTTGGTAGTATGGGTGAAGAGCACTTAGATGAGGCTGGTAAAATGATTTCTCCCTATAGATCAAAAACTCTTGCAATAACACACATTATTTCCTTCATTTATACATAAATTCATGTACATATAGAAAAATCGAGTTGAATTTAGGAAAAAAACTTATTGATGGCTAATGGCAAAATCTCTGAAATGAAATTATTTCTAGACTACAACAACTTCAAGAAACCAAAATGACAACTGTCGATACTTCTAAGGAATTATAAATAGTAATCTACTCAATCAAGAACCCTATCCATGCAATGATCTAAACAGACAAATTTGTTTTTGGGCCTATGTTAGGCCCCTATACTACTAGTGTAGCCCCTTATTGTTATTATTACAACCCACTTATTATATTGATGTACCCATGTAGTGCCCATATTGTTACTATTGTGCCCCATAGAAGCCCACTATTGTTATTATTGTGCCCTTACATTATTATTGTTATGTCGGCTCTGATTATGTTATGACCCCTTAGACTCCTATATATAGAAAGGAGGTCTTTTCATTTGTATCATCCAAGAATTGTTCATTTATGTAATGTAAAGGAGGTTTCCCCCTCGAAGAGGCTGAATTCTAAGGCGTTGATCTATCTTTTCTATCTTTTCTTGAGCTGGTTTCATAACATTTGGTATCAGAGCTCTGGATTCTAGGGTTTCGCTGCTCCAAACAGGTCATCGTGGAATTGTCGCTATAACTTTTTTTCTGTGATGTTTCAGAAGTCACGAAAAAAACCCATTTGAGAAGAAATTGCGCTGAATCTTGGGTCCGAATTTTAGGTCTTTGTACGTGATAGTTGCGGAGATATTATTTGAGGAAGTTGGTATTTTTGCAGACTCCTGAATTACATTCAAAATAGGTGACCTGGGGAAAATAGTCATAACATTCTCTCTGGGGATCGGATTGAAGTTTCGTAAAAAGGTACAGAACGAGGATAGACTGTAGTTTCTTGTATGTATTTTTCAAATCCAAAGGTTGAAACAGTGACTCGCGGCACGTCGTACAAGTTCGCTCTACTGAACTAGTCTATAATCAAGTCACTGTGGGAGATTTCACATAACTCTTCCTTGGAGAATCCAAATTGGGTCAAACTTGTGGAATTGGAAAGAGGACATAGAGGGATACTGTAGGCTGCAATTCTAGAAATTAAAGATCTGAAAGTACAGAGTTACAGTCGTTTCAAGATCGAGCTCCTAAAATCAAGAAAAAGCGAGATGAGGAAGTTTGATGGCAAGGATCCGGTAAATTGGATAATACAGATGGAGAAATATTTCGATCTACATGAGGTGCAACTATTACAAAAGGTATGTATTGCATATTCATATTTAGAACTGGATCAACTTTTATGGTATGAAGGGCTTTGCTCTCGTAAAAAACGTGTTACGTGGTCAATTTTCACGGAGGAAATGATAGCACATTATGAGGATACAAAGAGCAACACCTTCTTTAGAGCAACACCACAACAATTGGAAAGATTAAAAGGGCTTTGTGACATAGTGGAAAGAAAAATTATGGAAACCAGGAAGCATACCCCTCACAACTATAAAGATGGAAGTGTTGTTTCTCCTAGCCTTGCACAACCGACAAGGATTACACCACAACAATTGGAAGAAAAAAGAGAAAAGGGCTTTGTTACAATTATGATAGCAAATGAATTAAAGGTCATAAGTGTGATGAGAAGAAATTATTTTACATAGAATATGAAGAGGAGGAAGAAAAGGATCAAGAAACATCAAAAGAAGAAGATATGCGCCAGGACCCCACCCTAGAGAAAGAAGAAATGAATCAGACGATATCTTGTAAAGCATTGGCAAGAATTACCACTTCTCAAACTCTCAAGATAGAAGGACATATCAAGAAGAAAAAGGTGCAATAAGTGAAAGATCACATCGAGAAAGAAGAAATGAATCCAACCATATCTTGTAATTCATTGGTCGAAATTACCACTCCTCAAACTATCAAGATAGAAAGACATATCAAGAAGAAAAATGTTCAAGAAGTGAAAGATCACATCGAGCATCAAGAAATGAATCTAACCATATCTTGTAAAGGATTGGAAGAAATTACCACTCCTCAAACTCTAGAGATAGAAGGACATATCAAGAAGAAAAAGGTTCAAGCAGTGAAAGATCACATCAAGCATCAACAACAAGTTCTCCAACTTTTAAAGGATAACGCCACTTCGGTGCAAAATCAAATGAAACCACAACTAGATTAACATTATAGTGAAAAATGTTTTGATGTAGGTGATTGGGTATTTTTACTGCTACATCTCAAGCAAGCTATTTATGAGAAGGAAATGTTGGCAATACTACATGCACTTAAAAAATGGCGACCTTACCGAATGGGAAGACTCTTCAAATATGAGGATGTGGAAGCATTGTTTTGTGTTATTTCTATTATCCAACCAGATTGGATAAACGAAGAAAGGAATGAATGGAAGAAGGATGAAGAAGTATGGCTACTAATTCAAAAGTTGCAAAAGATCCCAATTCAAACAATATTCCCAGAAATTGAAGAGGAAGGAAAAATCATATTGGAACCTGGAGTCACAGAAACAAGAACTCAACAGCTACAAAATCGATCAATTTCAGAGTATCTCATCAAGTGGAAGAACTTACCCACTGAAGATTCCACATGGGAGGACAAGAATTTTATACAGAAGCATCAAGAACTACTCAAACATTGAGGACAATACTTTTTGAAGGAGAGGGGCATGTTAGGCCCCTATACTACTAGTGTAACCCCTTATTGTTATTAGTACAACCCACTTATTATATTGATGTACCCATGTAGTGCCCATATTGTTACTATTGTGCCCCATAGAAGCCCACTATTGTTATTATTGTGCCATTACATTATTATTGTTATGTCGGCTCTGATTATGTTATGACCCCTTAGACTCCTATATATAGAAAGGAGGTCTTTTCATTTGTATCATCCAAGAATTGTTCATTTATGTAATGTAAAGGAGGTTGCCCCCTTGAAGAGGCTGAATTCTAAGGTGTTGATCTATCTTTTCTATCTTTTCTTGAGTTGGTTTCATAACAGCCTATCAGAGTGGGACCCTCAAACCATTATCCCATGAGGGAGATAAGGAAGAGCCCATTAACACAAGATTTTCTAAAGTATTCACTTCCACTATTGTACTGCTAATCTACCTTTTCAACTAATGGGAACAAAACTAAACAATAATTCAAGTACTTGTAAATGAAATAAAGCAGAAATAACTTCAGTAGCTAACTATGAATGTAACCTAAGAATACATGTACAAAAGGAAGAGGAACCTCTGGTGCTAGGGCTAGACCCTAACCAAAGATATTCAGTCCTTTGATTCAACTTAGTGCTTGATCAAATAAACCATTTTCATTATCACGAAAATGTAAAAAATAAGAGGGACAATATCTTAAGCTCAAAATTTCCTCTTGGCCACCATAAAAATTCGAGTCCAAATGAGGCCTTAGGCTTTCTTATTTATACAACTAAAACTACCAAAAAAGTCCTTAAAATTAGGGATGCTTGCCTCCCAAACTCAATATTAACATGTCTTCAGCTATCACTGGCTTGGCTGCCAATGAACTTGGTGGGCTTGGCTAGTTGTAACTCTAAGTTGATGAGATATGGTGGAGGAACCATCAAGTGATTGAGGAGTTAAGGAGGGAGATCTAATCTCCTAAAGTCCCTCTTGCTTGTCTACTTCAAGTTCCTACAATTAAATTAGCCAAGAAATGCTCCAAATCCTACAAATAATGCACATTAGCCCACATGACATAACATCTCATGTTTACCCTTATCACTAACAAAAATATAATAAAATATGTAAATAAATGTGAGAAAAGTTGATATTAATAAGTTGGAGAGTGGCATTAAGGCCCATATAATTTACCTATTAATGAACCTCATCATCACCTCCCTACTGAAAGTGTTTCTCATCCTCTAAGCAACTTAATCTATGTCCATGTATTTCATAGATCTTGTGGCCTCCCTGACATCCCAAGCCTCTGTTGATGGAGTTTCATCTTGTGGATAAAATCATGAATGCTTCTCTATTTCATCCCACTCATTTCTTTCCTCTTCCTCATTTCTTCCTTCTACCATACCTAATAGCAATAGTGGACTGAGTTTCTAACCAATCTAGTTGATTTTGAGTCTGTGTAGTGCCTTCTTATACAATGGGGTCCTTTCTAGTGTATCTCTCATTATTTCAAGGGAATGATACTCCCTAATCCTTAAGTTGTATGGTAGGGTTTCCCATCTCCTTTGGCATGCTTGTCGGCTTTCATCCCCTAGAAATATCATGGTTCCCTCAAACTGTTTGATTGCTTTCTCTTGTGTAGCTAGGTATCTTGGTGAAAGATGGGTATCATTGGCAATGATCTTATGGGTGATAATGAAAACCATAGAATTGATTTGTTAGTCTCTAATGTAAAGGGATATGTTTGTTCCATTTCCAAAAACCTCTTCATTTCCTTACCCATGGCCTCCTCATGACTCATCCATGATGCAAGGGCCATTAGTTGTAAGTCCCCCAACTTTGCATTAGGGTCCCACACATTCAAATCTATTAAGGCCAAGTTGTGTAAGTAGAATTCAGATATCTTGGCTTTATCCTCTAGGGTGCTTTTGTCACATAGCTCAATGAACTGCCTATAGTATTGGAAAGGCATAGTCCCCCATTGTGCTAGTGCCTTTATCTGGAATTGTAGCCATAAATATTTAAGGTACAAGGCATATGACTTTGGTGGCATCCTGCATTGTAGTGCCTAGATGGAGAGGCTTTCCATCGTAGCCAATTGGCTCTCTTTTTCATGTACTTGCCTCCTCAGCCATGTGTTTTTTTCCTCTGGTTGAGAATCATAATTAGTTCCTTGTCTCTTATCCTACTCAACTCTCTACCCATATCCAGTAGCTTCTCTTGTTGAAAATAGCAACAAGAAATGATAAAAATAGAAGTGCTAAAAATAGCACTACTATAAATAGTAGTTTGGGTACCAGTGCTAGATTGGCCAACAGGAAATGAAAAATCGAAGTGCTAAAAATAGAATTTCTATTTTTAGCGGTTCAGGATGGAATCTAATTTTAGTGACTAAAACTAGGAAGTAAAATTCAAATTTGAACTTAACAGTTGTTTGAAAATAAATTAATTAATTCTCCATGAGTTAATTAGTTGTGAAAAATCAAACATGAAGTCTATGTGAGGACATGCAACAGGTTATCAATTAATTGAGGAATTTATCCATCAGTTAAAGAGATAAGGATGAGTTCTAATTTGAGTAGTAATTAGTTGGCTTAGTTAACTGAATCAAGTCCAGTTATAATTGATTTAAACAATTTGTTTAAATTAAGTAAGTTCAGTTAGTTAATGCATGCTTGCATATAACTACTGCACTTCAGATCACTGAAGATTCTCTCATGAATAACTCATCCATGTCAGTTTAGATAGTGACCTAGTTGAGATCAAAGAAGAGACAGTGTACTATCAGTTGGATCAATTTTTTCCTATAAAGGAAGCTCATCAATGGAGAAGGATTTATCTCCTTCAGGATTGCGCAGCTGGATCAAATGTTAGTGAATGTGTGAAGAGGCCAATTCACACAAGTGGCTGCATTGTACCCCAATCAAAATTGCACAAATAAATAGGAGGCTTGGAGGGTAGACTAGAGGTTAGAGAGAGGCATTTGACTGTCTATGAGCAACAGAGGTATTATAGAGAGAACAAGATAGTTTTTGAGGTGATTCCTTTTGTAACACTGGTCATATTTCCACTTGTATGATAATACAGAGATGGGATTTTAGACTGGTGCTTTCCCCTAGATATTTCTTCTGTGTTACATGTGATTGATTCCTTCGTATTAGCTATATGTGTTCTTATTGATGTTGCTCATGTTCGATTAAGCTTCCGCTAAATTGGTTGTAGAATTAGATCAAGTATTTTTCTTTAGTATATTGCATTATCAGATGATCTACAAGTGGGAATTTATACATGGCATCAGAGCTAGCTGATTTGTAGAAAAATTCTACATGGTATTAGAGCGAGGTTTTGTAGAAAAAGTTCTACATGGTATGATAGCATAGGTGATCAAGGAAGAACAATATACTGAGTGGAGATTTCAAAGTTTTGAGTTTTGGGCTGAGAATTTGTAGAGAAAATCTAAAAATTTATGTACAAAATTTTTAGAAACAAATAGAATATTTGGATTGCTTTCGGAAAAATACTCAAACTCAAAAAACAAATCGACTGAATCAGAGTTCAAATGAGGGAGATATCGTTGATTTAAAATCGGCTCTTTTTCTAGAAAATTTCGTGACAACGGGAAATATGAAACAGATTGGTGTGCTAGTCAAGAATCTGTATGCACTTGAGGTACAAGATGCATTCAAATCCTTGAGGAGCAAGGTGAAGGTTAGAGAATTGGTGGCTAACAGGGAGAGTAAATTACCTCTCAACATGCAGTGCTAGAAGAAGTCTCAAACGATTGTGGAGGAGCCACGATTGGTGATGAAACTTCAGGAGGTTGTGGAGCAGCCACAACTAGAGAAGCTGAGAGGAGATCATGTAGAGGCATCTATTCATGCAAAGACCTCCAGTAGGGGGAAATTTTGAGCCTAGTGGGTAGACGGATGACATGCACCGATACCTCTATGTATGAGGTGGGGCGATGTGGTGTGATCGTCCCAAGGAGGAGGGGTAGGATCCTTGAGGGACCCAACCTCTTTGATTTGACTTTGCTACAGGAGGCCCAATGAGGAGTAGCAGGACTGAATAATTGGGTAGAGGCAGATGCAGATGGAGTGGCAGAGAGAGCTACAGTGTAGGAGTCCCAGGACTTTGTAGAGCTAGCAGGCTGCAACAATGTGAAAGACATAGGAGTGTTGCACCAGTGCAGGATGGCACAAAGAGGTGTGTAACAGTGTGAGATGCATGGAGTGTTATAGTAACTTAGAGGCCAGAGAGGGAGCACTTGTCAGCAGCAGGTAGAGCTTCAGCACAAAGTATGTTTCTAGCCCAACAGAGAGGTTAGTTGGGAGTTTTTTTGTTTCTAGAGTTGTTGGAGCAACCACACTTGGTAGAAGTGTTGCATGCAGAACATTCCAAAGGTACATGATCAAGTTCGAGTTGAATTCTTTCTTGTTGAGAGGGAGTGTTGAAAATAGCAACAAGAAATGCTAAAAGTAGAAGTGCTAAAAATAGCATCGCTATAAATAACAGTTTGGGTACCAGTGCTGGATTGGGCAACAAAGAATGAAAAATGGAATTGCTAAAAACAGAATTGTTATTTTTAGCAGTTCAGGATGGATTCCAATTTAGTTAGTCCCTGAACTAAAAATAGGAAGTAAAATTCAAATTTGAACTTAACAGTTGTTTGAGAATAGATTAATTAATTCTCCATGAGTTGATTAGTTGTGAAAAATCAAACATGAAGTCTATGTGAGGACATGCAACAGTTTATCTATTAATTGAGGAATTTATCAATCAGTTAAAGAGATAAGGATGAGTTCTAATTTGAGTAGTAATTAGTTGGCTTAGTTAAATAAATCAAGTCCAGTTATAATTGATTTAAACAATTTGTTTAAATTAAGTAAGTTTAGTTAGTTAATGCATGCTTGCATATAACTACTGCACTTCAAATAATTGAATATTTTCTCATGAATAACTCATGCATGTTAGTTCATATATAGACCGAGTTGAGATCAAAGGAGGGATAGTGTACTATCAATTGGATGAAATTTTTCCTATAAAGCAAGCTCATCAATGGAGAAGGATTTATCTCCTTCAGGATTGCGCAGCTGGATCAAATGTTAGTGAATGTGTGAAGAGGCCAATTCACACAAGTGGCTCCACTAGACCCCAATCAAAATTGTGCAAAGAAATTGGAGGCTTGGATGGTAGACCAGAGGTTAGAGAGAGGCCTTTGACTGTCTATGAGAAGCAGAGGTATTATAGAGAGAGTAGGATAGCTTTTGAGCTGATTGTTTTTGTAACACTGGTCATATTTCCACTTGTATGATAATACAAAGATGGGGTTTTAGGCTTGTGCTTTCCCTTGGATATTTCTTTTGTGTTATGTGTGATTTATTCCTTCTTATCAGTTATATGTGTTCCTATTGATGTTGCTCATGTTCGATTAAGCTTCCGCTAAATTGGTTTTAGAAGTAGATCAAGTATTTTGCTTTAGCATATTTCATTATCAGATGATCTACAGGTGGGAATTTCTACATGGTATCAGAGCTAGCTAATTTGTAGAAAAATTCTACATCTCTTCCATATGGCCCACATCCTGTACATTCTTTGATTTATAAATTATCATCCAGCGATGTGTCCTTCCTCTCTCCTTCTCAAGCTCAAATAAGAGAGGGGTGGAAAAGTTTTGTGGTATTACTCTGCCTCCCTCAATGAATATGTAATAATAGCTCATATTGGTATATGGACTAGGTTCCTGCAACTCTTGAGATTCACCCTTTCATGTCTTTGGAGAATCTTCCTCCTCCTGCACTTGTATTGATGCTTCCTTGCCTTTCCTCTGTCCTTTTTTCCTTCCTGCTGCTTTTTTGTGTTTCCTGTAGTGGTGTCAGAGTTTCCTATAGGACTATCTGTGTTTCCTATAGGATGATTTTTCCTTTCTGAAATGGGGTAAAATGTTCTTTATTCTGCTTTGTTGATTCTAACCTAGTGACAGGCCTCCTAACATAGGTGATTGGAGACTTTGGGGAAGCTTGCTTTAATGTACCCTATTTACCTTTTATTTTTGAGGGGACTATCTATTCTTTCTATTTTGGTGAGTCCTTAATAATGATAGTAGTTTTGGTGGGTGTTTGAGGCTTCCCCTATTTGATCCTAGTGCTACTCCTTGTTTTGAAATATACAGGAGTCTTCTTCTATCTCTTCCCTTTTGATTTGATAGGTTTGCTCAGGGCAGTCAGGGTAGTAGTTTCCTCCCTCTCAGTTGGTTCAGGAGACAACCTTGGAGATTCCTCCCTTTCCTTGGTGTGTTTCTTAGGGCTTTCTTCTTCCTCCTATTCTTTCTCTTCAACTTTCTCCTATTCTTGTTCTTCTTCCTCTATTTTCTTTGTTTCTACCTCCTCTTCTTCCTCTGGTTCCTTTCCTTCTTCTCTAGGTTTTCTTCCTCCTCTTCTTCCTATTCTTCAGCACTAGAGGTATTATCCCTATCATATTGAAGGGCTTGTATATCAATCACAACCTCTTTGTCCATGTCATTAAATGTGGATCAGTGAATGGGGATTCTGCTATGGCTTACGACATCCTCTAGTATTATGTTAATAAGTCCATGGTGGGCCAATTCCTCATGTTTTCCCTCTTGCAATTTTAGGCTCATGTATATTATTAATTACAATAAGAAGTAGGGTATGCTAAGTCTTCTTTCATTAGGTATCCTCTCTCCAAATCTCAACTCATGGAGGAGCCTATATTGATAGCCATAGACTATACAGAGCCCCCCTTCACAAGAAATATATTTGAGAATATGATAACTTACCTCATTCCAAGGGTAGGGAATGCTTTCCATTCTTATCTCATTTTTATCCTCAATTGGCTCTTCATCCCTTAAGAAGAATTTCTTCTTTGCAAAAGTTCTTTCAGCCTTATCCTCCTTTCTTCATGGCATCCCTTGAGGAAGTGTGGTGATTCTTATAATTACTTGGGGATCAATTGTGATTGGCACTCCTCTTACCACTATGGTAGCCCTGATCCTAGCTTAAGGGTTAAGTGCCATGGAAAACTCTTGAGCTGCATCATCATCATATCCTCTGACTAGCTCAAACAATCCCAACCAATTATGTCTTCTACATATTTCTACCACAGGGGGATGGAGGTGTATCCTTGATTTCTCTATCGGTTCCTTTTGTTAAATCCTACTTGTTACAAGTCTATTTAGGCACATCACTCCTGACATTCGGATCAGTACAATTAAGGCTCATCAAACCCTAATTCAATTGTTAGATGCCCTAGACAAGTAATACCTTTGAATGCTTCCTTCCATGAAAATTTCCTGGCCTAAAGCCTTGTTGAAATGCCTCCTTGGAACACCAACGCAGCCTTTGTCAGGGCTAAATGCACTACAAAGTAGGCAGGCCCATTCTGGCCTACACTACATTGCACTTAGGCCCTCTTTGACCTACGTTGGGCGGGATTGAGTGAAATTTACATAGTGTTCTAGGAATATTCCTTGACTCTAGATGATTCTAGAAGGATCCCACCTCTTATCTCCTCCTATGAGCTCGAAATTGGATAGGCTAAGGATCCATTAACCTCCTACTCTCATTCCTTTCTACATGGAAACTAAATCCAAGTTTGGAAGGCCATTTAATACCCTCATTTATGACAAAACTATTGAAAATGCAACAAGATGATGGAGCTTAGTGAAAAGAAGTCGCCTTTTTGGCACAAAGTCTATTTTTAGACATATGGATCATGGTCTATGAGTTGTAGGATGCTATTTTTGGATGATTGGTCATGTTGGTAAAAATAGATGGACTTATATTTTTAGACATATGGGCAGAGTCTATTTTTAGACTTCTAGGCTAAAAATAGAACAGTCGAATATTATTATCTCTTAATAATATTTGGACTATAAACATTATCTTATCCTCTTGGAGCACATCAGTTCAAGCTACGGATGTGGCACATGCAACTTCTAGAAGGAAATATGCTTTTCTTATGGGTTAGTTGAGCTATTGCATGATGGACTTCAGTTAGAACTCAAGTGATTGAGTTTGGTGGAGTTAATTGAGAAGTTGATGGAGTTGTGTTTAGTTTGACTTAGTTTAACTAGTTGTATTTAGTCTAACTACAGAATACACTAGTGATGAGTGATGTGAATTAGTTATTAATTAATTCACTAATTATTAACTCATAAATCAACTAAAGAATACATCAGTTAACTCAGTGCATGGACAGTTCAGTGGAGACAGGTGTTAGAGGTGGAGACTACTATCAGTTGTGACTATAGTTGTGCATGAGATTTGCACAATCAATGATGGATATTTCCAATGAGGATTGCGCAGTAAGCCAAGGAAAACGAGCTTGGATCATTCCTATTCTCATCTTGGATTGCGCAGTAGAGGCAAGTAGACAGCGGAGGAGATTTGAACCTGTGACTTGATTCAGATCTGAGCTAGTTTGTGTGTAGCACATGGAGATAGTACTGAGTACTTGTGAGGAGCATTATAATATGTATTGTTACATGTTATCTATCATTATAATGTACAGATAGTTCAGGGTTTTCAGCTGTATGCTTTCCCCATTACATAATGTGTTAATGTGCGCATGCGATTGATGTTTCATTGTTTCTAATTCTGCAAAATTGATGATCAACTTAGAGGAGGTTATGTATTATGCATGCATTCCACAAATAGTGTATAATCAGGATAATATATGTGAATAAGTGTTATATTATTCAAAATTTCTACATGGTATCAGAGCGAAGTTGATCATCAGATCTATTATTCAGAAAGTGATTACATTTTATTTCTTCAGGCAGAGTCTGTAATCGGGCCAGGTAGCCTCTGGATTAATCCTTCTTTTGGAAGGTGAGATATCTGGAAAAGCCCATACAGTCAATCTCTGTATGAGAAATACTTTGTTCTCTTGAATTTTAGATCAAAAGTGGTTGATTTTTGAGCTGGTGGAATTTGAATTTGCAGCAGTGTTTTCTTGGTGTCGAAGTTGAAATGTCTTTCAACGGATTGCGATTGGAGTATGCCCTTGAAGGCAGCTCAAATTATATTGCATGGAAAGACAAGATGGAGGTGGTGTTAGATGACAATGGGTTGAAGGATTTCATAGATTCTGAGGTCCCAAAGCCTATTGATGTTGCTCACATTGAGGTTTGGCAAAATAAGACAGCAAAGTGTCGAAGGATTCTGTTGGAGGGCGTGAAGGATCACATTGTATCTAGCTTGCATGGAAAGGCTTCTCCATACTTGATGTGGAAAGCGTTTACAGATTTATTCCAAAGAAAGAGTGACCAGAGGAAGTTGGTGCTCAAGGATAAAATTAGAAAAATTAAGTGTGAGAAAGGAGACAGTATGCCCAAGTATCTCACGAAGTTCACCCAATGGTGGGATCAACTGGGAAGTGTGGGAGTGACTGTCGATGATGAGGAATTGGTGAGCTTGGCTCTCCTTGGTCTTCCAAAGAGTTGGCATTCCTATCAAGACTCTGTCAATGGTCGGGATAAGTTGCCAGGATGGGAGAGACTTTGGTCGGATCTTGTGCAAGAGGAGATTAGGCAGAATATCAGGGATGGATCTTCATCAAAGGCACCTGATGAAGAAGATTGCGCTTGGGCTACCAAAGCAAAGAAGGGGAAGGAGAAGGGTTCTCTTTCTGAATCTATTTCTTCCAATGATGGGAAGAAGGTTGAAAAATTGAAAGTGTGATGCTTTTGTTGTCATGAGGTGGGCCATTATGCTGCAAATTGTCCACGGAGGAAATCCAAGAAGGGATCCGGGGAAGGATCTGAAGGTGAGGCACTTGCTTCACAGTTTGAGTTGGATTTCACACTCTTTGCATGCATGGTTTCATCCATGGTGGGAAGTGGTTGGTTTCTTGACAGTGGAGCTTCTTTCCACATGACCGGTGACAATAGTTTGTTCAGTACTTTGGAGGATAAATATCTCCAGATACTCATAGCGATGGGTAATGATGAGAAGTATAGTGTCTCAGGTGTACGCACGGTTATTTTTCAGAGGGAGCATGGAGCTTGCCTTACCTTGGCTGATGTCAAGTATGTACTAGGACTGGAGAGAAACTTGGTGTCGATCGCGATGCTGGAAGACAGAGGTTATGATGTAGTCTTCAATAAGGGAAAGGTTTTCCTTGGACACATCATCACTAGACAGGCGAAGCAGATTGGTTCACGGGTTAAGAACCTATATGCTCTTGAGGTTCAAGATGCATGCAAGGCCTTGAGTAGCGACGCAACTGATGGAGACTTGGTGGTTGAGAGGGAGTGTATATTACCTCTCAACATGTAGAGCCAGAAGAAGTCTCAGACGATTGTGGAGGAGCCATGATTGGTGCAACAACTTCAGGAGGTTGTGGAGCAGCCACAACAAGGGAAGCTGAGAGGAGATCGAGTAGAGACATCTACTCATGCAGAGACCTCCAGTAGGGGGAAAGTTCGAGCTAGGTGGGCTGAGGGATCACATACTACCATACCTCCAGGTAGGAGGTGGGGCAATATAGAGTGATTGTCCCAAAGATTGAGGGGCAGGATCCTTGAGGTACCCAACCTCTTGGATGAGACCTTACTACGGGAGCCCCGCTGTGGAGTAGCAAGAACTGACTGATTGGGTAGAGATAGATGCAGATGGAGTGGTAGAGATAGTGATAGTGTAGGGAATCCCATGACAGCGCATAGCTAGCATGCTGTAGCAATGCGAGAGGCATAAGTGTTTTGCACAATGCTAGGTGGCACAGAGAAGTGTGCAATGGTGCGAGATTCATGGAGATGTTTTAGTAGCGTAGATGTCAGAGAGGGAGCACTTGTCAGCAACAAGTAGAGCTTCAGCATCAGAGTATGCTCCTAGCCCAACAGAGTGGTCAGTTGGGAGTGTTTTTGTTCCAAGTGTTGTTGGAGCAAGTGGACCGGCCAAATGTGTTGCATGCAGAACATTCCAGAGTTGCAGGATAGGGGTTGCAGATAATCCATATCTTGTTGAGAGGGAGTGTTGAAAATGCAACAAGATGATGGAGCTTAGTGAAAAGAAGTCGCCTTCACTAAGTGGGCTCGCAGGCTATTTTTGGCGCAAAGTCTATTTTTAGATTATGTCTATTTTTAGACATATGGATCATGGTCTACGATTTGCAGGATGCTATTTGTGGATGATTGGTCATGTTGGTAAAAATAGATGGACTTCTATTTTTAGACATATGGGCGGAGTCTATTTTTAGACTGCCAGCCTAAAAATAGAACAGTAGAATATTATTAGCTCTTAATAATATTTGGACTATAAACATTATCTTATCCTCTTGGAGCACTTCAGTTCGAGCTACGGATGTGGCACATGCAACTGCCAGAAGGAAATACCCTTTTCTTATGGGTTAGTTGAGCTATTGCATGATGGACTTTAGTTAGAACTCAAGTGATTGAGTTTGGTGGAGTTGATTGAGGAGTTGATGGAGTTGTGTTCAGTTTGACTTAGTTGAACTAGTTGTATTTAGTCTAACTACAGAATACACTAGTGATGAGTGATGTGAATTAATTATTAATTAATTCACTAATTATTAACTCATAGAGAAACTAAAGAATACATCAGTTAACTCAGTGCATGGACAGTTTAGTGGAGACAGGTGTTAGAGGTGGAGACTACTATCAGTTGTGACTATAGCTGTGCATGAGATTTGCACAATCAATGATTGAGATTGCTAATGAGGATTGCACAGTAAAAGCCAAGGAAAATGAGCTTGGATCATTCCTATTCTCATCTTGGATTGCGCAGTAGAGGTAGGCAAACAGTGGAGGAGATTTAAACCTGTGACTTGATTTAGATCTGAGCTAGTTTGTGTGTAGCAGGTGGAGATAGTACTGAGTACTTGTGAGGAGTATTGTACTATGCATTGTTACATGTTCTCTATCATTATAATATACAGATAGTTCAGGGTTTTCAGCTGTATGATTTCCCCATTACATAATGTGTTAATGTGCGCATGCGATTGATGTTTCATTGTTTTTAATTCTGCAAAATTGATTATCAACCTAGAGGAGGTTATGCATTATGCATGCATCCCGCAAATAGTGTATAATCAGGATAATCTCTATGAATAAGTGTTATATTATTCAAAATTTCTACAAAAACCACCTCCATTTCCTATAAATTGAGCACTCATCATAGTGATCAGGGGACTAGAATCTGAAGTTTGTAAGGAAATTCTGTTGGTTTGAGAATTGAGTTCACGTCAAGCAATGTTATGCTGCTGGATTGGTGTGCTTTTGATGTGGTGAGGGTTGGACTGAAGCTGGAGGAGTGGTATAGGATCGAACTGTATTGGGTGTTACTCTTTCTTCTACATTAATAAAGAGTTTATTCCTTTTATGATATTATTGTTCATATCTATGATGATTATGTGTTTCAATGTCTTCGATTCAATTATTTTATAGTAGATAGATCATGTATGCTTTGATCGTTTCTTGTTTCTATTTATTTTGATATAGGTAACTTTTGAGCAGATTTAGTTCAAGTGGGAGCGACGGGAGTGATTCAAAAGAGATCAAGGAAGTGAAAGACTACAAGTAAGTTCCTTCATCTCATCTATCTACTATAGGAAAAGGTTAAACTAATTTCTTTATGTTGTTCTTGGAATAGTCACCCACCTAGGGAAGATGTGTTTATCCATAGATAAAAATTACATATAACAATTTGGCAATGATGTTGTGGGGAATGCCTATGCAGGACGATCCTATCCACCTAAGGTGTGACAGTGCCTTAGCAACAAACAGAAACAGCTATTCTAGTATTCTTCCTTTATGAATTAAGAATGAAGAGAGATGAATGGACTAACCGGTGTCTTCCGTTTGTCCCTCAATCCGGTTTCTCTTCTCTTTGAGAGTTCCCAGCTACTTGCCTTCTCGCTCACCCAGCTTCAACAGGTTCCTGCAAGATCAAAAAAAGGGAACACTACACAAAGACATAGATTCATATTCATAACTAGTTCAGGATTAGAAATAAACTAAACATACTAATGCAATCATACATCAAAGATACATCAGTATATAGGAGAAACCAAGATAGCTTTATTGATGAATAACAAGGTTCAGTAGGAGATACAACCAAGAGGGCTCCAATCCAGCATCTACCTCCCAGCGAATGAAATCCTTTCTTCACCTCCCTTCAAAGCATTAAGCACCCAATGATTCCAATCTCAAACCAACAACAATTCTTTGCAATAACAAAATTACAGCCTCTAGATCTCATGGAGAAGAGATCCATATATAGATGTTTGGAGGGAGAATGAGTCAGCTTGTGATCTGACTAGTGTCCTCTCTCTCTGTCAGTTCTTACTTCCACTTGGAGACTAAGAGCCTCTTACTCATCACTTAGTCGAACTCAGCAAGGCAAGTGTCATGGAGGAAGATTCTGGAAGCTTCCACAGTCTTGACACCTCTCACAAGAGACCCTGACATTTTTCATTTCCCGCTCAGCGCACCCTGGTAGTGCTTCCACCTGCGTTGCAATGCAACTAGCCAGTGTAGCCTCTGCATTTCAACGCAGGCAGCTAGTGGAGCTTCTGAATTGATCCTGAATTGACTTGTTTTTGAGCAGTTTCTGGTGGAGAACTTCTGTGAATTGCTGTGGTTTGTTAGCCTTGTTCCTCTAGGGGTAGGAACAACATGTTTAGGGACTTTGGATCCGTTGGATTATGGACATTTCATGATTATAGCTGTAAGGCACAAAAATGTCTATAACAGTTGCCCCCTAAAGTATGAGGCCGTTTATCGGCTGAAATGCTTTATTAGGAGGATCCGAAGTTCTTTCATTGCTGGGAGGAGACATGTAATACAATACAATACAATACATTGTTTTCATACTTTTTTCATGATCTAGCTGAGGCGGGCATTCCCATGCTCAGCTTTATAAATTCATTTTCATGTACATATAACAGACAATCGTCTGATGATAGACTGATGATTCTGAAAGAGCCATCATCCTTTTGGTAGGATGATTATCTGTGCTGCAAAGCTGTACATTTCCATGTCTCTATTTTCTGAATATATATCGCAGCCCGGATGGATGAAACTAGATCCGGGGTCTTCAATCTCGTCCGATCTTCACTCTAAGTACAAGTCGATCCATGTGAGAATTGCTCTGAAGTCGAACATGGAAAGACATCGCTTGATTACCAGTCAATGATGTAAACTGTTAACAAGCACGAGAGGAATCACCGATAATGAAGATGACCCTCAAGGTACTGCAGTACAATTCACGTGGTGTGAATAGAGGACTTGGCATCGAACACCACGCAAAATTTTTCGGTCGAAGGTAATTGATGTATACCTGTCGCCGGAAGTGAGAAACTTGCCATTGAGGCATGCAAGCTTCAAAGTACTGAAGGGGGTGTTCCTAGATCAACTTCTTAGATAATGAGCTGATGTCGACAAGAAGCGATCCGTCAAAGGAGGGCCTTAATGAATCCCACATCAATGACACGGAACGGAGCTAATGATTTTGATGGAGGTTAAACGATCTGATGACATATGATTCAGGGTGGCGGTCATGAAAGAGTATAATGTATGGTAGTGGATGGGACACAGGTGACTTCTCTGAACGACTTCTCTTGAACATATGGCGACACTTATGCGATGGATCGGTAGCATTACCCCAAATATGGATGGTATGGCGAGACCATGGTGATGTGACCGGTGAATGAAACAACCCAACCTGATTGTGGTACGGAGGAAGAGTGTCATGTTCAAGAGCGACTTGCTACCATCAAAGTTTTCTTGAGTTTCTCCCAATTTTTCCCCAGTCATTGCTGACCAGTACCTCTTTATTTTTGTCAAGCTTGAGGAGGATAACATATGCTTGTTCTATAACTTGCCCTTCAGGCAAGCCCATCGCTATGTTTTAACGAGCCTAGCGATAGTGAAACTCGTTCTCGTCTAAAGACAAGTTTGTCGCTATTTCATGCATTTAACGAGTCTAACAACAAGGATAACTCGGTCCTTTTCATTTTTAGAGAGTCTGAAAAGGTACATAAAGTTAACTCCAAAAGTCCTTTTTCGTCATCTAATCCCTTAAGTCCGAAAAAGTATAAAACAATACAGAAGGGATGGATTTTCGATATCTTTAACGAGCCGAACAAAACAAGCGCTTGATCTTTTTGTGCAATAATCCCTCAGGTCCAAAAAGATTAAAATATAGAGGAGGGATAGCATTTCCGGTCGCTTTAATGAGCTGGAAGGCAAAAACTCGGCAATCTTTTCATATTTTACGAGTCAGATGAAAAGAGCTTAAAGAAGACTCGTCTTTTGAGGAACGAGTGATAAAACGGGTTAGCAGCTGATTCCAGGTAAGGGTTGGAATTTTCCAAGCATGGCAGTGTCACAAGGATGGCTAGTGAAATCACTCTTCGCAGCTGTTCCTCAAAATGGGTAAACAATCATATGGAGGTGAACGATCGGCCAATGGAAAAGTGGAGGTGACGGTGCAAACACGACCAAGGCTTTAATGGCTGATAATGTTACATTCACGGTGGTTATTTAGAGGAGGATAGTTCATTTTTTAACGAGCTTAAACGTGGAAAAACACTGCTCGGTCTTATGCTTATTTTTTAACGAGCATGAACTATGTGCTAAAACTGCTCGATAAGTTTGCATGCCCCCAGCATAATAACGCAAATCGAGGTGCATGCCCCCCAAGCTTCATTGCATTCAACTCGGTGGTTGGAATGAAGGTTTACCTTTGAGACTTGGAAAGGGGATTTGTTTCATTTTTTAATGAGGTTGACACAGTAAAAGAACTATCCTCATGACTCCTTGTTTCATTTTTTAACGAGGTTGACACGAGATAAGAACCGTCCTCGGAGTCCAAATCCATTAGATATAGAAGGTTTCATATTCCACTGTGGCCACTTCCGCCAGATTACTCGGAGGCGGTAGGGCAAAAGTACCCATTAAGGCAGGGTATTTTAGGAGACCTACTCCGATATTTTGGAGAGAATGATTCCTTCCATGGATCATTGGAATGCTTCCCGTAACTTATGAACTGTTGGGGAGAAATGTTTTTTGGTCGACGATTGTAATTCCTCCTTGGAAGGGAAATGCAATCTTCCTGAAGTAGGTCGACACAACTGCGGCCATGGCATATATCTAGGGTATTCCCAATAGGATGTTGTAATCAAGGTTTCCGTCGATTACTTCAGCATCAATTTCTACTGTTTTCCCTCCTAGTTCAACTTTCAAGTTATTTAGAATACCATATGGGGTATATGTCCGTCCATCAAATGCTTTTAATGTCGTTGAAGATTGCGAAAAGGTTGGAGATCCTAAAGTTTTCCAGCAACTCATCAACATAATGCATGTAGATGCCCCCTCATCAATAATTGTTCGATGAACAGTTTTGTCGAGGGCTTTCACTTAAATAAGGAAAGCTAGTTGAGCTGGTAACTGAGGGTCATATCCTTTATGATTAAAGGCCACAAGATTGGAATCCATTGGGTCAATCCCACCTATTGCTGATAATAAAGCTTGCTCTTGGGAGAGGCAATTTTGCGGTACCTCAAGTGTCGACATAGTGGACGGCGATTGGGCCAAGTCCTCTATTTTTGCACGAGGATTAAATGTCGATTTGTGCACTACTCCCTGTGGTGACTTTATCATTTGTTCAGGAATGATGGGTGGCACAACTTTGGTCAAAGTTGTTGTCAAACTACTACGTTGTTCATTAGCCTTGTTATTCGACACCTGTGGATTCCCGTAATCTTTATTCCTTGCCAAAGCATCATTTTGCTGCTTTGAGATAGACAACATAAGCACTTGGGATCGGGAAGAATTTTGATTAGCAACCAGTTTGGTTCCCGGGCTTGGAAACGGATCAGTCAAAGCTGCTGAGGTTTTTGAACTCTTAAAGAGTTTCTTAACTTCAGCTATATGTGGACAATCTCTCGTCCAATGATCCTCATCGCATATATGACACCCCGCAAGGGGTTTCCTTTTTCTCCCTTTCTTTTTCTTCTTGCCCCCTTGTTGCTTCAGTTGTTTTCCCTTGTCGGTCGACATGGCATTTACTTCCAAGGCAAGAAGTTCCTCATTTTCATTTTGACTGGAAATCTTACAGGCATTTTTAGATGTAGCCTTTGTCGATTTCGTGTCTGTCGTGCCAATCACGCCATTGCCGGCGTGAGAGTCATTGTTCGATTTAGGAGGAAGAGGAATTGAGAATTCTGGTCTAGGGGCATCAGGCATTTTGTCGTAGAGCGTGCCGGACTTGTTGGAAATAATACTGAGAGGGGGGGGGGTGAATCAGTATTATCTAATTCTTTTAATAAATCTTCCTTATTTGTTTTTTGAATTAGTTTTACATGTCAGTACCATAAAATAATGAGCATGAATACAGAAAACAGATAGTCACACCAAAGAACACAAGATGTAAGGTGGAAACCCAATGTGGGTGAAAATCACCTGTTGCAATATGTCTCTATCTTCTTTCAAATTAGAAACTCCTTTTACAATGGTTTTGTACTGGTGCAGTCCTTTACCAGTACGCAGGCTGCAACCTGCAGAGAGCTACAACTCTCTCTCGTTTTCCAGTCTCTCCTGGAAGGGAGCTACAACCCCCTACTTCTTTTCTTACAAGGACCACTTTTCATAAATTTTCAAACTGGATCCATAAACATCAAATGATCATCAAGTATAAGAGAATCACCCAGTCAACTGTAGTAACCAGATCAACAATAATAGAACCAAACCCAGAACACAGCAATGATAAACAGAGATTTTAGGAGAAGTAAGCAGCTTCACCCATGTACTGCCTGCTTACAGTAAGCACCCTGCTCAACTGCTCGCCTGCTTACGTACGCACCCTGCTCAACTGTTCGCCTGCTTACGTACGCACCCTACTTAACTGCTCGCCTGCTTACATACGCACTGTATCCATTGAACTGCCTGCGGACCTCCGCACCTGCAACCCTTCTGTGCCTGCGTACCGGCGCACCTGAAACGCTTCGTTCCTGCGTATGTACGCACTTTTCTTTCACTGTACCTTTGGGCATAGATGATTTCAAGACTTCAGATATAACCCAGACAGTTAGATCTACAGATCTGAACATGCGCCGAAGAGATCTCAATCCATCAGTAGATTCGCCTTATTTAGATCTAGACATTACTCCCAAGAGATCATAATATTTCAGATCTAGCCCTCATAAGATATTCAACACCAAAACATACTCAAGCCAACTGATCTCCTTTGCTTTATATAGGAAAGCTCTTCCTTAAATCATGGATCAATACCACGGGCCGACACCATAATAACACAAAACCGTCGGCTAAATACCAAAGGTTAAACATAAGAAACCCCACGTGTGCTTTTCTCTGCCTTGAAATGTGTGCACTGGGGGTACGCACATCCTGAAGGGGATAACTGCGGGTATGTACGCACTTTATGTAACACCGACGTACGTGTACGCACCTTATGTAAGGTGTACCTGCGTACCCCTTATTTTCTTCAATATTTGATAGTCGATCATCAATCTCTGCTGCTGACTTGAAGTACTGTGATCTATCACCTGAATTGGTTGCCATCAAGGACAACACTTTAGCCATAATGCCAACAATCTCCCCCTTTGGACTTGATGGAAAACTCAAAACTTCAGCTTCATTCTCCCCCTTTGACATCAAGGGAAAAGGGTTATGCTCCCCCTAAGAACATGCTCCCCCTGAATATGAACCAGATCTGCAACGAAGAACCATAATCCACCATGAAAGAGATAGAGACATATTGCAGCTACTTCCAAGATCTCCTTTTGCACATCCTCCATAATGCCAACAATGCATTATATGCTCCCCCTGAACCTGTACCATCAATCAGAAGAGGTTCAGCAATAAGATGATGCATCAACAACCCCCAGCTTTTGCCTAAGGTATTCAAAAGTGTCCCTGGGCAATGGTTTGGTGAGAATATCAGCAACTTGTTCCTTAGAAGGAACATACTCCAACTTGACCTTCTGTTCAAGCACTTGTTCCCGGAGAAAATGGTACTTGATTGGTATGTGCTTGGTTTTTGAATGCATAACAGGATTCTTTGACATGCTTATTGCACTTGTGTTATCACATAAGATGGGGATTGGTGGTGTACAAGTGATTTGAAAATCCTGCAAAGTCTGCATCATCCAAAGGAGTTGGGTGCAACAAGATGCAGCAGCAACATATTCCGCTTCAGCTGTAGACAAGACAATTGAACTCTGTTTCTTGATGAACCAAGATACCAGTCTGGAACCCATAACGAACGCACCACCACTTGTGCTTTTCCTATCATCCACGCTTCCGGCCCAATCTGCATCTGTATAAGCATGAAGTGTAAGATCTATATCTCTAGGATACCATAAGCCATAATTTTGAGTCCCTTGAAGATATTTGAAAATTCTCTTCACTGCCTGAAGATGAGTCTCCTTCGGATTTGCCTGAAATCTTCCAACTATTCCAACTGCATGCATGATGTCCGGTCGGGTACCTGTCAAATAAAGTAAACTTCCAATCATAGATCTGTAGGTTGGTTGATGTACTGCTGCAGATTCATCATTTGCACTCAGGCTACATCCTGTGACCATGGGTGTACATACTGGTTTTGCATCTTCCATACCATATTTCTTCAAAATCTGTTTGAGATACTTAGTTTGAGATAAAAAGATTCCTCCTTCTTTTTGTTGGATTTGCAAACCAAGGAAATATGTCAGTTCTCCTAGCAAGGACATTTCAAATTCTTTCTGCATGACCAAGGCAAAGCTTTGACTCATAGCTTCTTCATTGCTCCCAAAAATAATGTCATCTACATACACAACAAGTATTAGCAATTTGTCATTTTCAACTTTTATATAAAGATTGCTATCTGCTGATCCTTTTGAAAAACCTTGTTGATGAAGATATTTGTCCAAACGGTAGTACCAAGCCCTTGGAGCTTGTTTGAGACCATAGAGAGCCTTTTTCAATCTGCATACAAGATTTGGATCATTTCCAAGAATGAACCCATCTGGCTATTCAATGTATACTTCTTCTTCCAAGTCTCCATTTAGAAAGGTTGATTTCACGTCCATTTGAAATACTTTGAAGTTTTGAAAACTTGAGAGAGCAAGGAACATTCAGATGGCCTCAAGTCTTGCAACAGGAGCAAAGGTTTCTTCAAAGTCTATTCCTTCTTGCTGCGCATACCCTTTACAAACAAGTCTGGCTTTGTTTCTAATTACTTCTCCATTTCATTCAATTTATTTTTGAAGACCCATTTTGTTCCGATAACATTCTTATCCTTTGGTCTAGGAACCAGCTCCCAAGTGTTGTTCTTTTCGATCTGCTCAAGTTCTTCATCCATTGCTTTCACCCAACATTCATCTTTGCATGCCTCTTTCACATTTTGTGGTTCAGTAGAGGAGAGTAATGCCAAATAGCTTGAAGCTTCTGCAACTGTTCTTCTTGTTTGTACACCTGCTTCTTTCTGCCCCATAATCTGAGATTCTGGATGATTCTTCTGAACATATCTGGATGGAGTTTTTTCTTCTATTCTTGTTCGCTCCTCTGGTTCTTCTTGAGGTTCTTCTTCTTCATCATTCTGTCGTTGGGGGTAGCCTTCATCTTCTTCGATGTCTTCATGATGTACTTGCCTAGGAATGTATCCCTTCTCATCAACCACTACATCAATGCTGTCAACAATTCTGCCAAGTCTTTTATTGTAGCATTTGTATGCTTTGCTATGTGGAGAGTAACCAAGAAGAATGCCTTCATCTGCTCTAGGTTCAAGTTTGCCAAGCTGCTCATCAGTATTCTTGATATAGCATTTGCTCCCAAAGATTTTGAAGTGCTTTACCGAAGGAGTCCTACCACTCCAGAGCTCATGAGGAGTTTGAGTGCTGTTTACCCGGACATTTGTTTTGTTGAGAATAACAACCGCAGCATGTGCAGCTTCACCCCAGAAAGTTGCAGGAGTTCCTGACTCATCAAGCATAGCACGAGCCATTTGTTGGACTGTTCTGTTCATTCTTTCCACAACTCCATTTTGCTGAGGGGTTATTGCTGTAGAGAATTCTCTTCTTATCCCATGTTCTTCACAGAAATTGAAAAATTCATTTGAAGTAAATTCCCCACCTCTTTCGGATCTGAGGCACTTAATTTTGTGACCTGATTCATTTTCAACCAAGGCTTTGAAGGATTTGAATTTTTCGAATGCTTCATCTTTGTGCTTCATAAGTCCTAACCAGACAAACCTGGAGAAATCGTCAATGAATAATATAAAGTATTCTTCTCCTCGAGGTGTTCTTTTCCTGAAAGGACCGCATGTATCTGTATGTACTAGCTCAAGAGGCATGCTAGTTGAACCTTCTTTCTCTGGAAAGTTAGTTCTGGTTTGTTTTCCAAACTGACATGATTTGCATATGGTGTTGTCAGGAATTTTGATATCTGGAAGATCGCGAACTGCCTGATATTTGCATGCTTTCCTTATTTGTGAAAAGCTTAGATGTCCCAACCTCCGATGCCATAACCAGTGCTCATCATCCTTGCTCAGATAGCATTGTTGTTTTCCTTCTTCAAATATGTACAGATTATTTGGATTTCTTTTGCCTTTGATCACTGTTTTACCTGTATCAAGATCACGAACAAGACATCCATTTGATCTGAATATAACCTCGGTTCTTTGATCACACATCTGGCTGACACTTAGAAGATTATGCTTCAATCCATCAACATACAAAACATTTCCAGCCTTGACCTTTTCTTTTAACTGAGCAATGTCTTTTCCTTTTATAGTTGCAGGAGTATCATTTCCAAAAGAGACTTTCTTTCCTTTTTCTAGAGCAGAATATGACTCAAGTTTTTCTTTATCACCTGTCATATGCTTCGAACATCCACTGTCAATGTACCATAGATTTTCCTGTCCCTCTGCATAAAAAGCTATCCCACATCTTTCTGTTTGTGGTTCCTTTATTCTCCATGTTTTGGTGCTCGAGGCTTGTTCCTTTTTCTGCTGAAACCTGCTCCTGCATTCAGAGTCTTCATGACCAAAGTTATTGCAAATAGAACATTCAACTTCATTTTCAAGAACCGAAAAGTTGTTATAGGTCCTTTTTGTAATCCCGGTCATACTTCTTTGTTTTTGAGCTTCCCTAGTCATGATTGTTTTATATGCAACACATTGAGCTGCTTTGTGACCAAAATTATGGAAAGAAAAGCATTGTCCATTGAAGAAAATTCTGCGGTTATCGAATCTACCAGCCAATTGATTGTAATTTCTATTGTCATCTATTCTTGAACCAAATTGAGAAGATTTTACCTGTGGCTGGTTGTAGCTTTTGTTCACCCTTAAGATGGATTGCCCCTGATAGTTTCTGTTTGTAATTCATCCCTGCTTTACCTGATGATCTTCATTGTTCTTTTGCTCATTTCTTTTTGCTGCATCAAGATAACTTTTTGAGGTGGATGCTTGAGAAGTTTCTCCATTATAGCCCAGACCTGTCTTGTTTAGTGGAGACCGCTGCACATTGATAATCTCATCCAAAGTTTCAGATCCTTTGACAAACTTGAGATTAATAGCTTTTGTTTTCTCAATCTCTTTTCTAAGACCAACAATTTCACCTTCTATTTTTTCAAGATGTTTTTCCTTTTCATCAATTTGAAATTGTAGAGTATCAATGATCATGTTCTTTTCTTCTATACATCTCTTGAGTCTAGTAATTTCATCATAAAGGTTATCCATATCTATAGCATCCATATAATCATCATCTTCAAATGCCATTAACAACTTATATTCATTACCTTGTTCATCTTCATCACTGTTTGATAAACCATCACTATCTTCATGAGTGCAGTAGCTTTTCTTATTTGCGTTCTGTTTCTTGTTCCATCTAGCAGGTTCCTTTCCTTTATCCTTATAAGGACATTTTGCAGCATAATGACCTACTCTTCCACAAGCAAAGCATTTAAAAGGTAACTTACCTCTGAACCTTCCAGAACCCCTTTGAAGATTTCTGACAAAATTTGATTCTTCTTCCTCTTCTTCTGGGACGTGGCTTGCTTCATAATAATCTCCTTTGCCTGATGCCTTGAAAGTAGCTTCTCTTCTGTCTGATGGACCTCCCTTTCTCATTTCATAAGCAATTAGAATTCCATGTAGCTGAGACATAGTAAGAATTCGTAGATTTTCCTTTTCTTCTATTGCAGATACTTTAGATTCAAACTTGGGGGACAATGATCTTAGAACCTTTTCAACCACAATAGCCTCTTTTATTTCTTCACCCAAATTTTTCATACAATTAACAACCTCATCTACCCGAAGAAAATAGTTAGCCACACTTTCATCATTACACATTTTGAGAGTCTCATACTGAATTCTGAGAGTTTGAAGTTTAGCACGCTTTACCTGTTCATCTCCTTCATAGCTCGTGACAATTTTGTCCCATATCTCTTTTGTGGATTTATAGTGCATTACCTTCATGAATTCTGATTGAGATATACATCCTAATAGAGTACTGACTGCTTTCGCATTTGTTTCATACTTCTTTTTCTCGGCTGCATCTGTAGGAGTAGCTGAAGGAAAAGCGTAGCCTGTCTCTACGATGTCCCAAACTTCTGTACCAAGAGATTGAAGATAGGCAGTAACTCTTACCTTCCAATAATTGAAGTTTGTCCCATCAAAAACTGGTGGCCTGATTGATGCTTCTCTCTCGTAGTTGCTCATGATGAACGATCTACCTTCATGCGATCAAGCTTCTCTGAAGGACCTGCTCTGATACCAATTGTTGGAAATAATACTGAGAGGGGGGGGTGAATCAGTATTATCTAATTCTTTTAATAAATCTTCCTTATTTGTTTTTTGAATTAGTTTTGCATGTCAGTACCATAAAATAATGAGCATGAATAAAGAAAACAGATAGTCACACCAAAGAACACAAGATGTAAGGTGGAAACCCAATGTGGGTGAAAACCACCTGCTGCAATATGTCTCTATCTTCTTTCAAATTAGAAACTCCTTTTACAATGGTTTTGTACTGGTGCAGTCCTTTACCAGTACGCAGGCTGCAACCTGCAGAGAGCTACAACTCTCTCTCATTTTCCAGTCTCTCCTGGAAGGGAGCTACAACCCCCTACTTCTTTTCTTACAAGGACCACTTTTCATAAATTTTCAAACTGGATCCATAAGCATCAAATGATCATCAAGTATAAGAGAATCACCCAGTCAACTGTAGTAACCAGATCAACAATAATAGAACCAAACCCAGAACACAGCAATGATAAACAGAGATTTTAAGAGAAGTAAGCAGCTTCACCCATGTACTGCCTGCTTACAGTAAGCACCCTGCTGAACTGCTCACCTGCTTACGTACGCACCCTGCTCAACTGTTCGCCTGCTTACGTACGCACCCTGCTCAACTGCTCGCCTGTTACATACGCACTGTATCCATTGAACTGCCTACGGACCTCCGCACCTGCAACCCTTCTGTGCCTGCGTACTGGCGCACCTGAAACGCTTCGTTCCTTCGTATGTATGCACTTTTCTTTCACTGTACCTGCGTACCTTCGGGCATAGATGATTTCAAGACTTCATAAATAACCCAGACAGTCAGATCTACAGATCTGAACATGCGCCGAAGAGATCTCAATCCATCAGTAGATTCACCTTATTTAGATCTAGACATTACTCCCAAGAGATCATAATATTTCAGATCTAGCCCTCATAAGATATTCAACACCAAAACATACTCAAGCCAAATGATCTCCTTTGCTTTATATAGGAAAGCTCTTCCTTAAATCATGGATCAATACCACGGGCCGACACCATAATAACACAAAACTGTCGGCTAAATACCAAAGGTTAAACATAAGAAACCCCACGTGTGCTTTTCTCTGCCTTGAAATGTGTGCACTGGGGGTACGCACCTCCTGAACGGGATAACTGCGGGTATGTACGCACTTTATGTAACACCGACCTGCGTGTACGCACCTTAGGTAAGGTGTACCTGCGTACCCCTTATTTTCTTCAATATTTGATAGCTGATCATCAATCTCTGCTGCTGACTTGAAGTACTGTGATCTATCACCTGAATGGGTTGCCATCAAGGACAACACTTTAGCCATAATGCCAATAGGACTGAGTATAGACAAAGTCTAGATATTGCGCACGAGCGATAACTTGCTCTTCCGTTACGACTCCCCCCTTTGCCACATCTTCCATGATGGCAGGAAGTAATGACTTGATAAACCATTCAGCTAAAAGCTGATCGGGAACATACATTTTTACCGTTCTACGACGACGTCGCCACTCATGTATATGATCAGATATGTGAGTGGCCATCGTCTGTTTGAAATTGGTAAGGAGTTCCGTTCCCGTTTCGTACCTTATCGGTAATTGAAAATGGGTTAAAAAGGTTGTGGCTAGGGTACTGAAGTTGTCGAATGAAGCTCTAGGCAATTCGATATACCATTTTGCTGCCGGACCAGTTAACGTCCTCTGAAAAAGGTGAAGCCTAATCGAATCATCGTTTAGGGTGTTTGATGAACACCACAGATGAAATGTCATCACATGATTCGACGGGTCTTCACCCGGATTTCCATTAAATTTAGGAATATCTGACGGAAGTTTATGTGGAATCGCTGGCCACCAAGGGGCATAAGCAATTGGATCATTCGTCAACCGATTTAGATCTGGTAATTCTAGAGTTGCTACAAAGGGCAACTGTTGATTCAGGTTAGGCGAAGCATACCCAGGATAAGATGGAATCGCCTGAGCAGTGGGTCTTTGCATACCAGCATAATGTATTTGATGCTGGAAACTTTGACAAGGTTGATGGGAATAACCATTATAGTATGGTTGTTGATAATCGCTTTGGAAATGCAGTTGCCCATTACTTACAAAGACTTGTTGCTCAGGTCCTTGATATGATTGCTGGAATTGCGGTTGTTGAGATTGAACCAGCCCTGGTTGTTGGACCATTTGCTGTTGTCCAATACTGGATGATTGACCAAGATGAAGAGTCATAGTACTTGTTTGATCCTGAGTCGCTCCAGATAAGGAGGCACTAACCTGAGGTTATGATTGAGTCGTTGAGACAAGAGGTTGTTGTATTGCAACCTGAGAAACTTGGGGTTGACATACAACAGGTAACGCTTGTACTTGTGATGCAGTCACCATAGCAGGTATAGTGGGAATATTCGACACAGGGTGGACTGGATGCATTGAATATACAATCCTTGGTTGCTGAGACAGTATTGGTACCCAACCGCCGGATGTAATTCCAGTTTGACCTGAACTTTGTTGTAAACTCCCAAATGGTTGTTCTCCGGGAGGGAACAATGAAAAGGAATACTGCCCTCCATATGGTGGCAATCCAGTACTTAAAGGGTAGATTGGCCTTTGAAGACACATTGGATCAATTTGTTGAGTTTCAACATAAGAAATACCAGATGATAATCCGGATGAAGAAATAGAAACTAACCATGTCGTCGAAGCAGTCCCTGATGGGACTCCAGCTTGTTGTTGATAACTTGCTGGGACAGATGGTATACCATCGAACATCGTTGGGGTAGCAGTAGGAGGCTCTGCCGCTGCTGTGTCGGATGACACAGTCCTAGATGTCGACGGTTGTTCAGACATATCTAGTCTATCCAAAAGATTTTCTAGCGATTCTACAAGAACTTACAATGAAAAGAGACTAACTTCGAAGATCAACGAGGGAATGGTGATGATTATTCCGTTTAAAATAAATTTTAACGACGCTTAGACACAACCTGTTTTTCAATTTTAAAGAGTCGAGAAAAAGCAAAAGATGACTCTAGTCTCCTTCGATGTTTTAACGAGCCTGAAGTGACAAATGCTCGGATGGACTTTTTCCGTTATAGAGTCTGAAAAAGGCCAAAAAGGAACTGCTATGGAGTTCTAGGTAGAGGGTGTGCCAAACTTTTCGCAAAATCGCAGAATACTTTTTAAGGTACGGGCGGTCAATCTTCCTGAATGTTGTGTTCAGTGCATTGTGATCAGTAGGGCGGTCGACACGGCTTCCTAAGGATAAAGGTTTTATGCCTATAGGGGTCTCCCAATATATACTCGACGGTACGTAGGAGCACAATCCGTACTGGCGCTATCGTCCCTCAGGAGGAATCACCCACCATCAGCGAGATCGACAGTCACCAGGTTTTACGACGCCGGAACACGTCTCTAGCCTAGACCTCTATGTTGTGCATTATGTTACAAAGCGTTATTAAGTTCATTCAGTTTATTTTATGTTGATCTTTCTTAGAAGTTTGCCTTTTGAGGTTCACCACGAGATGTATAGACAACTTCCTAAATTCAATCTAGAAGATGATAAGCAAATTTTATCTCTTTTTTAACAATGAAAATCCTAGCTACAAAGGGAAAAGAAAGACACCATCTTTTCTCAGAGAGCAATCAGCACACTCTAAATGCACTTTCCCTAAATCAATCATGCAAACTATCAAGATGCAAATGCACAATGCAAGTGTTTGTTTTCCGCTTTCTTAATATTGATTCCTAAAAAGAAAGCTTTTTGCACAACTTTGAATTTTCTTTTAAATGACAAATACAAACAAGTTTACTTTTTCGAAATCAGAAAGGGTAGAAGAGATTACAACACTTTACGATTTTCGAAATGAACACTTGTTTCGACACTTAAAAGAGACAAACTCAAACCAAAAGCAAAAGTAAATGTATAACCAACTGTAAACAACCAATGAACTCTCTCCTAAGATCACAATCAACAGATCTGAATCAAGGGCTACAGGATGACTATTTCACTCTTGCAATGGAAAACTGTAAATGACGCCACAAACACATAAAAAAACTCACAGTATTTGTGTACAAAAGGAGGCGGAATTAAAGCAGAGAAAAGGGCTATCAGACAGGTACCTATGCTGGTTACAGGCTGCAAAAATCAGAGATCAAAACAAGGCAAAACAGAGCAGAGAACCCCAGCTGCACAAGGCCTAACTGGATCAGCGCACCTGTATAACAGGGAAACTGAATTTCAACGCAGGTAGCCTTCACGGGAACTGCGTTGAAATGTAGAGTCTCTCCACAGAGCCTGCGCTGAAGGAGAAACGAGAGTTCCTCACTGGGTTCTGGGTCACGGTTTGCTATTTAATCTACAGTTTCAGGCCAAATCAAAGCAGCAAGCAAGGTACAATCAAAGGGATGCTTTGAAGGAGGACTAAGATCTATCACAAAGGATCATCAAATCATTTGTGAGTCCATTGTTCAGATCATAGACAAATCCAGTGATTGGATCAAAGCAGCAGCTGTCTACTTTGCATCTCAGAATAGCAGATGCAGTTCGATTGTTGCTGTTGAGTCTATGAAACAAACAATGATAGAAACAAAAATAAAATGACTAAACAGATCTCCCCAGTGGAGTCGCCAATTTTTTGTGGGGAAAAATGCCTATGCAGGACGATCCTATCCACCTAAGGTGTGACAGTGCCTTAGCAACAAACAGAAACAGCTATTCTAGTATTCTTCCTTTATGAATTAAGAATGAAGAGAGATGAATGGACTAACCGGTGTCTTCCGTTTGTCCCTCGATCCAGTTTCTCTTCTCTTTAAGAGTTCCCAGCTACTTGCCTTCTCGCTCACCTAGCTTCAACAGGTTCCTGCAAGATCACAAAAAGGGAACACTACACAAAGACATAGATTCATATTCATAACTAGTTCAGGATTAGAAATAAACTAAACATACTAATGCAATCATACATCAAAGATACATCAGTATATAGGAGAAACCAAGATAGCTTTATTGATGAATAACAAGGTTCAGGAGGAGATACTACCAAGAGGGCTCCAATCCAGCATCTACCTCCCAGCGAATGAAATCCTTTCTTCACCTCCCTTCAAAGCATTAAGCACCCAATGATTCCAATCTCAAACCAACAACAATTCTTTGCAATAACAAAATTCCAGCCTCTAGATCTCATGGAGAAGAGATCCATATATAGATGTTTGGAGGGAGGATGAGTCAGCTTGTGATCTGACTAGTGTCCTCTCTCTCTGTCAGTTCTTACTTCCACTTGGAGACTAAGAGCCTCTTACTCATCACTTAGTCGAACTCAGCAAGGCAAGTTTCATGGAGGAAGATTCTGGAAGCTTCCACAGTCTTGACACCTCTCACAAGAGACCCTGACATTTGTCATTTCCCACTCAGCGCACCCTGGTAGTGCTTCCACCTGTGTTGCAATGCAACTAGCCAGTGTAGCCTCTGCATTTCAATGCAGGCAGCTAGTGGAGCTTCTGAATTGATCCTGAATTGACTTGTTTTTGAGCATTTCTGGTGGAGAACTTCTGTGAATTGCTGTGGTTTGTTAACCTTGTTCCTCTAGGGGTAGGAACAACATGTTTAGGGACTTTGGATCCCTTGGATTATGGACATTTCATGCTTATAGCTGTAAGGCACAAAAATTTCTATAACAAATGATACTGGGGAACGACTATCATTCCTCGTGGCTTGCCCTCATCATATTACACCCTAGTAGACTTTTCTTGACTTTATTGATCTTATTTCAGTATTTTTGAAGTGTTTTTAGTAAAAAATTATGCTTGAATGTCTCTTGATTTGACTCTTTGGCACTAGCATAGTGTTGGTCTTGACACAGTGCACTGCAGAGCAGCCCCTACATTAGATATAGTGCATTGTAGAACACTGTCTCCCACTCTGGCCTGTGTTGATTCCTCTTAGGCTAAAAAACCCACCTTTGGATTGACTTTTCCAAAGTTGCTTCCGTTTTTTCTTGCTGAAAGATCAATTATTCTTGTGGTTCTGAAATCAAGTTGTATTTCTCATCCTAGCCCTACTTTGGCCTTGATTGTTTAGTGTTTCTTAAATGACTTCTTTATCATTATCAATTCATTGTTAAAGTTAGCTTATAGTCGCTTAATCCTTTCTGAAAAGGAAGTGTCATAAAGTTTTCATTTCTTTTGAAAAGGAACTGTCATAAAGTCTTCGTTTCTTGCGAAAAGTATTGATTGATTGTATGTCATTTAGTTTCCTTTTGTTCATTTAAACATTAAGGGAATTGAAAATAAAAACTTGCATTATGCATCTATAGGTTTGTGTGTGCTTGTTGGAATAGTATAGGGAAATTGTATTAGACGTGCTCTTTTCTCTTTGATTAAACATTCTGATTTCTCTATCCCTTATAGCTAAGGTTTTCATTGTTCAAATAAAATCAAAATAATGTTTCTTATCATAGTTGCATTCTAGGAATTTCAAAGACATCACACGCTGAACTTGAAAGACAAACTCTTAATCAAGATCAACTTAAAATTTATCTCAATTAACCTAATGGAGCATTGTCACTTAACGCATAACCTTTAGAGGTTCTAGGCTAGAGATGTGTTCCAGTGTTGTAAAACATAGTAGCTGTCGTTAATTGTCTACAATACATTCCGAGTGTGATACCTCATTCCACGTACATAAGTATATCGTAGCTCATCCATGTACTTTCGGGTATATAGGGCAGTGTTATAGTATGAAAAGTATAAAGGAATGCTCTCACTTTGTGGTTTCGCATTAGACAACGCTAACACAGATTAGACCTCCATGTATTTTCAGGTATATTTGGGAGGACTACATTAGGTTGCTATCCATATGTAGGTAACTAAGTCAGCTCCCTTGTATACTGTGACACACGGAGAACAACATTTAGGGAGATTTCTTGCATGTATGTTAAGTCCTTGGTTTACTGAGGTAGTATATTATAGTTCGCAGTTACTTGGTAGTCATTTTTCCTAGATTATCCCTCTTTTGTTTTTTTATGTTATTTTGATTAAAATAAAATTAATTGACCATGCATAACATCCTCGACATCACTCCTTAGTTGATCTTAGGTTGAGACATATGGCAACAACTCCAGAGTCCACCAATCAAGGAATTCTTTTTTATGGGAATCCTAGTCCTTTTTCTCCTTTCAGAAATATTGGTGCTCCATATATGGGTACGTTATCCATTCTGGGATTTTTTGAGAATGCAACAAGATGATGGAGCTTAGTGGAAAGGAGTTACCTTCACTAAGTGGGCTCGCAGGCAAATTATGGCGCAAAGTATATTTTTATACACGTCTATTTTTAAACATATGGATCATGTCTATGAGTTGCAGGATGATGTTTATGGATGATTGGTAATGTTGGGAAAAATAGATGGACTTCTATTTTTTGGTTCACAAAAAGAGTGATCAAAGTCTATTTTTAGACTGCCAGGTTAAAAATAGAAAAGTCAAATATTAGTGTCTCATAAGAATATTTAGACTATAAACTTTATCTTATCCTCTTGGAGCACTTCAGTTTGAGCTACAGATGTGTCACATGCAGCTGTCAAAGGAAATACACTTTTCTTGTGAGTCATTTGAGCTATTGCATGCATGACATCAGTTAGAACTCATACATGTGAGTTCCGTGGAGTTGGATGTGGAGTTGATGGAGTTGTGTTCAGTTTGACTTGGTTAAACTAGTTGTAATTAGTATAACTGCAAATAGACTAGTAATGAGTGATGTGAATTAATTAATTAAATTAATTCACTAATTATTAACTCATAATGCAACTGAAGAATAAATCAGTTAACTCATTGCATGTACAGTTCAGTGGAGACATCTGTTAGAGGTTGAGATTGTTATCAGTTGTGACTATAGTTGTGCATGAGATCTTGCATAATCAATGGATTGAGTATGCCCATGAGGATTTCTCAGCATATGCCCAGTATAATAGCCCGTGGTCATGTGATTTCCAGTGTGATTGATTCTCAATAGGTATTGTGCAATAGAGACAGGCAAAGTAGTGGAGATGATTTGAACCTATGACCTGTTTGGATCTGAGCTAGTTTTGTGTGTAACAGGTGGAGATAGTGCTGGATACTTGTGAGGAGTATTATACTAGGTAATGTTACATGTTCTCAATCATTAATATATATATAGTGTGGGGTTTTCAGCTGTATGCTTTCCTCGGGTTACATACTATGTTAATGTGTGCATGAAATTGATGTTTCATTGTTTTTGATGTTGCTAAATTGATGATCAATGTAGAGGAGATTACGTATTGTGCATGTATTCCGCAATAGTGTATAATCAGGATAATCTCTGTAAATATGTTTTTACTATTCAAAATTTCTACATGGTATCAGAGTTGTTGATCATCAGATTTATTATTTAGAAAGTGTTTACATCTTATTTCTTCAGGTAGAGTCTGTAATCGGGACAGGTAGCCTCTAGATTCATCCTTCCTTTGGAAGGTGAGATATCCGGTAAAAGCCCATACAGCCAATCTATGTACAAGAAATACTTTGTTCTCGCGAATCTTAGATCAGAGGTGGTTGAGTTTGGAGCTGGTGGAATTCGAATTTGCAGCAGTGTTTTCTTGGTATCAATGTGGCAATGTGTTTCAACAGATTGCGATTGGAGTATGCTCTTGAGGGCAGCTCAAACTATATTGCATGGAAGGACAGGATGGAGGCAGTGTTGGATGATAATGGGCTGAAGGATTTCATAGAGGCTGATGTCCCAAAGCCTACTGATACTGTGCAGGTTGATGCTTCCCAAAAGAAGACAACAAAGTGTCGAAGGATTCTGTTGGAGGGCATGAAGGATCACATTGTGTCCAGCTTGCATGGAAAGGCTTCTCCATACTTGATGTGGAAAGCATTAATAGATCTATTCCAAAGCAAGAGTGATCAGAGGAAGCTGGCGCTCAAGGATAAACTCAGAAACATCAAATGTGAGAAGGGTGACAGTATGCCCAAGTATCTCACGAAGTTCACTCAGTTTCGAGATGAGCTGGGAAGTGTGGGGGTGACTGTCGATGATGAGGACTTGGTAGGACATGTCCAAGGTGAAGTGTTTTCACTGTCACCAGCACGGGCACTATGCCACTAATTGTCCGCAGAAGAAGAAGAACAAGCAAGCTGTTGGATTTGCAGCAGGAGAGGCTCTAGCCTCGCAGTTTGAGCTTGATTTTTCATTGATCACATGCTTGGTTTCAAGTGTGATGGGATCGGTGTGGTTCTTGGACAGTGGTGCGTCTTTTCACATGACAGGAGATCGAGATTTGTTTTCTAATCTAGAGGACAAAGATCTTGGAGTGCACATCGAGATGGGCAATGATGGTAGATACAGTGCGACCGATATCGCTACCATTTCCTTTGAGAGGGAGTCTAGTAAACCCTTCGTATTGAAGGAAGTGATGCATGTTCCAGGATTGAAGAAGAATCTTATCTCTGTGGTGATGTTAGAAGACAAGGGATATGATGTTGTTTTCAGTGAGGGAAAGGCTTTCCTACGCAGCAAGACAACTGGAGAAACCCAGAAGATAGGGGTTCGAGTGAGGAACCTTTATCAATTGCATGTAGGTGGATGCGTAGCAATGGCACACAAGGCAGAGGGATTGGTGAGCCAGGATGATGGTGAGCTGTGGCATAGGAGATTGGGTCACCTTCACCATGGAGCCTTGAAGATACTACAACAGATCACTATAAGGCTTCCTAAAGGAACTCTTGCGCAGTCAGATTAGTGCAAGGGGTGTAATTTGGGAAAGTTTGTGAAAGCCACCTTTCACGAGAAGGATATTCATGCCACGACGATCCTTGAGAGAATTCACACAGACATGTGTGGACCTCTCTCAGTAGCTTCAACAAAAAAACACAGGTATTATGTGATTTTTGTTGATGATTTCTCTCGTAAGTGCTGGATCTTCTTCATGCAGAAGAAGAGCGAGACATATTCAAAGTTATGTGAATTCAAAGCATTAGTCGAGAAGGAGTCGGGGAAGAAGGAGAAAGTTCTTAGGAGCGATAATGGTGGTGAATACATCTCTGGCGAGTTCAAGGATTTCTGCAACGTAGAAGAGATTAGAGAGCTCATAGATCCCCATAACCCACAGCAGAACGGGGTTGCTGAACGGAAGAATAGAATGATCGTGGGTGCTGCACGAGCGATGTTGCATGATCAGGGCCTACCCCTTCACTTGTGGGTGGAAGCATGCAATACAACCGTTTATGTGCAGAACCATTGTCCTCACAGGATACTTGGCATGAGTACACCCGAGGAGGCTTATTCTGGTAAGAAGCCTGATCTTTCTCATTTGAGGATATTTGGTGCTAAAGTTTACATGCATATGATGAAGGATGCCAGGAAGAAGATGGAGCCGACCACAGAGGTCGGGATATTTTTGGGGTACACTGATACGTCCCACAACTATCGTGTGTGTTTTCCAGACAGTGGTAAAACTGTTGTGCGACGAGATATAAAATTTTAGGAGGAGAAAGCCATGAAGTGTTCACTTGAGAGGGAGCCACACTTGCATGTAGATGAGGAGCTATTACTTCCTAAGGATGAGCTTCAGGACGTGGATCAGCCACAGGACAAGGTTCATGGAGTGGAAGAGACCACTCATGCAACGCCAACCATCAGAGGGCGAAAGCGCTTGACAAAAGCTGAGCGACTGGCTCAAGATGTAGAGAAAGTTGTAGGACCACATATATCCCAATGCAGAGACAGTCACCTGATTGGTACATTGGATACATGGCTCTTGTGAGCAAATGTGTTGTGACTGAGCCATCCTTTTTCGAGGAAGCTGTGGAGGATCTCACATGGGTAGACGCCATGGTGGAAGAGTATGATTTGATTGTCAGAAACAGTGCATCGGATATTGTTCTAGACTAGAAGGGAAATCAGTGGTGGATTCGAGATGGATCTACAAAGTTAAGCAGGCAGTTGATGGGAGTGTGGAGAAGTACAAGGCAAGATTTTTTGCCTGAGGCTTTTCATAGATAGAGGGGATCGATTATGAGGATACCTTTGCACATGTCGCAAGGTATTCTTCCATACGGACAATTCTTGCTTTCTCAGCGCAGATGGGATGGAACATTCATCAGATGGATGTGAAGACTGCGTTCCTCAACGAAGTCATTGAGGAGGAGTTGTACATTGAGCAGCCCGAAGGTTTTGAGATCTTCAACAGCAAGTCGCATGTGTGTAGGATCAAGAGAGCGTTGTATGGGATGAAACAAGCACCACATTCTTGGTACACATTGATAGACAGTTATTTCACCGAACTTGGATTCTCCAAGAGTGAGGCGGATCCTAACCTATACTAGATTGTGGTGGAGGGTAAGTTGCTTATCATTGTACTTTATGTAGTTGATTTGATTCTAATGGGTGATGAGCTGTTGATACTTTCATGCAAGGATGATCTTGCTAAAGAGTTTGAGATGAAGGACTTGGGCCTCCTTCAGTATTTCCTGGATTGGAAATTTGGTAGTGCAGTGATGGACTATTTGTTTCTTAGGGTAAGTATGCTCGGGAGATACTGGAGAATTTCAACATGCATGGCTGCAAGCCTATTGATACTCCTCTTCCTGGAGGTTCGAGGAAGGAGGATGCCTCTTCAACAGAAGAAGTGGATGCCACTATTTATTGATAGTTGGTGGGATCGCTTATGTATCTAGTCAATACACGACCTGATATATGCTATGTTGTTAACCAGCTTTCATAAGCTATGGTTAAGCCAACCAAGTTCTTCTGGAAGGCAGGCAAGCATGTATTGTGTTATTTGAGAGGCACATCGGGATATGGATTGTGGTACAGATAGGAGGATCTAGATTGGGCAGGGAGCTTAACGGATGACATCAAGCACCATCATATCAGAGATTGTGTGCAGCTGAGAATCATGTTACTTTCATACATTCCAATGGAGGATCAAGATTCTGATATCTTGACGAAGGCGCTCACCAAGAGAAAATTCGAATACCACCAAGGTAGGATAGGGGTTGCAGATAATCCATATCTTGTTGAGAGGGAGTGTTGAGAATGCAACAAGATGATGGAGCTTAGTGGAAAGGAGTCGCCTTCACTAAGTGGGCCCGTAGGAAAATTATGGCGCAAAGTCTATTTTTAGACTATGTCTATTTTTAGACATATGGATCATGTCTATGAGTTGCAGGATGTTTTTTACGGATGATTGGTCATGTTGGGAAAAATAGATTGACTTCTATTTTCTGGTTCACAGCAGGAGTGATCAAAGTCTATTTTTAGACTGCCAGGTTAAAAATAGAAAAGTCAAATATTATTGCCTCATAATAATATTTAGACTATAAACTTTATCTTATCCTCTTGGATCAATTCAGTTTGAGCTACAGATGTGGCACATGCAGCTGTCAGAAGGAAATACACTTTTCTTGTGAGTCAATTGAGCTATTGCATGCATGACATCAGTTAGAACTCATGCATGTGAGTTCTGTGGAGTTGGATGTGGAGTTGATGGAGTTGTGTTCAGTTTGACTTGGTTAAACTAGTTGTAATTAGTGTAACTACAAATAGACTAGTGATGAGTGATGTGAATTAATTGATTAAATTAATTCACTAATTATCAACTCATAATGCAACTGAAGAATACATCAGTTAACTCAGTGCATGTACAGTTCAGTGGAGACAGGTGTTAGAGGTTGAGATTGCTATCAGTTATGACTATAGTTGTGCATGAGATCTTTCACAATCAATGGATTGAGTATGCCCATGAGGATTTCTCAGCATATGCCCAGTAGAATAGCTTGTGGTCACGTGATTTCCAGTGTGAGTGATTCTCGGTAGGTATTGTGCAATAGAGGTAGGCAAAGCAGTGGAGAAGATTTGAACCTGTGACTTGTTCGGATCTAAGCTAGTTTTGTGTGTAACAGGTGGAGATAGTGCTGGATACTTGTGAGGAGTATTGTACTATGTAATGTTGCATGTTCTCAATCATTAATATACATATAGTGTGGGGTTTTCAGCTTTATGCTTTCCCCGGGTTACATACTGTGTTAACGTGTGCATGCGATTGATGTTTCATTGTTTTTTATGCTGCTAAATTGATGATCAACGTAGAGGAGATTATGTATTGTGCATATATTATGTAATAGTGTATAATCGGGATAATCTCTATGAATAAGTGTTTATTATTCAAATTTTCTGTAGGATTTACCATTGGCTTGCCAATATGGTTGTTTTCAACCTCCTTGGTTCAAAATGTCATGATTTCTCTGCAATCGAGTACTACTCCACCTGGACAAAATCAACCTCCAGTTGATCCTAAAGTTTAGCCTTTGCCTTCTTCATTAGTTGTTTCTTCCTTCCCTTCTTCCTCTTCACATGGTGAAAGTATTGACACTAGTAACTAGGTGGATAAGGAGAAGAATAAAGGGAAGAAGAAGAAGAAGAAGAAAATTCAGCAGGGTGGCAAAAAAGAAACCATTGCTTCGAATGCAACTTCTAGTGAGAAACCATCTGAGAAGCCTCACAAACTTCGATATCCTTCCAAACTTTGTACCAGAGACCATCTTCTTCAAAAATTTTCTAGTATTCCTTAGATCTTAGAAGAATGATCTTCTCATTCACATCATCTTGTGTCATCAACTTCTGGAGATCATGTTGGTGACACACCATCAACTAGTGGTAGTAAAGTTCATGTAAAGAAGGGTAAAGTTAAGTTTTCCAGTAGGTTATGCAAAGGGAATGACCCCATTCACCTTTGTCCCTATCTGGATAAAGCCCAAAAAGTTTTGGATATCTGTCCTGCTTCTCAGCAGTGACTTCCATCTAGTTACAGGAGACTCTCCCTTAAGCCTTCACTAGTTGATGAAGTGACTGACCCCTCAACCATCGGTCAAACCCAATCTCCTTGAATGTGAAGCTCATCAGTCTATACCTAACCAATCACAGGTCAAGGAAATGGTTGACCCAATTTCACATTCAGTTAATCATACCTTTCCCATAGAGAGTGAGTATGATACCACTCAGGTTCTTTTCCTTTCTTCAGATTCCAATGAACTTGGAGGTAATCCTCCTATTCCATCAAGACAAGAGGAAAATCCTCTTGTTCGCGTAACTCAAGGGGGTAATTCTCCCATTCTTACGGTACCCCCTCCAAGTAGTCTGGTCACTTCCTTTGATTGGAATCGACTAGCAGGATGTTGTCTTCCTTCTTATGTGCCTTTCAAGATCATAGTACAGGTTTATAATATGATTGTATCTATCACTATTATAGATTAAGCTACATCTATGAGTATCCTTTCCTCCACTACTTGGCAAGTGCTCGGTTCTCCACCACTTGTGCCTGTTACCCAGAATCTATTGGCTTTTAATAGAGGAACCAGCCAACCATTAGGGATCCTTCCTTAGTTGCCTATTACTTTGGGAGGAAAAAATGTTTATCTCAATGTGGTGGCGGTCCCAAGCCCTTCAGATTGCAATTTAGTTCTTGGGCACAAATATTTTTATGAAATGGGAGTTATTGTTTCAACACTCTTTCGAGTGATGTGTTTCCCACATGAAGACAGAATTGTCACCATTGACCAACTTTCATTTCTAGTCCAAATATGGCTTCTAGTCATACATCTTCCCTAAATTGTCCTTTTGTCCCAATGGTATCTTCCCTGCCACAGGTCAATTATGTGGCAACCCATTCCATTCCTACAACTAACGATCAATTCCGTGATGTTGTGCATTATGTACTGAGGGCGTTGGAACCAGATCTCTCTAATGGATTCCTTGCTATATATCCCTTCCATAGCATTGTTATCCCATCTGATGAGAACCTCTTGGAAGTCATGACTTCTTATGGCTCGTGACCAAGGAATCATGAGCATAGTTCCTTTACTTGTGTCAAGCTCGTTAAAAAAATGGAACAAGGAATATGAGGATATTTATTTTACTGTGTCAGACTCATTAAAAAAATGAAACAGGTTCGAGAGCATATGAAACAGGTTCGAGAGCATAGTTCCTTGTCTTCTGTCAAGCTTGTTAAAAAATGAAACAAGGAATCGAGCATAGTTCCTTGTCCTATGTCATGCTCATTAAAAAATGAAACAAGGAATTTAAGCAGAGTTCCTTGTCTTGTGTCAAGTTCATTAAAAAATAATACAAGGTCCCCTGGAGTAAATTTCCAATTCGAGTCTCTGATTAGATCTCTTAAAAGCCCAGTCTAGTCTTTCACTTTATCTCGTAAATGACCCTTCATTCCATCCACTTGATAGCCACAAGAAGTCTACTTAGGTGAATTTAATGAGTCTTGGGGGGCATGCACCTAGAATCGAGTCATATTGCTAGGGTCATGTAAACTGAATCCAAGCATAGTTTTTCATTTCAATCTTGTGCAAACATGAAATTGAATCCAAGCATAGTTTTTTGTTTCAAGCTTTTGTAAACATGAAATTGAATCCAAGCATAGTTCCATATGGTTCAAGCTTGTGTAAAAATGAACCCATCTTCATTTTAACCCTCATGATTTCCATTATATCAGCCTCTTCTATCGGATGAGCCTTGGTTTTTCTCCTTCCATCGTCACTATCTTCTTGGCCGATCATATGCTTTCACTTGATTGTTTTACCCTTTTTGAGGAATAGTTGCAATGAGTGTTCTTATTAGCCAGCCTCTTCACATAAATCAACATGTTTTGAGAAGTTCCAACATCACTGGAACTAGTTTCTACCCTAGACACCACCAGTTTCTCTAAGTGGAGTCCTCTTTAAGCTCATTTCAGACTCTTGAAAGATGAAAATATCGCCGAGTATTTTCCTTTTTCACTCGTTAAAAGAAAATAAAAATAGGGGGTCTATTTTCAAGCTCTTTTCTGACTCTTTAGACAAGAAAAGATTGTTGGGCGCTTGTCCTTTTCAACTCGTTAGCAGATTCAAAATGACATCTACTCAATATAAGTTTAACCCTTTTCTAGAATCAGATAGATTACTTACGAAAAAGGAATACGTTGATCAAACATGGTCAATAGGTTCTCTCTTGTATTATTTTACACTTTTTCGGACTTGAGAGACAAACTTGTGAAAAAAAACTTGTGGAGTTTCCTTTTTCTCCCTTTTCAAACTCTCTAAACATGAAAAGGACTGAGTTCTCATTATAGTTAAACTTGTTAAAACATAAAATAGTGACAAAATTGTCCATCATGACAAGACTGAGTTTCACCTTCTCTAGGCTTGTTAAAACATCACATAGAGATGGATTCACCCAAAGCATGGAATTATATTACAAGCATATGTTATCCTCCTTAAGCATGTTAAAAAATAAAGAGGTACTGGTCAGTAATGACTGGGGAAAATGGGAAAAGGGATAAATCACTTTATGATAGCAAGTCGCTCTTGAACATGACACTTTCACTTCATATCTGTGACTATTTGGGTTGGGTTATCTGCTTGATGGTTATCATACCTATGGTCTATCACACCATCCATCACTTTTTATTTGGGTCAATGTTGCCAATTCATTCAGTGTCATTGACATGTTCAAGATAAGTCACTCAGTAAAACACATCCTTTGCAATACTCATAAACCTTAATTTTTCATGACCACCATTCTTGAACCTTGTGTCATTAGTCACATTCTGTCTCCAAAATCATTAAACTCATTTCGTGTCATTGATGGGGGATACATGAAGGCCCTCCTGTGACGAGTTTCTTCTTGTTGACATTAGCACATTATCCAAGAAGTTGACATAGAAACACCCTTACAGTACCTTGAGACTTGCATAAATCAATGGAAATTTTCTTACTTTCAACGACAGGTTGACATCACTAGGCTTGGACCGAAAGAATTTGTATGGTGTTCGACATCAAAACATTTATTCACACCATGCAGAATCTACTGCAGTATATTGAGAATCATTATCATTATCAGTGATCTCTCTCACGTCTATTAATGGCTTACATTATTAATTTGTAATCAGACGGTGTCTTCCCATGTTCAACTTCAAATCACATATTCACATGTTTAGACTCGTACTTTAGAAAACAATTAGACGAGATAGAAGACCCCAGATCTAGTTTCATCCATCCAGGCTGGGATTTCAGGAGAGTACTAAATCATTTGTATAATGGCTTCACACGAATGGTCATCCTATCATGGGTATATAACTCTAGACGACTATCTATGTACATGTAATGAAAATTTTATATGCTGAGTATGGGTATGCCTTCCCTCAGCAATTCATGAAAAAATTCAAAATATCATGATATTATGTATTGTAATCGATGCAGGTCACCGTCTTCTTCAGATCCTCTCCTTCACATCGTAAAGCATATCACTTGACGTTATCATTTTTGACTTCATGCTTTAGGGGGAAACTATTATAGGTCAATTTGGGCACATCACTCCTGCCATTCAGATCAATGTAATTATGGCTCATCCAACCATAATTTAGTTGTTACATTCCCTAGACAGTTCATCGCATTAAATGCTTCCTTCCATGAAAGTTTCCTAGCCTAAAGCCTTACTGAAATGCATCCTTGGGACACCAGCGTAGCCTTGGTCCGGGGTAAATGTGCTACAGAGAAGGCAAGCCCATTCTAGCCTGCACAGCAGTGCACTTAGGCCATCTTTGACCTGCACTGGGCGAGATTGAGCAAAATTTTCATAAGGTTCTAGGAATATTCCTTGATTCTAGATGATTCTAGAAAGATCCCATCTCTTATCTCCTCCTATGAGCTCAAAATTGGATAGGCTAAGGATCCATCGACCTCTTATCCTCTCATCCCTTTCTCCCTAGAACTAACTCCAAGTTTGGGAGACCTTTCAATAACCTCATTTATGACAAAACCACTTCCATATCCTATAAATTGTGCACTCATCATAGTGATCACGGGGCTAAAAACTGAAGTTTGTAAGGAAATTCTGTTGGTTTGAGAATTGAGTTCATGTCAAGCAATATTATGCTGCTAGATTGGTCTTCTTTTGATGTGGTGAGGGTTGGACTAAAGCTGGAGGAGTGGCACAAGCTCGAACTGTATTGGGTGATACTCTTCCTTCTACATTAATAAAGAGTTTATTCATTTCCTCATATTATTGTCCATATATGTGATGATTATGTGTTCCAATGTCTTCGATTCCATTGTTTTATAGTAGATAGATCATGTATGCTTTGATCGTTTCTTGTTTCCGTTTCTTTTGATATAGGTACCTTTTGAGCGGATTTAGTTCAAGTGGGAGTGATGTTAGTGATTCAAAAGAGATCAAGGAAGAAAAATACTACAATTAAGTTCCTTCATCTCATCTATTTACTATAGGAAAAGGTTAAACTACTTTCTTTCTGTTGTTTTAGGTGTAGTCACCTACCTAGGGAAAATGTGTTTATCCATAGACAAAAATTCCATATAACACTCCTGTCATGTTCCTTTATTAGTTGGATGACTGTAAGGAGTCTGGTAGGCTTAGCTTTAGTTATTAGGGTGACTAAGGGAGGTGAATGGCTGCAATTTTTCCCTATCTCCACACACTTTCAAACCATACAATTTTTTTAAACTCCCAAGCCAACCTTTTTCACTTAAGAAAATAAATTTTTCTGTTCCTAGCTATCAATTCAAATCATAGGAAATATGGGCCACCTACCATTCATTGTCATTCTTTTATGAGGAGAATTTCTAAGCAACTAGACCCTATGCAACTCCTTTTAGTGCTCTCTGTGAATTTATTATGTTTCTTGTAGCTCCTTTTGTTTGTTGTAGTTGTTGTTTCCTATAGGGTGGATGAAACAAGTTTCCCTCCTCGATGGCTCTCCAAGGTTGTCCTGACCCTCTCTGATCTTGAAATGAACAAATGGCGCATGAGATTTCATAATATTTTGTTTTTAAGGTCGATTCCTTGGAGTGTTGTATTGGCTACCAGTGTACGGGATTTTCTCTTATGGACCGTTGGCCCACCATTATATATCATGCAACCTCTCCTCATAATCATCACCAACTTTCCCACAAATTAGCTCAACCACATTTTCAGCTCATTCCTCTTTGATGTGATGGTGCCACATGCCAGGTTGACTAGGAGTTCACTTTTTGTTTTCGAGCTGAGTGTTGCCAAGTTAACTAGCCACTTCCAACTTCTAAAAACGAATTTTTTGTTTTCCCACACTTTTACTATATCATACCTAGGGAAGAACTGAGATGAGGTGTCATACCTATGCCTTCCTTTGCCTGGTTGTGTTGTAACATCCTTTATTTTTGATAAGTTAGTTTTTATTTATCAAAGAGGGTATAAAAAAAGTAAAGAATAAAAAAATGAAAATTAAAAAATGGAAAATGAAAAGAGATGAAATGAAACCCATCAAAAGAAAATAAAAAATTATATAAGTGAGATTGTTTAAATGCCACTTTAAATAAATAAATTTCATTGTAATAAATTAAGGTTTTGTGTGCATCTTTTTTTAATGCCACAACCTGTTGTTTGATTTGAATCATATTGTTTAATCATGATAAAATCATTTAAATTTATGTTTTGGATTAGTGAATAAGATCACCAAATTGTTTAATCTTGGTAGAACATTATCAGATATGATAGAATAACATAAATTGCAGCCTAACACTTTCAAAATTTGGCCAAGGGATATATTAGATTAAGGTTGGATTGATTAGTAGATAATTACCTCTTAAGGGTGATTAATTTTTGTATTAATTTAAACTTTATTATGTTTTAATCCAAAGTCATAAACAACAAAACAAGTTTGTCGTGAAGCGCTAAGGAGTAGACACATTTGGAAGGTGATCCACTTCCCCACCCAGATCAGTGGCGGGGATGTCATTTCGTACCCCCTTCCATCATTGCATGATAATAGCAGGACGAGGGTCCAAAAAGTAGTTTTCCTCAAGGAGGGCCCCTGACAATGTGGCATTACCTCCTGATTTCGTACCCCCTGCTCATTACCAGTTACCACTACCCCCTCCCCCCCACCTCAAAAATCCACTTATATACTTTACGAGTCATCCCACCAATGGTCATTTGTTATAGACATTTTTGTGCCTTACAGCATGAAGCATGAAATGTCGATAATCTAAGGGATCCAAAGTCCCTAAACATGTTGTTCCTACCCCTAGAGGAACAAGGTCAGCAAACCACAACACTGAAAATCAGTTCTCCACCTGAAAACACTCAAAAACAAGCTATTTCTGGATCATGTCAACTGCTCCACTGAGCATCTGCTCTGAATGTCAACTGCCCCACTCGGTACCTGCACTGAATGTCAACTCCAATGAAGGCTACCTGCGCTGGGTGAGATTGGCCAAGTGGCACAGTCATTCTTCAAGGTGTCAATGCCCAAGAAGCTTCCAAAATGACACTTGGATTAGGGAATTCGCCTATTGATGAGTAAGAGGGTCTAGATCTCCAAGTGGAAGCAAGAACCTCCAAGTGGACTCAAGAACTGAAGAATAACTGAAGTGGGAGAGGACACTAGTCAGCTTCATGCCAGTCTCAAGCTGACTCATCCTTTCTCCAAAACTCCTATATATAGAGCTCTCTCATGAGGTCTAGGGAGGCTGGAATCTTGTGACTGTAAGGAAGTGCTGTTGGTTTGAGTATAGAACTATTGGGTGATTTGCTTGAAGGAGGTGAAGAGGAGATTTCTTTCTGCTGGGAGGTGTTGCTGGATTGGGCCTCTTATGGTTGTAACACTCTCAGAACTTTACTTCTTCCATTAATAAAGCATTTGAGGTTCTTCTATATGCATGTATCTCAATGGTGTATTGTTATGCTTGTATACTTGATTTATTCTAATCCTTGAATCAATTATGAATGTATGCTTCTTGTAGTTTCCCTCTCTTGCCATTTTGCAGGATCTTGGTGTAGCTGGGCCAGTGAAAGAGCAAGGAGCTGGGAGCAAGCAGCAAAGAGAGAAGATTGGATCAATCATTAGTGTTGTGGGGAAAAGTATCCGACTCGGATGACCCTATCCCTACTCTAAGGGTGACAGTCCTTAGCAACAACTGAAAGTAAATCTTTGATATTTTCCTTTATGAAAGTACAGAGAAGGAAGAAAAGATTGACCAACCGGTGTCTTTCGCTTTTGTCGATCCTATCCTCTCTCTTTGTCTGTTGTTCCCAGCTCCTTGCTCCCTTTGCCGGTCCAGCTACACAAAGATCCTGCACAAACAAGAGAAGGAAAACTACAAGAAACATGTACTCATAACTGATGCATGGATTAGAGTGAATCAGATATACAAGTAAATACAATACATCAATGCAATACAAGTATATAGGAGAACATTCAAAGCTTTATTGATAGAAGTAAAAGGGTTCTGAGAAGGTTACAACCATCAATGGATCCAATCCAGCAGCACCTCCCCATCAGCAAGAAATCTCCTCTTCACCTCTATAAAAGCAATCACCCAATAGCTCTAACTGTAAACCAACAACACTTCCTTACTTTGCACAAAATTCCAGCCTCCTTGGACCTCATAGAAGAGCTCTATATATAGGCGATTTGGAGAAAGGATGAGTCAGCTTGAGGCTGGCATAAAGCTGACTAGTGTCCTCTCCCACTTTAGTTAATCTTCAGTTCTTGAGTCCACTTGGAGATCCTTGCTTACACATGGAGATCAAGTACCTCTTACTCATCACAGGGCGAATCCCTTGAACCAAGTGTCAGTTTGGAAGCTTCCTGGGAAATTGACACCTTGCAGAATGACTCTGCCACTTGGCCAATCTCGCCCAGCGCAGGTAGCCTTCATTAGATTTGACTTTCAGCGCAGGTACAAGGAGGAGCAGTTGCATTCCAGCGCAGATGCTCAGTGGAGCAGCTGACATGATCCAAAAATAGCCTGTTTTTGAGTGTTTTCAGGTGGAGAACTGATGAGAAGTGCTGTGGTTTGCTGACCTTGTTCTTCTAGGGGTAAGAACAACATGTTTAGGGACTGAGGATCCTTGTAATTATCGACATTTCATGCTCCATGCGCGAGGCACAAAAATGTCTATAACAGTTGCCCCCTAAAGTATGAGGCCGTTTATCGGGTGAAATGCTTTATCTAGAGGGTCCGAAGTTCATTCCAGTGCTGAGGAGGTGCCCTGTAATACAATACAATACAATACATTATTTTTCATTTTGTTTTCATGATCTAGCTGAGGCGGGCATTCCCATGCTCAGCTTTATAAATACATTTTGGTACATAGAACAGACGATCGTCTGATGGTAGACTGATAATTCTCTGCTGAAATTATCATCCTTTGAGTAGGATGATCATCTGCTGCAATGATGTACATGACAAATGCTTTTATATTTCCTGAATATGTATCGCAGCCCGGATGGATGAAACTAGATCCGGGGTCTTCAAACTCGTTCGATCTTCACTCTAAGTACAAGTCGATCCATGTGAGAATTTCGCTGAAGTCGAACATGGAAAGACATCGCTTGATTACCGGTCAATGATGAAAACCGTTAACAAGCACGAGAGGAATCACCGATAATGATAATGACCCTCAAGGTACTGCAGTACAATTCACGTGGCGTGAATAAAGGACTTGGCGTTGAACGCCACGCAAAATCTTCTGGTCGAAGGTCATTGATGTATACCTGTCGCCGGAAGTGAGAAACTTGCCATTGAGGCATGCAAGCTTCAAAGTACTGATGGGGTTGTTCCTAGATCAACTTCTTGGATAATGAGCTGAAGTCGACAAGAAGCGATCCGTCAAAGGAGGGCCTTAATGAATCCCACATCAATGACACGGAACGGAGCTAATGATTTTAGTGGAGGTGAAAACAAACTGTGACACATGATTCAGGGTGGCGATCATGAACGGATGAAGGATAATGTATGGTAGTGGATGGGACACGGTTGACACTTTCAGAATGACCTCTCTTGAACATATAACGACACTGATGCGATGGATCGGTAGCATTACCCCAAAATGTGGATGGTTTGGCGAAGACCATGGTGATGAGACCGGTGAATGAAACAACCCAACCTGATGTGGTACGGAAGAAAAGTGTCATGTTCAAGAGCGACTTGCTACCATTAAGCTTCGATGTTCTCCCAATTTTTCCCCAGTCATTTCTGACCAGTACCTCTTTATTTTTGTCAAGCTTGAGGAGGATAACATATGCTTGTTCTATAACCTGCCCTTCGGGCAAGCCCATCGCTATGATTTAACGAGCTTAGCGATAGGGAAACTCGTTCTCATCTAAAGACAAGTTTGTCGCTATTTAATCATTTTAACGAGTCTAACGACAAGGAAAACTCGGTCCTTTTCATTTTTAAAGAGTCTGAAAAGGTACAGAAAGTTAACTCCATAATTCCTTTTTCGTCATCTAATCCCTTAAGTCCAAAAAAGTATAAAACAATACAGAAGGGATGGGTGTTCGGTTGCTTTAACGAGCCGAACAAAACAAGCGCTCGATCTTTTTGTGCAATAATCCCTCAGGTCCAAAAAGATTAAAATCTAGAGGAGGGATAGCGTTCCGGTTGTTTAACGAGCTGGAAGGCCAAAACTCGGCAAACTTTTCATATTTTACGAGTCAGTGAAAAGAGCTCAAAGAAGACTCGTCTTTTGAGGAACGAGTGATAAACAGGGATATCAGCAGATTCCAGGTACAGGTTGGAATTTTCCAATCACGGCAGTGTCACAAGGATGGCTAGGTGAAATCACTCTTCGCAGCTGTTTCTCAAAAGAGGTAAACACACAAATGGAGGTGAATGATCGGCCAAATGAAAAGTGGAGGTGACGGTGCACAAACACGACCAAGGCTTTTATGGCTGATGAATTTACGATCTCAAAAGGTTATTTACCGATTCATTTTTTCTGAATGAGCTTGAACTCTAAAGGAAAGCCTGCTCATAAACTTATGTTTATTTTTTAACGAGCATGAACTATGCGCTAAAACTGCTCGGATCTTGCGTTTATTTTTTAACGAGCATGAACTATGTGCTAAAACTGCTCGATATACCAGTCATAGAATAAGAACGCCTCCTGTGAGATAGCTATTTTTTAAGGAGCTTTATCTCACGAAGCTATGCTCCAACTTTGGCAAGTTTTACCTTTGCCCCACAGACTTTCTTCATGCAAGGTCGGAATCGGCTAATCCTACGAGTTTAAAGGGTTAGACCTACAGGTTTAAAGGGAGGACCTAAAAATTTAAAAAATAAATAGTCGTCCCTCGCTCACATTCCAAAAGTTTGCATGCCCCCAGGTATAGGGTAGGATTTCGAGGCTGCCCCTCCTCTCCCCCACCTCTGCTTTTCTTTGGGTGTTCACAGCTACTCGTCATCTTGCCAATCTAATGTTAACGATACTAGTCTTCTCGTTATTTTAAGGGGTCTTACGCGGTACTCAGTCTTCCCGTCGGCCCAACTTTTAACGAACAACTATTTGTGACAAGAGAAGAACACTACTCAAAGACAAAACATTGGTATTATTGAGGGAGGCTTGTCTCTTTCTTATTATCCGAAGAGGGTTCTATTTGCTGCCGCAAATCAATCTCTTTCTTCGGCGATGTCTATCATTGGGTTACTCAAAGATGGTTACCCTCTATTACAACAACAAAATCTCCTTCTTTGGAGGCTGCCCCTACTTATCCTCCAAAACATTTGTTTTGATGGGTGAGGCTTGCTTTTCCCCAAAGATGGTTACTGCTTGTCGCAATAAGGGAATTCCTACTTGGGCAGTGCCCACCTCTTTAGACAAAGGTGAATGACTCTTTTGCCAAACACATAACTTTAACAAAAGAATACTATTCCAGAACAACCCCTCTTCCATCCACGGACGGGGTATGGACTAGTCATATTCTTCTGCGGAAATTCTACCTTATACCCAGGGTTTCTTCTGCCTGAAGCAGACCAGGGTGCATGCCCCCTGGGTTCCAGTCTTTCTTTCCGAATCACTCGCACTCATCGGGAAGGAGGACTGGGGGCGGAGGCAAATCTTGTGTGAACAGACCATTTAGGAATGGTATTTGACTATTTGCGATGCGAGATCCTGGAAATGAAAGTTGGTCTACGAGCTTGACCATCCTTCCTTCGTGTGGAAAACACATTACTCTAAAGAGTGAGGAGACTATCGCTCCCATGCAATAAATATAGTCACGTCCAAGGAGTAGGTTATAATCCAAGGGTCCTTGGACGACCATCACGTTCAAATTAACGGTCTTCCCTTTCAATGTAACAGGCACATTGGGGAGGATTCCTAATGGTCGACTGGTTCCTTTATCAAAACCTGAGAGATTTCTTAACTCAGGTAAAAGCGCTGGGGAACCCAGTGCTTTCCAAGAAACAGAGGAAAGGATACTCACAGACGCCCCTTCATCAATGATAGTACCAGCCATGATCATTCTATAGATCTGGACAATGATTCTGAATGGTACACTGGCTGGTAACCGGGGTCTGCCTAGTTGATTCCAATCAAAGGATACAACCAGGTTGCTTGGTGGTGGGACCGAATATACGGCCGGATATGACCCTGATGATGTTCCTTCCTGCGATAAAGGAATGGGCGCATTGCCCTGACGCTCATCAGAGTCGGTGCTGATGAAAAAAACCTGGATGGTGTCATCCTTATTCTCTTCAGTGAGGGTGTCGCATGAAGATGACTCTTCGGCGACGGTGTCATTTGAAGATGAAACTTCTGAAGGTAGAACCGGGTCAACTGCCGTATCGACCTTTGGACTTTCGTCCGGTCTGGATTCAGTAGGTTCATTTTCAGTGACTGACGCTTCAGCCGACCACTTGAGTGGGCCAGCTGTATTTTCAACCAACGAAGGACTTGGCACGAGTTTTTTTTTGTATCCAGGAGGAAGTTTTACCGGTGAAACCGGACGATCTTCAAAAACTCTTTTCGCTTCGTCTAAGAAGGGACAACGGTGGATGGCATGACTGCCTTCACACAACTTACAGGGGAATCTTACTCCCCCTTTTTGTCTTGATCCTTCACTTTCACTGGTTGACGGAAAACAATCAACCTGATGGTCAGAGGTTGATGCCCCCGAATTGTGTAGACGAGGGGACCAGTCCCTTAGTATCCGGGGAATACAGGGACAATCTCTGTGGAAATGGTCTCCTCTACATATGACACATGGCGATTTAGGCCCGGTCTGTGCAGTGGGTGGGTTTTCGTCAGATGTCTTTTGCTTGCCCCCAGTCGCCTTAGGCTCCTTCTTCTTCTTTTCTCTCTTCTTCTTTTCCTTCTTCTCCTTCGGAGGTTGACTTTTGCCAGCTCCACCTTGCGAAGATGAAGGATCAGAGGAAGTATTGTAAGAAGTGGAAGGCTGGTGGGTAGTTCTAGACTGGTCTGACTGTTGATTCGATTGCTCAGGATTAGTGGCGATCTGGACTACATTAGTTGAAAAGAGCCATACAGGGAGGCCGATTGTCAATCCTGGAAGTGACAATGTTGCCATATGAGGCGCACCAACATCTCCCCAAGAGGAGAAGGGATTTGGACTTCCGCCAAGGTTGCCTCCTTGGTTGGTGGGCTCCATACTTTTCAACTGAAAGATCAACGTGGGAATAACAGGTGATTTTGTTCCGCTTAAAATAAATTTTATTAACGACGCTTTTAGACACAAACTTGCTTTTTCATGTTTTAAGAGTCGAGAAAAAGCTAAAGATGACTCTAGTCGCCTTCGATGTATTAACGAGCCCGAAGTGACAAATGCTCGGTTGGACTTTTTCAGTTATAGAGTTTGAAAAAGGCCAAAAGAAACTGCTCTGGAGATCTAGGCAGAGGGTGTGCCAAACCTTTCGCGAAACCACAGAATACGTTTTACGGTACGGGTGGTCGATCTTCGTGAATGCTGTGTTCACTGCATCGCGATCAGTAGGGCGGTCGACACGGCTTCCTATGGATAAAGGATAAATGCCTATAGGGGTCTCCCAATATACGCGACGGTACGCGGGAGCACAAGTCCGTATTAGTGCCACCGACTCTCAGGAGGAATCACCCACCTTCGTAGAGATCGACAGTCACTATGTTTAACGACGCCGGAACACGTCTCTACCTAGACCTCTAGATGTTTGCGTTATGTTACAAAGCGTTGTTATGTAAATTGGATTTATTTTAATGTTGATCTTGCTTAGCAGTTTGCCTTTAAGGATCACCACGAGATGTATATATACAACTTCCTACATGCAATCTAAGATGAGAAGCAAAACTTTTCGATCTTTCAACTTTGAAAACCTTAATCTACTGAGGGAAAAGAGGATATCAACTTTTCTCACAGATCATAGAACACACACTAAAATGCAAATTTTCCTAAATCGTCAAGCACACAGTCAAATGCAAAATGCACAATGCAGATATTTCTTTTCGTTATCCTTAATGTTGATGTAAGACAAAAAGGAAACTGTTGTATAACTTTGAATCTAATTTCGAGCGAAAGTAAACAAGCTTGTCCAAAATCAAAAGACACCTTAAGATTGACTTGTTTAGACACTGGAAATGTATAGATTCAAACCACAAGATGAAAAACAAACAAACTCAAACAGCCATGAACAGTAATAAAACTAGCTCTTAAGATCACAAAGACACTTTTACAGTTCAGGATCTAAGAGGCCACAGCTATACCGGTTCGCTTTTCACAATGGGAAACTGTAACTGAAACAAGAAATACTGAAAGAACAATCACAGTTTCATCACACAACTGAGGCGGAATAATGTCAAGGAAAGTTGGTTTACAGCAAGTACAATGACAAGCAATCAGCAGCAAAACAACAGTGAAAACAGGGCTAAGACACAGTGGGAAACCTCAGGAAGACATAGCCTAACTGGATCAGCGCAGGCTCTGGTCTGTCAAATTGACTCTCAGCGCAGTTCCCGAAGGGAGTACTTGCGCTGGAATGCAGACTGCCTGTGGACAGCCTGCACTGAGACACGAGAGTTGCGTTTACAAGGATTTCCGGGTCATAAAAAGCTCAAAAATTCACTATTTTTGCTGAAATAAAAAGCTATAGGTCAAGTACAAGCTAAGGGATGATCAAGAGGATGAAAAGCTATCACAAAGAGTACAAGAGTCTTTTGTAGATCAGCTCTTCAAATCATGAATCTGCTCAGAAAATGAGCAAGAGTAGCAGCCCCTCTACTTCGCTTTTGATATAGTCAAAAGCTTTTCGATTTGGTACTCTTTGGTTCAGGAAATGAATAACAAAGATACTACAAACACCAACAAGATACTAGGCTCCCCAGTGGAGTCGCCAGTTTGTTGTGGGGAAAAGTATCCGACTCGGATGACCCTATCCCTACTCTAAGGGTGACAGTCCTTAGCAACAACTGAAAGTAAAGCTTTGATATTTTCCTTTATGAAAGTACAGAGAAGGAAGAAAAGATTGACCAACCGGTGTCTTTCGCTTTTGTCGATCCTATCCTCTCTCTTTGTCTCTTGTTCCCAGCTCCTTGCTCCCTTTGCCGGTCCAGCTACACAAAGATCCTGCACAAACAAGAGAAGGAAAACTACAAGAAACATGTACTCATAACTGATGCATGGATTAGAGTGAATCAGATATACAAGTAAATACAATACATCAATGCAATACAAGTATATAGGAGAACATTCAAAGCTTTATTGATAGAAGTAAAAGGGTTCTGAGAAGGTTACAACCATCAATGGCTCCAATCCAGCAGCACCTCCCCAGCAGCAAGAAATCTCCTCTTCACCTCTATAAAAGCAATCACCCAATAGCTCTAACTGTAAACCAACAGCACTTCCTTACTTTGCACAAAATTCCAGCCTCCTTAGACCTCATAGAAGAGCTCTATATATAGGAGATTTGGAGAAAGGATGAGTCAGCTTGAGGCTGGCATAAAGCTGACTAGTGTCCTCTCCCACTTTAGTTAATCTTCAGTTCTTGAGTCCACTTGGAGATCCTTGCTTACACATGGAGATCAAGTACCTCTTACTCATCACAGGGCGAATCCCTTGAACCAAGTGTCAGTTTGGAAGCTTCCTGGGCAATTGACACCTTGCAGAATGACTCTGCCACTTGGCCAATCTCGCCCAGCGCAGGTAGCCTTCATTAGATTTGACTTTCAGCACAGGTACAAGGAGGAGCAGTTGCATTCCAGCGCAGATGCTCAGTGGAGCAGCTGACATGATCCAAAAATAGCCTGTTTTTGAGTGTTTTCAGGTGGAGAACTGATGAGAAGTGCTGTGGTTTGCTGACCTTGTTCTTCTAGGGGTAAGAACAACATGTTTAGGGACTGAGGATCCCTATAATTATCGACATTTCATGCTCCATACACGAGGCACAAAAATGTCTATAACAATTAGCGAAAGACAACGGTTAGTGGATCTCTTTCTCCCCTCTCTTACATCTAATAAAGAAGTAATCTCGAATAGCTTTGCTTTGATTGTTTCTGAGGTACTATCACCCTTAGAGTGGGATAGGGTCATTCCGTATTGGATACTTTTCCCAACAACAAATTGGCGACTCCGCTGGGGATCGTATCTTGTTGGTTGTTTGTGTTTTTGCTATTCATTTCATAAACATAGGGAGTACCGAATCGAACTGTATTTGAATTTTTCAAAGGCAAAGTAGAGGGCAGCTACTCTAGCTCAGTTTCTGGGCAAGTTTATGATTTGAAGAGCTGATCCACAAGGACTCTAAATAGCTCTTAGTGATATCTTTTCATCCTCCTTTTCATCCCTTAGTGTGTACTTGACTGATAGCTTCTGATTTGGCCAAAAACTGTGAATTTTTTAGCAATCTGTGACCCGGAAACTGAGAAAAACGAAAGTTTGAATCTTCAGTGTAGGCACTGTGAAGGCAGTCTGCATTTCAGCGCAGTTCCCGAAGGGGCTACCTGCGCTGAAGGTCAAACTGCCAGTGTACTACCTGCGCTGGACCAGTTTTGCTTAGTGCTACTGGGGTTCCCTCCTGTTTATTGCCCTGTTTTCACTCTTGTTTTTGCTGCCTGTTACCAGTCAATGTACCTATCTGAAACCAACTTTCCTTGCCACTATTCCGCCTCGGTTGTATAAAGAAATTGTGTTTGTTCTTTGTGTATTTCTTGCTTCATTTGTAGTTTCCCATAACGAAAGTGAACTAGTCTTGTTGTGGCCTCTTAGATCTAGACCTGTGATAAAGTGTCGTTTTGATCTTAAGAGTTATTTTGTTTGCTGTTCGTAGCTGATTGAGCTTTTGCTTTCATCATATGGTTTGAATTTATACATTTCTTGTGTCGAAACAAGTAAATCTTAAGGTGTCTTTTGATTTTGGACAAGCTTGTTTGCTTTCACTTGAAATTGAATTCAAAATTATACAACAGCTTTCTTTTTGTATTACATCAACATTAAGAAAGAGAAAAGAAATACCTGCATTTTTGCATTTTGCATTTAAGTTTGCATGTTGATTTAGGGAAAAGTGCATTAGTGTATTCTCTTTGATCTGTGTGAAAAGATGATGTCTTTCTTTTCCCTCAGTAGTTAAGATTTTCATAAGTCGAAAAGATTGAAAAAAAAGCTTGCTTCTCATCTTAGACTGCATTTAGGAATTTGTATCAAACATCTCGTGGTGAACCTTGAAAGGCAAACTTTAAAAAGATCAACTTAAAATATATTGAATGAACCTAACAATGCTTTGAAACATAACGCAAACACATAGAGGTCTAAGCTAGAGACGTGTTCCGGCGTCGTTAAACGTAGTGACTGTCGATCTCGACGAAGGTGGGTGATTCCTCCTGAGAGTCGGTGGCACTAATACGGACTTGTGCTCCCACGTACCGTCGCGTATATATTGGGAGACCCCTATAGGATCAAAGCCTTTATCCATAGGAAACTGTGTCGGCCGCCCTACTGATCGCAATGCAGTGAACACAACATTCACGGAGATCGACCACTCGTACCGTAAAACGTATTCTGTGGTTTTGCGAAAAGTTTGGCACACCCTCTGCCTAGAACTCCAGAGCAGTTTCTTTTGGCCTTTTTCAAACTCTATAACTGAAAAAGTCCATCCGAGCATTTGTCACTTCGGGCTCGTTAAAACATCAAAGGAGACTAGAGTCATCTTTAGCTTTTTCTCGACTCTTAAAAAGTGAAAAAGCAAGTTGTGTCTAAAGCGTCGTTATAAAATTTATTTTAAACGGAACATAATCACCTCCTATTCCCGCGTTGATCTGTAGGTTGAGAACATGGAATGCCCCAACCAAGGAATTCCACATGATGGAAATCCTAGTCCTTTCTCCTCTTGGGGAGAAGTTGGTGCGCCCCACATGGCCACATTGTCGCTTCCAGGACTGACAATTGGCCTGCCTATTTGGTTATTCTCAACCAATGTAGTTCAGAACACCATGGTTCCTGAACAGTCGAGTCAATAGTTAGATCAGTCTAGAGCTGCCCACCAGCCTTCAACTTCCTATAACTCTTCCTCCAATCCTTCGTCTTCGCAAGGTAGAGCCGACAAAAGCCAAGCTCCCATGGAGAAGAAGGAGAAGAAGAAGAGAGAGAAGAAGAAGAAGGAGTCTAAGGCGACTGGGGGCAAGCAAAAGACATCTGACAAAAATCCACACACAGCACAAACCGGGCCTAAATCGCCATGTATCATATGTAGAGGAGACCACTTCCATAGAGATTTTCCCTGTATTCCCCGGATACTAAGGGACTGGTCCCCTCGGTTGCACAATTCGGGAGCATCAACCTCTGATAGCCATGTTGAATGCTTACCGTCAACCAGCGAAAGTGAAGGTTCAAGACAAAGAGGGGGAGCAAGATCCCCCTGTAGACTGTGTGAAGGCGATCATGCCATCCACCGTTGTCCCTTCTTAGACGAAGCGAAGAGAGTTCTGGAAGATCGCCCGGTTTCACCGTTGAGACTTCCTCCTAGATACAAAAAACTCGTGCCAAGTCCTTCGTTGGTTGAAAATACAGCTGGCCCGCTCAAGTGGTCAGCTGAAGCGTCAGTCATTGAAAATGAACCTACTGAATCCAGACCAGACGAAAGTCTAAAGGTCGATACGGCAGTTGACCCGGTTCTTCCTTCAGAGGTTTCATCCTCAAATGACACCGTCATTGAAGATTCATCTTCAAATGACACCCTCACTGAAGAGAATAAGGATGACACCATCCAGATTCTTTTCATCAACACAGATTCTGATGAGCATCAGGGCAATGCGCCCATTCCTTTATCGCAAGAAGGAACATCGTCAGGGTCATATCCGGCCGTGTATTCGGTCCCACCACCAAGCAACCTGGTTGTGTCCTTTGATTGGAACCAACTAGGCAGACCCCGGTTGCCAGCCAGTATACCATTCAGAATCATAGTCCAAATTTATAGAATGGTAATGGCTGGCACTATCATTGATGAGGGGGCATCTGTGAGTATCCTTTCCTCTGTTGCTTGGAAAGCACTGGGTTCCCCGACGCTTTTGCCTGAGTTAAGAAATCTCTCAGGTTTTGATAAAGGAACCAGTCGACCATTAGGGATCCTCCCCAATGTGCCTGTTACATTGAAAGGGAAGACCGTTCAAATGAACGTGATGGTCGTTCAAGGACCCTTGGATTATAACCTACTCCTTGGACGAGACTATATATATTACATGGGAGCTATAGTCTCCTCACTCTTTAGAGTAATGTGTTTTCCACACGAAGGAAGAATGGTCAAGCTCGTAGACCAACTTTCATTTCCGGGATCACGCATCGCAAATAGTCAGATACCAACCCTCAATGGTCTATTCACTCAAGAAATGTCTCCACCCCCAGTCCTCCTTCCCGATGAATGCGAGTGATTCGGAAAGATGGGACTGGAACCCAGGGGGCATGCAACCTGGTCTGCTTCGGGCAGAGGAAACCTTGGGTATAAAGTAGAATTTCCGCGAAAGAATATGACTAGTCCGTACCCCGTCCGTGGTTGGAAGAGGGGTTGTTCTAGAATAGGATTCTTTTGTCAAGGTTACTTGTTTGACAAAGGTCATTCACCATTGTCTACTTCAGTAGATAGTGCCGAGGAAATGTTCTCGTTTGATGGTGTTAACAAAACAATCTTTGGGTAACCAGAAAGAGGCAAGCCTCCCTCAATAACACATATGTTTTGTCTTTGAGTGGTGTTCTTCTCTTGTCGCAAGTAGCTGCTCTCTTGTCGCAAGTAGCTGTTCTCTTGCGATCTTGCAAAAGATTTGTAAAAGTTGGGCCAACGGGAAGACAAGTACCGCATAAGACCCCTTAAAAATAACGAGAAGACAAGTATCGTTAACATTAGACTGGCAAGACGACAAGTAGCTGTGAACACCCAAAGAAAAATAGAGGTGGGGGAGAGGAGGGGCAGCCTTGAAATTGTACTTTATACCTGGGGGCATGCAAACCTTTTGGAGTACAAGCTAGGGGCGGTTATTTATCTGTTTTTGGGATTAGCCGTTTCCGAACTTGCATAAAGAAAGGAAGAGAGGGAGCATAGCTTATGTGAGGCGCAAGCTCTATAAAAATTGGAGTCTCACAGGAGACATTTCTTATCTTATGACTGGTATATCGAGAAGTTTTACCGCGGAATTTATGCTCGTTAAAAAATAGAAAAGCGAGATCCGAGCAGTTTTATACATAGTTCATGCTCGTTAAAAAATAAACATAAGATCGAGCAGTTTTACCGTGGAATTTATGCTCGTTAAAAAATAGAAAAGCGTGAGCAAGAGTTTCCTCCAGAGTTTAAGCACATTAAAAAATGAACCTATCCCGGTAAATAACCATTGTGATCGTAAATTTATTAGCCATAAAAAGCCTTGGTCGTGTTTTGCACCTGTCACCTCCATTCCATTTGGCCGATTGTTCACCCCCATATGATTGTTTACCCATTTTGAGGAACAGCTGCGAAGAGTGATTTCACCTAGCCATCCTTGTGACACTGCCGTGATTGGAAAATTCCAACCTGTACCTGGAATCTGCTGCTATCCCTGTTTATCACTCGTTCCTCAAAAGACGAGTCTTCTTTGAGCTCTTTTCAACTGACTCGTAAAAAATGAAAAGTTTGCCGAGTTTTGGCCTTCCAGCTCGTTAAAGTGACCGGAAGAGCTATCCCTCCTCTAGATTTTAATCTTTTTGGACCTGAGGGATTATTACACAAAAAGGTCGAGCGCTTGTTTTATTCGGCTCGTTAAAGTTATCGAAAACTCATCCCTTCTGTAGTGTTTTATACTTTTTCGGACTTAAGGGATTAGATGACGAAAAAGGAATTTTGGAGTTAACTTTCTGTACCTTTTCAGACTCTCTAAAAATGAAAAGGACCGAGTTTTCCTTGTCGTTAGACTCGTTAAAATGATTAAATAGCGACAAACTTGTCTTTAGACGAGAACGAGTTTCCCTATCGCTAGGCTCGTTAAAATATAGCGATGGGCTTGCCCGAAGGGCAGGTTATAGAACAAGCATATGTTATCCTCCTCAAGCTTGACAAAAATAAAGAGGTACTGGTCAGAAATGACTAGGGAAAAATTGGGAGAACCTCAAAGCTTTAATGGTAGCAAGTCACTCTTGAACATGACACTTTTCCTCCGTATCACATCGGGTTGGGTTGTCTCATTCACCGGTCTCATCACCATGGTCCTCGCCAAACCATCCACATTTGGGGTAATGCTACCGATCCATCGCATCAGTGTCGTTATATGTTCAAGAGATGTCGTTCAGAGAGAGTCAACCGTGTCCCATCCACTTCCATACATTATCCTTCATCCACCCATGATCGCCACCCTGAATCATATTTCACAAATTGTTTTCACCTCCACTAAAATAATTAGCTCCGTTCCGTGTCACTGATGTGGGATTCATTAAGGCCCTCCTTTGACGGATCGCTTCTTGTCGACTTCAGCTCATTATCCAAGAAGTTGATCTAGGAACACCCCCCTCAGTACTTTGAAGCTTGCATGCCTCAATGGCAAGTTTCTCACTTCCGGCGACAGGTATACATCAATGACCTTCGACCAGAAGATTTTGCGTAGTGTTCGACGCCAAGTCCTTTATTCACACTACGTGAATTGTACTGCAGTACCTTGAGGGTCATTATCATTATCGGTGATTCCTCTCGCGCTTTTTAACGGTTTACATCATTGACCGGTAATCAAGCGATGTCTTTCCATGTTCGACTTCAGCGCAATTCTCACATGGATCGACTTGTACTTAGAGTGAAGATCGAACGAGTTTGAAGACCCCGGATCTAGTTTCATCCATCCGGGCTGCGATATATATTCAGGAAACATAAAAGACATTGGACATGTACATCATTGCAACAGATGATCATCCTACTCAAAGGATGATAATTTCAGCAGAGAATTATTAGTCTATCATCAGACGATCGTCTGTTCTATGTACCAAAATGAATTTATAAAGCTGAGCATGGGGATGCCCACCTCAGCTAGATCATGAAAGCAGAATGAAAAATAATGTATTGTATTGTATTTTATTACAGGTCACCTCTCAACGATTGAATGAACTTCGGATCCTCCTGATAAAGCATTTCACCCGATGAACGACCTCATACTTTAGGGGGCAACTGTTATAGACATTTTTGTGCCTTACAGCATGAAGCATGAAATGTCAATAATCTAAGGGATCCAAAGTCCCTAAACATGTTGTTCCTACCCCTAGAGGAACAAGGTCAGCAAACCACAGCACTGAAAATCAGTTCTCCACCTGAAAACACTCAAAAACAAGCTATTTCTGGATCATGTCAACTGCTCCACTGAGCATCTGCGCTGAATGTCAACTGCCCCACTCAGTACCTGCGCTGAATGTCAACTCCAATGAAGGCTACCTGCGCTGGGTGAGATTGGCCAAGTGGCACAGTCATTCTTCAAGGTGTCAATGCCCAGGAAGCTTCCAAAATGACACTTGGATCAGGGAATTCGCCTATTGATGAGTAAGAGGGTCTAGATCTCCAAGTGGAAGCAAGAACCTCCAAGTGGACTCAAGAACTGAAGAATAACTAAAGTGGGAGAGGACACTAGTCAGCTTCATGCCAGTCTCAAGCTGACTCATCCTTTCTCCAAAACTCCTATATATAGAGCTCTCTCATGAGGTCTAGGGAGGCTGGAATCTTGTGACTGTAAGGAAGTGCTATTGGTTTGAGTATAGAACTATTGGGTGATTTGCTTGAAGGAGGTGAAGAGGAGATTTCTTTCTGTTGGGAGGTGTTGTTGGATTGGGCCTCTTATGGTTGTAACACTCTCAGAACTCTACTTCTTCCATTAATAAAGCATTTGAGGTTCTTCTATATGCATGTATCTCAATGGTGTATTGTTATGCTTGTATACTTGATTTATTCTAATCCTTGAATCAATTATGAATGTATGCTTCTTGTAGTTTCCCTCTCTTGCCATTTTGCAGGATCTTGGTGTAGCTGGGCCAGCGAAAGAGCATGGAGCTGGGAGCAAGCATCAAAGAGAGAAGATTGGATCAATCATTAGCGAAAGACAACAGTTAGTGGATCTCTTTCTCCCCTCTCTTACATCTCATAAAGAAGTAATCTCGAATAGCTTTGCTTTGATTGTTGCTGAGGTACTATCACCCTTAGAGTGGGATAGGGTCATTCCGTATTGGATACTTTTCCCAACAACATCATTCCCTTTCCCAAACCTTCCATTCCCCAACCATTTCACTCCACGTGTCCATATCTATTACATTTTATCCACCTATCCATTTATTCTAGTTGTTACCATTTTTCTATTATGCCATAAATGAAAATCCTTCTATTCAGTCATTGTTTCCATTAATGGTAATGTATTCTATGTTATAAATATGCCCTTCATCCTTGCTACGTTATTTTCCCTGAATTTGTCTTTTATTCAGATTCGTTGGTTTCGTAAGTTCGACTATTCCTTGTTTCTATTCTTCTGCATAACTGAAATTTCCATCAGAACGAAACCTTATTTTTGTTAGGTATTTTCATCCCTAACCTTTTGTTATTTCTTCCTCCTAATTCTGCAAATAAAGGCTCCTCAAAGAAAATACCAACCCTCTGCTAGTTAAACTTCATCACATGAAATCCCAAAGTCTCGAATGCCCTATGCCTTGATCACATTCCCTTAGTTGTCCAGTTCTTCAAAATTATGGACACAGATTGTGAATTTGACGTGTTCGAATTGGACCGTTGGTTTGTAGACTTAGTAGGAGTCTAAATATGAAATCAACTTATGGGAATATGTATTGCCCATGTACATGTTTCCTCAAGCCCATCCTTTTCTTGACTTAGTCATGTGGTGTCAAACTAAGTACAATCCCATACACAAAACCATGGTAACTTAGAATGGAGGAATTAGGATATCCATCACCCATGATACTATTAATAAGATGCTTCTTATCCATGGAAATAATTCCCTTAGCTTTTTCTCCACTCTTGTCTTAATGGACCTACACCATAAGCTCACTTTCCCCCAAAGAGCTAAGATTTTTTAGGTATTCCTTCCAAAAGTTGTTGAACTTCCTAAAAAGAACCCTCTGTATCCGACGTCCATGTTCCCTGAGAGAGATAAACACATAATTTACTTCATTTCTTGCTTGTTAGGTTACCAAACACACCAAAGGGTAGATGAATCTATCCTAGGTTATCTATCCATTTTCTCCAAAGAAAACAAACCTCCTTTCATGTATAATTACAATTAATTTTTGGCTGAATGTATGCCTGAACAATTGATGAAAATTACTAATGAAGGAGTATTTAAATATTCTTCTTTGATAATGCATATGATCCTTTTTCAATAAGGAGACATTTTTCCTATAAATTTACACAAGTGGGATGATCAACAAGTCATTCAAGCAGCCAAATAGTGGACATCATTGATCAAGAGGAACTCAACTGAGTTCAAGTTTTCAGACTTCATTGACAATTTTATTCATCCAGTTGCACAGATTCTCAACATCCAGAGTGAGCCTAGGATCAGTCCCAAAATCAAAAGGATCTTGCAGCTGACCAAGCTAAGACATGGTACTATTATCTTTACCATAATTATACATAGATTAGGGTGTACGGCTGTCAACTAGCTCCATACAAATTTCCCAAGTATGTTCCAATGAGATTTTTCTGTTTGGAATATATTAGGAAAATGATCAATATGGATGAACTCCATTTCATTTCAAGGAAGAGGAAATCTCAGTTCAAAATCAACTCACAAGTAGGATCATTTATTTGCAATACCATATCAGTAGGTATTTAATTAGATTCAATCCTTAAACAGATGGGATTCCAACCAATCTTCACCAGGTCCTATGACCCATTCAGTATAATCTTCAATTTAAAGGGTGGAGATCAAAACCACACCTTACAATCATACTCCATGACCATAGATTAAAAAGTACAAAAATTAAGAACAGTGGAAGTATAATACATTTCAGGAGGTAGAAGAACAAACTTTACCTCCTTCTACCCTCCATACTCCCACTTCTCAAAGCAGGCATGGCAAGAGGCCAAGAGAAGAATCTTCATCTTCAGAAAAAGTTTAAAAGGAATTCATTATCTATCAGAAGAAACCAAGGACTGACTCCAAAGGAGCTACTACTACTCAAGGTCAGAAAGAACCTATAATCATCAATTTGGATGATTCATAGGTTTCTACAGGGACAAAAGAAACTGTAATCACTACACCATATTCCTCTTTAGTTTCATATAATTTTTAAGAGATCACCCAGTTTGTAGGAGTAAGTGAGAAAGAGGATCCAAACATCTTCGCTAATTTCCTTGAAAATTAAATAGAAGAATGAATCTTTGAAGTTAAATGTCTATGCTTATTTTTCAAAATAGACATCAACTTCAAAACACAGTTTATTGACATCTCTTGACAGTGAAAAAGGAAAACTACAAATGGCATTCCTAAAAACTCAAGTGCCTTTTCAAAACACTTCTTCAGATTATAAGAAGAATGTATTTTCCTTTGATGCCAACCAAATACATCCAATCGAACATATGGACATGCATAGGCAGTCTAGTGAGATGCTTTTCTCTGCCATGACTAACACTGCTATGGCATTATCAAAACTGGGGACAACTCTTTCAAATGTACAGTAAGAATTAAGGATAGAAAAATATCCTCCTTCGCAAAGGATAATAGCTTAAAATAATTAGAATATTTACTGATTAAAATTTGGTATAATCCCACTAATGTTAAAGTTGCAGAGGACATTATTAAAAATAAGAATGCAGACATTGAAACATTAAGGAAGTAGCTCAAATTACCTTTTACAGAGGATCCTTGAACCAAGGAGATTACAAAAAGTGAGTAGCAAAAAGAAGAAATGCTCAAGTTGATCATTGAGCAAAATGTATAGATAAAGACAATGGAAGAGAAAATTGAGAAATTTCTTAAAGAAAAATAAGAATATGTGGAAGTAGTCATAGCTCAAATTACAACTATACCTATTACATTGTTAAGGATAGCAAGGGGATTGACATCAACAACAACAAATTCTACATCAATAGTAGGAGATTTAAACAAATTCATACAGGATTTTTCTCTCCAAAGTCAAGAGAATGAAATGCTTCAAAAGAATTTAAGAATCTAGAGACTCAGAAGATTAAAAATGACATTCTTTATGTTGAAGAGATGAAGAAGACCCATAGATTGACCATAAGGATAGAAGAGTTGGAAAACGAGTCATTAATTTTTTAGACCTTGGCCTAAGACAAGGAAAACATTTGGGCGGGCATCAGTCAGGATATAACTAAAGTTTGGCCCTCCATACATGTTATTTTTTAATAGAAAGAGCTCATAAATACGTACTAGACAACTATTGAAGAAGTTAGAGAACTTCTTAAGGATAAACTAAATGAGGTCACATACATTATTAAAGTTCTCAATTCAAAAACTAGAGATGAGTTAGAACAAATTCAGATTTTGGATAGAACAGAAACTCTTATGGAGATTAAGAATGTTTTGTAGAAAAGGAATCTCATGACTTAGTTGGAGGCTAAGTTCCAAGCCTTTAAAACTATTGTCCAAAGGTTTCATTTCAAGTTTATCTTACTCAAACAAAGAGGACTACCAGGATTAGTGGCACCAAATGTCAAGTTGATCATTTTGGAGGAATATTGTCAAAAGCTTTATGCAAATGCAACTCATAAAGCTAGATTTGCAGGTATAAAGTGTCACCTTACACGGAAGGAAATCATAAAATCTTTGGAGTTTGATTTAATAATCAAGAATTAAATCAAACACTTTTTTGTTAATAATCCTTCTTTTGAAAAGTATACCAAGGTTGATGAAGTCTACAGGAAGTTGGTTATTATTTATATAGCAAGTGAAGATAGGTGGGATCACGTATGTGAAATTATCAAGTAACTTTCATCACCAATTGACAGATAGATAGGCAACGCCTTTTTGGGACTATATCACCAACAAATTCCTTAAAGATAGTGTCAGCACTTAGAAGTTTTAGGATTCCTATAGTTTTGTACTTATTTTATATTTTGTTAAAAATGTCTCTAGAAGATATTTCGTTTTGTATAAATAACTCTTCCTTCGAGTTATTAACGGTTGAACCCTTGGATGATCTTTAAAATTAGAATTGTAATCAAGCTGGAGATTTACTTCAAATTAATGAAAGGATTATGAATTTTCCTCAAATAATTTGTCTCCTTGTGAGTTTCTCTTATGTGTTCATTTCATTACTTTTTTCTTCATGTATTTAAGTATTTATGGAGAAATATGGGTAAGATTAAGTTGAATATCAGTCCATCTTAAATCTCCTATGAAGTTATACACAATAATTAAAAATTAGTTTATAAAGTTGTTGGTTATTATAAACTCCTCTATATCAATAAATTGTCACACCTATCTGCATTAGATTTAATACATTACTTTGAGCAGGAAAACATTGTTTACCTGCATTCCTTCTTATAACCAATTAAATATTCTATTTCAATATTTAGTAAGTTTTAGTTCTTTAATATTTTGTTATTCACTTAATTAAAATCAATAAACTATTTTAGATAAATAAGCAACCATTTCATTATATTTGGAAAGTGTTAAAGTTTAAGCACCATTTTTCAATTTGTTCATAACATTGGTCATCCAAAAACTTAAAAAAAAAGAAAACATTTTAGATGCTCTAACATGATTAATTAACCTAGAATCATCTCAGAGGACAACATTAGATTGGCGCTACTACCTGCGAATGATAATTAAACTATTTTCCCTAGGAAACGATTAATATTTTTCCTTTAAGGTGAATAACGAAATTGTAGGTTAAAATATTTCACTTGGCGACTCCACAAGCACAAGCTAGCTCCTTCAAAACATACTAGATCTCATTCTGATTCTCAAGTTGTTTCTCCATTATCTGATCTAGAGAGTCTGTTAAGAGAAGCGTCTTTTAGAACGAGAATTGAAGCTTCTGCTTCTTCTTTTGTACCACTATAGCCTGAAAATATTTTAGCTTTTGATCCATTTAGGTCTTTTTAATCCAAATTAGACATGGTTGATCTAACACCTAGGGTTTTAGAACTGTTATCTAAAGGTGTTGGTCTGCAGTCATCTCTCTTAGTCCATTCTTTGGAATCATATAAAATCCCTGAAATATTTTTGGATTCTCCCAAGTCAGAAGAAGAATTAGATGTAAATTTACAAGAGCTAAAACCTATTGATTTTATCTCCCCCACTCATTATACATTTCCATATACTTTTGCACAACCTGAGGAAACTTTTTCTATATATTTAAACCCTTTGTTTGAAAAGAAAGAAGAATTTAAAACAAAGGTTTAGAATCTAGTAATCAAAACACCTTTAAAAACTTTTAGGGATCCTCCGTTTTCTCATCTTACTCCTCCTACAATTACACCTCCAATCCTCCATTTTCTCATCCTCGTCATCCTACAATTACACCTCCATCTTCACCTACAACTTCACCATCTTCCTCCTCATCCACTACTACATCATCTCCCACCTCTTCTACTAATTCATATTCATCTTCATCTTCAAATATGGATTCATTTCAACCTATTATTCAAGTTAAGTACATTGCCTTACAACTCCCTAAACAACTCAATAATTTTCCTTATGAGTATTTAAAACACCTACCAAGGTTTAATGGAGAAATGTGTTTGTCTGCTAAAGTTTATATAGTTGGCTTCTTGTATTTTGTTGATAATATGAACATTGAACATGAAGATGTATATATGATATTGCTTGTTCAATCACTAGAGGGGAATGTTAGGATTTGGTTTAGAAAACTGAGAGATTATTCAATTCATCCTTGGAATGAATTAACTACCATATTTAGGAATCAATGGGGTGTTGTGAAGGATCCAGTTAACTATCTCACAAAATTTGAAGAACTGAAAAGAAACCCTAGTGAACCAGTGGCAAATTTCATAAAATGATTTAATTAACTTTATCATAAGATGCCACCTAACTGTAAACCCACAATAGAAGCAACAACAGTTATGTTTTCTAAAGCATTTGATGATGCATAGTTAGGAAAGTGGCATCCCTTACTCTACAAGACATGCAAATAAATGCTATAGAATTTGAGGTTAATAGGTCAGCATAAACTAAACTTAAAGCTAAGGATGAAAAGGCTAAAAGGAAAATTAAAATTAAGGAAGAAGGATCTTCCTCAATAAATAAAAATTAATATCAAAATATAGATGAAATCACATCATTACTTATAAACTTTTCAAATAGAATTTCAAAAATATAACCTTAGCCTAGAACAATTCAACAAATTGTTGCTAGACCTCAAACTCAAATTTTGCAAAGACCAAATACTAATCAATAGATCGAAACCCCATTGATGAGTGATGAACAGCAGCTAGAAGACATTGGACCTTTTATTTCTGAAGATATAAATAATATGGATCATTCATCTTTACAAAGTGTCGTTGTTTTTCTCCCTTTAAATCAATCTTCTCGTGATCAAGAAGACTCTCAAATTTCAAAATAGTTTTCCTTTTATGAGTTTTTAATTGCAAAACTAAATAGGAGATATGATCTAAGACTGATGTCAAAGCTTGGTAGACCTCCAAAAATCCCCATTGTAAATGAACCTCAAATCATATCCATCGAAACTCAAACAATAACAATTCAACAATTGAATCAAACAGTTGAAACAACTCTAATTGATAAAACTGTTTTAACCACTTTCAATGTTGAAAGGGAACTAGAAAGAGTTAAAATACCCATTCCTTTATCTAAACTTTCAAAGAATGAAGGGTATAAAAACCAAGTTTCTAAATGGATCGAGTCATCTAGCGTTGATGTTGAAGCATATGTAATAAGCCTGCAAGATGAAAAACCCTCAGTAGTCTTTGGTCCCATCTCAGACATGATTGACGAAATTGTGTCACCTTTTTATGTGACTCTAAATGTTCATGATTTCTTGATATATAACTACATGTTAGATTCTAACCATAATCGGATGCCAACAGTAATCATGGACCAATTGCAATTATAGGTCACTAGAACTTATCATGATCTTTACACTTTTAACTCCAAGAAAGTAGCTTGTATTGGACTTATAAAAGATCTGGTGGTTACTTTAGCTCAGATCCCTGTTAAGAGTTTGGATTTAGATATTACAGTCACTAATATTCCTCCCAAGTTTGGCATATTATTATCAATATATTTTTGTGCCAAATTAGGGGGAAGCCTTCAAATGGACATGTCTTCTGCTACCATTCCTGTATATGGGGGTAATCATCTCAAATTATACAGAGAAGTAAGATTCATGAATACTATTTATAAATTTGATCAAGCCAGGAATCATCCTATTTATGCAGTATATCAAGAATTTGGATGTTAGAATTATCATCAAATAATTCACAAAATACTCAGCTTACTATTGAAAACATTGTTGACAAGCCTAAAACCATCAACACTGATATTTGGAAATTGTACATTGATGTTTCTTGCTCAAAGGAAGGAGCAGGGAGTTGGAATTGTATTAATTTCAACAGACAAAGAAAATATTACCCAATCTTATAAAATTGAATTTGATGTGACTAATAATGTAGCAAAGTATGAAGATTTCCTGCTAGGATTGGAATTAGCAAGAAGTCTTAAGGTGCAAAATCTAAGTGTATTCAGTGATTCAGAAGTTATTGTCAAACAAGTAAGGAATATTTTTCAAACTAAGCACCCTATACTTAGATCTTATAGGAATGATATTTGAGATTCAATAGATAATTTCTTTTCAGCATTCAACATCACTGCTATTCCAAGAGATCAAAACATTCATGCATATTACTTAGTCATTTTTGCTAGTTCTTTTAAAATTCTTGATCAAATGCTTATCCAATATCAAATTCAGGTTAAGTATAAACCATCTATTCCTCACAATCTTAAACATTGGAAAATATTTGATCATGAAGAGCAGTTAAAATCCTTTTTGAAAGTAATTGATGAATTCTCAACTCTGCAAATTGAGGAAGAACAACTTGATAATCATGAAGTTTTGAAGGAAAATCAAACACCACAACTTGACTCAAAAATTGTTAATCATATCATTATTAAATTATCCAAAAATTTTATTCCCAAAGGGTTAGTCCCTCTTGAAAAACTTTTTGATCATAATGAAGTTCCCAAAATTCCATTATCAAATTCACGTGAAGGAAATGTTGAAATTTGTACATTGGAAGTTCTGAAGAAATCAGAAATATTATAATTTCTGCATCCTTGTCATTGGAAGCCAAAGAAAAATATTTAGCCCTCCTTAAATCCTATAAATATGGTTTTTCTTGATCTTATAATGAACTAAAGACATATGATACACCTCTCATTGAACACAAAGTCCCACTAAAACCAGAGGCTAAGACTTTTAAGCAAAAGTTGAGAATTAATCCTGTCCTCCTTCCTGTTATTGAAAAAGAACTCAAAAAGCTACTGCATGCTAAAATTATAGTTCCATTGATATATTTTGATTGGGTGGCTAATTTAGTTCCAGTGAGAAAGAAGAATGGTGAAATTAGACTATGTGTGGATTTTAGGAATTTCAATAAGTCATCTTTGAAAGATAATTATCCATTACCAAAGATGGATCAATTACTTCATAAAGTTTCAGAAGCTGATAGAATTTCTATGTTATATGGTTTTTCTCGATATAATCAGATTATGGTTAGTACAAAGGATAGATAAAACACAACATTTACAACTCCTTGGGGTACATTCATGTATACCCAGATGCATTTTGGTTTAACTAACACTAGAGTTACTTTTAAAAGAGCTACGAACTTAGCATTTTTTGGTAAGATAAACAATTTGTTGTTATTTATCTTGATGATTTGACTATTTTTTCCAATACCAAAAACATTTAAAGCATTTGAGAAAGTTTTTTGACAGGTGTAGAAAGTTTGGATTTCTCTTAATCCCAAAAAGTATTGTTTGCACTCAAGGAAGGAAAATTCCTTGGCCATATTATTTCTAAGGATTAGTCATTGATCCTAAAATAGTTTTAGCTATACAAGCACTCTCATTACCATGGAATAAGAAAGAAATTCAGAATTTCCTTGGAAAAATAAATTTTCTAAGAAGGTTTATTCCTAATTATGCTAAAATAGTTAGGGATATCACTGATATGCTGAGAAAGAATCATGAAGTTAAATGGAATATTCCTGTAAGGTATGCATTTAATTAGATTAAAAAAGGTTTTGGAGAAGCTCATATTTTAGCCAACCCAGATTATTCTGAACCATTTAGCATTTTTTTTCTTTTGCCTCTAAAACTGCCTTAACTATTGTTCTTTTGCAAAAGAATAAAGATGGATATGACCAACATATTGCCTTTTTTAGTAATGTCATGAGAGATGCTAAGTTGAAATATGACATTATTGAAAAATAGGCCTACTCTTTAGTTCAAGCCCTGAAAGCTTTAAGAGTCTATCTCCTACACTCACTATCTCCTACACTATGTTAACTCAACCTGATACTAATGGAAGGAGAGGGAGATGGAGAACTAAGATTTTAGAGTATGATCTCATTATCAAAACCAAAAAGATAGTAAAAGGCCAAGGCCTGGAAAAGCTTCTTGCAAAGTCAAATTGTAAGATCTTGGGAATAAATTATGTTTTTTTAAATCCCAACTCAGAAGGATCCACAAGAACCTTCTAAAATACCAACTAAGAAGAACCCACATGAACCTTTTGAAGTCCCAACACAAAAGAATCCACAAGAACCTACTGAAATCCCAATATAAAGAATCTACAAGAACCTTCTTCAATAGACCAATCAATTCCCATTCATATTGATGAGAATTTTTTATTATCTGATTGGTACAATGATATTATGAATTTTATTAGAGATTTTGAGTGTCCATCTGAATTTACAAAGAACCAATGCAAAACATTGAAGTTGAATGCCATTAAATATTGTATTGTTAATTCAAATATGTATTGGAAGGATCCTCTTAACATCCTTTTACTTTGCTTCATAGAAAATGAGACAGAAGGGATCATTGATCAATTTTGTGCAGGAATTTGTGAAGGGCACTATGCTTGGATGGCTACAACACACAAGATTTTAAGAGTGGGATTTTATTGGCCTATTCTATTTTCACAAGTGGGAGAAAAGGTTAGAACTTGTACTCAATGTCAAATGTTTTTTGGAAAGCAGATATTAGCAACACTTCCACTAGTTCCAATACTAGTTTAAGCACCTTTGCTTCAATGGGGATTGGATTTCATTTGTGAAATTCATCCTCCATTAAGTAGTGAGCATAGATGGATATTGACTTCCACAAATTACTTTAAAAAATGTGTAGAGGCAATTCCAGTTAGAAATGAAAATGATATTGTAGTTATCAAATTTATTGAAGAATAAATTGTCATGCGGAAAGAGTCGATAGTGCGGCCTAAGACTCTCTAGTGACAAACAAGACAAACAAGAGCAATCCTTCTCTAAACATGCATTTACTATACGGGAAATCAAGTGTTTAGATCCTACCTGTAATCCAACGCTGTTGTAGCAGTCCAGCTCCGCTGATCCGGATGAGCTCCTCCTTCACTTTGAAACCTGCATACACTAACAATCAAACGATTAAATAGCACTTGATAATATCATAGAATAAAACATATTTAACACATAGACCAAGGAATACATGAAACAACTCATAAATAACAAGTTATTAAGAAGAATGGACTCATTTGCATTAATAGGTAACAAAAGGAACAAATACAACCTGAGCCTTGGTGTTGTGCAAGTCCCTCCCAGGGTCCATCAAGAGTTCTCCTTTACTTTGACAAAGCTCACCCACTTCCAAATAGAACAAGCAAAGATGGCAATCTCTCCTCACAAGCTTCTAAATGGGAGTCCTAATTCCTGCAGCATTTACCCTTAGAAATGTATAGCTTTCAACCTCTTCTCCTTTTGGCCCAATGCCTGTATTTATAGTGCTCAAGAGGAAGTTAATCAGGTCCACCATCAATGGGATAATCCCCTCTTTGGATGGGATAGATCCCTTATTGATGGGATAAGTTCCTCTTTGGTATGAGTGCATGAACCATCTGGAGGCGCTCAATACACATCGAACAACCTTCTAGAATGCTCTAGAAATGACCACAAGTGACTTTTTAAAGATGAAACTTGCGCATTTTAACCTTTTCAGGGGGACGCACCTGCACCTTTACATACAGAGCGTCCAAAGACGCAGTTTTTGTGAACATTGGGTGCGTCCCCGCAGGTAAGGTTGAGAGAACCTGCGTCCCCAGAGATAAATACATTTAGAAAGACTTTCTCTCTTTTTTGGAGTTTGACATGGAAAGCAGAGGCATAAGACTTGCCTAAGAGGGTAGCATGACTGTTGATAGAGTCATCCTAACTGTAAATGGTCATGGTGACATTTTTTAGTGTAACAGATTGCCCCCTAAAGTGCGAAGCCTGAAATAGATTAGGGTTTCGTATTATCTAGGAATGGTGAAGCGCTTTATCATTTCAAGGATTATCTCGTGGAGAGCCTGGTCAGAACCTGCAATTTTCAACACAAAATACATGTATAAGATTATATCATCACTGAGGTAGGCATTCCCATACTCAGATTAAAACTTTAACTAACAGACTAACTACTCTGATACAGGAATGATCTTGCAGTACATCATAATCATAGACTTTTGTAGACACAGTATGGGCGCAACCATCTGTTTGTGATTAGTATACTTAGATAATGAATACAAAACTCCTCGCAGCCTGGATGGTAGAAACTAGATCCAGGGTCTTCATTTCTACTTCTCGAATTGGTACGATTCTAGCCATGCGAATAAATGAGTTGATGTCGAACATGGTAGAAACCACTTGATTACCAGTCGATGATGTAAACTGTTAACAAGCGTGAGAGAGACCACCAGTAATGTCAATGGTTCTCAAAGTACCCAGTGCAATCCATGAGATGTGAATGAATGAGTTGATGTCGAACATTTCACGGAATCCTTTGATCGAAAGTCAATGATGTAAACTGACGTCAAAGGCGAGAAACCTTCCATTGATGCATGCAGACTTCAAGGTACTGACGATCTCTAAGCCATCTCTCTAGATAATGTGCTGATGTTGATAGAAAGCGACTCGTTGCAGGCAAGCCTGCAACACGAAATCATTGTTCAAGTTGAAGAAATGTTGCTGTAAGGACTGACTCAGGGATGGTCAAACGGATGACAAGTATTTTGCAGATGAAAGTTTTACTTGCAGACCTCTTGAACACATATTGACACGACAGATGGCTTGGTGATGAATAATTCAAAGTTAATCCCCGGAACCCGGTTAAAGACTTTCAAAGTGGTTTGATCAACTGTGAGGTAAGGATTTCCCAACCCAGGTGAATGAAAAAGTGTCATGTTCAAGAGTGGTAATAAAGTTTCTTCTGAGACAAAAGGTAACAAATAGGCTCATTCTTCTCTCTTTTCCCCCACCATTTCTGGCAAGTACCTCTTTATTTTTAACAAGCTTGAGGAGGATAACATATGCTTGATTATAAGCTCATCCTTCGGATGAGTCCAACCTAGTTTTGATTCGAACCCTAGGAAGGAGTGGTTCGTTCCTGTTTGTAATTGAACAGGTCCTTTACTGTGAAATGTTTAACGAGCCCAGTATAGGAGAAACTCGGCGTTTTTCAATTTTAGAGAGTCTGAAAAACTTAAGAAGACTCTAGGTTGAACTTTTTCGTAAATTTGTGTCCCCTAAGCCCGAAAAAGTATAAAATAATACCTGGGAGAACCGCTTGGTCTTGCGACAAAGGAGTACTTTCATGATTAGTGTCTCTGACCTGAAAAGTAAAAATTGATCAAGGACACGTCGTTTTATTTCCGTATCGAGTTTGAAACGACAAAAACCCGGCAATCTTTTCCTGATTTTACGGTCAGAAAAGAGCTATAAGGGGACCGTCTTTTAATTCCGTTTTAACGAGTGTAAAAGAAACGCTCGGCAATCTTTTCATATTTTGAGAGTCTGAAAAGGGCTTAAAAGAGAACTCCAAGGTGTCACTTTTTCGTAAGTTTTAACGAGTTCGAAAAAATGATAAAAATATACTCATGGTTTTCACTTTTTCATAAATTTTAACGAGTTGGAAAAAGGGATAAAAATGTACTCATGTGGCCGACTTTAAATTTAATTTACGAGCAGGAAAAGACGGAAAGAACTCAGCATTTTCATTTGTTTTACGAGAATGAAAAATAGAAAAATAATCTCGGGATTTTCATGAGTTTAACGAGTCTTGAAAATAACTGAAATCGACTCGAGATAGGTTTCATTTTTACAAAAGCTTGAAACAGAGGAAAACTATGCTTCAAAGTAGTTTCATTTTTACACAAGCTTGAGACAGAGATAAAACTGTGCTTGATGCCCCCTAAGCATAATTGCTAGAGCGCATGCCCCCCAGCTTCATTTCATTCAACCAGTTGGATGAAATGAAGGTTGAGTTACGAGATCATTTGAAAGACTCGATCTAAAACTGTAAGAAAATTATGCAAAAACTGAAATAACTAACCTAAATATACAACTTAACATCTATGAGATCTAGTCAATCTCTCGACTCAAGTAGAGGATGATTTGTTTCATTTTTTAACGAGCTTGACACAAGAAAAGAACTATGCTCGGATTCGGTTTCATGTTTACGCAAGCTTGAAACGAAAAACTATGCTTGTTACAGTTCACATGCCCCCAGCATAATGACGCAAAACGAGGTACATGCCCCCCAAGCTTCATTTTTAACAAACAAGACAAACAAGAGTCGATAGTGCGGACACAACCAACCTCCCTAGGAGCCTAAGACTCTCTAGTGACAAACAAGACAAACAAGAGCAATCCTTCTCTAAACATGCATTTACTATATAAGAAACAAGTGTTTAGATCCTACCTGTAATCCAATGTTGTTGTAGCAGTCCAGCTCCGCTGATCCGGATGAGCTCCTCCTTCACTTTGAAACCTGCATACACTAACAATCAAATGATTAAATAGCACTTGATAATCTCATAGAATAAAACATATTTAACACATAGACCAAGGAGTACATGAAACAACTCATAAATACCAAGTTATTGAGAAGAATGGACTCATTTGCATTAATAGGTAACAAAAGGAACAAATACAACCTGAGCCTTGGTGTTGTGCAAGTCCCTCCCAGGGTCCATCAAGAGTTCTCCTTTACTTTGACAAAGCTCACCCACTTCCAAATAGAACAAGCAAAGATGGCAATCTCTCCTCACAAGCTTCTAAATGGGAGTCCTAATTCCTGCAACATTTACCCTTAGAAATGTATAGCTTTCAACCTCCCCTCCTTCTGGCCCAATGCTTGTATTTATAGTGCTCAAGAGGAAGTTAATCAGGTCCACCATCAATGGGATAATCCCCTCTTTGGATGGGATAGCTCCCTTATTGATGGGATAAGTTCCTCTTTGATAGGGGTACATGAACCATCTGGAGGCGCTCAATACACATCGAACAACCTTCTAGAATGCTCTAGAAATGACCACAAGTAACTTTTTAAAGATGAAACTTGCGCATTTTGACCTTTACAGGGGGACGCACCTGCCCCTTTACATACAGAGCGTCCAAAGACGCAGCTTTGGTGAACATTGGGTGCGTCCCCGCAGGTAAGGTTGAGAGAACCTACGTCCCCAGAGATAAATACATTTAGAAAGACTTTCTCTCTTTTTTGGAGTTTGACATGGAGAGCAGAGGCATAAGACTTGCCTAAGAGGGTACCATGACCGTTGATAGAGCCATCCTAACTGTAAATAGTCATGGTGACATTTTTTAGTGTAACAGATTGCCCCCTAAAGTGCGAAGCCTGAAATAGATTAGGGTTTTGTATTATCTAGGAAGGGTGAAGCGCTTTATCATTTCAAGGATTATCTCGTGGAGAGCCTGGTCAGAACCTGCAATTTTCAACACAAAATACATGTATAAGATTATATCATCACTGAGGTAGGCATTTCCATACTCAGATTAAAACTTTAACTAACAGACTAACTACTCTGATACAGGAATGATCTTGCAGTACATCATAATCATAGACTTTTGTAGACACAGTATGGGCGCAGCCATCTGTTTATGATTAGTCTACTTAGATAATGAATACAAAACTCCTCGCAGCCTGGATGGTGGAAACTAGATCCAGGGTCTTCATTTCTACTTCCCGAATTGGTACGATTCTAGCCATGCGAATAAATGAGTTGATGTCGAACATGGTAGAAACCGCTTGATTACCAGTCGATAATGTAAACTGTTAACAAGCGTGAGAGAGACCACCAGTAATGTCAATGGTTCTCAAAGTACCCAGTACAATCCATGAGATGTGAATGAATGAGTTGATGTCGAACATTTCACGGAATCCTTCGATCGAAAGTCAATGATGTAAACTGACGTCAAAGGCGAGAAACCTGCCATTGATGCATGCAGACTTTAAGGTACTGACAATTTCTAAGTCATCTCTCTAGATAATGTGCTGATGTCGATAGAAAGCGACCCGTTGCAGGCAAGCCCACAACACGAAATCATTGTTCAAGTTGAAGAAATGTTGCTGTAAGGACTGACTCAGGGATGGTCAAACGGATGACAAGTATTTTGCAGATGAAAGTTTTGCTTGCAGACCTCTTGAACACATAATGACACGACAGATGGCTTGGTGATGAATAACTCAAAGTTAATCCCTGGAACCCGGCTGAAGACTTTCAAAGTGGTTTGATCAACTGTGAGGTAAAGGATTTCCCAACCCAGGTGAATGAAAAGTGTTGTGTTCAAGAGTGGTAATAAAGTTTCCTCTGAGACAAAGGATAACAAATACGCTCATTCTTCTCTTTTTTCCCCCACCATTTCTGGCAAGTACCTCTTTATTTTTAACAAGCTTGAGGAGGATAACATATGCTTGATTATAAGCTCATCCTTTGGATGAGTCCAACCTAGTTTTGATTCGAACCCTAGGAAGGAGTGGTTCGTTCCTGCTTGTAATTGAACAGGTCCTTTACTGTGAAATGTTTAACGAGCCCAGTATAGGAGAAACTCGGCGTTTTTCAATTTTAGAGAGTCTGAAAAACTTAAGAAGACTCCAGGTTGAACTTTTTCGTAAATTTGTGTCCCCCAAGCCCGAAAAAGTATAAAATAATACCTGGGAGAACCGCTTGATCTTGCGACCAAGGAGTACTTTCATGATTAGTGCCACTGACCTGAAAAGTAAAAAGTGATCAAGGACACATCGTTTTATTTCCGTATCGAGTTTGAAACGACAAAAACCCAGCAATCTTTTCCTGTTTTTACAGTCAGAAAAGGGCTATAAGGGGACCATCTTCTAATTCCGTTTTAACGAGTGTAAAAGAAATGCTCGGCAATCTTTTCATATTTTAGGAGTCAGAAAAGAGCTTAAAATATGACTCTGAGGTTTCACTTTTTCGTAAGTTTTAACGAGTTCGAAAAAGGGATAAAAATGTACTCATGGTTTTCACTTTTTCGTAAGTTTTAACGAGTTCGAAAAAATGATAAAAATGTACTCATATGGCCGACTTTCAATTTTAATCTACGAGCAGGAAATGACGGAAAGAACTCGGCATTTTCATTTGTTTTACGAGAATGAAAAATAGCAAAATAATCTCGGGATTTTCATGAGTTTAACGAGTCTTGAAAATAACTGAAATTGACTCGAGATAGGTTTCATTTTTACAAAAGCTTGAAACAGAGAAAAACTATGCTTCAGAGTAGTTTCATTTTTTCACAAGCTTGAAACAGAGAGAAAATTGTGCTTGATGCCCCCTAAGCGTAACTGCTAGAGCGCATGCCCCCCAGCTTCATTTCATTCAACCAGTTGGATGAAATAAAAGTTGAGTTATGAGATCATTTGTAAGACTCGACCTCAAACTGAAATAACTAACCTAAATATACAACTTAACATTTACGAGGTCTAGTCAAACTCTCGACTCAAGTAGAGGAGGATTTGTTTCATTTTTTAATGAGCTTGACACAGGAAAAGAACTATGCTTGGATTCGGTTTCATGTTTACGCAAGCTCGAAACGAAAAACTATGCTTGTTATAAGGTCACATGCCCCCAGCATAATGGCGCAAAACGAGGTACATGCCCCCCAAGCTTCATTGCATTCAATGAGGTGGATGGAATGAAGCTTTACTTTCAAGATCTTGGAAAGACTTGAAAAGGGAGTTGTTTCATTTTTTAACGAGCTTGACACAAGACAAGGAACTATGCTCATAACTACCTAACAAAAACTTTACTCTAAAAACCTTGATTCATTTTTTAACGAGCTTGACACAAGACAAGGAACTATGCTCTAAAATCCTTGATTCATTTTTTTAATGAGCTTGACACAAGACAAGGAACTATGCTCATGACTACTCTCTACAATCTACCTACTTAACCTACCCTTGTTTCATTTTTTAACGAGCTTGACACAAGACAAGGAACTATGCTCAGAAGTTCGCATGCCCCCAGCATAACGATGCAAAGCAAGCTACATGCCCCCCAGGCTTCATTGCATTCAACCAGATGGATGGAATGAAGGTTTACTTTCAATATTTAACTTGAAAAGGGAGTTGTTTCATTTTTAAGGAGGTTGACACAAGAAAAGAACTATCCTCATACCTGATTCATTTTTTAACGAGGTTGACTCAGTAATAGGAACTATCCTCAAACCTGATTCATTTTTTAACGAGGTTGACTCAGTAACAGGAACTGTCCTTGCAAAATCCTACTTTCTACAATCTACCTACATATCCTAAAATCTACCTGATTCATTTTTTAATGAGGTTGACTCAGTAAAAGAACTATCCTCATGCTAGCCTGTTTCATTTTTTAACGAGGTTGATATAGGAAAAAACTATCCTCGCGACACACTGATTCATTTTTTAACGAGGTTGACACAGTAAAAGGAACTTTCCTCACACTCCTTGTTTCATTTTTTAACGAGGTTGATACAAGAAAAAACTATCCTCGTACACACTGATTCATTGTTTAACGAGGTTGACACAGTAAAAGGAACTTTCCTCACTACATCCAGTTTCATTTTTTAATGAGGTTGAGACGGGAACAAACTATCCTCGCTACATCCAGTTTCATTTTTTAACGAGGTTGAGACGGGAACAAACTATCCTCGCCACTCCTTGTTTCATTTTTTAATGAGCTTGACACAAGACAAGGAACTATGCTCATGACTTCTAGTTTCATTTTTTAATGAGGTTGAGACTAGAAGAAACTATCCTCACTCACACTGATCATGGCTTCCAACTGGAAGAAAGACATGTCAATGGACACACCTTGATCATGGCTTCCAAAAGGTCTTCATCAGAAGGAAGAACACTTCTCTGGAAGGAACACATGTCAAGGGACTCAAAAGGGATAAGGACATCGTGTTCAAATAATCCCATAGAGTTTTCCATGTCAATTACCGGATCTAAATCAACAGTGAGAGGCTCACTTACATCGGTAACTGAAAACATGGGACCAGTTGCCACATAATTAACCCGTGGCAGGGTAGATACCACTTTAGAATCAGGAACATTTAGGGGTGTCATATTATTGGTAGTTGAAACAAGACTAGGGAACGAAAGCTGGTCTACAGTCACAATACTGCCATTGTGAGGGAAAGACATCATGCGAAAGAGTGTCGATACGACAACTTTCATTGCATAAACATAGTCTCGCCCAAGGAGTAAATTGAAATCCAAGGGACCTCGAACTACCATAAGATCAATACAGACAGCTTTACCTTCCAAGGTAATAGAAAACTTAGGAAGGATCCCTAAAGGTTCACTAATGGTTCTGTTAAAAGCTTTCAGATTCTGCGTAATAGGCGCAAGCTGAGGGGAACCCAAAGCTTTCCAAACAGTTGAGGATAAAATACTAACAGAAGCACCTTCATCTACCTGAGTACGATGTATGTCCCTACCACCAGCCTTGACAATGATTTGGAAAGGAATGGAGGAAGGAAGACGAGGTTCTGTCAGCCTATTCCAATCAAAGGAAAAGACCTCAGTGCTTGGAGGGGGTTCTGTAGAAACAGGTGAAATGCCCCCCGGCATAGAAGAATCTGATGTAACAAGAAGAACCTGAGTAGTATGAAGTTCACTCTCCAAAGGGAAAGTGTGATCGATCGAATGTGAAATTGAATCGACCACTTGATCAACTAAAGGATCATCAACCTGAGTGACATGAGTTTCACTCTCCAATGGAAGGGTGTGATCGACTGTACTTGAATTTAGATCAATCACTCCGTCAGTTGACGGTAGGTTGGGAGAAAGTTTACGGTAACCAGTTGGAAATTCTTGCTGTGGAACAGTAAGTTTTTCCAACAATGTTGAGGCTTCATCCATGTGAGGGCAAATGTGAGTTTGATGACTCCCTTTGCATAACTTACAAGGAAACCTAACTTTACCCTTTTTCCCAGGGACCTGACTATCACTGGTTGATGGATGAACGGAAAGTTGATGAGATTTTTCTGACCATACTTCCAAGACCTTTGGAATACCAGGACAATTGACAAGGAAGTGGTCACCCTTACAAAGCCTGCAAGGGTATTTGGGTTTACGATGCATGTCGGAGGTTTCCTCAACACCATTAACATTTACAGCCATGGTTGGTTGGTTGACTTCTTTCTTATCTTGCTTCTTCTTCTTCTTCTTCTTCTTCTTAGCCTCCTGGTTACTAGCATCAAGACTTTTACCAGGCGAAGAGGAAGAAATGGAGGAAGAAAAATTAGGCGAAGGAGGTAAAGGGTCAACAAAAGGTTGGTGATGTTGAGATGGTGAACTCGGTTGAGGTGAAGCATCCGGTTGAGATGGAACAATTGGAGTACTTTGGGCCAATGAAGTTGAAAATAACCATATCGGTAAACCTATTGTAAATCCAGGTAATGACAAAGTAGCCATATAAGGAGGACCAACATTTCCAAAGTAAGGAAAAGTACTAGGATTCTCGTTAGGAGGGGTTCCTAGGTTGGTAAATTCCGGAACATTTGCCATTATATTCAACTTCAGTGAAGTTTATTAACAATTTTAAAACTAAAATTAACAATTCACAATTCACACCTAACAATTAAAATTCACCATTCACACCTATGGTCTCTAAAAGTAAAAACAAACAAATTAACACGCGCTATCAAATCTAGGAGTCAAACCATACACAAACAGTAACCTTCCGGACCGAAAACACTAGTTGGGGATGAAATCCAACATCGCAGAATTCAGTACAGAAGTGGTGGGTGGAACAGTTACCCCGGCAACCTGCTTAATGAATAGACTGGACCAAGTTCCTCCACTTTAACCGTCTCGAGTGAAGTGAACCCCCCAGAAAATCCAAGTGAGTCTAGCCGACGTCTGCTCCAGGTACAGTGGGATCTTCCCTCCACCGTCACCTCGGGTAGAATCCTAAAGATAATGGTCACTAAGGTCACCAACAACAACAAATGCACCTGGGGGAACAGTCTACACTCCGACAGCACGCAAGGGCAGAGTATCAAGCTCAATCCCCTTGCCGGTTCCTTGACAATAATCCAAGGTTTACCGACAAGTGACCCCTGGCTCCTCGACAATGGTTAATCCGAGGTTTACCGTTTGTAATACGTGCGTGTCTGGCGTCGTTCCCAACGAGGGAGGATTGATCCCCTCACTGGTTCGGACACGAGCTCGTGCTTCTCCTTTAAGAGGAGCTTTCCCAGAGTACAAATGAAACAATTGGATTTATCCTACCACAAGATGAGCTACTTGTTTGGTTTTGCTGTCTTGGAGACTTAATTAGTCTCCTACTCCAAGACACTAGCCTGATCTATATTGGTGTTTCAGAGCCCTAGAAATGTAAAAAATTACTAGATGAATTTTAATTAAGCGTTGTGTTATTAAGGCTGTTATTACTCAAATGGGTAAATGGATATGAAACCAATGGTGTTATGACCCGACTCAACTGAATGCAATCGAATATGATAATGTAATCTTTTCAATTCGATGAATCCTAATTAAAGTAAGGAGAGAGTTTCCATTCACTTCCAACAATGCAAAAAATTGATCACTAAGAGAAAATATAACAAATTCTCTAATGCACTAATTTTATCAAGAAAAACTAATGCAAATCAATTCCAAACCATTTTTTTATTTTTATTTTTTGTGTAAATTCAAATCAAAGAAAGCTAATCTAAATCTACAATTGATTTTTCAGAATGTAAACTATGCAATGGTAATCTAAGCACAATTCACTTGAAAAGTATGCAAATGTAATCTATGCACATTTTTCATTCATATTCTGAAAATGAGAATTCTAATTATGCAAATGTGATCTATGCAAGAGAATTCTCAAACACAAGACGATTCTAATGTGATCTAAGAACCAATGAAACAAGCTTAGGTGAAGATCTTTGACAAGAGACTAATGGATCTGGGCAGTAAAAACTAAGAAAAAGAAAAATCTAAGAGAAAAAATGCAAAAAATGGAATTTTCTTAAATTTTAGCAAGGGACGCAGGCAACCCGTTGAAACAGGTGCGGGCCCGCTCTGTGCACACAGCGACAGTGCGTCCAGGGACGCACTGTGCAATACTCAGAGGGTGCGTCCTACTGGAAAATTCAAGAAAAACTAAATTGAATCTAACCCTAAGCTAACCCACCCAAAAACAAAGTCACAGAGCCAAAAACCAGAAAATAAATGACTTTTCTCAGAGCAAAGTTGCATACAAAGGAAAAGACTTTCACATCAATGGAATCCCCAGTGGAGTCGCCAATTTGTCATGCGGAAAGAGTCGATAGTGCGGACACAACCAACCTCCCTAGGAGCCTAAGACTCTCTAGTGACAAACAAGACAAACAAGAGCAATCCTTCTCTAAACATGCATTTACTATATAAGAAATCAAGTGTTTAGATCCTACCTGTAATCCAACGTTGTTGTAGCAGTCCAGCTCCATTGATCCGGATGAGCTCCTCCTTCACTTTGAAACCTGCATACACTAACAATCAAACGATTAAATAGCACTTGATAATCTCATAGAATAAAACATATTTAACACATAGACCAAGGAGTACATGAAACAACTCATAAATACCAAGTTATTGAGAAGAATGGACTCATTTGCATTAATAGGTAACAAAAGGAACAAATACAACCTGAGCCTTGGTGTTGTGCAAGTCCCTCCCAGGGTCCATCAAGAGTTCTCCTTTACTTTGACAAAGCTCACCCACTTCCAAATAAAACAAGCAAAGATGGCAATCTCTCCTCACAAGCTTCTAAATGGGAGTCCTAATTCCTACAGCATTTACCCTTAGAAATGTATAGCTTTCAACCTCCCCTCCTTCTGGCCCAATGCCTGTATTTATAGTGCTCAAGAGGAAGTTAATCATGTCCACCATCAATGAGATAATCCCCTCTTTGGATGGGATAGCTCCCTTATTGATGGGATAAGTTCCTCTTTGATAGGGGTACATGAACCATCTGGAGGCGCTCAATACACGTCGAACAACCTTCTAGAATGCTCTAGAAATGACCACAAGTAACTTTTTAAAGATGAAACTTTCGCATTTTGACCTTTACAGGGGGACGCACCTGCCCCTTTACATACAGAGCGTCCAAAGACGCAGCTTTGGTGAACATTGGGTGCGTCCCCGCAGGTAAGGTTGAGAGAACCTGTGTCCCCAGAGATAAATACATTTAGAAAGACTTTCTCTCTTTTTTGGAGTTTGACATGGAGAGCAGAGGCATAAGACTTGCCTAAGAGGGTATCATGACCGTTGATAGAGCCATCCTAACTGTAAATAGCCATGGTGACATTTTTTAGTGTAACATAAATATTGTCTAGATTTGGATGCCCCCGACAAATAGTGACAGGCAATGAAACAACATTCAGTAGTGTCAAGATGATTGAATTATGTCAGAAATACCAAATATTGTTGCACCATTCTACTCCATACTATCCACAAAGAAATGGACTCCCAGAGTTCTTAAACAAGAATTTGTTTAAAGTCATAAAGAAAACATTGGAGGACCAAAAAATGAGTTGGGATACTCATCTCATTTATGCACTTTGGGCCAACGAGATTTCACCAACATCAACTTTTTAATCTCCTTTTCAGCTTCTTTATGGAAAAGAAGCTATATTTCCCACACATTTAGCTTTTCATGTCATGAAGTTTTTACAAGAAGAAAATGAAGAGCCTGATGATTTATCTAGAAAAAATAAATTAGATTATATAACTTAACGAAGATAGAGATGAAGTTCATTACAAGATTCGAAAATATCAAAACAAAATGAAAAGTTTGTTTGATAGAAAAGCTAGGGAAATAGATTTTAAAGAATGTGATTTGGTATTAAGATGGGATGCTAGAAGAGAATACAAAGGAAAACATGGAAGGTTTGATAACCTCTGGTTTGGACCTTTTAGAATTGCTGAGGTTAAGGGTAATAACACTTTCATCCTACATAATTGGGAAGGACAATATTCCTCATTGCTTTTCAATGGGAAATAATTGAAGCACTACATTTAGTATTGAGATTTCCCCATTCATTCATAATTGTATATCACCAGAGAGTTTGTTTACATGCAATATGTTATTATTTCAACAGAGACCCCATTAGCCCGAGGAGAAGGCACATGGATTTAAAAGTTCTCTACAACCTGCAGGAGGAAGCAGTCCCCAGTTGGAGCCAATGTTGTAACATCCTTTATTTTTTATTAGTAATTTTTTATTTATAAAAGAGGGTATAAAAAATAAATAATACAAAAATGAATATGAAAAAATTGAAAATAAAATGGGATGAAATGAAACCCCATCAAAAGAATATCAAAATCTGTATAAGTGAGCATGTTTAAATGCCACTTCAAAGAAATAAATTGCATTGTAATAAATTAAGATTTTATGTGTATCTTGTTTAAAAACCACAACTTGTTGTTCGATTTGAATCATATTGTTTAATCACGATCAAATCATTCAAATTTATGTTTTAGATTAGTGAATAAGTTCACCAAATTATTTAATATTGGTATAACATTATTAGATAGGATAGAATAGAATAAATTGTGGCATAAAATTTTCAAAATTTCGCTAAGAGATATATTAGATTAAGGTTGGATCGATTAGTAGATAATTACCTCCTAAGGGTGATTAAAATTTATTATGTTTTAATCCAAAGTCATAAACAAAAAATCAAGTTTGTCGCATAGAACTAAGGAGCCGACATCTTTGGACGATGATCTGCTTCCCCACCAAGATCAATGGTGGGGAGGCCATTTCACACCCCCTTCCACCGTTGCGCGATAATGGAAGCGGGGGTATGAAAAATGTCTTTCCTCAAGGTGTGCCCCTCACAATGTGTCATTCCATCATCATTTCACACACCCCCCGCTCATTACCACTTACCACTAACCCCCCTCCGGAATCCGCTTATCTACTTTGCGCATACTTCATCCTGCCAACATTCATTCCCTTTCATGTGCCTTCCATTCCACAACCATTTCACTCCACGTGTCCATCAGGGAAAATTTTAAGAACCCCCCCTAAATTTATAAATATAATAAATGGGTGAATCTCCATGGTATATAGGAAAAATGGAAGGCGATTTTATCAATAATATAATATGTATATATAACTTTTTGGCGAATCTCTCACCAGGCATGGCGAATATTTTACTCAATTATAAAATCTTGTAAGATCTTGGCGAGTCTTTCACTAAATAATAAAACTTTGTAAAGTCCTAGTGAATCTTAGCATAGGCTGCATGCTGGTTTAATTCCCCCATTTAAATAGGCTACATTCCAGGTGAATACCATGGGTCAATACCATGTGCCATTTTGGTGAATACCATAGGTCAATACCATGTGCCATTTTTATTTTTATTAATTCTAATATTAGGGTTAATAATGGTTTTTTGCATGGTATTAATAACAATCTAGTCCATGGTATTTGTCCCATAGTATTTTGGCCATAAGTTTCACCTAAATATAACCCATTTTTTGAGTGTTCGGAAATATAAGGTGACTTATGGAGTAAATATAAAAAAATGTTTTATTTGTTTACCACGCCTCTCGTTTATTTATATTTTTATTAATTTACCATGCCTCTTTTACAAATATGGTATTTGGCCCATAGGATTAAACAAAACCTCTTTCTTGAGCCTTCATAAATAGAAAGAGGGTTATGGACTAAATATAAAAAGAGGTTTTATTTATTTACGATACGTCTAGTTTATTTATATTTTTATTTATTTACCATACCTTTTGAGTATTTATATTTTTATTTATTTACCATACCTCCACTTTACTTATATTTTTATTTGTTTACACTCTTACATGTATATAAGGTGACTTATGGAGTAAATATAAAAAATGTTTTATTTATTTACCATACCTCTCATTTATTTATATTTTTATTAATTTACCATACCTCTTTTATAAATATGGTATTTGGCCCATAGGATTCACTTAAATAAAACCTATTCTTGAAAATGGGCGAATGGAAGGTTGTAGTCCTAATTTCAAGGGCTAAATTTACCTTTTTTACCCTCTCCCTTAAAATAAGGTGGGCTATTTGAGGTGATTTGTAAAAATGTACTATGATACAAAATATTCGCCCACTAAAAATTTAAAACCCCTTAATTTCGCCAAAGGGCGAACATTCGCCCCTAAAATTAGCCTTGGTGTCCATATTCATTACATTCTATCCCCTATCCATTTCTTCCAGCCATTACCATTTTTTCGTTGGTCATAAATGAAAATCATTTTGTTCAGTAATAGTTTCTCTTAACAGTAGTGTTTTATCTATTATAAATAAGCCCTTCACCCCTGTTACACGATTTTCAATGACTTTGTCTTTTATTCAGATTCACTGCTTTCCTATGTTTAATTGTTCCTTGTTTCTTCTCTACGGAATAACTAAAATTACCATTAGAACGAAACCTTATTTCTGTGAGGTATTTTCATCCCTAACCTTTTTTTATTTCCTCTTCCCAATTCTGCAAATAATGGCTCCTAAAAGAAAAGACCAGCCCTCTAATAGTCAAACTTCATCACAGGAAAATCCCAAGCTCTCTAATGACTTAGACATTGATCACATTTCCTTAGCTTACCAGTTCTTCAAAATTACAGACACAGAGTGTGAATTCGACATGTTCAAATTTCACCATTGGTTAAAGTAGACTTACCAACACTCTGAAGATGAAATCAACTTATGAGAATATTTATTGCCCGTGTACATGTTTCCTTAAGCCCATCCTTTTCCTGATGTAGTCATGTGGTGTCAATGGGGGAGATGGAGTGGTAGGTGAGTGAGGCCAATGGGGGAGATGGAGTGGTAGGTGAGTGAGGCCAATGATGGTATTGCCCTTGGAATTTTCTATTTTTTTTATAGATATGTTTTAGATATCTTTTTTTTTATTTTTCATTTGACTAGTTTTTTATGGACACAGAGAGTGGTATGGTCATGAGTTGGTATTGAGTGAGAGGTGGTGAGGTTTATTGTGCCCTCTTTCAACCCTGAACATGTGTGCATCATCATTTCCCAACCATAATTCCATCCCTATAGAGTTTTAAGACATCTTCTAGTACTAGAGGAAACTCTTGTAGTAACTACATGAAATCCTATAGAAGTTAGAAAATTTCTTGCTCACTAGTTTTTGACGCATATAAGTGAGGATGGATGTTGTAGACATGGTAGGAATGGGATATATGAGGTGAATGAAGGAAAAATGGGTTGTATATTGACTTTTTGTCCTCTGAACTTTGTGTCCTCTGTTTCCATTAAAAACTTGCAAAAATCACATAATTTTATTAGAGTGTAGGTTTGAAGTCCTCGTCATGTTATTTTTTTATTTCTTTTTCTTTTTCTTTTTCCCTTTTTTTTTTAAAAAGGCACATAGGTCACCTCAAAGGAGGTTTTCATCCTGTCTACCTTCCCTAGGCCCCTCAAGGGAGGTTTCCACCTAGGGATCTTTTTATTTTTCCTTTTTTTTGTCGCTCTTGGGTTGCCTCAAGGAGGTTTTGAAACCCCAAAATCTGGCATCAGGTGCCTCATAAAGGTTTTCACCACCTAAGACCCTTATTGTTTTTTTATTTTGTTATTTTTTATTTTTTTCAAAAATAAAGGAGTCTTCAATAATTTTGTGAGCTAGAAGCCGAAACACTTCCAAACACCTTCACTTCCTTACTAATGGTATTGATGAACTCTTCCTTTGACAGTGATATTTTAAAGGCTTTCAATCTGTATCCATTGACTAGCAAGGGGATACCTTCTTTAGCAATGGTCCTTACATTCATAGCCCCATTGTCATCATACTTATCTATCGGATATGGGCCCAACTACCTAGTCATCAATTTTCCTTTGAAGTCCTTGAACCTAGAGTCATATAACACCAAAGCCCAATCACCTTCTTGAAAAAAAATTGTTCTTTATGATTTTGTCATGCCAAACTTTTTTTGTTGTACTTGAGTCACCTCTGTGTGTAGGAGGGAATACATCCTAAATTCATCTAAACCATTGAGCTGGAGAAACCTCTCTTGTTGTGCCCTTGTAACATCCAAATCCAACTGTGTTTCCATTCTCAAAGTGTTGTACTCAAACTCAATGGAGAGCAGAGCATTCTTTCTATAGACCAAATCATAAGGAGTGAAGCCAGTGATTGTCCTCCAGGTTGTATTATAGGCCAAAGTGGCCTCCACTAGTCTGTCAACCCAATATTTTCTACTAGTTCTCACAATCTTTGTGAGAATGCTTTCCAATGCTTTTTTGGTAACCTTTAATTATCCATTAGTCGAGGATGGTAAGGATTTGACTTCCTGTGATTTATCTTATGCTGACTCAACAAATTCTTAATCATGTGTGAGGACAATTAACCACCCTGATGAGTAAGTAGCTCTCTAAGGTACCCAAACTTATAAAACACATTCTCCCTTAAGAACTCAATCACTTTTTCTTTTGTTGCTACCTTGACAACCTTGGTTTCAACCCACTTTTTCAAGTAATCAGTGCACACAATTATGTACTTTTTCTTCCCTAATGGTGGATCAATGGCCCAATGAAATCGATGCCCCACTTGTCAAATGGCTCAAGTCACTTGCGGTTGCAAAGGAATTTCATCCCTGGGGGTAGGTTTTCCCATTCTTTGGCACTAGTCACATCAACCGGTATCTCTTCTTGCATTTAGGTGGAGAGTGGGCTAGTAGTAGCTAGCTTTCATTACCTTGAAGGTTGTCCTTTTGGCTGAAAAGCAACCTCCACATAGCCCATCATGATAGGTTAGAAGGATGTCAAAGACTTCCTTCTCCTTGACACATCTCCTCAGAATTTGATCTCGGCTTAGATTGAAGGGATTGCCCCCAATCCATGTGAATGGTGAACTTTTTCTTATAATTCTTCTCTTTTCCTTGGAGGACAGATTTGGAGCGAACTGTGCAACCACTAAGTAGTTAGCTATCTTAGAAAACCAGAGAGAGAGAGAGAGTTGAAATAGAAAATAAATTCTCATCTCGAAGCTGATCATCAACCATTCCTTCTTCACCTATAGGAAAAGCAGGTCTAGACAAAAAACCTACAACTACATTCTCTCTACTAGGCTTATCAATGATAGTTATATCAAATTGTTGTAATAAAATAAACCATCTAATAATTATGGATTTCACATCAGGCTTGTTCATCAAATATTTAATAGAAACATGGTCAGTATGTACAAAGGTCTAGTAACCAACGATGTAATGTCTAAATTTATTCAAGAAATGGAAAACAACTAGGAGCTCTTTTTGAGTCACAGTATAGTTGAATTCATTCTTGATTTTTGTTGATGAAAGAAATGGAATAAGGTAACTTTTCATTTACCTAGCCTAGAGCTACTCCTATAGCTTTGTCAGAGGCATCAATATGGATGTGGAAAGGAAGATCCTAATTTGGGCCTCAGATTATAGGTGCAGTATTCAACTTGTCCTTTATGTTTTCTAGGGCCTCTTGGTAGCTTTCTAACCAGAAAAATTCAGAGTCCTTGGACAATAGTCCAAGCAAAGGTGAGGCTACCTTGTTGAAGTCCTTTCTGAATCTCCTATATTATCCAACTAAGCCCAAGAAATGTCTCACATCCTTCTGCTTCTGAGGAGTAGGGACCCTCTTTATGAATATAGAAATTTTATTTGGGTCCACTTGCAATCCTTCATGGGATATTGATTGAGTTAGAAAAATCCCTACATTCATCAAGAAATCACACTTCTCAGGACTAAGGGATAATTTCATTTGAATGAATTTGTTTAATACTTTCCCCAACTTAGAGATAGCCTTCAGGAAATCACACCCATAGGGAGTGAAATCATCCATATAAATTTCCAGAGAGTCATGAACTAGCTCTCCAAAAATTCTTTGGACTTCCCTCTAAAAAGTGGGAGGGGCATTACATAATCCGAAAGGAATGACACTATAAGAAAAGGTACCCCAAGGACAAGTGAAGGTGGTTTTATCTTGGTCTCGTGGGCTCATCTAGATTTGATTGTAACCACTAAATCCATCTAGGAAAGAGAAGAAATTGTTTCCTACAATACCATCCAATACATGCTCAATGAAAGGTAGAGGGAAATGGTATTTTTTGGTGGCTTCGTTTAGCTCTCTATAGTACACATAGATCCTCCATTTTCCATTATTCTTTGGGACCGAAACCAAAGGAGACACCCACCGATTATATGAGATGGGGTAAATGAACCCTGCATCTAACAAAATCTCTAGTTATTCTTTAACTATATCTTTGAGGGTTGGGTTCATCCTCCTCTGAGGTTGGCACACTGACTTGCATCCTTCCTTGATGTAAATGTGGTGAGTACACACCAAAGGGTGCACTCCCGTCATTTCTTTATAACTCCAGGAAAAGGCATCCATATTCTCTCTTAGCATGTCCCATAACTTCCTTTACAGAGAGGGGTTGATTTTCAATGTTCTTTCTAGACAAAGTTATATCATCTTGACATGAGTAGGACTTGAGTCAGCTAGGCACAAATAAGTCCAAGGGTTATATTTAGCTCTTTTTACTAACTCATCAAGAGACATGGTGTTACGGGGCTGGTTTTGGAGGATTTGATCAATCAGGTCATCTTCATCAGGTTGCCCCCCTCTTGTAGTAGCATATAGGGTACATATTGGGAAAGGGCCGGCAGAGTAGACTTCATATTCCTCCTCCTATTCCAACCATAAAGATAATTCGTGCTCTAGAGATGGTTGAGCAAGAGAGTACAAGAAAAAATATTTTGAGAAATACCCATTTTTGATGGTCATATTTCCAGCCCTGTAGCTTATGTATGCATCAGCAGTGGCTAAACATGGCCTTCCAAGGATGAGAGGATAACCATTGAACATGGTCTTAGGTTGGAGAACTAAGAATTCAGGAGGGTATTACCAGGAATCAATGGAGATCATCACATCCTCAAAAAATCCCACAACAACTATTGTGGATCTGTCTGCAAGCTACAAGACTGTTGTCGTCTTCCTTAATGATCCTTGAAGATTCATTTTAACCATAGTCTCCTTATTCATCACATTGATGGCAACCGAAATATCGATCAACGTATGGGAGACAATAATACCATCAATATGCACATCTACCATAGGACTTCGAGGGTTTAGATACTTCAGGAAAATCATGTGCCCCAACATTAGGTTAGGCAGTTGTCCAATGACATTAATGGTAAGGGTGTCTTTCTTTTGCCTCCCATGGTGTTTGAAGAATTTACCCTTGATTAACTTGTTATATGGGGATATCCTTGATAGCTTGGAGGAGTGGGATTTTAACACACAATTTTTTCAATTCACCCAGAAGTTAATTCTCTTCTGGGGTGTGCTGGATAGGATGGATTAATCTCTTAGAAAAAGGAGGTGGATTGGTTTGAGGAACAATCTCCTTGTTTTCCTCTTCAAGCTCCTCAGGTTGAGATGGAGGTTGATTATCTAGAAGCACTCTCCTTGACCTAAGGTTGATTTCTTTATATTTGACAACATAGGAATGGTAAGATGTCTCACCACCATACACTTGGTGTTCTTGTCTATTGTTCGAGTTTGGATTTTCCTTAGCAGAAATCTAAGGTTTCTTAAGTGGAGCAAGGTGAAGGAGATGTGGTTGAGATGGAGGTGGAGGCAATAAGGCCAGAGATTGGTTGTATGGGGGTCTCCACCCCTAGGATGGTGTATTCCACTAAGTTTTTGGGGGAGCATATGGATGAAATCGTTGATTGGAAAAATGGGAATGGTATTGAGGTGCAAAATACCAGGGAGAAGATGTCAACCATGAAGGATGAGTGGGAGGAAACCAAGGGAGAATTGATGCATTCTGCATTCTGGCTAGGATTGTAATATGAATCGGACACCCCATGCATGCCTTGCTAGTATCGTGGAGATCTTTTAGTTGTCCTTTAATTGATATAGAAGAGTTGTTTACACACACCTTTAGTTCCTTGATACAAAAATTTCAATCTAGGCAGTGAAGCGAACTTGTTTGTGGAGTGGTTCTCCTCACAGACCGAGCATATCTCTATAAGATTCAACAAGCATTCATTTTTAGGGTGCCTTCTAGTGCATCTAAGGAAAAACACAACTAAGGATCTTTATGATTCCTCTTGCTTCCTCTTCATCTACATGGTGTCCATTTTCATAGCAAGGGTATGAAGCATTTCACTCTTGAAGTCTTCTTACATGTTCTTGATTTCACTTTTGATGGATGTGTTGGATGAGGATGAACTAGACAAAGCTTGACTAGCCCTACCCTTTTTTCTAGCTTCCCTAGAATGATTTTTGAAAACTCTCGTGATAGGATAACTAGTACATGTCCCGTCCCGACAACATGTTTAGGGATTCTCGAAGATATTCCCTAATCACTCTAAGAAGGAGTAGATTGAGTTATTCAAGATCGACCATTTTCTATCTGAGTTGGAAACTTTCCTCATGATCTTCCAAAGAATCATCATGTCCCAAGGCCATTCTAAATATTTCCTCCTTGGTACCTTTGGACCTGCAATAATCCTTGTACTAATTGTTGAAGGCTTGTTGCATTTGAGCCTCGGTAGTGATGCTTTACCTACGTAAACCCATGAACCAGTGCAAGGCTGCATCCTTGAGGTTGGATGGTGTAGAATTTTCTCTACAAATCAACTAGCTCACTGATATCATGTAGAAATTTCCCCTGTAGATCAAATTGATATATTCAATGTAATAAAGCATAATACTAGATCTACATCTACCATAAACTTTGCAGAAGTTTAATCAACCATGAGAAACATCAAGTATGAACACATAAAATTGATAAGAATGAACCAATCTCACATAACACAGAATATATCTCTAGGGAAAGCACCAGCATAAAACCCCAACACTGTATTATCAATCAAGTGGAAATCCTCAACAACATATAAAAATAATCAGCTCAAAATCTATCCTTCTCTCTCTGTACTCTGATGATAAAGCTCATGGACTACCTAGCCCTGTATATAAAGGTTGTACCTCAGGTCCAAGCTCCTATTTCCTTGCACAGTTTTGATTGGGGTCCAATTACAAAACACATGTAAATTGGCCTTATCATACCTGCTGTCACTTCAGGTCCAACTGCACAGTCATAGAAGGAAGAAGCTTCCTTCCCCATGCAAGGAATGCTTATTAGAAATATCCTAGCATATAATAGTACACTGTGCCACATCTGATCTCAACTGGGTCTCTGACAGAACTTACATGCATCTGTTATCCATGAGCGAATACACAGTTATCTAATAGTTGTCACATGCATGCAAGCATCAACAAACTATATCTCATTAATTTAACAACTTGTTAAATTAATCTAACTGAACTTGACTAAGTTAAACTAAGTCAACTGATCCTCTCAATATAGAACTCATCCTTAATTCCTCAATCAGTGCAGTAAATCAAGGACACATTCTCCAATTAGTGGAGAAATAATTGCATGTTCTCACAAAGACTTCAAATTTTATTTTCCTTAACTAATTAACTCATGGAGAATTAATTAATTAATATTCCAAATATGGTAAGACCAAATTCGAATTTACTTCCTATAGATAGACCAAGGACTGCTATAAATAGGAAGGGACCCAGAAATGCTATTTTTAGAAGATGTTATTTTTAGCAGTTTAACTTTTCACCCAAGGTGGCAAAAATTCCACACTAGCCAAACTACTATTTTTAGAAATTTCTATTTTTACATTTCTTGTTGCACACTTTTCAACACTCCCTCACAACAAGAAATGCTTCCTCTCAAATCCAATCCTATAACTCTAGAATGTTCTGCATGCAACACATCTACCAAGTGTGGTTGCTCCAGCAACACTCGAAAAAAAAAACTCACAACTAACCACTCTGTTGGGCTAGAAACATAATCTAATGCTAAAGCTCTGCCTGCTGTTGACAAGTGCTCCCTCTCCGACCTATGCACTACTGCAACATCTCCGTGTATCTCCCACCATTGCACCCTTCTCTGTGCAACCCTGTACTGTGCAACACACTTGTGCCTCTCGTGTTGTTGTAGCTTGCATGCTCTGTGTTGTCCTAGGATTCCCTACATTGTGGCTATCTTTGCCACTCCATCTGCATCTGTCCCTACCTAATTAGTCAGTTCTTGCTACTCCACATCATGGCTCTTGTAGCAAGGTCTCATCTAAGAGGTTGGGTACCTCAATGATCCTGCCCCTCCTCCTTGGGACAATCACTCTATATCACCCCACCTCCTACCTAGAGGTATGGCTACATGTGATCCCTTTGCCCACCTGGCTTGAAGTTTCCCCCTACCAGAGGTCTCTACATGAGTAGATGTCTCTACTCGATCTCCACTTAGCTTCCCCTATTGTGGCTGTTCCACAACCTCATCAAGCTACTGCACCAATCGTGGCTCCTCCATAATCGTCTGAGACTTCTTCTGGTGCTACATGTTGAGAGGTAACATACCCTCCCTCTCAACCACCAAGTCTCCATCGGTTTCCTTGCTACTCAAGGATTTTCATGCATCTTGAACCTCAAGAGCATACAGGTTCTTTACCCGTGAACCAATCTACTTCACCTATCTAGTGATTATGTATCTAAGGAAACCTTTCCCTTACTGAAGACTACATCATAGCCTCTGTCGTCTACCATCGTGATCGACATCAAGTTTCTCTTCAGTCTTGGTACATACTTGACATCGGTCAAGGTAAGGCGAGCTCCATGCTCCCTCTAAAAAATAACTGTGCCTACACTTGAGACACTATACTTCTCATCATTACCTATCACTATGAGTATCTGGAGATATTTCTCCTTCAAAGTACTAAACAATCTCTTATCGCCAATCACGTGGAAAGAAGCTCCACTGTTAAGAAACCAACCAATTCCCACCATGGATGAAGCCATGTATGAAAAGAGTGTGAAATCCAACTCAAACTGTGAAGCAAGTGCCTCACCTTCAGATCCTTCCCCAGATCCCTTCTTCAATTTCCTCTGTGGACAATTTATAGCATAATGGCCCACCTCATGACAACGAAAGCATCGCACTTTCGATTTTTCAAACTTCTTCCCACCATTGGAAGAATTAGATTCAGATTGAGAAACCTTCTCCTTCCCCTTCTTTTCCTTACTCACTAAGGCATGGTTCTCCTCATCCTCCATGGATGAAGAACCGTCTTTGGTGCTCCGTCGAATCTCCTCCTACATCAAATCTGACCATAGTCATTCCCAATTTGGCAGTTTCTCCCTTCCATTAACCAAGTCCTGATAGCTATGCCAGCTCTTAGGAAGGCCAAGGAGTACTAAACTCACCATATCATCATTAGCTGTCATGACCCATACACTTGCAAGCTCATCCCTACGTGTGATGAGGTTGGACAGATACATAGAGATCGTCTCATCCTTTTCACACTTGATCTTTCAAAGTTTTTCCTTCAGTCCTAACTTCCTCTGATCACTGCTATTCTGATATAAATCTTTCATTCTTTTCCACATTGTAGACGGAGTCTCTTTCCCATGGAGGCTCGAGACAATGTGATCTCACACTCCCTCCAAGAGAATTCTCCTAGCTCTAGCCACACACTTCTTCCATTTTTCCAGTTGAGTAGCATTAGTAGGCTTAGGGACTTATTGATCAATGCAGTCCTTAAGGCTGTTATCTTCCAATACTTCCTCCATGCAATCCTTCCAAGATATATAGTTTGAACTGCCATTAAGGGCATACTTAAACCTCAAACCATAGAACGTCATCGGTGAAATAGATGTGATAAGAACTTGAGATCTATATCCAGAATAATAAACTTCAAATTCCTTCTTGTATACTGTTCTTCCTTGGTCACCTGTCCTCTGATACCATGTAGAATTTTCTCTACAAATCATCTAGCTCACTGATATCATGTAGAAATTTCACCTGTAGATCAAACTGATATATGCAATGTACTAAAGCATAATACTAGATCTACATCTACCATAAACTTTGCGGAAGCTTAATCAACCATGAGAAACATCAAGCATGAACACATATAGCTGATAAGAAGGAATCAATCTCACATAACACAGAATATATCACTGGGGAAAGCACCGGCATAAAACCCCAACACTGTATTATCAATCAAGTGGAAATCCTCAACAACATACAAAAAGAATCAACTAAAAAGCTATTCTGCTCTCCCTGTACTCTGATGATAAAGTTCATGGACTACCTAGCCCTGTATATAAAGGATGCATCTTAGGTCCAAGCTCCTATTTCCTTGCGTAGTTTTGATTGAGGTCCAATTACAAAACACATTTAAATTGGCCTAATCATACCTGTTGTCACCTCAGGTCCAACTATGTAGTCATAGAGGGAAGACGCTTCCTTCCCCATGTGTTACAGGGAAATGTGTCTACACAGAACTGCTTATCCCACTAAGGTGTGGTAGCTACCTTAGAAACAAACAAAGTAAAGCTAGGAACAAGGTCAACTGATTACAGCTTCTCCCAGAAGTTCTCCATGAAAAATTGCTTAGAAGTTAATCAATGGACACTTTTAGGGACTTAGGAGCCCTTGGTTTATGGATTATGCTTAGGGTTGCAGTGCCCAAAAATGTCTACAATAGTTGCCCCCTAAAGCATGAGGTCGTTAATCTTTTGATGTCGGGTGAAATTCTTTATTATGAGGATCCAAAATTCTTTCAAGCTGGGAGGAGACCTGTAATAAGATACAATACAATACATTATCTTCATAATATTTTCATGATCTAGCTGAGGCGGGCATTCCCATGCTCAGCTTTATAAATTCATTTTCATGTACATAGGACAGACAATCGTCTGAGTGTAGACTGATGATTCTGGTAGAGTCATCATCCCTTTGATTGGATGATTACCTATGCAGCAATGATGTACATTTGATGTCTTTATTTCCCTAAATATATATCGCAGCCCGGATGGATGAAACTAGATCCGGGGTCTTCAATCTCATTCGATCTTCACTCGAAGTACAAGTTTATCCATGTGAGAGATGTTCTGAAGTCGAACATTGTTATAGACATTTTTGTGCCTTATAGCTCTAAGCATGAAATGTCCATAAACCAAGGGCTCCTAAGTCCCTAAAAGTGTTGTTCTAACTCCTAAAGGAACAAGGTCAACAAATTACAGCTTCTCCCAGAAGTTCTCCACCAGAAACTACTCAAAATTGGTCAAAACTGGATCAGTGCACTTGCTCCATGGCTAGGGTGCTATGCAGCGCACCTTGTACACACGGGAAGTGCGTTTCAGTGCACCTAAATACATTGTGAGGGTGCGATGGACGGGAAAAGACAAGTGGCGGAGACAGTTTGCGAGGTGGATGATCATGGAATCTTCCAGAAACTTCTCATGGGACACTTGCCTCTCAAAATCGCCCAAGGATGAGTAAGAGATCAATGAGATCTCCAAGTGGCATCAAGAACTATCAGAGAGAAGACACTAATCAAAAACCCAGAGCTGACTCACACCTCTGCAAATATCTATATATAGATCTCTCATCCCAGAGATCCAGAGGTGGGAGGCTGAAATTTTGTACATTGCAGAGAATTGTTGTTGGTTTTAAGATAGATATCAAAGTATTGGGTGATTTATGATTTGTTGGAGGTGAAGAGGGGATTCCTTTGCTGGGGGATTGATGCTGGATCAGGAATCATCGGTTGTGACTCCTCTTGGACCTTCTTGTTATATCAATAAAACTATTTGAGTTTCTCCTACATGCTTGTGTATCAATGATGTTTGTTATATTTGCATTTTTAGCTTAAATCTAATCCTAATCTATTTATGAATATAAATCCATGTCTTTGTGTAGTTTTCTTCTTCTGTGATCTTGCAGGAACTTGGTGAAGCTGGGCAAGTAAGGGAGCAGTAGCTGGAAGCTGTCAAAGAGGAGAGAGATTGGATCAAAGGACTAGCGCAAGACACAGGTTGGTTCATCCTATTCCTCTTCGTTTATAGTTCATAAAGAAGAATACAAAAGTAGTTTTCTCTGTTTGTTTCTAAGGTACTGTCACACCTTAGTGGGATAGGGTCATTCTGAATAGACACTTTTCCCGTTAACAAAATGGCGACTCCGCTGGGGATCGTGTCTAGTTAGTTTGTTTGTGTTTCTCTTGTTGTTTGTTTCATAAACATAGAAGTAGCAATCAAACTGCATTTGCCATTATCAAATGCAAAGTAGACATCTGCTACTTCAATCCATTCACTGGATCTGTTTATGATTTGAACAGCTGATTCACAAATGATCTGATTACCCTTTGTGATAGCTCTTAGACTTCCTTTAAATCAACCCTCTGATTATGCATTACTAATTGCTTTTGCTCGGCCAAAAACCATAGATTAAACTGCAAACTGTGACCCAGAACCCGGATAGAATTCTCGTTTCTGCCCCAGCGTAGGCTCTGTGAAGAGATTCTTCATTTCAACGTAGTTCCCGAGAGGGCTACTTGCGCTGCAATCCAGTTTCTATGTGTAACAGGTGCGCTGATCAGCCTAGCCCTGTGCAGCTGAGGTTCTTTGCTTCTTTTTTTTCAGTTTTGTCTTTGATTTTTGCAGCCTGTGATCACTATGTGTCTGTTTAAAAACCCCTTTTCTTTGCCTTAATTCCGCCTCCTTTGTACAAAAAGACTGTAGATGTTCTTTGTGTGTTTGTTACATCATTTACAGTTTTCCATTGAAAAAGTAGAATAGTCATACTGTCATCCTTTGATTTAGATCTGTCATAAGTTTCGATTTTGATCTTAGGAGAAACTTTATTTGCTGTTGACAGTTGATTATGCTTTTACTTTTGCATTTGGTTTGAATTTGTGACTTTCTAGTGTCGAAACGAGTATTTATTTCAAAATCATAGTGTCGTAATCTTCTCTACCTTTTGATTTCGAAAAGAATCTTGTTTGTGTTTGTCACTTGAAAGCAAATTCAGATTTGTACATCAACTTTCTTTTTAGGCATCAATATTAAGAAAGTGAAAACAAATACATGCACATGTGCATTTGGATATTGATAGTCTTCTTGGCTTGATTTAGGAAAAGTGCATTTACAGTGTGCTCTTTGCTCTTTGAGAAAAGATTGTGTCTTTCTTTTCCCCTTGTAGCTAGGATTTTCATTGCTGAAAAGAGATAAAAGTTTGCTTATCATCTTTAGATTGCATTTTAGGAATTACATCTACATCTCGTGGTGATCCCAAAAGGCAAACTTCTAAGAAAGATCAACTTAAAATAAATTGAATGAATCTAACAACGCATTGGAACTTAACGCACAACATTTAGAGGTCTAGGCTAGAGACGTATTCTAGCGTCGTAAAGCCTGGTAACTGTTGTCCTCACTGATGGTTGGGTGATTCCTCCACTTTGAGACGATAAGTGCTAGTACGGACTTGTGTCCCACGCACCGTCGAGTATATATTGGGAGACCCCTATAGGCTTAAATCCTTTTATCCATAGGAAGCCATGTCGTCCGCCCTATTGATCGCAATGCACCGAACACAGCATTCAGGAAGATTGACTGTCGTACTGTAAAAATTATTCTGCAATTTTGCGATTGGTTTGGTACTCCCTCTACCTAGATCTCCAGAGCAGTCCCTTTCGTTCCTTTTCAGACTCCTTAACGGAAAAGGTCCATCTGAGCACTTGTCACTTCAGGCTCATTAAAAATTGAAGGAGACTAGAGTCATCTTTTGTTTTTTCTCGACTCTTAAAAATTGAAAAAACAAGTTGTGTCAAAGCGTCTAAAATTTATTTTAAAATGAATAATCATCACCTTTCCCTCATTGGTCTTCGAAGTTAGTCTCCCTTCATCGCAAGTTCTTGTAGAATCGCTAGAAAATATTTTGGATAGACTAGATATGTCTGAACAACCGTCGACATCCAGGACTGTGTCGTCCGACACAGCAGTGGCACAGCCTCCTACTGCTACTCCAACGATGTTCAATGGTATACCATCTGTCCCGACAATTTATCAACAACAAGCCGGAGTCCAATCAGGGACTGTTTCGACGACATGGTCAGTTCCTATTCCTTCATCCGGATTATCATCTGGTATTTCTTATGTTGAAACTCAAAAAAATGATCCAATGTGTCTTCAAAGGCCAATCTACCCTTAAAGTACTAGATTTCCACCATATGGAGGGCAGTATGCCTTTTCATTGTTCCCTCCCAGAGAACAACCATATGCGAGTTTACAACAAACTTCAGGTCAAACTGGAATTACATCCAGCGGTTGGGTACCAATACTGCCTCAGCAACCAAGGGTTGTATATTCAATGCAACCAGTCCATCCTGTGTCAAACATTCCCACTATACCTACTACGGTGACTGCGTCGCAAGTACAAGCGCTACCTGTCGTATGCCAACCCCAAGTTTCTCAGGCTGCAATACAACAACCTCTTGTCTCGACGACTCAATCACAAACTCAGCTTAGTGCCTCCTTATCTGGAGTGACTCAGGCTCAAAAAAGTACTATGACTCCTCATCTTGGTCAATCATCCAGTATTGGACAACAGCAAATGGTCCAACCACCAGGACTGGTTCAATCTCAACAACCGCCATTCCAGCGATCATATCAAGGACCTGAGCAACAAGTCTTTGTAAGTAATGGGCAACCACTTTTCCAAAACGGTTATCAATAACCATATTATAATGGTTATGCCCATCAACCTTGTCAAAGTTGCTAGCATCAAATACATTATGCTGGTATGCGAAGACCCATTGCTCAGGCGATTCCATCTTATCCTGGGTATGCTTCGCCTAACCTGAATCAACAGTTGCCCTTTGTAGCAACTCTAGAATTACCAGATCTAAACCGGCTGACGAATGATCCAATTGCTTATGCCCCTTGGTGGCCAGCGATTCCGCATAAACTTCCATAAGATATTCCTAAATTTAATGGAAATCCGGGTGAAGATCCGTCGAATCATGTGATGACATTTCATCTGTGGTGTTCATCAAACACCCTAAACGATGATTCGATTAGGCTTTGCCTTTTTCAGAGGACGCTAACTGGTCCGGCAGCAAAATGGTATATCGAATTGCCTAGAGCCTCGTTCGACAACTTTAGTACCTTAGCCACAACCTTTTTAACCCATTTTCAGTTACTAATAAGGTACGAAATGGGAACAGAACTTCTTACCAACTTCAAACAGACAACGGCCACTCACATATCTGATCATATACATGAGTGGCGACGTCGTTGTAGAATGGTGAAAACGTATGTTCCTGATCAGCTTTTAGTTGAATGGTTTATTAAGTCATTGTTGCCTTCCATCACGGCAAAAGGGGGAGTCGTCACCGAAGAGCAAGTTATCGCTCGTGCGCAATATTTGGACTTGATTTACACTCAGTCTGGCACGCTCTACGATAAAATACCTGACGCCCCTAGACCGGAATTCTCAGTTCCTCCTCCTCCTAAATCAAACATTGACTCTCATGCTGGCGATGGCGTGATTGGCGCAACAGACACGAAATCGACAAAGGTTACATCTAAAAAGGCCCGTAAGATTTCTAGTCAAAATGCAAATGGGGAACTTCTTACCTCGGAAGTAAATGCCATGTCGACCGACAAGGGCAAACAACTGAAACAACCAGAGGGCAAGAAGAAAAAGAAAGGGAGAAAAAGGAAACGCCCTGTGGGGTGTCATATATGCGATGAGGATCATTGGACAAGAGATTGTCCACATATAGCTGAAGTTAAGAAACTCTTTAAGAGTTCAAAAACCTCAACAGTATTGACTGATCCGTTTCCAAGCCCGGGAACCAAACTGGTTGCTAATCAAAATGCTTCCCGATCCCAAGTGCTTATGTTGTTTATCTCAAAGCAGCAAAATGATGCTTTGGCAAGGAATAAAGATTATGGGAATCCACAGGTGTCGAATAACAAGGCTAATGAACAACCTAGTAGTTCGACAACAACTTTGACCAAAGTTGTGCCACCCATCATTCCTGAAAAAATGATAAAGTCGCCAAATGGAGTAGTGCACAAATCGACATTTAATCCTCGTGCAAAAATAGCAAAGAATTATAATATAATAGAGGACCTGGCCCAATCGCCGTTCGCTATGTCGACACTTGAGGTACCGCAAAATTGCCTCTCCCAAGAGCAAGCTTTATTATCAGCAATAGGTGGGATTGACCCAATGGATTCCAATCTTGTGGCCGTTGATCATAAAGGATATGACCCTCTGTTACGAGCTCAACTAGCTTTCCTTATTCAAGTGAAAGCCCTCAACAAAACTGTTCATCGAACAATTATTGATGAGGGGGCATCTACATGCATTATGTCGATGAGTTGCTGGAAAACTTTAGGATCTCCAACCTTGTCGCGATCTTCGACGACATTAAAAGCATTCGACAGAAGGATATATACACCATATGGTATCCTAAGTAACTTGAAAGTTGAACTAGGAGGGAAAACAATAGAAATTGATGTTGAAGTAATTGATGAAAACCTTGATTACAACATCCTATTGGGAAGACCCTGGATATATGCCATGGCCGCAGTTGTGTTGACCTACTTCAGGAAGATTGCATTTCCCTTCCAAGGAGGAATTACAATCGTCGACCAACAAACATTTCTCCCCAACAGTTCACAAGTTACGGGAAGCATTCCAATGATCCATGGAAGCAATCATTCACTCCAAAATATCGGAGTAGGTCTCCTAAAAGACCCTGCCTTAATGGGTACTTTTGCCCTACCGCCTACGAGTAATCTGGTGGAGGTGGCCGCAGTGGAATATGAAACCTTCTATATCTAATGGATTTGGATTCCGAGGACGGTTCTTATCTCGCATCAACCTCGTTAAAAAATGAAACAAGGAGTCATGAGGATAGTTCTTTTACTGTGTCAACCTCATTAAAAAATGAAACAATCCCCTTTCCAAATCTCAAAGGTAAACCTTCATTCCAACCACCAAGTTGAATGCAATGAAGCTTGGGGGGCATGCACCTTGATTTGCGTTATTATGCTGGGGGCATGCAAACTTATCACGAGCAGTGTTACTGTAGGGTTCAAGCTCATTAAAAAATAAACCCGCCATGAGCAGTGTTACCGTAGTGTTCAAGCTCGTTAAAAAATAAACCCGCCTCGATAAGTTTTAGCGCATAGTTCAAGCTCGTTAAAAAATAAATATAAGATATGAGCAAATGTTTCCACTCGCGTTTAAGCTCGTTAAAAAATGAACTATTCCCCGGTAAATAACCACCATGAATGAAGCATTTCAGCCATTAAAGCCTTGGTCGTGTTTGCACCGTCACCTCCACTTTTCCATTGGCTGATCATTCACCTCCATTTGATTGTTTACCCATTTTGAGGAATAGCTGGGAAGAGTGATTTCACTAGCCATCCTTGTGACACTGTCGTGATTAGAAAATTCCAAACCTTACCTGGAATCAACTACTACCCATTTTATCACTCGTTCCTCAAAAGACGAGTCTTCTTTAAGCTCTTTTCAAATGACTCCTAAAATATGAAAAGATTGCTGAGTTTTGGCCTTCCAGCTCGTCAAAGCGACCGGAAGCGCTATCCCTCCTCTAGATTTTAATCTTTTTGGACCTGAGGGATTATTGCACAAAAATATCGAGCGCTTGTTTTGTTCGGCTCGTTAAAACTATCGAAAATTCATCCCTTCTGTATTGTTTTATACTTTTTTGGACTTAAGGGATTAGATGACGAAAAAGGAATTTCGGAGTTACCTTTACGTACCTTTTTAGACTCTCTAAAAATGAAAAGGACCGAGTTATCTTTGTCGTTAAACTCGTTAAAAAGATTAATAGCGACAAACTTGTCTTTAGACGAGAACGAGTTTCACTATCGCTAGGCTTGTTAAAACATAGCGATGGGTTTGCCCGAAGGGAAATTTATAGAACAAGCATATGTTATCCTCCTCAAGCTTGACAAAAATAAAGAGGTACTGGTCAGCAATGACTGGGGAAAAATTGGGAAGAAACTCAAAGAATCTTTATTGGTAGCAAGTCGCTCTTGAACATGACACTTCCATTCTGTGCCTAAGTCGGGTTGGGTTGTTTCATTCACCGGTCACATCACCATGGTCACGCCATACCATCCACATTTGGGGTAAATGCTACCAATCCATCACATAAGTGTCGCCGACATGTTCAAGAGAAGTCATCTAGAGAAGTCACCCGTGTCCCATCCACTACCATACATTATACTTCATTCTTTCATGACCGCCATCCTGAACCATATATCATCAGATCGTTTTCACCTCCATCAAAATCATTTGCTCCGTTCTGTGTCATTGATGTGGGATTCATTAAGGCCCTCCTTTGACGGGTCACTTCTTGTCGACATCAGCTCATTATCCAAGAAGTTGATCTAGGAACACCCCCTTCAATACTTTGAAGCTTGCATGCCTCAATGGCAAGTTTCTCACTTCCGGCGACAGGTATACATCAATGACCTTCGACCGAAAGATTTTGCGTGGTGTTCGATGCCAAGTCCTTTATTCAGACCACGTGAATTGTACTGCAGTACCTTGAGGATCATCATCATTATCGGTGATTCCTCTCGCGCTTGTTAACAGTTTACATCATTGACTGGTAATCAAGCGATGTCTTTCCATGTTTGACTTCAAAACATTTCTCACATGGATCGACTTGTACTTCGAGTGAAGATCGGACGAGATTGAAAACCCCAGATCTAGTTTCATCCATCCGGGCTGCGATATATATTCGGGAAAATAAAGACATTGAAATGTACAGCATTGCAGCACAGATAATCATCCTACCAAAAGGATGATGGCTCTATCAGAATCATCAGTCTACCATCAGACGATTGTCTGTCCTATGTACATGAAAATGAATTTATAAAGTTGAGCATGGGAATGCCCGCCTCAGCTAGATCATGAAAACAGTATGAAGATAATGTATTGTATTGTATCTTATTACAGGTCTCCTCCCAGCATTGAAAGAACTTCGGATCCTCCTAATAAAGCATTTCACCCGATAAACGGCCTCATACTTTAGGGGGCAACTGTTATAGACATTTGTGTGCCTTACAACTCTAAGCATGAAATGTCCATAAACCAAGGGCTCCTAAGTCCCTAAAAGTGTTGTTCTAACTCCTAAAGGAACAAGGTCAACAAATTACAGCTTCTCCCAGAAGTTCTCCACCATAAACTACTCAAAATTGGTCAAAACTGGATCAGTGCACTTGCTCCATGGCCAGGGTGCTATGCAGCGCACCTTGTACACACGGGAAGTACGTTTCAGTGCACCTAAATACACTGTGAGGGTGCGATGGACGGGAAAAGACAAGTGGCGGAGACAGTTTGCGAGGTGGATGATCATGGAATCTTCCAGAAACTTCTCATGGGACACTTGCCTCTCAAAATCGCCCAAGGATGAGTAAGAGATCAATGAGATATCCAAGTGGCATCAAGAACTATCAGAGAGAAGACACTAATTAAAAACCAAGAGCTAACTCACACCTCTACAAATATCTATATATAGATCTCTCATCCCAGAGATCCAGAGGTGGGAGGCTGGAATTTTGTACATTGCAGAGAATTGTTGTTGGTTTTAAGATAGATATCAGAGTATTGGGTGATTTATGCTTTGTTGGAGGTGAAGAGGGGATTCCTTTGCTGGGGGATTGATGCTGGATCAGGAATCATCGGTTGTAACTCCTCATGGACCTTCTTGTTATATCAATAAAACTATTTGAGTTTCTCCTACATGCTTGTGTATCAATGATGTTTGTTATATTTGCATGTTTAGCTTAAATCCGATCCTAAGCTATTTATGAATATAAATCCATGTCTTTGTGTAGTTTTCTTCTTCTGTGATCTTGCAGGAACTTGGTGAAGCTGGGCAAGTAAGGGAGCAGGTAGCTGGAAGCTGTCAAAGAGGAGAGAGATTGGATCAAAGGACTAGCGCAAGCAACAGGTTGGTTCATCCTATTCCTCTTCGTTTATAGTTCATAAAGAAGAATACAAAAGTAGTTTTCCCTGTTTGTTTCTAAGGTACTGTGACACCTTAGTGGGATAGGGTCGTTCTGAATAGACACTTTTCCCGTTAACAAACATGGAAAGACATCGCCTGATTACCAGCCAATGATGTAATATGTTAACATGCGCGAGAGGAATAACCAATAATGATAATGGCCCTCAAGGTACTGCAGTACAATTCACGTGGCATGAGTAAAGGACTTGGCATCGAACACCACGCGAAATATTTCGTTCGAAGGTCATTGATGTAAACCTGTCACCGGAAGTGAGAAATTTGCCATTGAGGCATGCAAGCTTCAAAGTACTGAATGGGGTGTTCCTAGATCGACTTCTTGGATAATGAGCTGATGTCGACAAGAAGTGATCCGTCATAGGAGGGCCTTAATGAATCCCACATCAATGACACAGAACGGAGCAAATGATTTTAATGGAGGTGAAAACGATCTGGTGATATAAGGTTCAAGGTGGCGGTCATGAAAGAATGGAGTGTAAATGTATTGTAGCGGGTGAGACACAGGTGAATTCTCTGAATGACTTCTATTGAACATATCGGCGACACTGACGTGATGGATTGATAGGATTAACCCCAAATGTGGATGGTGTGATGGGACCAGGGTGATGTGACCGGTGAATGAAACAACCCAACCTGACTTGGATGCAAAGTGAAAGTGTCATGTTCAAGAGCGACTTGCTACCAACAAAGTTTCTTCAAATTTTCTTCCCAATTTTTCCCCAGTCATTGCTTACCAATACCTCTTTATTTTTTTCAAGCTTGAGGACGATAACATATGCTTGTTCTATAATTTTCCCAGCGGACAAACCCATCGCTATGTTTTTACGAGCCTAGCGATAGTGAAACTCGTTCTTGTCTGCTATGGACAAGTTTGTCGCTATTAAGTTTTAACGAGTTTAACGACAAAGATAACTCGGTCATTTTCAATTTTAGAGAGTCTGAAAAGGGACGTAAAGGAAACTCCAAAATTCTTTTTTCATCGTCTAATCCCTTATGTCTGAAAAAGTATAAAACAATACAGAAGGGATGAATATTCGATACTTTTAACGAGCCAAACAAAACAAGCGCTCGATCTTTTTGTGTAATAATCCCTCAGGTCCAAAAAGATTAAAATATAAAGGAGGGATAGCACTTCCGATCCCTTTAACAAGCTGGAGAGGCCAATGGCTCGGCAATCTTTTCATATTTTATGAGTCAGTTGAAAAGAGCTTAAAGGAGACTTATCTTTTGAGGAACGAGTGATAAAATTGGGTGGCAGCTGATTCCAGGTAAGGTTTGGAATTTTCCAATCACGGTAGTGTTACAAGGAGGGCTAGTGGGATCACTCTTCACAGTTGTTCCTCAAAAGGGGTAAACAATCAAATGGAGGTGAATGATTGGCCAATACAGAGTGGAGGTGATGATGAGAACACGACCAAGGCTTTAAAGACTAAAGTACTACATTCATGATGATTATTTACCGTGAAATAGTTCATTTTTTAATGAGCTTAAACGCGGGGAGAAACATTTTCTCATGACTTATGTTTATTTTTTAACGAGCTTGAATTATGTGCTAAAACTACTCGATTAATCCAGTCATATAATAAGAATGTCTCATATATGAAAACGACAATTTTTTGAGTTGTGCCCCACATCCTTTCTTTATGCAAGTTAGGAAATGACCAGTCCTATGAGTTTAAAGGGTTAGAGGACCTACAAATTTAAAAAATAAATGGTCGCTCTTCGCTTGCATGCCAAAAGGTTTGCATGCCCCGAGGTATAAAATAAAGCTTCAAGGTCACCTTTCATTCTACTGACAAAACATTTGTTTTACCAGGAAAGGTCTACCTCTTTCAGGTTACCAAAGATTGTTCTATTCACACCACAAACAAAACACTTCCTCGGCGATGTCTACCGAAATAGACAAAGGTGAGACAATCCACTCACATAACTTTGATGAGGAAATCTTGTTCCAGTCTAACCCCCTCTTCCAATCACGGAAGGGAGTACAGACTAGTCATATATCTCTAGCGGAAACCTACCCTATACCCAAAGTTTTCCTGCTGAAGCAGGCAGGGTGCATGCCCCCTGGGTTTTAGTCATGTCCTCCGAATCACTCACGCTCATCAGGTGGACGGACTGGAGATTGATGAGACATTCCTTGTGTGAAAAGACCATTCATGGATGGCATATGACTATTTGCTCTGTGTGATCCGAGAAATGAAAGCTGGTCTACGAGCTTGACCACTCTTCCTTCGTGCGGAAAACACATTACTCTAAAGAGTGATGAGACAATGGCTCCCATGCAATAAATATAGTCTTGTCCAAGGAGTAGATTATAATCCATGGGTCCTTGAAATGCCATTACATTCAGGTGAATGGTTTTCCCTCTCAATTTTATGGGCACATTGGGAAGGATCCCTAACGGTCAACTGGTTCCTTTGTCAAAGCCTGTTAGATTTCTCATCTCAAGCAAAAGTGATGGCGAACCAAGCGCTTTCCAAGCAGTCAAGGAAAGGATACTCACAAAAGCCCCTTCATCTATGATGGTACCATCCATAACTATTCTATATATTTGAGCAATAATTTGGAATGGTACACTAGCCGGTAAACAGGGTCTGCCTAGTTGATTCCAGTCAAAGGAAACAACTAGGTTGCTTGGAGGTGGGACCGAATAGACGGCCGGGTATGACTCTGAAGAACTTCCTTCCTACGGTAAAGGAATGGGTAAATTGCCCCCATGTTCATCGAAGTTTGTGCTTATGAAAAGAATTTGGACGGTGTCATCCTTATTCTCTTTTGTGACTGTATCATCTGAAGATGGAACCTCTGAAGGAAAGACTGGGTCAACTGCCACCTCGACCTTTTGACTTTCGTCTAGTATGGGTTCAGATGGTTTGTCTTCAATGGTAGACACTTCGGCTGACCAGCTAGGCGGGTCAGCCAGATTTTCAACTAGTGACGGACTCGGCAAGAGTCTTTTATATCCAGGAGGAAGTCATAACGATGAAACCGGACGATCATCCAAAACTCTTTTAGCCTCATCTAAGAAGGGACAATGGTGGACGGCATGATCGCCTTCGCACAGTTTACAAGGAAATCTATATTTTCCTTTTTGTCATGGGGCTTCACTTTCACTAGTCGACGATGTGTTTTCAACATGATCATCAAAGGTTGACGACACCAGGTTGTGCAAACGAGGAGACCAGTCCCTTAAGATCCGAGGGATGTAGGGACAATCTTGATGATAGTGGTCTCCTTTGGAAATGACACATGGCGACTTAGGCTTGGTCGGTGCAGTGTGTGGATTTTCGCTAGACGATGCTTGGTTGCCCCCTTTAGCTTTTGGCTCCTTCTTCTTCTTCTCTTTATTCTCCTTTTCCTTCTTCTTCTCAGGTACTTGATTTTTGGCTTTACCAGCCCCATCAAGCGAAGAGGGAGGAGGAGAGGAAGAATTGGAGGAAGTAGAAGGTTTGTGGGTAACTCTGAATTCATTTAATTGCTAACTCGATTGTTCAGGAATTACAGTGTTCTGAACGACAGAGGTTGAGAAGAACCATATGGGCAAGCCAATTGTCAATTCTGGAAGCGGCAATGTGGCCATATGGGGTGCACCAACATCTCCCCAAGAGGAGAAGGGACTAGGATTTCCTCCAAGGGGAATTCCTTGGTTGGTGGATTCCATTTTCTCAACCTAATATCAACGTAGGAAAGGGTGATGATTATTCCATTTAAAATAAATTTTAGACGCTTTTACACAACTTGTTTTTTCAATTTTAAAGAGTCGAGAAAAAACAAAATATGACTCTAGTCGCCTTCGATTTTTAATGAGCCTGAAGTGACAAGTGCTCAGATGGACCTTTTCATTAAGGAGTCTAAAAAGGAACGAAAGTGACTGCTCTAGAAATTTAGGTAGAGGGATTACAAACCAATCGCAAAACTGCAGAATACTTTTTACGGTACAGCAATCAATCTTTCCGAATGCTGTGTTCAGTGCATTGCGATCGATAGGGTGGCGGACACGGCTTCCTATGGATAAAGGATCAAGCCTATTGTGGTCTCCCAAAATATACTCGACGGTACATGGGAGAACAAGTCCGTATTGGCACTTATAATCTCAAATTGGAGGAATCACCCAACCATCAGTGAGAACAACAGTTACCAGCCTTTACAACGCCGGAATACGTCTCTAGCCTAGACTTCTAGATGTTTTGCGTTAGGTTCCAAAGCGTTGTTAGATTCATTAAATTTATTTTATAATTGATTTTGCTTAAGAAATTTTCCTTTCAGGTTGACCACGAGATGTATATGTACAATTCCTAAAATGCAATATAAGATGATAAACAATCTTTTATCTTCTTTGTGCAATGAAAATCCTAGCTACTAAGGAAAGAGAGACAGTATTCTTTCACAAAGAGCAAAGAGCACACACTAAATGCACTGTCCTAAATCAAACCAATCAAACAGTCTAAATGAAAATGCACATGCATGTATTTGTTTTCGGCTTTCTTAGTATGTGAATGATAAAAAGAAAGCTAATGTGAAAATCTGAATTACCTTTCGAGCAACAGTTACTAACAAGTTTCTTTTCAAAATAAAAAATGAAGACAATCACAACACTTTACGATTCGGAAATGAATACTTGCTTTCGACACTAGAAAAACTACAAATTCAGACCAAATACAATAGTAACAGGGTAATCGACTATCAAGAGCAACCAAACTCTCTCCTATGACTGAAAACAACACTTGCGACACTTTCAAATCAAGAAATGACAGTACAATTACGTTACTTTTGGCAAAGGACAACTGAAAATGACTCAATAAATACACAAAAACATTTGCAGTTCTTTTGCACAATGGAGGCAGAATATCAGCAAGGAAAGGGGTTTCAAACAGAGATATACTGATTACAAACAACAAAACTCATGAATAGAACTGAAAAGAATGGACACAGAAACCAAAACTGAGGAACAATGCCTAGTCTGATCAGCGCACCTGTAACACAGTGAACTTGAAATGCATCGCACCTACTACACTCGGGAAGTGCGCTGAATTTCAGATTCACAGAACAGAGCCTACGCTGGGCCAAAGACCAGACTTTGCTTGGGTTTCGGGTCACAGTTTGCAGTTCAGTTCATGGGTTTTGGCCGAGCAAATGGTAATCAGTAAACCAACAATTAGGGGTAGATCTAAGGAGGTTACTAGAGCTACCACTAGGACGATCAGAGAATTTGTAAATCCGTTGTTTAATTCATAAACAAATCCCGGAGATTGACTGAAGCGACATTTATCTACTTTGAATTTGCATAGCAAATGCAGTTCGAAAGCTACCTGGCTCGACTTCAGGCTCCCTCTGTAAGTTTATAAAATAAACAACAAGGAAGATAAACAAACAACCTAGTCGCTCCCCAGCGGAGTTGCCATTTTTGTTACACGAAAAGGTGTCTACACAGAACTGCTTATCCCACCAAGGTGTGGTAGCTACCTTAGAAACAAACAAAGTAAAGCTACTTTCATTTTTCCTTTATGAAATATAGATGAGAGAAGGACAAAGGAGACCAACCTCTGTCTTTCGCTTATCTCCTAGTTTGATTCCTCTCTCTCTTGATAGTCCTTCACTACTTGCTTCCTTGTACACCCAGCTTCATAGAGTACCTATAGGATCAAAGTAGCATAACACTATACAAGAACATGGATCTATAATCATAAACAATCTAGGATCAGATGTAAATTGACCATACAAATGCATAAAACATAAATGACACAAGAGTATGGAGGAAAACTTGAATAGCTTTTATTGATAATCAATGAAGAGCCAAGGGAGTTACAACCAGTTTTTCTAACCCAGCATCATCCTCTCAGCAAGTAAGCCCTTCTTCACCTCATACAAATCTTAGATCACCCAACACTATGATGTTGTCTCAAGAAACCAACAACAATTCCTTACAAGATGCAAAATTCCAGCCTCTGGATCTCTGGGATGAGGGATCCACATATAGATATATGTAAGGGAGATGAGTCAGCTTGTGATTTGATTAGTGTCTCCTCTCTAATATTTCTTGCTTCCACTTAGATATTGATGATCTCTTACTCATCCTTGGTCAAATTCAGAGGCAAGTGTCACTGGAGAAGTTTCTGGAAGATTCCATGCCTCTCCACCTCGCGGATTGACACTGCCATTTTTCACTTCTCGCCCATCGCAGCCCATAGAAGGGCTTTTTGAAATGCAACGCACCCACAGAGTGTACTTAGGTGAGATGCAACGCACTTTGACTATGGAGCAGCTGAAATGATCCTGTTTTGACAAGTTCTGAGCAGTTTTTCAAGGAGAACTTCTGGGAGAAGCTGTAATCAGTTGACCTTGTTACTTTAAGGGTTAGAATAACACTTTTAGGGACTTAGGAGCCCTTGGTTTATGGACATTTTATGCTTGGGGTTGCAGTGCCCAAAAATGTCTATAACACCATGCAAGGAATACTTACTAGAAATATCCTAGCATCTGATAGTACACTGTCCCACATCTGATCTCAATTGAGTCTCTGACAGAACTGACATGCATCAGTTATCCATTATTGAATACGCAGTTATCTGAAAAAAATAGTTGTCACATGCATGCAAGCATCAACAAACTATATCTCATTAATTTAACAACTTGTTAAATTAATCTAACTAAACTTCACTAAGTTAAACTAAGTCAACTGAACCTCTCAATATAGAACTCATCCTTAATTCCTCAATCAGTGGAGTAAATCAAGGACAAATTCCCCAATTAGTGGAGAAATAATTGCATTATCTCACAAAGGCTTCAAGTTTGCTTTTCCTTAACTAATTAACTCATGGAGAATTAATTAATTAATATTCCAAACTTCTGGTAAGACCAAATTCAAATTTACTTCCTATAGATAGACCAGGGATTGCTATAAATAGGAAGGGACCCAGGAATGTTATTTTTAGAAGATGCTATTTTTAGTAGTTTCACCTCTCACCCAAGGTGGCCAAATTTCCACATTGGCCAAACTGCTATTTTTAGCAATTTCTATTTTTACATTTCTTGTTGCACAGTTTTCAATAGATAGAAACAATTTAAAATTTTCATCATCGTATACTCATAAGTTCTACATATGACAATAAAATCAAACAAAAGGTATCAGGGTCCTTTGAGGTTAAGCAATGGAAGTGAGGAAGGGAAGAGGGGCTTATGTTTTTCACCCTAGCATCTCCATTAGTTTCTCTTGTGGGAAAAACACCCTTAGTTCTGTTCTCATCTCCATTTCTATTTTCTATCCCATTTCTATTTTCAGCCATGGTGTAGGTTGGTGGAATGGCTTCTTCTTCTTCTTCCCCAGTAGGCTCTTCAAACATCTCTAGTTTGTTTGCCTAATGGGTCCTCTAGCTCACAACCACCAAAGAAGATGGAAGGTTGGTTGTTAGATGGTGTGGGGGTATTTGGAATTTTTTTTCCTAATTTGTCTCTACTCCTACGAGGCATGAAATGAATTTCTTTTTTTAGGGGTTTTTTAGAACTACTTGCAGAATGGAAATAAAGCAAGATTTGATACTATTTGTTGAATGGAACTACTTGCAAAATGGAAGGAAAGCAAAAATTGAAACTATATGTTCACTTAAAAGCAAAAGGAATGAAGGAATTGCATCTATTTACTGAATGTTAAATGGCAAGGAAAGCAAAAATCACATCTACCTATACACCTCCATGACAATGGTGCCAAAAGGTGATGAGCTCCAGTATTGCAGCAAGGATGTTGCAACTCTTAAGGCTACCAATTTTACTTCATCAACCCGGGGTTCGTACAAACTTGGAGATGACATTGTTGTATACACAGTAGATGCAATGGTCTTCTCTCTTAACTTTTCAACTAGGGAGATAGACCACTAGGGTGTTTCAAACTAGTCTTCTATTGACTAGAAGGAGTCTGACTACTAACAGCAAATGGAAAACTATATTTAATGTAGAAAGGAAACGTTGGCTACTCTAAGAAATGAAAATTTTTAATGGGAATGTGCTATGAAGTGGCATGAAATTATCCGTCTAAGCATTTACACATATTAGTTTCCAAAGGGACCTAATTTAACCTTTCATTCTATCATCTAGTTATTTAGACTAAGTAAGCATGGAAATTATCCTAAAACTACTGACTGTTGTATGCATGTACTAACTCGAAATCGTAGAAAATAGTCTTTTTGATTTTCAATTTTATAAATATAAATGCTAAGTGGACCAATTTGATATTTTGCAGGGGAAAAAGGCACAGGGAAACATGTCCAAAATGGTACTTAGTGTCTAGAAACCAAGTGGAGGCCTAACCTAAGCTTAGATGATAATTTCTTCTCAATTTGGGCTTAAAACAACTTAATACAAGGTTTCTTGTAGTACTACAAGATGTCTTGGTTTTACTACATGATGTTCTGGTTTACTACAGGAAACAAGATGAAAGCCATAGGAAGGTAGGAGAGGTGGAATAAAGTGTGAGAAAGGTGTCTGATGGTGGGATAAGGCATAGAGGAGGTGTACACTACCCAAGGCTCAACCCAACTCTTCAATATGGTTGGATTTTCTCAAGGGATATGTCCACTTTGTTATAAAACAAAAATTCAGATTAGCGGTTGGTAGACTTTGGCAGTATGGGTGAAGAAGACTTGGATGAGGTTCGTGAAATAAATTTGTTGGCCCTCAATTTTGACCATTTTTGACCATGCATGATCCATCTATTTATCATCCGTTACCATCATACCATGGTCATATCTTCCATATTTTTTCCTCTTATTGCACATTAAGGTAAAATAATTATGTCTTTTAATTTTTAGAATTTTTAGATAAAATTGGGTATTAAAAATTATTTTTGACTCAAACAAAAATTCCCGTAATGGCTCCATTTAAGTCGTATGTGTAGGACACCTGGGCAAAAAATTAAGATGGATTCCAGAAGTATGAGAACCAAGGATGGATTGAATCCTATTGACATAGTCCAAATGAGTTAGATCACGCCTGGTCAAGGCTGGTCAAACTTGACCAGTCACCTAAAAAATCCCTTGATTTAAGGGGCAGTTTTGTGATTTTGTGGAATCTTGCCAAATTTTGTGCAAAAAAGGGAACGAGTTCAACCTTATTAGATGGATTAAGACTCTTATAGGTTTTTATAACTATTTTACCTGAGTTTGTTATATTTTTGGCTTGTTTAAGCACAATTATTCGACAACTATGGTGATATATGTATTATGACTATTGAGACTTCTCTATTTCTGAATATAATTTGAAGAATTTGTCTTATATTTTCTTGTTGATTTTGTTGTGGGATGTGATTGTTGATCTACTGTAGCTGATAGTTTCAAGTGTACCAAGAAAGGGTGGAGGGCATCCACTCTGAGCTAAGTACACTATAGTGTCATTTTGTGTATAACTTTGAATATTTTAGATTGTCGTTTCCTTTATAATTTCTTGTGAATATTTTCTGAATATATTCAATATATGCCATGTTCATTTGTGTTTTTGAAATATTTCCTTCCAATAATTGGTTTAAGTAAGGAAGGTAAACCAATGCATCTAAGTTAGATCCTCTGTTGAAAATGCAACAAGATGATGGAGCTTAGTGAAAAGAAGTCGCCTTCACTAAGTAGGCCCGCAGGTTATTTTTGGTGCAAAGTCTATTTTTATACTATGTCTATTTTTAGACATATGGATCATGGTCTATGAGTTGCAGGATGCTAGTTGTGGATGATTGGTCATGTTGGTAAAAATAGATGGAATTTCATTTTTAGACATATGGGCGGAGTCTATTTTTAGACTTGCTCCAGGTGGATGTTGGTGGCCACCCACCAACCCATTTGGACCCTCACAACTGTCTCTTTCAGTCTTTTTAGTTTCCTAAATTGTAGCACAATTTACTATTTTTAGCAGTTTTTCGGGTCCTGAACTTCCGGAGCCGTTTTGAGGCCCTAAACGACGTTTTTTTGGGATTCTGGGGCAACATGGGTCCATGGACCCATGTTGCCTCCCAAAGTGGTAGTACTCGGATGGATCTTTCTAACGAGCTATCGTACGCGTCAAACGGAGATGGTATGCCAAAGTTACGACCCCGGGAAATTGATGTACCAATTTACCCAAACGGGGCCCACAATTTGGCGTTTCATCTTCTAGGGCTAGGTTTTGGGATGTGAAGGGTTTTCCATTGTTTCTCAACAATAAATAGGCCTTCGAGCCTCATTGTAACACAGTTCGAAACAGTTCAGAGGCATGTAGCCGACACATCTCTTCTCAGAGATAAGCTACCATCGCCCTAACTGGGTTATTTCTATTTGTAAGCATATTTCAGTATTTTTCCTTAATGAAATGAAGTATTATTTCCACTGCATCTCTATTTTTATGGTTATCGCATCTCTGGATTTATGGTTATCTCTGTAATCTATTGCGTTCCTGTTTAAATCCGGATCAGTGGTATCAGAGCGGTCTGCTTTTTCTCTGTTTTTCTTTGCATGTCCCCAACGAGATCAGGATATAAGGAGTTAGGGCTTGAACTGGTCAAACCTTTGCAAGACCAGCCTTGCAAATCCCGACGGCCTCCCATGGCGGATGAGAAGAAAGACGAGGGGGCAGGAGATCCTATCAAAATCTTGCTCGAAGAAGCGCTCGAGCGGCAAAGGAACGCGATGATGGATAGCTTTGCGCAGATCCTTCAGCGGCTACCGAGAGGCGACGCATCGACTTCCAATAGCGACTCTGGAAACGCCACACCGTTTAAGGTACAAGTTAATTTTGAAATCCCCATCTTCGAGGGTCAAATAGACGCAGATGCCATAGATAAATGGTTAAATCTGCTAGATGGGTATTTTTCTGTTCACGAATTTTCAAGTCGGGAAAAGATTGTTTTTTCTCTTCTCAAAGCAGCCCCCCACATCAAGGACTGGTGGGAAACCTACTGCGAGCAGAAGGATGAAAATACAGGCTCACTATTTTCAGCCGCACCAACTTGGAATGACTTCCGGGACGCCATCAAGGAGCAGTACTACCCTGTCGGAAGCTATGAGGACAAATACATCAAATGGACCACACTGCGGCAGGGACGAGACCAAGATGTATCAGAGTTCACAAACATTTTTCATACCCTTCGCACACAGTTGGGTATCAAAGATTCTGAGCTGCATCTAGTACTCAAATACCGCGGCTGCCTGCACAGATACATCCAGGAAGAGATGGTGTTCTTGAACATCTCCTCACTCGGCACAACATACCGATACGCTGTCAAAATCGAGCAAAAGTTCAAACAGAAGAAGCGAGACTTTGGATCTGCAAATCCAAAGCCCAAAGGACAAAGCCAAGGCGGGGTGACCCAAGACAACCCGTCGAAGCCGCAAGAAAAGAACAACACCATGAAGCCGAAGAAGGAAACAGGAAAGTGGTGTGAGTTCCACAAGAGTCCCACTCATAACACAAGTGAGTGTCGGACCAAGCAGTCACTAGTGGCTGAGTTGAAGGCTTCCGAATCAGATGCATGTTCCGACCCTGAGCCAGAACCCGACAAGGGAAATGGCAAAGGGCAGCAGATCATTGATGCGGATCCTAGCGCCACTGTTGCCACTGCCAAGATCAAGAAAAATGAGCCCGAAGATCCAGAGGAGGGGGAGCGTCTTTTCCATTCACAGATGTGGGTGAAGGGTTCACCGCTGCAATTCATTGTCGACAGTGGTAGCCAAAAGAACCTGGTTTCAGCAGAGGTCGTGAAGCGGTTGGGCCTACCGACTACACCGCACCCGCAGCCGTACAGTATCGGGTGGCTTCACGAAGGACGAGATCTGAAAGTTCGCCAGCAGTGCTGCCTTCCCTACAGCATCAAACCCTTCACAGATGAGGTATTGTGTGATGTTACACCTCTGGATGTTTGTGTTGTATTATTAGGCCAGCCATACTTGTGGAGGCGACATGCTGTGTATGAGTCAAGGCCTCGTGCTGTCATTATTTCTTTGAATGATTCATTATACAGGATACCGGAGGTAGCCCCACCTACCGCCACATCTTTGATCACTACCAAGAAAGGCAGCAAGCTCATATCACAGACCAGGAAATTCATATGTCTGGTTCACTCCCAAAGTAAGGGGAAGATCGTTGCTACATCCATGACCCCTGCAAAGGGTTCCTCCACGCAGCAGCAGCAGCAAAGGGATACGGTCATGACAGAACACAGGAACAACTTCTCCTCACCCACAGGGGTACCACACAAGTTTCAGGTGGGCTACAAAGTCTGGTTGCATCGACAGAAAGAACGCCTTACCAGAACCCATCAGAAGCTCAGACCACTCCGACACGGTCCTTACAACAGTACCAAGGCTATGGGGAACAATGCTTTGGAGCACATCATTCCTCCATTCCTTCGCCTTCGCCAAATGTTCAATGTGGACCATCGTCGACCATGCTTCCCACCATCACTGGACACATCAGAGATTGCAAGACAAGTTCAGCAGATGGAGGAACTCAACGCAATGGGGACCATTGCTTCCTAAGGGGGGAGGAATGATCCAGGTGGATGTTGGTGGCCACCCACCAACCCATTTGGACCCTCACAACTGTCTCTTTCAGTCTTTTTAGTTTCCTAAATTGTAGCACAGTTTACTATTTTTAGCAGTTTTTCGGGTCCTGAACTTCCGGAGCCGTTTTGAGGCCCTAAACAACGTTTTTTTGGGATTCTGGGGCAACATGGGTCCATGGACCGATGTTGCCTCCCAAAGTGGTAGTACTCGGATAGATCTTTCTAACGAGCTATCGTACGCGTCAAACGGAGATGGTATGCCAAAGTTACGACCCCGGGAAATTGATGTACCAATTTACCCAAACGGGGCCCACAATTTGGCGTTTCATCTTCTAGGGCTAGGTTTTGGGATGTGAAGGGTTTTCCATTGTTTCTCAACAATAAATAGGCCTTCGAGCCTCATTGTAACACAGTTCGAAACAATTCAGAGGCATGTAGCCGACACATCTCTTCTCAGAGATAAGCTACCATCGCCCTAACTGGGTTATTTCTATTTGTAAGCATATTTCAGTATTTTTCCTTAATGAAATGAAGTATTATTTCCGCTGCATCTCTGTTTTTATGGTTATCGCATCTCTGGATTTATGGTTATCTCTGTAATCTATTGCGTTCCTATTTAAATCCGGATCAAGACTTCCAGTCTAAAAATAGAACAGTCAAATATTATTAGCTCTTAATAATATTTGGACTATAAACATTATCTTATCCTCTTGAAGCACTTCAGTTCGAGCTACGGATGTGGCACATGCAGCTTTCAAAAGGAAATACGCTTTTCTTATGGGTTAGTTGAGCGATTGCATGATGGAATTTAGTTAGAACTCAAGTGATTGAGTTTGGTGGAGTTGATTGAGGAGTTGATGGAGTTGTGTTCAGTTTGACTTAGTTGAACTAGTTGTATTTAGTCTAACTGCAGAATACACTAGTGATGAGTGACGTGAATTAATTATCAATTAATTCACTAATTATTAACTCATAAATCAACTAAAGAATACATCAGTTAACTCAGTGCATGGACAGTTTAGTGGAGATAGGTGTTAGAGGTGGAGACTACTATCAGTTGTTACTATAACTGTGCATGAGATTTGTACAATCAATGATGGAGATTGCCAATGAGGATTGCACAGTACAAGCCAAGGAAAACGAGCTTGGATCATTCATATTCTCACATTGGATTGTGCAGTAGAGGCAGGCAGTCAGCGGAGGAGATTTGAACCTTTGACTTGATTCAGATCTGAGCTAGTTTGTGTGTAGCAGGTGGAGATAGTACTGAGTACTTGTGAGGAGTATTGTACTATGTATTATTACATGTTCTCTATCATTATAATATACAGATAGTTCGAGGTTTTTAGCTGTATGCTTTCCCCATTACATATTGTGTTAATGTGCACATGCGATTGATGTTTCATTATTTTTAATTCTACAAAATTGATTATCAACGTAGAGGAGGTTATGTATTATGCATGCATTCTACAAATATTGTATAATCAGGATAATCTCTATGAAAAAGTGTTATATTATTCAAAATTTCTACATGGTATCAGAGCAAAGTTGATCATCAGATCTATTATTCAGAAAGTGATTACATTTTACTTCTTCAGGCAGAGTCTGTAATCGGGCCAGGTAGCCTCTGGATTCATCCTTCTTTTGGAAGGTGAGATATATGGTAAAATCCCATACAGTTAATCTCTGTACGAGAAATACTTTGTTCTCACAAATTTTATATCAGAAGCGGTTACGTTTTGAGTTGGTGGAATTTGAATTTTCAGCAGTGTTTTCTTGGTGTCAAAGTTGAAATGTATTTCAACGGATTGCGATTGGAGTATGCCCTTTAAGGAAACTCGAATTATATTGCATGGAAAGACAGGATAGAGGCAGTGTTAGATGACAATGGGTTGAAGGAGTTCATAGATGCTAAGGTCCAAAAGCCTACTGATGTTGCTCAAGTTGAGGTTTGGCAAAAGAAGACAGCAAAGTATCGAAGGATTCTGTTGGAGGGTGTAAACGATCACATTGTATCTAGCCTGCATGGAAAGGCTTCTCCATACTTGATGTGGAAAGCGTTGACAGATTTATTCCAAAGCAAGAGTGACCAGAGGAAGTTGGAACTCAAGGATAAACTTAGAAACATTAAGTGTGGGAAAGGAGACAGTATGCCCAAGTATCTCACGAAGTTCACCCAATGTCGGGATGAGCTGGGAAGTGTGGGGGTGACTTTCAATGATGAGGAATTGGTAAGCTTGGCTCTCCTTGGTCTTCCGAAGAGTTGGAATTCCTATTAGGACTCTGTCAATGGTTGCAAGAAATTTCCAGGATGGGAGAGACTTTGGTCGGATCTTGTGCAAGAGGAGATTAGGCGGAATACCAAGGATGGGTCTTCATCAAAGGCATCTGATGAAGAAAATTGTGCTTTGGCTACCAAAGAAAAGAAGGGGAAGGAGAAGGGTTCTCTTTCCGAATCTAGTTCTTCCAATGATGGGAAGAAGGTTGAAAAATTGAAAGTGCGATGCTTTCGTTGTCATGAGGTGGGCCATTATGCTGCAAATTGTCCACGGAGGAAATCCAAGAAGGGATCCAGGGAAGGATCTAAAGGTGAAGCACTTGCTTCACAGTTTGAGTTGGATTTCAAACTCGTTGCATGCATGGTTTCATCCATGGTGGGAAGTGGTTGGTTTCTTGAGAGTGGAGCTTCTTTCCACATGACCGGTGACAAGAGTTTGTTCAATACATTGGAGGAGAAATATCTCCAAATACTCATAGCGATGGGTAATGATGAGAAGTATAGTGTCTCAAGTGTAGGCACGGTTATTTTTCAAAGGGAGCATGGAGCTCACCTTACCTTGACCGATGTCAAGTACGTACCAGGACTGAAGAGAAACTTGGTGTCGATCGCGATGCTGGAAGATAGAGGCTATGATGTAGTCTTCATTAAGGGAAAGGTTTTCCTTAGACACATCATCACTAGACAGGTCAAGCAAATTAGTTCATGGGTCAAGAACCTATATGCTCTTGAAGTTCAAGATGCATGAAAAGCCTTGAGCAGTGAGGAAACTAATGGAGACTTGGTGGTTGAGAGGGAGCGTATATTACCTCTCAACATGCAGAGCCAAATGAAGTCTTAGACGATTGTGGAGGAGCCACGATTGGTGCAGCAGCTTCAGGAGGTTGTGGAGTAGCCACAACAAGGGAAGCTGAGAGGAGATCGAATAGAGACATCTACTCATGCAGATACCTCTACTAGGGGGAAACTTTGAGCCAGGTGGGCTGAGGGATCACATGCAGCCATACCTCTAGGTAGGAGGTGGGGCGATATAGAGTGATTGTCCCAAAGATTGAGGGGCAGGATCCTTGAGGTACCCAACCTCTTGGATGAGACCTTACTACGACAGCCTTGATGTGGAGTAGCAGGAACTAACTAATTGGGTAGAGACAGATGCGGATGGAGCGGCAGAGATAGCGACAGTGTAGGGAATCCCAGGACAGTGCATAGCTAGCAGGTTGCAACAATGCGAGAGGCATAAGTGTTTTGCACAATGCTAGGTGGCACAGAGAAGTGTGCAATGGTGTGAGATGCATGGAGATGTTGCAGTAGTGCAGATGTCAGAGAGGGAGCACTTGTCAGCAACAGGTAGAGCTTCAGCATCAGAGTATGTTCCTAGCCCAACTGAGTGGTCAGTTGGGAGTGTTTTTGTTCCAAGTGTTGTTGGAGCAAGTGGACCGGGCAAATGTGTTGCATAGAGTTGCAGGATAGGGGTTGTAGATAATCCATATCTTGTTGAGAGGGAGTGTTGAAAATGCAACAAGATGATGGAGCTTAGTGAAAAGAAGCCGCCTTCACTAAGTGGGCCCGCAGGCTATTTTTGGTTGCAAAGTCTATTTTTAGACATATGGATCATGGCCTATGAGTTGCAAGATGCTATTTGTGGATGATTGGTCATGTTGGTAAAAATAGATGGACTTCTATTTTTATACATATGGGCGGAGTCTATTTTTAGACTGCTAGTCTAAAAATAGAACAGTCGAATATTATTATCTCTTAATAATATTTACACTATAAACATTATCTTATCCTCTTGAAGCACTTTAGTTCGAGCTATGGATGTGGCACATGCAACTGCCAGAAGGAAATATGCTTTTCTTATGGGTTAGTTGAGATATTGCATGATGGACTTCAGTTAGAACTCAAGTGATTAAGTTTGGTGGAGTTGATTGAGGAGTTGATGGAGTTGTGTTCAGTTTGACTTAGTTGAACTAGTTGTATTTAGTCTAACTGTAGAATACACTAGTGATGAGTGATGTGAATTAATTATTAATTAATTCAATAATTATTAACTCATAAATCAACTAAAGAATACATCAGTTAACTCAGTGCATGGACAGTTCAGTGGAGACAGGTGTTAGAGGTGGAGACTACTATCAATTGTGACTATAGCTGTGCATGAGATTTGCACAATCAATGATGCAGATTTCAAATGAGGATTGCGCAGTACAAGCCAAGGAAAATGAGCTTGGATCATTCCTATTCTCACATTGGATTGCACAGTGACAGCGGAGGAGATTTGAACCTGTGACTTGATTCAGATCTGAGCTAGTTTGTGTGTAGCAGGTGGAGATAGTACTGAGTACTTGTGAGGAGTATTGTACTATGTATTGTTACATGTTCTCTATCATTATAATATACAGATAGTTCGGGGTTTTTAGCTGTATGCTTTCCTCATTACATATTGTGTTAATGTGCACATGCGATTGATGTTTCATTGTTTTTAATTCTGCAAAATTGATGATCAACGTAGAGGAGGTTATGTATTATGCATGCATTCCACAAATAGTGTATAATCGGGATAATCTTTGTGAATAAGTGTTATATTATTCAAAATTTCTACATCCTCTTCCTTCTTGATTAAGAAATGAACTGGAAATTGTGTTTATGCATTTAATATTTACTAATTTCTTGATTTGGTTATTATTTCCTTTCAGTAATTGGTTTAAGTAGGGAAGGTGAACCAAGGCATCTAAGTTAGATCCTCTTCCTTCTAGATTAAGAATTAAAATGGAAATTGTGTCTTTACTGCTTTCTTGATTTGGTTATGTTATGCTTTATGGTGGAACTAATCTTGTTGGAATAAGGATAATGATGAATGAAAACTAGGACCTCTAAGTTATAGCCTCTTCCTCATTGTCTATGCTCCACAAAGACTCATTGCACTCTTGCTTCTATATTAAAATTTCATTGTTTTATTTTCTGTAATTTTTTATTTTTAATATGGACTTCCATTATTTTCATCTAAACAACTACTTACTATACTAGTTTAATCTATGATTTCATTTACTTTGGTTTGCTTCTAACTTTACCAACCCGGATTGATGAGTAAAATAGATGCTTTAATTGAACTCCATAAATTAGACTGAAATTTTTGGTGTTGTTGTCGAGGAAGCATGCTTAGATAGAGCTAGGTAGGAAGATTATTTATAAAACATATAAAAACAAAACAAAAACAACAAGAAAACATAAAAACAAAAACACTTTTCATTATGGTTATTCATGCTTAGACATAGAAATTAGAAAGGTAGACCCCCAAAATAAAACTCTCAACCACTAACAAAATCTCATTAACTACAAAATCCATTTGCAAAACAAATATATACAAAAACATGGTGTCTAATAAGTGATTTAGAGAATGATAGTATGCCACCACAATGATATTCTTAAACCCTTGTCCACAATTTAGAATGGTCACTAGGGATGAATCTTCATTTCAAAAGATAGAAGAACAACAAAGCATCATGAAGAGGATCCACAAGAAGAGAACCTAGAAGCTTATTCTAGTTATCTTTATAAGGATATAAGTGAGTTATGGATCACATGCAATGAAATTAAAACAATAGAGTTCGACATTGAATAAAATATAGCATATGTATCATAAAATCCCTTGTGCATTCATGATTTTGAACAAGTTTCACAAGAAGAACTTTGTGTTATGACAGTTGAGGAAAATCAAATACTTAAATATCACACTAAGACTTGGTTCCATCTAGTCATTAGGACACAACACTACTTTTTTCAACATTCCTTAGCATTAAATCTTTATTATCGACTAACTTTTCATGTCCAATCATTCATTAAAGTATATTTTTCAAACTTGGATATGAGTCTACTTATGATATTGATACATAAATAGATGCATTGGAAATTATCGTATACTTAATAGAATGATTTATTTTTCTACAATAGAGTAGGATAGAATATAATAAATAAATAAATAGGTAGAATGAGTTTACAATAAAACTTTTTGTTCAAACTCTCATGAATAATTCTTGAAATCATTGTTCAATACTCATTTGGAAGGATTTTTATGGCAAAATGTAGTAAGAACAATCCTATTTTGGGTAACCACATAGGATAATTTTCAAAGAATGTTTTTATAAAAATAATCTCTTCAAATCTAGTTTTTAAATTCATTTTGAATTTTTCAGTTTAGGTCACAAATAAAAAGAATATATGATGAAAATAAACACTGGATCTCAAGAGAAATTTTCAGGACAGAGCTAGTACAACATTTATTCGGCAGGTTTAATGGAAATATGTTTACATGATATTCTTTAAAATATAGTTTCCAAATAAATTTGAATCACCTCAATCCAACATCATATGAAAAATTTAGGCTCAAAATATTGAAGGTTTATCAAACAATCTGCATAGTGACAAGTTTAGGCCTTGACTATTCATTTGCATATTTCACATACCGAATAATATTATTTTCAAAACAAAATTATAAGAGAGATATAAATTTAAGTCTATTGTATGACACAATTTGAATCATCTCACTTGAACGTCAGGTGAAAATGTTATGCCATATTTAGTGACTGCATGTCTTAAAATTGGCATAGTGAAACTATGCCTCCTAGGTCCATTCATCAACAATTTTGTGATATCAAACCTAAAAATTTTAAAAACATATTTCTACATGATAGAAAAAAATAAATCTAATTTAATCTACAAGTGGAATCACATTGATCCAATCTTTAATAAAAAAGTTACACTCCAAATAATAATTGTTGGTCTAGTAAACCATACACAAGCATCTCTATCAAACATGGTACTCCTCGTCATTTTTAGCATGTCATTTTAAAAAAATTTGAAAACTTGTTTATATTGGAATTATACATATGATTGTAATTAAAATTGGACATAAAATGAATATTTTGTTAATAAAATATTGTTAGGAGGTCTAGGTTGGCCACCATTCCTCATAGGGCAAACCAATGAATTTTCTTTGTATATCATATTTCAACTTATTTTTAAGCAATTATTGTAATTATTTTACATATTTATTGGAAGAAGAGAGATGGTAACCTCTCTTCCTCCCTTATCTAATATTATATTGCAGGCAAATGTTGTGTTTTTGCATGTCATAGGAAGATTTAAGAGTGAACTCCATGGACGAAGGACTTTTCAAAGTCAATATTTAAATATACATATATGAGAATATGAAACGAAAATATTCAAGTCAAATAGAAGTGGAATTGACAGGATGTTGAGTTCATCCAAAGAAACTCAAACTCGTGAAGCCTTCTTCAAGTTGCTAATCAACGACACCAATAAACCTACAAGATGGAATAAGATCGAGGAAAAACACATGAAGATAATTATCAAAAGAAGAAGTCAAGTTTTGTAACATGATAAGTCACATCCATTACCAAAGAAGAATTTCGTAAGCTATATTGTTCATGATTTCATCTGTCATACATATTGTATGTTAGGCTTCGTGATCATGCATGTTGAATTCCAGACCTTTTATCTATCTATCTATACATATACTACTAGATCATGACTTCAACCTATCTTACTTTCATAAGATTTCCATACTTTCCTACTCCATTATACCCCACTTCCATTAAAAAAATACAAAAGGATAAAAAATAATAAAGAGGGTTGGCTGTGAGAATCCAGATTATTGGCATAGTACAAACCTGAATTCATAATAGAAAACCAATTTGTATGGCTAATATGAATTCTATTAAAAATCGTATGTTTTTCAAGTCATTATTTCAAATTTTCTCAATTAAATTTTTGCAAAATAACTTCTCTAATTTAGAGACTTGAGGACAAGTCTCAAAATAAGCAAGGGGGAAGACAGAATAAAACAAATGCATTTGTTTATAAAAGTTGAGCAACTCAACATAATGTTCAAATTGATATCGAAGCAACTCACAATAAAAGGGACCTTAAAATTCAACATCAAAACCTATTACAAGGGGACCTAAATATGAGAAGCATCACATCAAAAAGAGACCTGAACATGAGCAACATCATAGAGGGATCGAAACATATCTTACTCAAAGACTCTTTTGGGACCAGAATATCAACTTAAAATTTTTGTGAGAATGGACCTATATACAAAGAACAACCAATCAATTTCATCAATCAGTTCCCTATTCAAGTTCATCATCAGAAGGGACCTATACCCAATCAAGTTAATTGTTCAAGTTCATCATCAAAAGGGACTTGTATTTAGTCAATATTCGCTCCATATCATCATCAACTGAAGGAGATACTTAATCAATGAAAGTATTGTAAGTTATTTTAATACCATTTGATTTTGAAAAAAATTCTTAATTTAGGAGACTAATTAAACCTTAGTGTATAAGATTGAAAGCCCTTCATTTCGTGTACATTTTATCTATTCATAAAATTCTATATCCCTCTTTCATAAAAATATTAAACCATCTTACACCCTACTATCTATTCAAGTCATGTCTCTTTACCTTCAAATCTTCTTTGCAAAACAAACAAGCATGGGTTAGTGTCATAAAAGAAAAATACAAGTGGAATTGATCTGAAATTAAACAAAAACACAAAAACTTATAGATATAATCATAAACATAGAGGTGCAGCAGAAAAACACTTCATTTCATTAATATAAAAATACTAAACTATGTTACAAACAAAATGGAAAAATGTAGCTTGGGCGATGGTATCTTATCTCTGAGAAGAGATGTGGTGGCTACATGCCTCTGAACTATGTTACAACAAGGATCAAGGGCCTATTTATTATTGTAAAACATGAGAAAACCCTAAACAATCAAAACCCTAACCCCGGGAGATGTAACACCAAGGGTTTGTGGGCCCCATTAGGGTTAGTTGAGCAACCAACATATTGAGGTTGTAACTTGGTCATATTATCTCCATTTGGCGCATATGATACCTTGTTGGAAAGGCCTCACCAAGTACTACAAGTTTCATGCTTAATTCAAACCCCAAAAAAAAATTCATTTAGGGGGTCAAAACTGCTCTGGAGGTTCAAGACCCGAAACAGTACTAAAAGTAGTAAATGATGAAATGAACAAAGAAACATATGAAACTGAATGGGGGGTTTATGTGGAACAGGCGCATGGCCACCAATATCCGCCTGGATCATTCCTCCCCCCTTAGGAAGCATTGGTACCCATTGCATGTAAAGGATCCATGCGGTGAGGAAATTTCTGTTGAACTTGGTCCCTGTTGAACCACTTACCCTGGTGAAGGGGTTGGATTGCTTTGACAACTCAGTATAATTGTATCCTCTGTTGGCGAGTTTTCTTGATATATGTGTTAATTATCTGATTAGTTGTGGCCTATTCCATGTAGTCCGGGTTGAGCTCTATTGGTGTGAGTTGTTCTACAATGTTAGATGTGTCCAACAATGGTGGAAAGTATGGTTGAAGGTGATCTAAATTGAACACTAGGTGAAGAACAAGGAATGGTGGGATACTGAGCTCGAAGGAATTATCTCCAATGATCTTGGTGATGGTGTATGGCCCATATCAGAGTGGGCAAAGCTTATAGTGTGGTCCAGCAGGGTACTTCTTCTGCAAATGTAGCCAAACTTTGTCATCCACCTAGAACTTATGTGACACTCTATCATGATCATGGCATTGCTTGTACTTAGCATTGGCTCTATCCAATATATAATGGACCTATTGGCAGATCTGTTGAATGTGATCAATGAAGTTTCTAGCCTTTTCAGCTTCAAACTTAAAATGAGACGAATCTACATGAGTGTATGCAAATGCTATGACCACATCAATGGGGCATAATGGCTTAAATTCCCACCCTACCTAAAAGGGGTTGTGGCCTATTGAGTTGTGGAGAGCTCTATTGTATATGTGTTTAACATAGGGGAGACTTTCATCCCACGTATGGATGCCTTGAGTTGTACATGCACATAATGTGTACAATCACTCTATTGACAACCTCTTTTTTGCCATTAGTTTGGGGATGGAAAGTCATGGACTTAGTAAATTTTGTATCCAAAATTGACTAGAGACTTGACCAAAATGCACTCAGGAATCTGCTATCTCGATCTAAGATAAGGGATTGTGGGATCCCAAAGTGTACCCACACTCGCTCAAACAAGAGCTTAGCAGTGGCCTCTGCTGTCATACTCTTCTTGCAAGCCACCACGATGGCCATCTTAAGGAATATGTCAAAGACCACGAAAACCCATTCGTTGTTGTGCTTAGTAAAAGGAAGGCCCAACATGTAATCCATGGAAACAGATTCCCAAGGCCAGTTAGGAGTAGGTAGAGGATTATGCAAGCCTTGCTTCTTAATGGTTAGTTTGGCAATGGCACAGGCGGTGTAGGATCTGTTGTATTTCCCAACATCCTGATGAATTTTCGACCAATAAAAACACTTTTGCAATACCTTCACTATTTTCTCGACTCAAAAATGTCTAGTGACCTGACTGTAGTGTGCCTCCCAAATCACCTTGGCACGCTTTCTTGAAAGAACACAGATGTGTCCCAAGCAAAATAACAGTGCATCATGAAGGTGAAATTTTGGAACTTGCTTCCCTTACAGGAGTGTCTGGGATATGTTTCTGAATTCTAGATTGCTCATGTAAAGATGCAGCCACCTCAATGTCTCATGCCCACAAGAGTCGAGCATAGTGATCAGTGTCATGACTAGTGGTCGACTAAGGAAATCAGTGATTTTATTGGTGCTACCCTTATTATACTTAATTTTGAAATGGAACTGTTGCAGATAGGTGGACCATTTTTTATGGCAATCATTCTGCAACTTCCCTTGTGTCTGTATGAATTGTAGAGGTCGATGATTTGTGTGGATGACCGTTTCCTTCCCCATAATGTAATGCTTCCATTGACAATAGGCGTGCACAATAGAATACATTTATTTGGCACATGTGGGGTACTTTCGGACTTTGTCTAAAAGTGTCTCACTGTGGTAAGCCACTGGTGCCCATACTGAGTAAGAACAACACCAATAGCATAGTCGGAGGCATATGTTTCAATAAAAAATGGTTGTTTTAGATATGGTAATGTGAGCACTGGTGTAGAACAAAGGAGATTCTTCAACACAGAGAATGCTTTTTGTTGAGTTTCCAGCCAATTTTTTTTCTTTCACTCCACTATTGGTGACTTGATTTAAAGGCCAAATGATATGAGAGAATCCCAATGCGAACCTACAGTAGAAATTGGAAAGACCCAAAAAGTTGTGGAGCTCTACTAGAGTGTTTGGGGCTAACCAATCTCGAATGACTTGTATCTTGGATGGGTCCACATGTACACCCTTCTCATCAATGATGTATCATAGATATTGAACTCGGGTAAGGCCAAAGGTGCATTTCTCCAAGTTAACACACAACTTGTGTTGTCACAGGTTTTGAAGGACATGTCAAATATGGTGGAGGTGCTCTTCCCAACTCTGGTTGAAGATCAAGATGTCATCTAAATACACCATCATGAATGCATTGGTGCAGTGTCGCAATATTTCTTCCATCAGTCTTATGAAGGTTGCAGCGGCATTCGTCAATCCAAACAACATGACCAACCATTTGAAAAGGCCCTCCTTGGATTTGAAGGTAGTCTTCCACACATTGAAGGTTTCGATAGGCACTCGGTGATAATATGGCTTCAAGTCAATCTTGTTGAAATATTTGGCCCCCTCGAGCTGCTCCAAAAGCTCATCAATCTATGAGATTGGGTACCTATTCCAGACAGTGATGTTGTTTAGTGTATTATAGTCAATACAGAGCCTCCAGGTCCCATCCTTCTTTTGTACCAATACAATCGGGCTCCCACAAGGTGATGAGCTTGGCCTTATGTGCCCTTTTTGGAATAGTTCCTGAATCTGCATCTTAATCTCATCGTTCTCTAGAACATAACATCGATAGATTGGCCCATTGGGCAGCGGTGCACTCGGGGGTGATATTGATGTAGTCCTTGACATGACAGTGTAGAGGTACCCCTGTGGGTGAGGCGAAAATATCCTTGTACTCTTCCATGGCCTTGTCCATCTATTTTTGCTATGCAGAGGAGCCCTGCCTGGAAGCCATGGCCATAACCTTCTTCTTACCTTGGGGGCAAATCATAAGGAAAACAAATTTCGTGTTCTAGGAAATGATCTTACCGCATTTCTTTGCAGTGATCAAAGGGATGGTGGTAGGCAAGGCTACCTTTGGTATTATGTACAACTTATTATCTAAAGTAATAATCACAGAACGAGGTTTAGACTCATATAAAATATGTCACTTCAACAATTATGGTTGTCCTAACAATACATCACAAACTTCAAGAGAAGAAACATCACAAAGTACCTCATCCGTGAAGGGCTTGATGTTGTAGGAAAGGAGGCATTGCTACCTAACGTGAACATATCGTCCTTGGTGAAGCCACCCAATGGTGTATAGTTGTGGATGTGTTGTAGTCTTTAGGCCCAACCACTTCACAACCTCTCCTGAAATGAGGTTCCTTTTTCTCTCATTATTGACAATGAACTGTAGTGAAGAACCCTTCACCCACATCTGTGAGTGGAAGAGGCTTTCCCCCTCCTCTGGATGTTCAGGCTCAATCTTCTAAATATTTGTTGTAGCCATGGTCGAACTCAACTCTGCATCAATTATCTTCTTCGCTTTGCTAGTTTCCTTATCGAGTTTCGATTCAGAGTCAGAACCTATGTCAGATTTGGAAGCCTTCAACTCGACCACCAGTGACTTCTTCGCCTAACACTCAATTGTATTGTGAGTGAAGTTCTTATGGAACTCACACCATTTTCCCATGTGCTTCTTCATCTTCATGGTGTTGTTCTTTGCTTGTGGCTTCAATGGGTTGTCCTGGGTAGCCATGGCTTGTCTTAGTCCTTTCTTTTGTGGTTTGGGGCCACATTCTCATTGCTTTAGATTTGCAAATCCAAATTCCTACTTCTTGTTTTTAAACTTTTTCTCAATCTTGACAGCATACCAATACGTCGTTCTGAGTAAGGAAATGTCTAGGAACTCCATCTCGTCCTAGATGTAATTGTGTAGATAGTCGCAATACTTGAGCCCCAAATGTCGTTCAGTATCCTTGATACCCAACTTTGTGCAAAGGGTATAGAAAACATTTGTGAAATTTCGCACATCTTGGTCTCTTCCCTATTGTAGCATGGTCCACTTTATGTATTTGTCTTCATAGATCCTGTCAAGGGAATATTGTTCCTTGATGGTGTCTTAAAAATAATTCCAAGTCACTGTGGCTAAAAACAATGGCGGTTAGCTCTCATGCTTTTGTTCACAGTAGGTTTCCTAGCCATTCATGATGTGTGGGGTGGCTTTCAGAAGTGAAAAAGTAATATTTTCCCAATTGGAAAAGTCATGAACTGAAAAATATCCTTCTAGCAGATTTAACCATTTATCTACGGCATCTGCATCTATGAGGACTTCAAATATGGGAATATCGAAGTTAACTTATACCTTAAAATGAGTGGCACCTCCGGAGCAGCTGCTAGATGAAGATGCATCACCTGTGGGTAGTAGTCAAAGGATCTGGGAAAATTTATCCATCATCGCGTTCCTCTATCACTTGAGGGATTACTCGAGAAATGTTTTGAAAGAATCTCCTACCCCCTCATCTTTCTTTTCTTCTGACATGGGAGGGCATCAAGTTTTGCGAGGTTGATCTTGCAATGGTTAAACCAGATCAAGCCCTAACTCCTTATACCCTGACCTTGTTGGGGACATGTAAAGAAAAATAGAGAAAGAGAAGATTGCTTTAATACCACTGATCCGAACTCAAATAGGAATACAACAACTTACAAATATAATCATAAACACAAAGATGCAGCAGAAAAACACTTCATTTCATTAATAGAAAAATATTGAACTATTCTTACAAACAAAATGGAAATAAGGTAGATCGAGCAATGATGGCTTATCTCTGAGAAGAGATGTCACGGTTTCATGCTTCTAAAAAATGCTACAATGAGGCTAAAGGGCCTATTTATTATTGGCAAATGTGAGAAAACCATAAACAAACAAAACCCTAACCCTGGGAGATGTAACCCTAATCTGAATCTACTCTAACTTTGTCATATTATCTTTGTTCGATGTGCATAATACCTTGTTTGAAAGGTCTCGCTGAGTACTACAAGTTTCACCATAGGCCCATGTCTACAACTATTGGGATGGGTTCCCCTAGGTTAGTTTTGAGGTTAAAAACCCAAGTTTTGGTAAAAAGATGTAAGTTATTTGCAAATTGTGGATGCAGAGTGTGTAGATAGTTAGAAGTCAAAAAGGGTTTTAGCCCCTTGGTTATGTAAAGTTGAGTTGGTTTTGAGATCCACCCATGGTCCATGGACCATGGGATTATATGTAAAAGGCTATAAATAGGTGTGTCTTAGAGATTCAAAGGCATAGATAGAGATAGATGTTGATGTCTATGTTTGAAAAATAAGGGAAAGTAAGCAGCGGCTAGACAGAAGTGAAAAGGCTCCATAGCTAAGTGCACAGAGGCCTAGAGTAGAGTCCACAACGGAGTGCATTGACCACTGTATTCAGCCTCATAATTAGGTAATTATATGGGCCTTAATTCACCTCCTAGCTCTGTCAAACCATCTATTCTCACAACTTATTGCATACTTTTGATTATACTTTGTTTATGAGATGAGTTAGAATTCGATGTTTTGCTTTGTGGTCTAATGTGCATTTAAGGCAGGATTAAAGGATAAAAGAAAGGAATTTTGGAAAATACCTTGGTCGAAACATGAATGGGAAAAGGGAGAGGAATTATAGGAGGTAAATGCTCCTCATTTACTACCCCTCCATTCAAATATTCCTCCATCAGCTCAGAGTGCAAACAAGCAAATCATGAGGACTAGAACATAACCTAGCAAGTGAAAGTCAAAGCACCAGTTTATCTTGAGTTTGGGAGCTGAGCCTCCCTAATTTAAAGGAAGCCATTGGAGACTTCAGATGGATAAGTAGAGAGGCCTAGGACCTCAGGACAAGGGGGACTTTTCATCGTAAAACATTACTCTATTTTCGAGCCGCAAGACTTATGACAGTTTTTTATGGAATCCATTGTTTCGATAATAAGAATGAGTTTTGTATTGAGCTAACACTGAGTTAACTCAGAGGGTTGAAGCTCTTAGGTTAGGGCCCAACCCTAGCAGATAAGGCTCCTCTTTATTGTGCATGTATGATAATGTAGATTCATGGTTTAATTGAGCATTTGCTTAAGTAGCTACATTTCTATTACAGTAGTGTAGAGTAGATTGGTTGTGTTTTAGTTTGCATCCATTTATGCCTTCTTTCAATTAGTAGGTTAGGAACGAGTTTTTGCATGAAGTTTGTTGTCTTGATTTAGTACGAGGTTCATTTCATTGTCATCTATTTCCATCACTTCTTTGTCATATGCTCATTTCCTTCAGCATGAAATTCTTAAGTGGAAGCTAATAAAACACATCTTGATTAGATTATATCCATATATTTCCTTACCGTTTGATCCACAACAAACCTAACTAGTCACCGTATGACTCATTTCAACGCTTGACTTTATGCGCTCCAAATCTCCACCGTCAATCTATCTAACTTGATCCAACGACTATCATGAATTCTTCCACCTACTTTATGTGCTTCAAATCTCCACTATTGATCTGTCGCACCCTCGATCCAATGGCTATCGCATCACCCGATCACCAACTAGCTTGGTTGATCTCCACCATTGATCAATCCCGCATGATCCAATGGCTATCGTGTAATCTCGTGTAAATTATTTCACAGTCGATATCCACCCAAGAGCACGTGAGAAAATTTGTTTTCCCATGCTACATGTCACTCACTTAGGCTAATCGTGTGAAAATTAGAAGTACAACTTACATCTTTGAATGCGCGCAAGAAACTACTTACCACTTACAAAAATCCGCTCCATCATTCTACACGTGTTTCTCACGATAAGATCTTTGCCACTCATCCTCAATTATCCTGTTCATCCATTTATTAACTTAATCTCCCATGATAAGATCTATGTCGGTCATGTTTTGTTAACTATGTCCATCCATCTATTCACTCAATCTCATGCAATAAGATCTCCACTGCTCATCTTCTGTTAATCCTGTTCATCCATCTATTCACTCAATCTCCACGATAATATCTCCACTGCTCATCTTCCATTAATCATATTCTTTGATCGATCCATCCATCTATTAACGTAATCACCTACAATAAGATATCCGTCGCTCATCTTCCATCTCATATTCCGTTAATCCTGTTCATTGATCCGACTGATCCAACAGTTCCTCTACACTACTGCTTCATTACATCCTCCTTTCATTGATTTCGATCTTCAATTTCTTTTCCACTTGAAAACATATTTAGTTAAGTTTCCTTACCTACACCTTAGTATGGTTTTATGCTCTTTACTTCTGCAACTTAGATAGTAGCATTAAGTTAGTGTTTATTTAGCAATTCTGATTAGCATAATTGTTTAAATGGTGAATTAGGATATGGTATGATTTAGTATTACCTATTGTTTTCTTCATTACTATAGCAGAATAGCTCTCCTAGAGTAGATTTTCTCTTCTTCCATCAAAGAATCAAGCTTCTTCTAACTCTATATAATTTTGGCTTGGAACCCCTAGGGTCTCTCGCCAGATGAACAATGACAGCAAGTAGTACCTTCACCTTTACTTGTGCATATAACACTTTCACCTCCAAGTTTGTATGAACCCCGGGTTGATAAGTAAAGTTGGTATCCCAAGAGTTGCACCATCCTTGCTGCAATATTGGCGCTCATCACTTTTTGGTGCCATTGCTAGGGAGGTGTCTGAGTAGAATGTAGAAGAAGAAGATGACAAGGAATGTAGAAGAAATGGATGGAGATGATGACAATGAGGAAGATACTCTTGGATTTCCCATTCAAGATACTGATGGAAGTGTGCACATGAAAGACATCCCTCCATCTTCTCTTCCAAAATTTCATGGTCTAAGGTCAGAGGATCCGGAAACCTTTCTCTTTCAATTTGAGATTGTTTGCAGATCTTATGGTTACTTATTAAAAACTCAAAAATTGAGATTTTTTCCGGAAACACTGAAGGATATAGCTCTTAAATGGTTCATTATTCGAGGGACTAATTTAATAAGATTATGGAATGATATTCAAAAGATATTCCTAGAAAAATATAAAGATCATGACCTTAAAGAAGAGATCTTTAGAATGAATTAAAGAGAAGACAAGAGCCTTGAGGATCTAATAGAAAGGTTCATGTAAAATGTTAAGAGGGGAAAACTACATCATTTAGGATCCAACACCCTAAAAACCCTCTTACTTAGAACAATTAGGGATGTATGTATTTATCTCCTTAATATCATGAGTAGAGGTGATGTATACCAACTATCATTTGATGAAATTCGTGAAACATGCAAACACATATCAAGAGGAGAAGAAAGAGTAGGTAAATCAGCATCAAGATCGGTAAGTCAAGCTAAACTTGGAAATTTGTTGGATGATTTTAAAATAGAAATTCATAGCAATCTAAAAAAACAAGTAGAAATGTTAAGAATGCAAGATGAAGGAAAATAAAATGCTGATATTTGTGTTGCAAAACCATAAGATGTTAAACATTGTCCATCATTACCAAGGTTGATGAAAGTTCACCAAGAGAACAATGGAGCAAGTCAATTACTAATGCGGCAATGTCATGTACCTCCAAGAGGACCATGACAACCTATTTAGCCTGATATGGTGCAAGAGCCTAATTCCCAATTACAAGGTTATGCATATCCACATCAAATTAATTGGAACACACCTTTTACTTGGCAACATTGGCCATCTCAACTCCAAAACGAATCTTGGCAACAAGGTTGGCAAGGAACTTATGGGAGACATCCACAATATCCTCAGTATTTTCCTCAATATCATCCATACCCAACTCTATGTTATCCTTACCATTCACCTCCACCACAACCACAACCCCATCCACATTCGTCTCAAATACACACTCCCACTCAACTACGTGTGCCACCATTCCCAAGCCCATACATTGAAGTAGCTCAACTCACTTACAATGTTGAGGTACAACACTTCCAAACATCTCCTCTTGAGATCAATGGTATTCACCATAGCTCATTACGAGTATTGCAAAAAAGAGATCATCTTGACATCATTGAAGGACCATATCCAATAGAAGAAGATTCAGATAAGAAGACCAAAAAACCATGTACTACAATTGATGAAGAAGATTAAGATAAGAAGACCAAAAAACCATGTACTACAATTGATGAAGAAGATTAAGATAAGAAGACCAAAAAACCATGAACTACAATTGATGAAGATCAGACATCAAAATCAAAGATCGAGAGGACTCCCTCATGGTTACCATCAAATCCTCCATGTATTCAAGAGAGCATTCAGAAAAAGGAGGAAATTTGAAGGTCATGGTAGAAGAAGACATGAAGAATGATCCCGATCATCAAAACGACCAAGGACATCACAACTATATTAAAATATGGTTCCAAGTAGTCACTAAGTTGTAGCATCACTCTATTCGTCAACTATGCTTGATCCTTTCGAAGTCAAATAATTTGGTCTCTGAAATCCAGGTACATGTCAATGCATACGTTTCAAGCCTCCACACCATTTTTTTTGTCATCTTGATGTGCACATGGTTCCATTGGAAGTATTCTTATAATTGAAGGTGATTTTTTTTTCAAGGTAGGGTAGAAAAAATTAAAAATGAAAAATAAGAGAAAAAAATAAAAATCTCAGGTGAAAACCTCCTTTGAGGCACCTCAAATTGGCTCATTGATTTAAAACTTCCATGAGGCGGTCAATTGGTTGGGGAAAAAGAAAAAAGAGAAAAAAGAAGAGATCCTAGGTGAAAACCTCCCTTGAGGTACCTAGGTAGACCTACTAGTTGAAAACCTCATTGAGGCGGCTAGTAGGCCTAGAAGAAAAAATAAAAGAAATCCTTTCTCCATGAATTTGTTTGATAAATGCATGCACTCTCCAACATCTGCAAGCAACAAGAACAAGTTGGTACCAAAAGGAAAATTGGTCAGGACTAGTCAAATGAAGTTGAATTTTGACTTTCTCCTACTTTAGAAGACGAAGATACAAAGCTAGATGGCGATGAGATGGATGAAGAAGAAACTAATGCAGAGGAACATGATGAAGGAGAAGAGAAGGATGATGATGTTGAAACAGAGGAGGAAATGAAGGAAGAAACTGATGGAGATGAGAAAGAACAGAAAGAGGAAGAAGATAAGAAAAAAAAGAGCTAAGTGGCTTAAGGGACGAAGAAACAATAATGAGAGATCAACTTGTGAGGGAAAATGCATGGTTGAAAGGAAAACTACAAGAAAGGGAAAACCAACTAGCATGTATGGCCAACCTCTCCTTGGAGTTCATCCAGTGTAGGATGCCTACTAAATCCTATGTTCTTTACCTCAGATAACAATGTCTGCAATTCCAGATTATGACACTAGCACAAAGGGGAAACATGCCATTTCAGGACTACAGACAGTTTATTGATCTTTCTGATCAAAGTACACTAGAGGATAGGGCCAAAATGGCTGAGTTTTACTTGCACAACATGGCCCTCACATACATGAATGTTTCAGATCCTAATGCCGAGCTATGAGATCTACAACTAATGGCCTTGGCATCATGGATGAACCATGAGGAGTCAAAGGCTGCAGAGATGAAAATAATATTGGCCAGAGAGAAAAATGAACCTCTTTTCATCAGAGCTGAACAATCAAATCCCATGACCCTAATCAACAACCATAATCTAATTGCAAATGATTCTTAGCTGGAACCTAGATATCTTTCTTCCCAAGAGCAATAAATTTCACATTTTGAGGATATGTTTAGGATACTAGGAGATGACAGTATGCATGCCTACTTAAGGAGACGGAACACACTGCCACATAGCTTGAAGATTAGAGAATATCACTCCCCTCAAAGGTTGAGACAAGCACTCAACATGGAACCTATGTATAAGCAATCAATGCAAAGGTTTAAGGTCAATTGTATAGGCCTAAAACTTAGTCCACCACTACTCCTAGGGATGCTAGAAGGTGTAGAATTTTCTCTACAAATTAGCGAGCTCACTGATATCATGTAGAAATTTCACCTACAGATCAAACTGATATATGCAATGTACTAAAGCATAATACTAGATCTACATCTACCATAAACATTGCAGAAGCTTAGTTGAACATGAGCAACATCAAGCATGAACAGATATAACTAAGAATGAGAAGTAATCAACCATAACACAGAAGACATAACCTCAGGAAAGCACCAGCCTAAAACCCCATCTTTGTATCATCAATCAAGTGGAAATCCTCAACAACATACAAAAAGAATCATCTCAAAATCTATCTTGCTCTCTGTACTCTGATGATCAAGCTCGTGGATTACCTAGGCCTGAATATATAGGCTACACAAGTCCTCCAAGCTCCTATTTCCCTACGCAGTTTTATTGGGGTCCAATGTCATAACATGTGCGAATTGGCCACATCATACCTATTGTAACCTCAGGTCCAACTATGCAATCCATAAGGAATAATATTCCTTCTGCATGCAAGGAATATTCACAAGGAATATCCTATCAATTGATAGTACTATGTTTGAACTGACATGCATGAGTTATCTATGAGTGAATACTCAGTTATCTAAAATACAGTAGTTACATGCATGCAAGCATTAACTAACTGAACTCTCATTAATTTAACAAATTGTTAAATTAATCTAACTAGACTTGATTCAGTTAACTGAGCTAACTAATTACAATTCAATATTACAACTCATCCTTATCTCTTTAACTGATAGTTAAATCCCTCAATCAAAGACTTCAAGTTCATAATTCCTTAACTAATTAACTCAAGATGAATGAATTAATTAATTAATTTACAAACTGCTGTTAATGTCAAATTCAAATTTTACTTCCCATTTTTATTCTAGGGACTGACTAAAAATAGGAATCCATCTTCAACTTCTAAAAATAGAATGTGATTTTTAGCACTTCCATTTTTCATTCCCTATTGCCCAATCCAGCACTAGTACTCAAACTGCTATTTTTAGCAGTGAAATTTTTAGCACTTCTATTTGTAGCATTTATTGTTCCCATTTTCAACATTCCCTCTCAACAAGAAATGCCTCCTCTTGAACCCGATCCTATACCTTTGAAATGTTCTACATGCAACACTTCTACCAAGTGTGGTTTCTCCAGCAACTCTCGAAACAAAAAAACTCCCAACTAACCTCTATGTTGGGCTAGAAACATACTCTGATGTTGAATTTCTACCCGCTGTTAACAAGTACTCCCTCTCTGACCTCTACGCTACTACAACATCTCCATGCACCTCGCACTGTTGCACACCTCTCTGTTCCATCCTGCACTGGTGCAACACACTTGTGCTCTCGCATTGTTGTAGCCTACTAGCTCTATGCTGTCTTGGGATTCCTACATTGTAGCTCTCTTTTCCACTCCATCCACATTGGTCTCTACCCAATTAGTGAGTCCTACTAATCCTCATCGGGGCTCCTATAGAAAATTTGAATTAAAGAGGTTAGGTACCTCAAGTATCCTGCCCCTCCTCCTTGGGATGATCACTCCACATCGCCCCACCTCCTACTTGGAGGTATGGCTGCATGTGATCCCTCTGCCCACCTGGCTTGAAGTTTCCCCCTACTAGAGGTCTTTGCATGACTAGATGTCTCTACTCAATCACCTCTCAGCTTCCCCTGTTGTGTCTACTCCACAACCTCGTGAAGTTGTTGCACCAATGGTGGCTCCTCCACAATCATCTAAGACTTCTTCTGGTGCTACATGTTGAGAGGTAAGATACTCTCCCTCTCAATCACCAAGTCTCCATTAGTTGCCTTGCTGCTCAAGGCTTTGTATGCATCTTGAACCTCAAGAGCATACAGGTTCTTGACCCATGAACCGATCTGCTTCACTTGTCTAGTGATGATGTGTCTAAGGAAAACCTTTCCCTTACTGAAGACTACATCATAACCTCTGTCTTCTAGCATCGTGGCCAACACTAAGTTTATCTTCAATCCTGGTACATACTTGACATTAGTCAAGGTAAGGCGAGCTCGATGCTCCCTCTAAAGAATAGTTGTGCCTTCACCTGAGACACTATACTTTTCATCATTACCCATCACTCTGAGTATCTGGAGATATTTCTCCTCCAAAGTACTAAACAAACTCTTGTCATCGGTCATGTGAAAAGAAGCTCCACTATCAAGAAACCAACCACTTCCCACCATGGATGAAACCATGCAAGCGAAAAGTGTGAAATCCAACATGAACTGTGAATCAAGTGCCTCACCTTCAAATCCTTCCCCAGATCCCTTCTTGGATTTCCTCAGTGGACAATTTGTAACAAAATGGCCCACCTCATGACAACGAAAGCATTGCACTTTTGATTTGTCAAACTCCTTCCCACCATAGGAATAATTGGACCCAGAAAGAGAAACCTTCTCCTTCCCCTTCTTCACCTTACTTGCTAAGGCACAGTTTTCTTCTTTTTCCATGGATGAAGAACCATCTCTGGTGCTTCTTCTTATCTCCTCTTGCATCAAATCAAACCAAAGTCATTCCCAATCTAGTAGTTTATCTATTCCATTAATTGAGTCCTAGTAGCTATGCCAGCTCTTAGGAAGACCGAGGAGTGAAAGACTCACCATGTCATCATTAGCTGTCATGATCCCTACACTTCCAAGCTCATCCCTGCATGAGGTGAGCTTGTTCAGATACATAGAGATCATTTTAGACTTTTCACACTTGATCTTTCAAAGTTTGTCCTTCAGTGCCATCTTCCTCTGATCACTACTACTCTGATAAAGATATTTCAATGTTTTCCACATCGAAAATGGAGTCTCCTTCCCATGGAGGCTCCAGACAATGTGATCTTGAACTCCCTCCAGAAGGATTCAACTTTCTCTAGCCACACACTTCTTCCATTCTGCCAGTCGAGTAGCATCAGTCAGCTTCAGGACTTCTTGATCAATGAAGTCCTTAAGGCCATTATCTTCTAATACTGCCTCCATGCAATCCTTCTAGGCTATATAATTCAAACTGCCATCAAGGGCATATTCGAGTCTCAAACCATAGAACACCATCGATGAAATAAATGTGATAAGAACTCAATTCAATATTCAATATTCAGAAACCACAAACTTCAACTTCTCCATTCTTGTATATTGTTCTTCCTTGATCACCCGTGCTGTGATACCATGTTGAATTTTCTCTACAAATTAGCTAGCTCACTGATATCATGTAGAAATTTCAACTGCAGATCAAACTGATATATGCAATGTACGAAAGCATAATACTAGATCTACATCTACCATAAACTTTGCAGAAGCTTAGTTGAACATGAGCAACATCAAGCATGAACATATATAATTGAGAATGAGAAGTAATCAACCATAACACAGAAGATATAACCTAAGGAAAGTACCAGCCTAAAACCCCATCTCTGTATTATAAATCAAGTAGAAATCCTCAACAACATACAAAAAGAATCAGCTCAAAAGTTATCATGCTCTCTCTGTACTCTGATGATCAAGCTCATGGACTATCTAGGCCTGAATATATAGGCTACACAAGTCCTCCAAGCTCCTATTTCCTTGCGTAGTTTTGATTGGGGTCCAATGTCATAACATGTGTGAATTGGTCACATCATGCCTACTGTAACCTCAGGTCCAACTACACAATCCATAAGGAATAATATTCCTTCTACATGCAAGAAATATTCACAAGGAATATCCTAGCAATTGATATTACAATGTCCCTCCATCTGATCTCAAATAGATCTCTGTCTGAACTAACATGCATGATTTATCCATGAGTGAATACTTAGTTATCTAAAATACAGTAGTTACATGCATGCAAGCATTAACTAACTGAACTCTCATTAATTTAACAAACTGTTTATTTATCTAACTAGACTTGACTCAGATAACTGAGCCAACTAATTACAACTCAATATTACAACTCATTCTTATCTCTTTAACTGATGGTTAAATCCCTCAATCAAAGGAGAAATGATTGCATGTCCTCACATAGACTTCAAGTTCATAATTCCTTAACTAATTAACTCAAGATGAATTAATTAATTAATTTACAAACTACTGTTAATATCAAATTCGAATTTTACTTCCTATTTTTAGTCCAGGGACTCACTAAAAGTAGGAATCTATCCTGAACTACTAAAAACAAAATGTTATTTTTAGCACTTCCATTTTTCATTCTGTGTTTCCCAATCCAGGAGTGGTACTCAAACTGCTATTTTTAGCAGTGATATTTTTAACACTTCTATTTTTAGCATTGCTTGTTGCCATTTTCAACAGAAGGGAGAAAAGAAGAAAAGGAAAAGAGGTAGTGGAAAGAAGTAGAAATGAAAGCAGGCTTCTATGAACAAGAAGAAGAGACCACAATAGAGGAATGGGATGTCAGAGAGGCTATTAGAGCCATGAAGGACATGGACAGTGACTAAGCTTCTCAGAGGGTGAGCAACGCTTTCAGTAGGGAGGTGATAATGAGCCTGATCATTGGGTAATTATATGGGCCTTAATTCACCTCCTAGCTTATTCAAGCCAACTATTCTCACAACTTATTGCATATTTTTTATTATATTTTGTTTATGAGATGATTTAGAGTTGGATACTTTTCTTTGTTGTCTAGTGTGTATTTAATGCAGGATTAAAGGATAAAAGCAAGGAATTTTGGCAAATACCTTGGTTGAAACTTGAACGGGACAAGGGAGAGGAATTATAGGAGGTAAATCGTCCTCATTTACTACCCCTCCATTCGAATATTCCTCCATCAACTTAGAGTGCAAACAGCCAAATCATGAGGACTGGAAGGTAGTCGAACAAGTGAAAGTCAAAGCACCAGTTCATCTCAAGTTTGGGAGCTGAGCCTCTCTTATTTTAAGGAAGTCGTTGGAGACTTCAGATGCCTAGGACCTCAGTACGAGGAGGACTTTTGATCATAAAACTTTACTCTATTTTCGAGCTGCAAGACTTGTGATAGTTTTTTTATGTAATCCATTGTTTTGATAATAAGAATGAGTTTTGTTTTGAGCCAACACTAAGTTAACTTAGAGCGCTTAAGCTCTTGGGTTAGGGCCCAACCCTCGGAGATAAGGATCCTCTTTATTGTACATGTATGCTAACTTAGATTCATGGTTTAATTGATCATTTCCTTAAGTAGCCACATTTCCTTTACAGTAGTGTAGAGTAGATTGGTTATGTTTTAGTTTGCTTCGATTTGTGCCTTCTTTCAATTAGCAGGTTAGCCAGGAGTTCTTGCATGAAGTTTGTTGTCTTGATTCAGTACGAGGTTCATTTCATTGTCATCCTTTTCTATCACTTTTTACTCATATGCTCATTTCCTTCAGCACAAAATACTTAAGCGGAAGCTAATAAAACATGTCTTGATCATATTATACCCGTATATTTCCTTACCATCCAATCCACAACAAACCTAACCAATCACCATCTAATTCATTTCAACACTTGATCTTATGCGCTCTAGATCTCCACCATTGATATGTCTAGCTTGATCCAACGGATATAGTGAATTGTTCCACCTACTTTATGTGCTCCAAATCTCCATCATCGATCTGTCATGCCCTCGATCCAATGGCTATCGCATCACCTCATCACCAACTAGCTTGGTTGATCTCCACCGCTAATCAATCCCGCATGATCCAATGACGATCACGCAATCTCGCATGAATTCTTGCACAACCAATATCCACCCGAGAGCACACGAGAAAAGTGGTTTTCCCGTGCTACGTGTCACTCACTTAGGCTAATCACGTGAAAATTAGAAATACATCTTATAGCTTTGAGGGCACATGAGAAACTGCTTCCCACCTATGAAAATCCACTCCATCATTCTGCACATTTTTCCCGCAATAAGATCTTTGTCACTCATCCTCCCTTAATCCTATTCGTCCATCTATTAACATAATATCATGCGATAAGATCTTCGTCACTCATTGTTGTGGGGAAAAATGCCTATGCAGGACGATCCTATCCACCTAAGGTGTGACAGTGCCTTAGCAACAAACAGAGACAGCTATTCTAGTATTCTTCCTTTATGAATTAAGAATGAAGAGAGATGGATGGACTAACCGGTGTCTTCCGTTTGTCCCTCGATCCGGTTTCTCTTCTCGTTGGGAGTTCCCAACTACTTGCCTTCTCACTCGCCCAACTTCAAGAGGTTTGTGCAAGATCACAAGAAGAGAACACTACACAAAGACAAAGATTCATATTCATAACCAGTTCAGGATTAGAAATAAACTAAACATACTAATGCAATCATACATCAAAGATACATCAGTATATAGGAGAAAACAAGATAGCTTTATTGATGAATAACAAGGTTCAGGAAGAGATACAACCCAGAGGGCTCCAATCCAGCATCTCCTTCCCAGCAAATGAAATTCCTATCTTCACCTTCCCTCAAAGCATTAAGCACCCAATGATTCCAGTCTCAAACCAATAGCAATTCTTTGCAATAACAAAATTCCAGCCCCTAGATCTCATGGAGGAGAGATCCATATATAGATGTTTGGAGAGAGGATGAGTCAGCTTGAGATCTGACTAGTGTCCTCTCCCTCTGTCAGTTCTTGCTTCCACTTGGAGGTTCTTGCTTCCACTTGGAGATTGAGAACCTCTTACTCATCACTAGTCGAATTCACTGAGGCAAGTGTCATTGAGGAAGATTCTGGAAGCTTCCAGGGTCTTGACACCTTGTTGAATGAACTTTCCATTTGTCAATTCTCGCTCAACGCACCCTGGTAGTGCTTCTACCTGCATTGCAGTGCAGGTAGCCAGTGCAGACTTTGCATTTCAACGCAGGCAGCTAGTGGAGCCTCTGAATTGATCCTGAATTGACTTGTTTTTGAGCAGTTTCTGGTGGAGAACTTCCGTGAATTGCTGTGGTTTGTTAGCCTTGTTCCTATAGGGGTAGGAACAACATGTTTAGGGACTTTGGATCCCTTAGATTATGGACATTTCATGCTTATAGCTGTAAGGCACAAAAATGTCTATAACAGTTGCCCCCTAAAGTATGAGGCCGTTTATCGGGTGAAATGCTTTATCAGGAGGATCCGAAGTTCATTCATTGCTGGGAGGAGACCTGTAATACAATACAATACAATACAATATTTTTCATACTGCTTTCATGATCTAGCTGAGGCGGGCATTCCCATGATCAGCTTTATAAATTCATTTTTCTGTACATAGAACAGACAATCGTCTGATGGTAGACTGATAATTTTGATGAAATTATCATCCTTTGGGTAGGATGATTATCTGCTGCAATGATGTACATGTCAATGTCTTTATCTTTCCTGAATATATATCGCAGCCCGGATGGATGAAACTAGATCTGGGGTCTTCAAACTCGTTTGATCTTCACTCTAAGTACAAGTCGATCCATGTGAGAAATGTTCTGAAGTCGAACATGGAAAGACATCGCTTGATTACCGGTCAATGAGGTAAATCGTTAACAAGCGCGAGAGGAATCACCGATAATGATAATGACCCTCAAGGTACTGCAGTACAATTCACGTGGTGTGAATAAAGGACTTGGCGTCGAACAGCACGCAAAATCTTTTGGTCGAAGGTCATTGATGTATACCTGTCACCGGAAGTGAGAAACTTGCCATTGAGGCATGCAAGCTTCAAAGTACTGAAGGGGTTGTTCCTAGATCAACTTCTTGGATAATGAGCTGATGTCGACAAGAAGCGATCCGTCAAAGGAGGGCCTTAATGAATCCCACATCAGTGACACGGAATGGAGCAAATGATTTTGATGGAGGTGAAAGCGATCTGATGACATATGATTCAGGGTGGCGGTCATGAAAGGATGAAGGATAATGTATGGAAGTGGATGGGAGACGGTTGACTTCTCTGAACGACTTATCTTGAACATATGGCGACACTTATGCGATGGATCGGTAGCATCACCCCAAATATGGATGGTATGGCGAGACCATGGTGATGTGACCGGTGAATGAAACAACCCAACCCGATTGTGGTACGGAGGAAAAGTGTCATGTTCAAGAGCGACTTGCTACCATCAAAGTTTTCTTGAGTTTCTCCCAATTTTTCCCCAGTCATTGCTGACCAGTACCTCTTTATTTTTGTCAAGCTTGAGGAGGATAGCATATGCTTGTTCTATAACTTGCCCTTCGGGCAAGCCCATCGCTATGTTTTAACGAGCCTAGCGATAGTGAAACTCGTTCTCGTCTAAAGACAAGTTTGTCGCTATTTAATGATTTTAACGAGTCTAGCGACAAAGATAACTCGATCCTTTTCATTTTTAGAGAGTCTGAAAAGGTACGTAAAGTTAACTCCGAAAGTCCTTTTTCGTCATCTTATCCCTTAAGTCCGAAAAAGTATAAAACAATACAGAAGGGATGAGTTTTCGATAGTTTTAATGAGCCGAACAAAACAAGCGCTCGATCTTTTTGTGCAATAATCCCTCAGGTCCAAAAAGATTAAAATCTAGAGGAGGGATAGCTCTTCCGGTCGCTTTAACGAGCTGGAAGGCCAAAACTCGGCAATCTTTTCATATTTTACGAGTCAGATGAAAAGAGCTTAAAGAAGACTCGTCTTTTGAGGAATGAGTGATGAAACAGGTTAGCAGCTGATTCCAGGTAAGGCTTGGAATTTTCCAATCACGGTAGTGTCACAAGGATGGCTAAGTGAAATCACTCTTCGCAGCTGTTCCTCAAAATGGGTAAACAATCAAATAGAGGTGAATGATCGGCCAATGGAAAAGTGGAGGTGACGGGTAAACACGACCAAGGCTTTAATGGCTGATGATATTACATTCACGGTGGTTATTTACTGGAATAGTTCATTTTTTAACGAGCTTAAACGCGGGTGGAAACATTTGCTCGATCTTATGTTTATTTTTTTTTTAACAAGCATGAACTATGTGTTAAAACTGCTCAATGCAGGTTTATTTTTTAACGAGCTTGAACCCTGCGGTAACACTGCTCATGGCGGGTTTATTTTTTAATGAGCTTGAACCCTACAGTAACACTGCTCGTGATAAGTTTGCATGCCCCCAGCATAATAACGCAAATCAAGGTGCATGCCCCCCAAGCTTCATTGCATTCAACTTGGTGGTTGGAATGAAGGTTTACCTTTGAGATTTGGAAAGGAGATTGTTTCATTTTTTAATGAGGTTGACCCAGTAAAAGAACTATCCTCATGACTCCTTGTTTCATTTTTTAATGAGTTTGACACGAGATTAGAACCGTCCTCAGAGCCCACTGTATTTACAATATTTCTATTAGGGCGATGATCCACGCTAACAAAATGTTTAGGAATCTTCCGAATCCATTAGATATAGAAGATTTCATATTGTAGGTTTCCACTGTGGCCACTTCCGCCAGATTACTTGTAGGCGGTAGGGCAAAAGTACCCATTAAGGCAGGGTCTTTTAGGAGACCTACTCCAATATTTTGAAGCGAATGATTGCTTCCATGGATCATTGGAATGCTTCCCGTAACTTGTGAACTGTCATGGTTCATTTGTTGGTCGACGACTGTAATTCCTCCTTGAAAGGGAAATGCAATCTTCCTGAAGTAGGTCGACACAACTACGGCCATGGAATATATCCAGGGCCTTCCCAGTATGATGTTGTAATCGAGGTTTCCATCAATTACTTCAACATCAATTCCTATTGTTTTGCCCCCTAGTTCAACTTGCAAGTTACTTAAAATCCCGTATGGAGTGTATGATCGTCCATCAAATGCTTTTAACGTCGTTGACGATCTCGACAAGGGTGGTGAGCCTAAATTCTTCCAGCAACTCATCGACATAATACACGTAGATGCCCCCTCATCAATAATTGTTCGATGAACAATTTTTTTGAGGGCTTTCACTTGAATAAGGAAAGCTAGTTGAGCTGGTAACTGAGGGTCATATCCTTTATGATCAAAGGCCAAAAGATTGGAGTCCATTGGGTCAATTTCACCTATTGCTGATAACAAAGCTCGCTCTTGGGAGAGGCAATTTTGCGGTACCTCAAGCATCGACATAGCAGACGGCGATTGGACCAGGTACTCTATTATATTATAATTCTGTGCTATTTTTGCACGAGGATTAAATGTCGACTTGTACACTACTCCCTTTGGCGACTTTATCATTTGTTCAGGAATGGTGGGTGGCACAACTTTGGTCAAAGTTGTTGTCGAACTACTAGGTTGTTCATTAGCCTTGTTATTCGACACCTGTGGATTCCCGTAATCTTTATTCCTTGCCAAAGCATCATTTTGCTGCTTTGAGATAGACAACATAAGCACTTGGGATCGGGAAGCATTTTGATTAGCAACCAGTTTGGTACCCGGGCTTGGAAACGGACCAGTCAATACTGCTGAGGTTTTTGAACTCTTAAAGAGTTTCTTAACTTCAGCTATATGTGGACAATCTCTCGTCCAATGATCCTCATCGCATATATGACACCCTGCAGGGGTTTTCCTTTTTCTCCCTTTCTTTTTCTTCTTGCCCCCTGGTTGCTTCAGTTGTTTGCCCTTGTCGGTCGATGCGGCATTTACTTCCGAGGAAAGAAGTTCCTCATTTGCATTTTGACTGGAAATCTTACGGGCCCTTGTAGATGTAGCCTTTGTCGACTTCGTGTCTGTCGTGCCAATCACGCCATCGATGGCATGAGAGTCATTGTTTGATTTAGGAGGAGGAGGAATTGAGAATTCCGGTCCAGGGGCGTCAGGTATTTTGTCGTAGAGCATGCGAGACTGAGTGTAGACCAAGTCTAGATATTGCACACGAGTGATGACTTGCTCTTCCGTTACGACTCCCCCCTTTGCCCCATCTTCCGTGATTGTAGGAAGTAAGGATTTGATAAACCATTCAGCTAATAGCTGATCGGGAACATACGTTTTTACCATCCTACGACGATGTCGCCACTCATGTATATGATCAGATATGTGAGTGGCCGTTGTCTATTTGAAGTTGGTTAGGAGTTCCGTTCTCGTTTCATACCTTATCGGTAATTGAAAATGGGTTAAGAAAGTCGTGGCTAAGGTACTGAAGTTGTTGAACGAAGCTCTAGGCAATTCAATATACCATTTTGCCGCTGGACCAGTTAACGTCCTCTGAAAAAGGCGAAGCCTAATCGAATCATCGTTTAGGGTGTTTGATGAACACCACAGATGAAATGTCATCACATGATTCGACGGATCTTCACCCGGATTTCCATTAAATTTAGGAATATCTGACGGAAGTTTATGTGGAATTGTTGGCCACCAAGGGGCATAAGCAATTGGATCATTCGTCAGCCGGTTTAGATCTGGTAATTCTAGAGTTGCTACAAAGGGCAACTGTTGATTCAGGTTAGGCGAAGCATACCCAGGATAAGATGGAATCGCCTGAGCAGTGGGTCTTTGCATACTAGCATAATGTATTTGATGCTGGCAACTTTGACAAGGTTGATGGGCATAACCATTATAATATGGTTGTTGATTACCACTTTGGAAATGCGATTGACCATTACTTACAAAGACTTGTTGCTCAGGTTCTTGATATGATTGCTGGAATGGGGGTTGTTGAGTTTGAACCAGCTCTGGATGTTGAACCATTTGTTGTTGACCAATATTGAATGATTGACCAAGATGAGGAGTCACAGTACTTGTTTGATCCTGAGTCGCTCCAGATAAGGAGGCACTAACCTGAGGTTGTGATTGATTCGTTGAGACAAGAGGCTGTTGTATTGCAACCTGAGGCTGTTGGGGTTGACATACAACAGGTAGCGCTTATACTTGCGACACAGTAACCATAGCAGGTATAGTGGGAATATTCGACACAGGGTGGACTGGTTGCATTGAATATACAACCCTTGGTTGCTAAGGCAGTATTGGTACCCAACCGCTGGATGTAATTCCAGTTTGACCTGAACTTTGTTGTAAACTCCCATATGGTTGTTCTCCAGGAGGGAACAATGGAAAGGCATACTGCCCTCCATATGGTGGCAATCCAGTACTTAAAGAGCAGATTAGCCTTTGAAGACACATTGGATCAATTTGTTGAGTTTCAACATAAGAAATACCAGATGATAATCCGGATGAAGAAATAGGAACTAACCATGTCATCGAAGCAATCCTTGATGGGGCTCCGGCTTGTTGTTGATAACTTGCCGGGATAGATGGTATACCATCGAACATCGTTGGGGTAGCAGCAGGAGGCTCTGCCACTGCTGTGTCGGATGACACAGTCCTGGATGTCGACGGTTGTTCAGACATATCTAGTCTATCCAAAAGATTTTCTAGTGATTCTACAAGAACTTACGATGAAAAGAGACTAACTTCGAAGATCAATGAGGGAATGGTGATGATTATTCCGTTTAAAATAAATTTTAACGACGCTTAGACACAACTTGCTTTTTCAATTTTAAAGAGTCGAGAAAAAGCAAAAGATGACTCTAGTCTCCTTCGATGTTTTAACGAGCCCGAAGTGACAAATGCTCGGGTGGACTTTTTCTATTATAGAGTTTGAAAAAGGCCAAAAGGAACTGCTCTGGAGTTCTAGGTAGAGGGTGTGCCAAATTTTTCGCAAAATTGCAGAATACTTTTTAAGGTACGGGCGGTTGATCTTCCTGAATGCTGTGTTCAGTTCATTGCGATCAGTAGGGCGGCCGACATGGCTTCCTAAGGATAAAGGTTTTATGCCTATAGTGTTATAGACATTTTTGTCCCTTACAGCCTCGAGCATGAAATGTCCATAATCTAAGGGATCCAAAGTCCCTAAACATGTTGTTCCTACCCCTAGAGGAACAAGGCAAACTAACCACAGCAATTCACAGAAGTTCTCCACCTGAAAACACTCAAAAACAAGCCAATTCTGGATCATGTCAATTGCTCCACTGATCATCTGCGCTAAATGTCAACTGCTCCACTGTTTACCTACGTTGAATGTCAACTCCAACAAAGGCTACCTGCGTTGAGCGTAATTGGACAAGTGGCAGGCTCATTCCTCAATGTGTCAATACCCAGGAAGCTTCCAAAATGACACTTGCATCAAGGAATTCGACTGGTGATGAGTAAGAGGTTCCAAATCTCCAAGTGGAAGCAAGAACCTCCAAGTGGACTCAAGAACTGAGAGAGGGAGAGGACACTAGTCAGATCTCAAGCTGACTCATCCTCTCTCCAAAATAACTATATATAGATCTCTCCTCCATGGGATCTAAAGGCTGGAATTTTGTTATTGCAAAGAATTGCTGTTGGTTTGGGACTGGAAACATTGGGTGCTTAATGCTTTGAAGGGAGCTGAAGAAGGAATTCCATTCTGCTGGGAAGGAGATGCTGGATTGGAGCCCTCTGGGTTGTATCTCTTCCTGAACCTTGTTATCAATCAATAAAGTTATCTGGGTTCTTTCCTATATGCTGGTGTATTTTATATGATTGCATTAGTGTATTTGATTTACTTCTAATCCTGAATCATTTATGAATATGAATATTTGCCTTTGTGTTGTGTTCTTCTCTTGTCGCAAGTAGCTGTTCTCTTGTCACAGGTAGCTGTTCTCTTGTGATCTCGTGGAAATCAAGTAGTTGTTCTCTTGAGAAAGCGAGGAAGCAAGTAGTTGTGAACACCCAAAGAGAAGAGGATCTAGATCGAGGGACAAACGGAAGACAACGGTAAGTCTATCGATCTCCCCTCTTTCACATTTCATAAAGGAAGAAACCAATGTAGTTGTACTTATTTGTTGCTAAGGCGCTGTCACACCTTAGGTGGATAGGATCGTCCTGCATAGGCATTTTTCCCCACAACAAATTGGCGACTCCACTGGGGAGAATTTGTTTATTCATTTCATTTGTGGTTCTGTCATTTGTTTACTTCATAGACTTGACAGCAACTATCGAACTGCATCTTTCCTGGATGAAAAGTAGAAAGTTGCTGCTTTGATCCAGTTGTTGGACTTGTCTATGATCTAAATAATGGATCCACAAATGATTTGATGATCCTTGTGATAGTCTTTAGTACCCTCTCAAAGCATCCCTCTGTTTATACCTTGCTTGTGTTTCTGATTTGGCCTGAAACAGTTGATTTTTGAGCGTTTTGTGACCCAGAACCCAGGGGAAATGAGAGTTTCTCCTTCAGCACAACTGTTGTGAAGGCAGTCTGCATTTCAACGCAGGTCCCGTGTGGGCCACCTGTGCTGAATGTCAAATCCTCAGTGTTGAGTTTGCGCTGAACCAGTTTAGCCTTGTGCAGCTGGGGTTCTTTGCTGTCTATTGCCCTGTTTTGATCTCTGTTTTTTGCAGCCTTTAACCAGCATAGGTACCAGTTGTTACACTAAAAAATGTCACCTTGACTACTTACAGTTAGTATGGCTCCAATCAACAAGTCATGCTACCCTCTTAGGCAAGTCTCATGCCTCTGTTATCCATCTCAAACTCAAAGAAGAGAGAAAGTCTTGTAAAAATCATGTTTATCTCTGGGGTCGCAGGTTCTCTCTAGCCTTACCTGCGGGGACGCTGACCATGTTCACAAAATATGCGTCCATGGACGCTCTGTATGTTAAGGGACAGGTGCGTCCCTCTGTAAAAGGCAAAATGCGCGAGTTTTATCTTGAAAAAGTTACTTGTGGTTACTTCTAGAACATTCTAGAGGTCGGTTTGATGAAATGGATGCGCCTCCAGTTGGTTCATGTATCTCTATTAAGGGGGAACTTATCCCATCAATAAGGGAGCTATCCCACCCATAGAGGGGGATGATCCCATTGATAGTGGACCTGAATAACCTCTTTACAGCACTATAAATGAAGGCATTGAGCCAGAAGGAGAGGAGGTTGGAGCTATACATTTTCTTTGGGTAAATGCTGCAGGATTTAGGTCTTCCATTAGAGCCTTTGTGAGGAGAGATTGTCTTCACTTGATTCTACTTGGGAGAGGGTGAGCTTTGTCAAAGTAGAGGAAAACCCTTGATGGACCCTGGGAGGAATTTGCACAACACCAAGGCCAGGTTGTAAGAGTTTCTTTGTTTCGTTATTAATACAAACTGGTTTATTTTTCTCAATAGCTTGTGTTAATGAGTTATTTCATGTGTTCCTTGGTCTGCATGTTGAATATATGTTTTATTATATGAAATGCAAGTGCTTGGTAATTGTTTGATTGTTTGTGGTTGCAGGAATTGACTTGAAGGAGGAGCTCATCCGGATCGTCAAGAACGGACTTCAACAACAGCGTTTTGGAATAAGGTAAGCCTAAACACTTGTAGTTTTCATGTTGTAAAAGGTGTATTTAGAGAAAGATCACTCCATTTTGTCTTGTTTGTCATTAGAATGTCTTAGACTTCTAGGAAGGTCAGTCGTGTCCGCACCCTTGACAGATTCCGTGTGACAAATTGGCGACTCCGCTGGGGAATCCATTAATGAGAGAGTCTTTTCCTTTATATGAACTTTGCTTTGAGAAAATCATTTTTATTTTCTGGTTTTTGACTGTGAGAATTAGTATTTGGGTGGCTTAGCTGTAGCTTTAGTTGGCTTTAGTTTTTCTTCCTTTTTCCAGAAAGACGCAGTCTCTGTGTGCTGCACAGTGCGTCCTTGGACGCGCTGTTGTCGACTGCACAGTGCGGGGCCGCACCTGTGACAACGGCTGGCCTGCGTCTTCCTGTAAAAGTTAAGAAAATTCCATTTTTGCATTAAATTACTTTTAGATTTTGTTTTTCTTAGTGTTTTCCGCCCAGATCCTTTAGTACCCTGTCAAGAATTCTCACCTGAACTCGTTTTGTGAGCTTTGAGTGTTTTAGTGGTTTTCAACGAAGTTTAGACCTAGGGTTTGATTTTTGGTAAGGCTTTGTAGTGACTTTGAGCTTAGAAAGTTGTCCAGCCTTAGATATCTCTGGTTAGTCAACCTTCTTAGAAGTTGAGCCTGCCGTAAAGTCTCCTTGTTTGAGCAACTTGTCATTTGAGTTGTTTTGGGTCAAATTTCGAATTGCTTGTTTTTAAAGTATTGATTTCCATTTTCAAAAAGGACAAAAAGATTAGAATTTTGTTTTGACTAGTTTTTGGTTCTGCAATAAGCTAGTCCTTGATTTGATTGTGATCAAGTAAAACACCTTAGAAATAATCATTGTTAGTTTTGGCCTCGTTAAGATTGCTTAGAGTAAATTTGCCTTTAGTTTGCTTATGAGTGCATTTTCATAGATTTTAAGAGTTTTTAAGATTGATTTTTGGTTATATTAGATTTATTTGCTTTATTAAAAGAAAAATACAAAAACATCTTCTTAAAAGTCTTGTTTCAAGTAGCTTTTTGTTTTCAAAAGAAGAAAAGAGTTTTTTCGTGCATGTAAAGAGAAGTTATGTTTTTATGCTTGGAAAAGAAAAACGATTGTTTCTTTGATTGTCTTCAATTAAGAAGTTGCTTTTATAAGGATTGCATTCTCTCAACTTTTTAGTTAAGCAATTCATCGAAAAAGTAAAGTAGTGGATAAATCATTTTAGGTGCATTTTGTAGTGGTTTCGAGTCGAGTCAACATACCACTAGTTTCACTTCCATCACCTTTTGACTTAAGAAACAACCTTAAAAGTAACGCTTAAATTAAAATCAATCTAGTAATCTTTATTTTTCTAGGGCTCTGAAGCACCAACATAGCTTAGGCTAGGGTCTTGGAGTAGGTGAGTACTTAACTCTCCAAGACTACAAAACCAAACAGATAGTCTATCTTGAGTAGAACAAATCCAATTGTTTCAGTTACATTCTGGGAAAGCTCCTCTTAAAGGAGAAACACGAGCTCGTGTCCGAACCAGTGAGGGGATCATTCCTCCCTCGTTGGGAACGACGCCAGGCAGTACGTATTACAAACGGTAAACCTCGGATTAACCATTGTCGAGGAGCCAGGGGTCACTTATCGGTAAACCTTGGATTGTTGTCAAGGAGCCGGTAAGGGGATTGGAGCTTGCTACTCTGCCCTTGCGTGCTGTCGGAGTTTAGACTGTTCCCCCAGGTGTAATTGTTGTGATTGGTAACCTTAGTGGCCATAATATCTAGGATTCTACCCAAGGTGACGGTGGAGGGAAGGTCCCACTGTACCTGGAGCAGACGTCGGTTATACTCACTTGGATTTTCTGGGGGGTTCGCTTCACTTCGAGACGGTTAAAGTGGAGGAACTTGGTCCAGTCTATTCATTAAGCAGGTTGCCGGGGTAACTGTTCCACCCACTATTTCTGTACTGAATCCTGCGAGGTTGGGCCTAATCACCAACTAGCGCTTTTGGTCCGGAAGACTACTGTTTGTGTGTGGTTTGACGCTCTAGATTATTTAGGCGTGTGCTTCAAATTTGATTGGTTCTTTAGAAGACTTTAGGTGGTTTGATTTGAAATTTTTTACTTTGATTTCGTGTGTTGTAGTTAAAATCTTTAATTGTGGCGGAATTACCGAGACAGTCCCGTAGACTTCGGGGCAAGTCTCCTGAGATTGTTACCGGGATAGATTTGTTAAGAAAACTCCGTAAATCGCGGGGTGAATCTCCTGAAAACATTCCGGGTCATTTAGAAGGGTTAAAGGTCCTTGTAACTCCTCCTAGTGGCAGTAGAGTAGGTTCACCTGAAGAAGGAGAATCTTCTTTGGTAGTCCATCCAGATTACCAAAGATTAGAAACAGGTTACAATCCCGAAGCTGTTACAGTTTCCGAGCTTGCTGGTAGTTTTTCATCTGCCAGTGAAACAGGCGAAGAACCTGAAATTTCAGAACCTGTTACTCCAACTCCTAGTGTTCCTGATTCACCAAGAATAGAAAGAATTATCACCGAAAATCTTCCTGTTGGATTAATTGCTATAGAAGAACTTGTTCCAGAGGAAGAAATAGGCGTTTCTGATTCTGAAGATCTAATTACCCTTGATCTAAGGGAGCGTGAATCCATCTTTTACAGTCCTCCTAGAAGTGAGTCTTGGTACCTTGCATTAACCAATTTTTTAGACAACTCAGTAGGTTTTTCTACACCTCGTACTCCGGTTCCACCTAGAGGAATTCATTCTCCTGTAAATATGTCTGGTCAGTCGTCTGTGTTTTCGCAAAGTCCTGAATCATTTTTACATGGCGGTCCTTCTGTTCCTACTGGGTATCAGTCACTTTCTGGTACCTTTGCGGGAGCATCTCCTCAACCTGTTGATCATGGGTTATTAGTTGGAAACAGTGGTAATGTACCATTGAGTATAGGTGAAGTTTATATGATGTCAGGTTCAACTCCCATTAACCAACCTCAAGGTGGCCAATTACCGCCTGGGGGGCAACCTTCGTTAATGCCTGGGGGGCAACCTCAAGGTACTTCATTTGTGACTGGGGGGCAACCTCAAGGGTATCAACCCCAAGGGTATCAACCCCAGCCTCAATACGTACCCCAAAGTCAACCTCAGTATCAGTATCAACCTCAAGGATGGCAACCTCAAGGATGGCAACCCCAAGGGTATCAACCCCAAGGGTATCAACCTCAAGGATACCAACCTCAAGGTCAAGGTCAACCCCAGTATTCGTATTTACCTCAAGGTTATCAACCTACGGGTCAATACCCTGGTCAAGGTTATCAACCACCTCAAGGGCAATCATATGGGACTACACCTTACAGTTATCAACCCTATCCTCAATACGGCTATGGATCTCAGTATCCTCAACCTGTTACGAGTCAATACCCTGGAATGTTAACATGGGATCCGTCACAGGGTCAACAGATGTCGCAACCAAGTATACAGTCGGTACCTCAAGCAGGACAACCTGCAGTTCCTGGTCCACCCCAGCAACCGCAACTTGTCCAGTCAAGTGTTCAGACCCCTGTAACTTCTGTAGTTACTCAGCCGCCAATTGCACCGAGTACTCCACCTCACACGGCTGCAGCAACTACCGCTTCATCTACCATGCTTACATCTGGAGTATCGGCAGCTCCGGTTTCTACTGTCCCTGTAACCGTTCCTCAGACATCTGTACCGTTGTCTGGACCCACGGTTCAAACCACAGTCCAGATGCCTGCAGGTCAACCTGGTACAAGTACGGTTGTTACTACTCAACCTCAATTTGTTCAACCTCCGTACCAGGGACAGTATCAACCTGGTCAAGCTGCCCAACAACCGGTTTACCAGTATCAACCGTATCCTGGGTACAATTATCAACCACCTCAGCAACCCCAGTACGGTCCGGTTAATCCTGGTTTTCCAGGAGGATATAATATCCCCAATGCGAATCCTGTTCCTAGTTATCCTGGATATCCTCCTCCTGGGGCTGGTATTGTGACTCAGAGTTTTAGAGATCCTAACCGGCAGTTACCATTTATTGCGACTTTAGATTTACCCGACTTGACGCGCCTAACGAACGATCCAATTCAATATCTTCCGTTCTGGCCGCCAATGCCAAATAAGTTGCCCAGCGATATACCCAAGTTCGAAGGTAAGTCTGGAGAGGATCCGTCTAATCACGTGATGACTTACCACCTCTGGTGTGCATCAAATTCCATCTCAGATGATTCTATCCGCTTACGTCTTTTCCAGCGTACACTCATTGGTCTCGCAGCCAAGTGGTACATTGAGTTGCCACGGGCTTCTTTTTACAACTTTAGCCAGTTAGCTACTTCATTCTTAACTCATTTTCAGTTACCAGTCAGATACGATAATGGTACGGAATTATTAACTTCGCTAAAACAATCGACATCCACGTACATTTCTGATCACATCCATGAGTGGAGACGTCGAAGGAGATTAGTGAAAGTTTTTATCCCGGACCAAATTTTAGCTGAATGGTTTGTAAAATCATTATTACCAAGAATTACTGAAGATGTAGCTAAGGCCGGCGTAGTTACTGAGGAGCAAGTCATTGCTCAGGCACAATACCTTGACTTAGTTTACACTCAGTCGGGTACGTTACACGAGAAAATTCCGGATCTTCCAAAGTCAAACCAAATCGCTGCTGCTCCTTCGGGATCTCATGCCGCTGATGGTATGATCGGTATCGTGACTACGAAGAGTAAGAAGAAGTCTTCCAAGACCTCCAATACTCCAATTATCACTTTGCCTGATTCTCCGACAGGAGAGTCTTCTCCTCCTGAACTTACCGCCGACATTCACGCTGTAGAGTCATCTACGGCCAAATCCAAAAACGGTGGAAAGAAGAAAGGAAAGAAGAAGGCTAAAGCAGACAAGGCTCCAAAGGAGAAAACGGAAAAGTCGGAAACTAATGACGAAAAGCGCAAACCTCGTTATCCTTGTCTCATTTGTGAAGAAGATCATTTTACGAGAGACTGCCCTCATCGGGCCGAGGTAGTGAAAATAGTTAAAGGTTCTCCGACTCCTGCTGTGTTAAAGAATCCATTCCCGAGCAGGAAAATAAGATGATAGGTTCTTCTTCGAATGCCAGTGAAGAACCCATTTTGATGATGTCTCATGTCAGGATTGCGACTCGATCGCAAGATTATGGTAGTAAGGCTCCTGTTGATGGTAAAGAAGCAGAATCTTCTAACTCTAACCCATCAACCTCAGCTCCTGGTTCCGATCCACTACAGATCGAAAAACCTAACCCAGACTTAGTGATTAAGCCGCCCGCCAAGGGTGTACTTCGAAGGTCTGCTTTCAATCCACATGCGAGAGCAGCCCAGAATTACAACATTGTTGAAGACTTAGCTGTTTCACCTTCAGCAATGTCGGCACTCGAAGTGCTGCAATCATGTCCAGCGCAACGAAAATTGCTTTTGTCGGCTATTGGAGCTGTCGATGTTCAGGACCCGAACCTAATGATCTTTGATCTAGAAAGTAGTACACCGCGTCTCCCCCATCAAATGGCTTTCCAAATTCCAGTGATAGTCAAAAACAGGCCTATTCATCGGACTGTGATTGATGAGGGAGCTTCTACGTGTATTATGTCGATTCAATGTTGGAGATCGCTTGGTTCTCCTTCGTTGAACCAATCCCCCACCATCCTTAAGGCCTTTGATGGCCGTGGGTTCCGTCCGTTTGGTATTCTACAAGAATTGCCTATAGGGGTCGAAGGTAAAACCGTTAGTCTGGATGTGGAAGTGGTTGATGCCCCTCTAGACTACAACCTTCTTTTGGGTCGAAGTTGGTCATATGCTATGACAGCGGTCGTTTCATCGGTCTTCAGAGTCATTAAGTTTCCACATAACGGTAAGATCGTGACTATTGATCAGCTGACATACTTTTCATCCGACCCAACCTCTTTAGAAACTATCCAGCATGTTGGTAAAACGACAATCCCTTATAGGGACATTGGTGTAGGTTTAGTTAAGGATTCCGGTTTACTGGGAACTTTTCCTCTCCCTCCACTCAATGCAGACCCTTCGTTCGCAACAATTCATATGATCACGTCAGAAAACATTATTTATGATGATCCTTGGTATGTTCCCTCTGACTCTGAGCTAGACTCACTCGGTGATGTTATGCCGTTGAGTCCGTATGAGATTGCTTATGAAGCTCTTATGTCTTTTACCGACTTTCATTCAACCGACCAAATGAATGTGGTCAGTGAAGAGTCACTTTTCACCTCACCCTTAGAACGGATAACGTTTCCCGAAGAAGTGTCATCTGACGAACAACTTCGCGAAATCCTAAGTGTAGATGATCTACCATGGGACGATCTCCATCACAGATCTTCGTTTTTACCTAAGGATGATGCTTTGAAAATGATTTTTCATCTATCTTTACCGCTGAATATGTCAAAGACGCTCAGGATCCAACGAAACATTCTGATTCAGAGCTGAATTTAGGGAATATTTCTCGTACTATTCCCATTGATATTTCAGTGAAGCCCGGAATCAAGGAGAACATTCATATAGGTGCCGCATGTACTGACGAAGAAATTGAAACTTACAAGGCCCTATTCCAAGAATTCCGCGACGTGTTTGCCTGGTCCTACGAAGAAATGCCAGGAATCGATCCTGCCATTGTTGTTCATGAAATCAAAACCTACCCGGATGCTAAACCCATTCGGCAACGGTTGCGTCAGATTCACCCTCGAAAAGCAGCTGCAATCAAAGCCGAAGTCGAAAAGCTGTTGAAAGCAGGTTTCATTTATCCGATCCCGTTAACGGATTGGGTATCGAATATTGTTCCCGTCAATAAAAAACAAGGAACAATAAGAATCTGTATCGATTATAGGGATATCAATCGAGCTTGTCCAAAAGACAACTATCCTACGCCTTATATCGATCAAATTATTGATGATTGTGCCGGAAGTGAGATGTTTTCCTTCATGGATGGTTTCTCCGGGTATAATCAAATCAATATTCTACCTGCCGATCAACCAAAAACGGCATTCATTTGTCCATGGGGGACATTTGCTTATTGCAAATTACCTTTTGGCCTTAAGAATGCCGGTGCTACTTTTCAACGGGCCATGTCTTATGCATTTCATGACATCAAGCACATTGTGCAACCCTATCTCGATGATTTGCCTGCTCATTCTTTACACCGAGCTGATCACCTTGTCCATTTACGAGCAATCTTTATGAGGTGTAGGCATTATCGAATTCGGTTGAATCCCCACAAGTGTGTTTTCTGTATAGAAACAGGTCGATTGCTGGGATTTGTTGTTTCCAAAACCGGCATTCGCGTCGATCCCTCGAAAGTCGAGGCTATCATCCAATTGCCTCCTCCTTCGAGTTTGCGCCAACTCCAAAGCTTGCAAGGGAAAGCAAACTTTTTACGCCGATTCATCCCTAACTACGCCGAGGTCACTAAAGGTTTTACACGGTTGTTGAAACAGAACGTACAATTCTTTTGGGACGAGATTGCTCAACAATCTTTTGATGCACTGAAACACGCGTTGACCCATGCACCGTTATTGCATCCTCCCAACTACAACCAGGACTACTTCTTATACCTCGCAGCTTCGCATTCCACCATTGGAATGGTGTTAGTTCAAGAAGATGAATTCAAGGCAGAGCATGTGATATATTACCTTAGCAGAACCTTAAATCCAACTGAGTTAAAATATTCGCATGTGGAGAAATTGGCCCTGGCAGCCGTTCAAGCTGTCCAGCGTTTTCGTCACTACATTCTTCTCCGCAAAACTACTGTTATTTCGGATTGCAACCCTATGATTTATATCTTGACAAAACAACTGCTAGGGGGCAAGTACTCTAAATGGATCGTCATCCTGCAAGAGTTCGACTTGGAGTTTGAGAAGTCCAAGTCTAAGAAATCTTTAGTCTTCGCGGAATTGATGTGTGATTTCCCGAGTGCTGACACAGAGACTGTGGCAGAGGAGTCCATTGCGGACGAATCTTTGTTTCTTATTAGCACTGTAGATCCGTGGTATGGGGATATAATCATCTATCTCCAAACCCAAACCTTTCGGCCTGAAACTTCCAAGGAAAACCGTCGAAAAATTCGGTTTCAATCCCAGCAATACAGAATTATTGGAGATACACTTTATCGCCTGGGGGCAGACTTAGTTTTTCGACGTTGTTTAACTCACGATGAGGCTGAGAGAGTTTTGAATGATTGTCACTCTGGAGCATGTGGCGGTCATATGTCTGGGTATGCCACAGCTCAGAAGGTGTTGCGCGCTGGCTATTTCTGGCCGTCTATGTTTAAAGATTGTATCCTTGCCGTCAGAAAATGCCACAACTGTCAAGTGTTTGATCGCAAGATGCGCGCTCCACCTGCTCCTCTCCACCCTATAATTGCCGCTGGTCCATTCGCCAAATGGGGCATTGACTTTATTACTTGTAACCCTCACTCGGCCGGGGGGCATGCGTATATCATCCTTGCGGTTGATTATTTTACTAAGTGGGCCGAGGCGATGCCTACATTCGACGCAAGCGGCAAGACAGCTGCACTTTTCGTATTCAATCATATCATAACTAGGTTTGGTGTCCCACAAGCAATCATTACGGACCATGGAAGCCATTTTCGAAATGTCATGATGACTGAACTTACAAGCCAGCTTGGTTTGCGCCACGATAGCTCTACACCTTATTATCCGCAAGCCAACGGTTTGGTTGAGTCAATCAACAAAGTTCTAGTCGTCATGATTCGACGGATCATTGGTATCCATCGAACGAATTGGCATAACATGTTATTTTCGGCACTATGGGCATATCGAACTTCAGTGAAAAATTCAACAGGTTTCACCCCTTTTCAGCTAGTTTATGGCTTAGAAGCTGTGTTACCTATTGAGTGCGAAATCCCATCACTTCAAATGGCTGTCGAATTACTTCCAGCTACTTCCGAAGAGGAGAAACGGTTGTTATACTTAGCTAAATTAGATGAGACTCGACGTGACGCTACTTTAGCTATCGAGACTCACGCGAAACGAATGAAAGCTCAGTACGATAAAAATGTAACCCCTCGAAGTTTTTCGGAAGGAGACCTAGTACTATTATATGATCAAGCTAACGATAAGCTAGGTGCTGGAAAATTCGTTCCCATGTGGCATGGGCCCTACATTGTAAAGCGAAAGCTAGCAAAAGGGGCTTATGAGTTAGTTGATTTTGATGGGGACTCTTTGGGCAAACCCAGAAATGGACTTTACCTAAAGAGGTATTATGCTTAAAATGGTGGATGGAGAAATTTTTAGATAGGTTAGATTTCCTTTCTAGCTAGCAAGTGTGTTAGTTTAGTCAGTGTGCTTAGCTTAGCAAGTGTGGTTTTTCGTCATTATTTTGGCTCATCTTGGTTTTACTCTTGATATTGTAGATGTCGACGCCTCTCCAAACATACATTGGATTTGCTGATGGTGCTTGTCGTAGTACACGGAATATCTCTTCCGCAGCTTGGGTTATCTATTCGCCCTCTGACGAGTTAGTTTCTATGCATGGGGTAAGCCTCGGTCAAACAACGAATAACATTGCAGAATACAGTGCAGTGGTTGAATTATTATCCGAATCTATTTCATTTGGAATTCGACGTTTGATAGTGAGGTTAGATTCTGAACTTGTTGTATTACAGCTTAATAGAGTTTATGCCATTAGAAATCCTGTGTTATTAAGGTTGTTTTTGAGAGTGCGTCTCTTGGAACGTGAATTTGATTACATTGAATATCAACATATTCCAAGGTCTTTGAATACATTAGCAGATGCAATTGCTTCTCAAGTGTTGGACAGACATTTATAATAATCATGCAAGTAAATTTAAAGACATTTCATCATACATGTTAAACAAGATAAGCCGATAATAGTGATATATAGATATAGATAGAAGTGTGTCCAAAAATATATACATCGTCTTCGATCATAGGTTTAACACACCTTATGATCGGCAAAATGATAGTGCAAAAAGTCAAAAATGTCACATGTGACTACAAAAGTGACTAGTCAATCACTGGTGGTGCTCTCTGTACGACACCACTGCGCGGGCTATCTTGCGCAGAAATCTCCTAAACGGTCCAGGGACTGCACCACGAAGCGCTGAAGCCTCATTGGAATGTCATCCATAGTAGTCTCAGGTATATCTGCCGTGAGACGCTCTAGATCATGCTCCAAATCGGCTAGTACTTCTGCTGTCGCATCCTGTAAGGCCGGTGCCGGTGCAGCTGGATGTCGTCTGTCGTAAGGCCGGAGATTGGCTGGACGCTGTGGTCCAACATCTGCATTTTTAAAATTTTACTGTTACTTTGAGACGATATATATGAAAAATAAAAAATACATAATTAGAAAACTTGTGAAAATGAAAGTACCTCTGTCATCCCATTGTTCTCCCTGTGGAAGAACCATGTCCGGATCACCTCTGAAATCCATTCCGGCATATGGAAAGTCTTGTATCACAAAAAGCTGGCCCTCTAGCCAGTCGAAGTAACTGTCAGAGAATCGAACCACTGCAGCACCCTCGTCAGGATGCCGGGCCATCACCGCAACCCATCGAACAAGCTTTGGCTCCCGAGGACCCAAGTCATCAACAGTGAGTTGCTGAGGGATCAGCATAGGAACTCTCTCCAAGGCAAAGCTCACGACTAGAGGCCCATATCCAAAAGTCTTTAGTCGTCCGTTCTTTGCCTTGGTTAGTTGGCTCTTCATATGAGCCGACACAGCTTCGCACCAGTTGAAGATGGTGCCTTGGTAACAGTCAACTGCCATCCGCATTTGGGATCCGGAAGCAATGTGCAAGGCGGCCGCGCCACAAATCCTAGTGACCGTAAATGCAATAACTCTAAGTTCCGCCAGAGCGATGTGCTTTATCTCCACGCCTTTTTATGGCGAGTCCCTGGTCTGCACCACTCCTCGCGGAGATCATCAAGGGATTGGCCACCCGGCCTGGTCCCCGCAAGGTTGAGTTGCTCACCTCTGTTTGGCAAGCCAGTGAGAAAGTATACATCCGAGGGCTCTATCTCGAGCTGGTGCCCTCCAATGTAAAAGCATTGATCTTGAACGTTCCATCGCTCAACTAGCCATTCCAAAAATCTTACCTGGCCCCTCATGCCCGGTATGGTCCAATATTTGTACAATCCACATGTTCTTAAGGCATCCAGAGAGGGTTGGTGGTTAATCGCAGCTTCATCGTCTTCTACGTGCTCTCTCTCTCTCCAGTCTAACATGTTTTGGGCCCTGCACATCAAAAGAGTCAATTAGAAATTAATTTGAGAAATTTTGGTGGTTTTTTGAGAGAGTTAGGGTTTTGAAATGCGCCCTTTGCGGAAGACGCACCCCGGCTTTTTAGCACAGGGCGTCCGGACGCAGCTCGCCTGAAGGCGGACTGCGTCCCCAGACCTTTTTCCCGTGTGAGAAAAAGTCGGGGGACGCGGCTCACCCGAAGGGCACCTGCGTCCGCCGAGGGGCGCATTTTGAACCCAAACCCCCCCAAAAAATGAAACAGAGACCAAAAACAAAAAACTAAACGGATAAAAATGAAGAGTGGGATGTGTAAAATACCTCGGTGAAGCGGCGTTCGATTCCGACGGTCAGATTTTCCGCAGCAACCACGGGAAGTTTCTTGTCAAAAGCTCCTTTTTCAACCTCAACAGTGAAACGGTAAAAATGACATGGTAAAAGGTCTTTTTATAGGTTTTTTGGATGAATTAGTTCATTTTTTACCATGAAAAGATGTTTTCAAATGTATTTTTGCCTATTTTAAACAGGTATGAGTAATGTGTCGCTTTTGTGCAGGACGAAGGGATTTCAAGGGAAATTGTAATTTTTCACAAACAAAATTTCAGAGTCATCTTTTAAGCCCTTTTCTGACTCCTAAAACATGAAAAGATCGCCGAGTGTTTCTTTTTCACTCGTTAAAACGGAATTAAAAGACGGTCCCCTTTTAGCTCTTTTCTGACCGTAAAATCAGGAAAAGATTGCCGGGTTTTTGTCGTTTCAAACTCGATAAGGAAATAAAACGACGTGTCTTTGATCGCTTTTTACTTTTCAGGTCAACGATACTATTATGAAAGTACTCCTTGGTCGCAAGATCAAGCGGTTCCCCCAGGTATTATTTTATACTTTTTCGGGCTTGAGGGACACAAATATACGAAAAAGTTCAACGTGGAGTTTCCTTAAGTTTTTCAGACTCTCTAAAATTGAAAAACGCCGAGTTTCTCCTATACTGGGCTCGTTAAACTTTTACAGTAAAGGACCTGTTCAATTACAAACAGGAACGAACCACTCCTTCCTAGGGTTCGCATTTAAACTAGGTTGGACTCGTCCGAAGGATGAGCTTATAATCAAGCATATGTTATCCTCCTCAAGCTTGTTAAAAATAAAGAGGTACTTGCCAGAAATGGTGGGGGAAAAAAGAGAAGAATGAACCTATTTGTCACCTTTTGCCTCAGAAGAAACTTTATTACCGCTCTTGAACACGACACTTTTCATTCACCTGGGTTGGGAAATCTTTTACCTCACAGTTGACTAAATCACTTTGAAAATCTTTAACCGGGTTCAGGGATCAACTTTGAGTTATTCGTCACCAAACCATCTGTTGTGTCGTTATGTGTTCAAGAGGTCTGCAAGCAAAACTTTCATCTGCAAAATACTTGTCATCCATTGACCATCCCTGAGTCAGTCCTTACAGCAACATTTCTTCAACTTGAACAATGATTTCGTGTTGCAGGCTTGCCTGCAACGGGTCGCTTTCTATCGACATCGACACATTATCTAGAAAGATGACTTAGGAATCGACAGTACCTTGAAGTCTGCATGCATCAATGGCAGGTTTCTCGCCTTTGACGTCAGTTTACATCATTGACTTTCGATCAGAGGATTCCGTGAAGTGTTCGACATCAAAACATCTATTCACATTTCACGGGTTGTGCTTGGTACTTTGAGAACCATTGACATTACTGGTGGTTTCTCTCACGCTTGTTAACAGTTTACATCATTGACTGGTAATCAAGTGGTTTCTACCATGTTCGACATCGAATCATTTAATCACATGGCTAGAATCGTACCAATTCGGGAAGTAGAAGTGAAGACCCTGGATCTAGTTTCTACCATCCAGGCTGCGAGGAGTTTTGTATTCATTATCTATGTAGACTAATCATAAACAGATGGCTGCGTCCATACTGTGTCTACAAAAGTCTATAAAAATGATGTACTGCAAGATCATTCCTGTATCAGAATAGTTAGTCCATTAGTTAAAGTTTTGAATCTGAGTATGGGAATGCCTACCTCAGTGATGATATAATCTTATCCATGTATTTTGTGTTGAAAATTGCAGGTTCCAACCAGGCCATCCACAAGGCAATCCTTGAAATGATAAAGCGCTTCACCCTTCCTAGAATTACAAAACCCTATTCTATTCCAGGCTTCGCACTTTAGGGGGCAATCTGTTACACTAAAAAATGTCACCTTGACTACTTACAGTTAGTATGGCTCCTGTCAACAGTCATGCTACCCTCTTAGGCAAGTCTCATGCCTCTGTTATCCATCTCAAACTCAAAGAAGAGAGAAAGTCTTGTAAAAATCATGTTTATCTCTGGGGTCGCAGGTTCTCTCTAGCCTTACCTGCGGGGACGCTGACCATGTTCACAAAATATGCGTCCATGGACGCTCTGTATGTTAAGGGACAGGTGCGTCCCTCTGTAAAAGGCAAAATGCGCGAGTTTTATCTTGAAAAAGTTACTTGTGGTTACTTCTAGAACATTCTAGAGGTCGGTTTGATGAAATGGATGCGCCTCCAGTTGGTTCATGTATCTCTATTAAGGGGGAACTTATCCCATCAATAAGGGAGCTATCCCACCCATAGAGGGGGATGATCCCATTGATAGTGGACCTGAATAACCTCTTTACAGCACTATAAATGAAGGCATTGAGCCAGAAGGAGAGGAGGTTGGAGCTATACATTTTCTTTGGGTAAATGCTGCAGGATTTAGGTCTTCCATTAGAGCCTTTGTGAGGAGAGATTGTCTTCACTTGATTCTACTTGGGAGAGGGTGAGCTTTGTCAAAGTAGAGGAAAACCCTTGATGGACCCTGGGAGGAATTTGCACAACACCAAGGCCAGGTTGTAAGAGTTTCTTTGTTTCGTTATTAATACAAACTGGTTTATTTTTCTCAATAGCTTGTGTTAATGAGTTATTTCATGTGTTCCTTGGTCTGCATGTTGAATATATGTTTTATTATATGAAATGCAAGTGCTTGGTAATTGTTTGATTGTTTGTGGTTGCAGGAATTGACTTGAAGGAGGAGCTCATCCGGATCGTCAAGAACGGACTTCAACAACAGCGTTTTGGAATAAGGTAAGCCTAAACACTTGTAGTTTTCATGTTGTAAAAGGTGTATTTAGAGAAAGATCACTCCATTTTGTCTTGTTTGTCATTAGAATGTCTTAGACTTCTAGGAAGGTCAGTCGTGTCCGCACCCTTGACAGATTCCGTGTGACACCAGTCTGATAACTCCTTTTCTTTGCTTAGATTCCGCCTCCTTTTGTACAAAAAGATTGTGAATGTTTTTTTTGTGTTTGTGGCGTCATTTACAGTTTTCCTTTGCATGAGTAAAGTAGTCATCCTGTAGCCTTTGATTCAGATCTGATTAATAGTGATCTTAGAAGAGAGTTCATTGGCTGTTTTTCAGATTGATTATAGATTTACTTTTGCTTATTAGTTTGAATTTGTCTCTTTTGAAGTGTCAAAACAAGTCTTTTATTTCGAAAATCATTAAGTAGTGTAATCTCTTCTACCTTCTCTGATTTCGAAAAAGTGAACTTGTTTGTATTGATCATTTTAAAAGTGAATTCAAAGTTGTGCAAAAAGCTTTCTTTGTAGGCATTTATACTAAGAAAGTGGAAAACAAACACCTGCATTGTGCATTTTGCATTTGATAATTTGCATGTTGGATTTAGGAAAAGTGCATTAGAGTGTGCTGATTGCTCTTTGAGAAAAGATAGTGTTTTTCTTTTCCCTTAGTAGCTAGGATTTTCAAAGTTGAAAAGATAATAAAGCTTGCTTATCATCTTAGACTTCATTTAGGAATTTGTATCATACATCTCGTGGTGAACCTTGAAAGGCAAACTTTAAAAAGATCAACCTAAAATAAACTGAATGAACCTAACAACGCTTTTTAACATAATCCACAACATAGAGGTCTAGGCTAGAGACATGTTCCGGCGTCGTTAAGCCTAGTGACTATTGATCTCGTGGAAGGTGGGTGATTCCTCCTGAGGGACGATAGCGCTAGTACGGATTGTGCTCCCACGTACCGTCGCATATATATTGGGAGACCCCTATAGGCATATATCTTTTATCCTTAGGAAGCCATGTCGGCCGCCCTACTGATCGCAATGTAGTGAACACAACATTCACGAAGATTGGCCGCCCGTACCCTAAAAAGTATTCTGCGGTTTTGCGAAAAGTTTGGCACACCCTCTGCCTAGAACTCCAGAGCAGTTTCTTTTGGCCTTTTTCAGACTCTATAACAGAAAAATTCCATCCAAGAATTTGTCACTTCGGGCTCGTTAAAACATCGAAGGAGACTAGAGTCATCTTTAGCTTTCTCTAGACTCTTTAAAAGTGAAAAATCAAGTTGTGTCTAAAGTGTCATTAACAATTTATTTTAAACGGAACAATCACCCTTTAATCCTGCGTTGATCTTTAGGTTGAAAAGATGGAGCACACCAACCAAGGAATTCCTCTTGGTGGAAATCCTAGTCCCTTCTCCTCTTGGGGAGATGTTGGTGCGCCCCACATGGCCACATTGTCGCTTCCAGGACTGACAATTGGCCTACCAGTTTGGCTCTTTTCGACCAATGTCGTTCAGAATACCACCATTCCTGAACAGTCGAGTCAACAGTTAGATCAGACAAGAGTTGCCTCCCAGCCTTCCACTTCATCTTCCTCCCCTCCTTCCTCTTCGCTTGACGGAACTGGTCGAACTAAAAACCAGGTTCCTAAGGAGAGGAAGGAGAAGAAGAAGAAAGAAAAGAAGAAGAAGGAGCCTAAGGCGACTGGGGAAAAACAAGTGTCATCTAACAAAAATCCACACACAGCACTCGTAAGGCCTAAATCGCCATGCGTCATATGCAAGGGAGACCACTTCCATAGAGATTGTCCCTGTATCCCGCGGATACTAAGAGACTGGTCCCCCCGTTTGCACAATTCGGTAGCATCGACCTCTGATAGCCATGTCGAATGCTCACCGTCAACTAGTGGGAGTGAAGCCCCAGGACAAAGCGGGAGAGCTAAATTTCCCTACAGACTGTGTGAAGGCGATCACGCCATCCACCATTGTCCCTTCTTAGATGAGGCAAAAAGAGTTTTGGAAGATCGCCCGATTTTACGAGCGCATCTCCCTCCTGGATATCAAAGACTCCTGCCAAGTCCCTCACTAGTTGAGAACCCGGCTGACCCGCCCAGGTGGTCAGCCGAAACACCTGTCATTAAAGATGAACCGTCTGGATCCATGCCTAAAGAAAGTCAAAAGGTTGATACGACAGTTGACCCGGTTTTGCCTTCAGAGGCTCCATCTTCGAATGACACCATCACAGAGGAGAATAAAGACGACACTGTCCAGATTCTCTTCATCAGCACTGACTCTGATGATCAAGGGGGCAATGCCACCATTCCTTTATCGTAGGAAGGAAGTTCATCAGAGCGATATCCGGCCATCTATTCGGTCCCACCACCAAGAAACCTGGTTGTGTCCTTTGATTGGAACCAACTGGGCAGACCTCGGTTGCCAGCCAGTATACCATTCAGAATTATTTGTCAAATATACAGAATGGTAATGGCTGGCACTATCATTGATGAGGGGGCATCTGTGAGTATCCTTTCCTCTATTGCTTGGAAAGCGCTTGGTTCGCCAGCGCTTTTGCCTGAGATGAGAAGTCTATCAAGCTTTGATAAAGGAACCAGTCGACCTTTAGGGATCCTCCCCAATGTGCCTATAACATTGAAAGGGAAGACCGTTCAAATGAACGTGATGGTCATTCAAGGACCCTTGGATTATAACCTACTCCTTGGATGAGACTATATATATTGCATGTGAGTTGTAGTCTCCTCACTCTTTAGAGTAATGTGTTTTCCGCATGAAGGAAGAATGGTCAAGCTCGTAGACCAACTTTCGTTTCCCGGACCACACATCGCAAATAGTCATGTACCATCCCTAAATGGTCTATTCATGCAAGAAGTGTCTCAACCCACGGTCCGTCCTCCTGATGAGCGCGAGTAATCCAGGAGGATATGACTGGAACCTGGGGGCATGCGTCCTGGCCTCCTTCGGCAGGAAAACTTTGGGTATAGAGTAGGTTTCTGCGGGAGAATATGACTAGTCCGTACCCCGTCCGTGGTTGGAAGAGGGGTTTTTCTAGAATAAGATTGTTTTGTCAAAGTTATGTGTCTGGCGCTCGTTGTCACTCACCTTTGTCTATTTCGATAGATATCGCCGAAGAAGTGTTTTGTTGAAAGAATAATAGAACAATCTTTGGGTAACCTGAAAGAGGTAGGCCTCTCCCGATAAAACAAATGTTTTATCTGCAAATTGAGGGGTAACCTTGAAATTGTACTTTATACCTGGGGGCATGCAAACCTTTTGGAGTGCAAGCAAGGGGCAACTGTTTATTTTTTAAATTTTTAGGACCTCCAACCCTTTAAACTCGTAGGATTAGTCGTTTCCAAACTTGCATAAAGAAAGGATCAGGAGAAAAGCTTAGTGAGATGAAGCTCCATAAAAAATAGAATCTTGATGAGACACTCTTATCAAATGACTGGTATAATCGAGCAGTTTTAACGCGGAATTTATGCTCGTTAAAAAAAAAAAAGCGATATCGAGCAGTTTTAGCACACAGTTCATGCTCGTTAAAAAATAAACGCAAGATCCGAGCAGTTTTAGCACATAGTTCATGCTCGTTAAAAAATAAACATAAGTCTGAGCAGTGTTTTGGCGCATTCAAGCTCGTTAAAAAATGAACCTATTCCGGTAAATAACCATTGTGTATGTAACCTCATCTGCCATAAAAGCCTTGGTCGTGTTTGCACCGTCACCTCCACTTTTCATTTGGCCGATCGTTCACCTCCATATGATTGTTTACCCATTTTGAGGAACAGCTGCGAAGAGTGATTTCACCTAGCCATCCTTGTGACACTGCCGTGATTGGAAAATTCCAACCTGTACCTGGTATCTGCTGCTATCCCTGTTTATCACTTGTTCCTCAAAAGACGAGTCTTCTTTAAGCTCTTTTCAACTGACTCGTAAAATATGAAAAGATTGCCGAGTTTTGGCTTTCCAGCTCGTTAAAGGACAGGAAGAGCTATCCCTCCTCTAGATTTTAATCTTTTTGGACCTGAGGGATTATTGCACAAAAAGATCGAGCGCTTGTTTTATTCGGCTCGTTAAAGATATCAAAAACTCATCCCTTCTGTATTGTTTTATACTTTTTCGGACTTAAGGGATTAGATGACGAAAAAGGAATTTTGGAGTTAACTTTATGTACCTTTTCAGACTCTCTAAAAATGAAAAGGACCGAGTTATCCTTGTCATTAGACTCGGTAAAATTATTAAATAGCGACAAACTTGTATTTAGACGAGAACGAGTTTCACTATCGCTAGGCTCGTTAAAACATAGCGATGGGATTGCCCGAAGGGTGGGTTATAGAACAAGCATATGTTATCCTCCTGAAGCTTGAAAAAAAAAAAGAGGTACTGGTCAGCAATGACTGGGGAAAAATTGGGAGAAAATCGAGAAAACTTTGATGGTAGCAGGTCGCTCTTGAACATGACACTTTTCCTCCGTACCACAATCAGGTTGGGTTGTCTCATTCACTGGTCACATCACCATGGTCTCGCCATACCATCCATATTTGGGGTAATGCTACCAATCCATCGCATCAGTGTCGCCATATGTTCAAGAGAAGTCGTTCAGAAAGAGTCAACCGGGTCCCATCCACTGCCATACATTATCCTTCATCCATTCATGACTGCCACCCTGAATCATATGTCACAGATCGTTTTCACCTCCATTAAAATCATTAGCTCCGTTCCGTGTCACTGATGTGGGATTCATCAAGGCCCTCCTTTGACAGATCGCTTCTTGTCGACATCAGCTCATTATCCAAGAAGTTGATCTAGGAACAACCCCTTCAGTACTTTGAAGCTTGCATGCCTCAATGGCAAGTTTCTCACTTCCGGCGACAGGTATACGTCAATGACCTTTGACCAGAAGATTTTGCGTGGTGTTCGACGCCAAGTCCTTTATTCACACCACGTGAATTGTACTGCAGTACCTTGAGGGTCATTATCATTATCGGTGATTCCTCTCGCGCTTGTTAACGGTTTACATCATTGACCGGTAATCAAGCGATGTCTTTCCATGTTCGACTTCAGTGCAATTATCACATGGATCGACTTGTACTTAGAGTGAAGATCGAACGAGTTTGAAGACCCCGGATCTAGTTTCATCCATCCGGGTTGCGATATATATTCAGGAAAGATAAAGACATTTGACATGTACATCATTGCAGCAGATGATCATCCTACTCAAAGGATGATAGTTTCTCCAAAATTATCAGTCTACCATCAAACGATCGTCTATTCTATGTACAAAAATGAATTTATAAAGCTGAGCATGGGAATGCCCGCCTCATCTAGATCATGAAAGCAGTATGAATCATAATGTATTGTATTGTATCTTATTACAGGTCTCCTCCCAGCAGATGGATGAACTTCGGACCCTCCTGGATAAAGCATTTCACCCAATAAACGGCCTCATACTTTAGGGGGCAACTGTTATAGACATTTTTGTGCCTTACAGCCTCAAGCATGAAATGTCCATAATCTAAGGGATCCAAAGTCCCTAGACATGTTGTTCCTACCCCTAGAGGAACAAGGCAAACTAACCACAGCAATTCACAGAAGTTCTCCACCTGAAAACACTCAAAAACAAGCCAATTCTGGATCATGTCAACTGCTCCACTGAGCATCTGCGCTGAATGTCAACTGCTCCACTGTCTATCTGCGTTGAATGTCAACTCCAACAAAGGCTACCTGCGCTGAGCGTAATTGGACAAGTGGCAGGCTCATTCCTCAATGTGTCAATACCCAGGAAGCTTCCAAAATGGCACTTGCATCAAGGAATTCGACTGGTGATGAGTAAGAGGTTCCAAATCTCCAAGTGGAAGAAAGAACCTCCAAGTGGACTCAAGAACTGAGAGAGGGAGACGACACTAGTCAGATCTCAAGCTGACTCATCCTCTCTCCAAAATAACTATATATAGATCTCTCCTCCATGGGATCTAAAGGCTGGAATTTTGTTATTGCAAAGAATTGTTGTTGGTTTGGGACTGGAAACATTGGGTGCTTAATGCTTTGAAGGGAGCTGAAGAAGGAATTCCATTCTGCTGGGAAGGAGATGCTGGATTGGAGCCCTCTGGGTTGTATCTCTTCCTGAACCCTGTTATCAATCAATAAAGTTATCTTGGTTCTTTCCTATATGCTGGTGTATTTTATATGATTGCATTAGTGTATTTGATTTACTTCTAATCCTGAATCATTTATGAATATGAATATTTGCCTTTGTGTTGTGTTCTTCTCTTGTTGCAAGTAGCTATTCTCTTGTCACAGGTAGCTGTTCTCTTGTGATCTCGTGGAAATCAAGTAGCTGTTCTCTTGAGCAAGCGAGGAGGCAAGTAGCTGTGAACACCCAAAGAGAAGAGGATCTAGATCGAGGGACAAATGGAAGACAACGGTAAGTCTATCGATCTCCCTACTTTCACATTTCATAAAGGAAGAAACCAGTGTAGCTGTACTTGTTTGTTCCTAAGGCGCTGTCACACCTTAGGTGGATAGGATCGTCCTTCATAAAGCATTTCACCCGATAAACGACCTCATACTTTAGGGGGCAACTGTTATAGACATTTTTGTGCCTTACAGCCTCGAGCATGAAATGTCCATAATCTAAGGGATCCAAAGTCCCTAAACATGTTGTTCCTACCCCTAGAGGAACAAGGCAAACTAACCACAGCAATTCACAGAAGTTCTCCACCTGAAAACACTAAAAAACAAGCCAATTCTGGATCATGTCAACTGCTCCACTGAGCATCTACGCTGAATGTCAACTGCTCCACTGTCTACCTACGTTGAATGTCAACTCCAACAAAGGCTACCTGTGCTGAGCGTAATTGGACAAGTGGCAGGCTCATTCCTCAATGTGTCAATACCCAGGAAGCTTCCAAAATGACACTTGCATCAAGGAATTCGACTGGTGATGAGTAAGAGGTTCCAAATCTCCAAGTGGAAGAAAGAACCTCCAAGTGGACTCAAGAACTGAGAGAGGGAGAGGACACTAGTCAGATCTCAAGCTGACTCATCCTCTCTCCAAAATAACTATATATAGATCTCTCCTCCATGGGATCTAAAGGCTGGAATTTTGTTATTCCAAAGAATTGTTGTTGGTTTGGGACTGGAAACATTGGGTGCTTAATGCTTTGAAGGGAGCTGAAGAAGGAATTCCATTCTGCTGGGAAGGAGATGCTGGATTGGAGCCCTCTGGGTTGTATCTCTTCCTGAACCCTGTTATCAATCAATAAAGTTATCTTGGTTCTTTCCTATATGCTGGTGTATTTTATATGATTGCATTAGTGTATTTGATTTACTTCTAATCCTGAATCATTTATGAATATGAATATTTGTCTTTGTGTTGTGTTCTTCTCTTGTCGCAAGTAGCTGTTCTCTTGTCACAGGTAGCTGTTCTCTTGTGATCTCGTGGAAATCAAGTAGTTGTTCTCTTGAGCAAGCGAGGAAGCAAGTAGCTGTGAACACCCAAAGAGAAGAGGATCTAGATCGAGGGACAAACGGAAGACAATGGTAAGTCTATCGATCTCCCCTCTTTCACATTCCATAAAGGAAGAAACCAGTGTAGCTGTACTTGTTTGTTGCTAAGGCGCTGTCACACCTTAGGTGGATAGGATCGTCCTGCATAGGCATTTTTCCCCACAGCATATAGGGGTCTCCCAATATATACTCGACGGTACGTGGGAGCACAATCCGTACTGGCGCTATCGTCTCTCAGGAGGAATCACCCACCATCAGCGAGATCGATAGTCACCAGGCTTTACGACGTCGGAACACGTCTCTAGCCTAGACCTCTATGTTGTGCGTTAAGTTACCAAGCGTTGTTCAGTTCATTCAATTTATTTTAGGTTGATCTTTTTAGAAGTTTGCCTTTTGAGGTTCACCACGAGATGTATGATACAATTCCTAAATGCAGTCTAAAGATGATAAGCAAGCTTTTATATCTTTTCAACCGTGAAAATCCTAGCTACAAAGGGAAAAGAAAGACATCATCTTTTCTCAAAGAGCAATCAGCACACTCTAATGCACTTTTCCTAAATCAAGCATGCAAACTATCAAGATGCAAATGCACAATGCAGGTGTTTGTTTTCCGCTCTCTTAATATTGATGCCTAAAAAGAAAGCTTTTTGTACAACTTTGAATTTGCTTTTAAATGACAAATACAAACAAGTTTACTTTTTCGAAATCAGAAAGGGTAGAAGAGATTGCAACACTTAACGATTTTCGAAATGAACACTTGTTTCGGCACTTAAAAGAGACAAACTCAAACCAAAAGCAAAAATGAATGTATAACCAACTGTAAACAGCCAATGAACTCTCTCCTAAGATCACAATCAACAGATCTTAATCAAGGGCTACAGGATGACTATTTCACTCTTGCAAAGGAAAACTGTAAATGACCCCACAAACACATAAAAACACTCAGAGTCTTTTTGTACAAAAGGAGGTGGAATTTAAGCAGAGAAAAGGAGTTATCAGACAGGTACCTATGCTGGTTACAGGCTGCAAAAATCAGAGATCAAAACAAGGCAAAACAGAGCAGAGAACCCCAGCTGCACAAGGCCTAACTGGATCAATGCACCCTCAACACAGAGGTTTTGACATTGAGTGCAGGTAGCCTTCACGGGACCTGCGTTGAAATGCAGAACCTCTTCACAGGGTCTGCGCTGAAGGAGAAACGAGAGTTTCTCACTGGGTTCTGGGTCACAGTTTGCTATTTAATCCACAGTTTCAGGCCAAATCAAAGCAACAAGCAAGGTACAATCAAAGGGATGCTTTGAGGAAGGGCTAAGATCTATCACAAAGGATCATCAAATCATTTGTGAGTCCATTGTTCAGATCATAGACAAATCCAGTGATTGGATCAAAGCAGCAGCTGTCTACTTTGCATCTGAGAATAGCAGATGCAGTTCGATTGTTGCTGTTGAGTCTATGAAACAAACAATGATAGAGGCACAAATAAAATGACTAAACAGATCTCCCCAGCGGAGTCGCCAATTTGTTGTGGGGAAAAATGCCTATGCAGGACGATCCTATCCACCTAAGGTGTGACAGTGCCTTAGCAACAAACAGAGATAGATATTCTAGTATTCTTCCTTTATGAATTAAGAATGAAGAGAGATGGATGGACTAACCGGTGTCTTCCGTTTGTCCCTCGATCTGGTTTCTCTTCTCTTTGGGAGTTCCCAGCTACTTGCCTTCTCGCTCGCCCAGCCTCAAGAGGTTTCTACAAGATCACAAGAAGAGAACACTACACAAAGACAAAGATTCATATTCATAACCAGTTCAGGATTAGAAATAAACTAAACATACTAATGCAATCATACATCAAAGATACATCAGTATATAGGAGAAAACAAGATAGCTTTATTGATGAATAACAAGGTTGAGGAAGAGATACAACCCAGAGGGCTCCAATCCAGCATCTCCTTCCCAGCAAATGAAATTCCTATCTTCACCTTCCCTCAAAGCATTAAGCACCCAATGATTCCAGTCTCAAACCAACAGCAATTCTTTGCAATAACAAAATTCCAGCCCCTAGATCTCATGGAGGAGAGATCCATATATATATGTTTGGAGAGAGGATGAGTCAGCTTGATATCTGACTAGTGTCCTCTCCCTCTGTCAGTTCTTGCTTCCACTTGGAGGTTCTTGCTTCCACTTGGAGATTGAGAACCTCTTACTCATCACTAGTCGAATTCACTGAGGCAAGTGCCATTGAGGAAGATTCTGGAAGCTTCCAGGGTCTTGACACCTTGTTGAATGAACTTGCCATTTGTCAATTCTCGCTCAACGCACCCTGGTAGTGCTTCTACCTGCGTTGCAGTGCAGGTAGCCAGTGCAGACTTTGGATTTCAGCGCAGACAACTAGTGGAGCCTTTGAATTGATCCTGAATTGACTTGTTTTTGAGCAGTTTCTGGTGGAGAACTTCCGTGAATTGCTGTGGTTTGTTAGCCTTGTTCCTCTAGGGGTAGTAACAACATGTTTAGGGACTTTGGATCCCTTAGATTATGGATATTTCATGCTTATAGCTGTAAGGCACAAAAATGTCTATAACACTCATATTCCGTTAACCCTGTCCATCCATCTATTAACTTAATCTCATGCGATAATATCTTCGTCTCTCATCTTCTGTTAATCCTATTCACTCAATCTTCGTGATAAGATCTCTGCCACTAATCTTCTGTTAATCCTATTCGTTGATCGATCCATCCATCTATTAGAATAATCATCTACGATATGATCTCTGCCACTCATCTTCTATTAATCCTATTCATTGATCCGATTGGTCCAACGGTTCCTGTGAACTGCTACTTCATTACAACCTCCTTTCACTCATTTCGATCTCCAATTGCTCTCCCTCTTGAAAATTGACTTAGTTTAGTTTCCTTTCCTACACCTTAGTGTTACACAGTAATTTGTCACCATCCCTGTTACTCCTCTTGTCGTACCTTGGAGGACTCATCCCGGGAGTTATAAGGAGTGACAAAGTCTAAAAACACTTGCATTATGTTCCCCTGAGTATGTACTTCATGTTCCCTGAAGACACCTCCTACAGATTATCCCTGAAAAGTGCTCTTTTTCCATTGGCGCAAGTCCACAGTATCTTACCCGCGCCAATCATGGAGATCCTCAAAAGAGGGCGCGACCATTGGTGCTCTGTCTTAGAGCAGCAGTCGCGCCAACCAAGTTTGGTCATGCTTTTTGCCTTAACGCACGTCCGACTGTTGTTTCCTTCATTACATGGAGCTTTTTGAAGATAAAAAATCAGTCTTATGTCGAGCTCTATCCTATCTCCATCTTTAATGGCTTTTGGGGATAATGTTAATCCATAATAGGTGTCCCGGTTCATCGTATCCTCCTCCCTTCTTCATCTATATAAGCTTGTCCTTATGCATTTGACAAGCTAGTGATAGTCGTCAGTCATGGAGTGTTAGGTGTTGAGTTCTTGAGTTCTTGGAGGAATGCTAGTGAATGCTAGAGAGGTTATGCTGTCGGAGAAGAGATGCATTGCAAGACACATATAGTTACTCGCCCAGCCAGGAGAGGTTCGACGTCAGAACCATGGTTGTAACTTTTCCTGTTTATTATTAATTAATGAGCGACTGCTATTATAGTTCCAATCTCATTGTCTATTATGGTGATGTGTTGATTTATTTCCTTTCTAACTGAAATATAGTTGTGCCTTGGTAGGTTTTATGTTGGTATCTGTCTCTTCCTTTGCATGTGCAGGTGTTCGTTTATGATCTTCTGGAGCGAGGGAGCGGGAATATCAACTCTGCTTCAATCATAGCGTTGGATTCCAGGTTGGTCTTCTCGATTCACCTTTGATGCATAACTAGGAACTTTCGTAGCAGCGTGGTTTGATTGTGGCTAGTTCTGTTTTAGGCTAGTGGGATCACCTCTGTCCGCAGAGGGGATTTACCTATCCAACAATTTGGCGACTCCGCTGGGGAGGAGCTATTTGATTTTTGTCTTGCATGTTAATTTTCTTCTGCTTGCTTGAGTGAATGAGCTTCCTGAGTCAGTTTTGAGTTTATTCTTTACTGTTTGACCCATCTGACCCTTGTCAACCCGACCTGAGTTCGTATTATTTATTTTTCTAGCCGCCAAGCTTAATTGGCGCGGTTATTACTCTGACAGTCGCGCCAGTTGGCGCATGTTTCTCTAAAGCAACTCGCGCCAATCCTGTGGTAGCGCAAGTTGCAGGCTGACAGTCGCGCCAGCCCTGTAAATTTTCCCTGTGTGTGGGTGGAAAGCTCTTTCAGTCTCTTTTTATATCTCTTACAACCTCTGGAAGTGTGTCGAACCTCTGCTTGACTGGTCTTAGCCTTTATCCTTCAGCTATTTGCTTATTTCTATTGATTTTCATCTCAGCCCTAGGACATCTAGTGACTTTGCATGTCTAGCCTTCTGTGGGAAGTGTCGGTCTCTTGATTATCCAGTCAGCTTGTTGGTTGTGTTCTGCACCTATCCAGTGATTTGTTAAAGCTTGATCTTCTATACTCTAAGTGCTTCACTTCTAGCCTCTTTGGATTTCACTTGACTTCATTCGAACATAGATTACATGGTTCAGTGAAAGTCTTTGTGTTTTTCCTTGCTTGCATGGTTCATTTTGGTGTTTCAGAATTGGTTCTATTTCATTGACTGAACTTGGATTGTGCATATCTCTTAAATTTTGTTTAAATGCATCATGCCATCTTAAAGGAAAGAAAAAAAAAAAATCTTTTGCATCATAGTAGTTAGCATTTATTGTTATTTGTTGCTATTAAAAAGAAAAAGAAAAAATTTCGTTTCTTGTTATTAGCTGCATTAGGATCTTTGTTGTTTGTTGAGTGATCATTTCGTTTGTGAAAAGATCTCAACCCTCCTGTAGATAGAATTCATCGAATCAAATGATATAATTTTGGCATATAGTTTGCATTTAAGAAGTTTTTGAGATATCACATACGGTAGGACCAAAAACTGAAACATAATTGAAAATAAACTTTAAAATAAACTCAATGAACATAACAACGCATTGGAACATAACGCAAATACTCTAGAGGTCTAGGTTAGAGACGTGTTCCGGTGTCTTTAAACCTGGTAGTTTATCGTTGAGTGGTTGGGTGATTCCTGCACGGTGAAACGATAGGTGCTAATACGGACTGTGCTCCCACGTACCGTCGCGTATATATTGGGAGACCCCTATAGGAATAAAGCCTTTATCCATAGGAAGCCGTGTCAGCCGCCCTACGATTCGCAATGCAGTGAACACAACATTCACGAAGATCGACCACCCGTACCCTAAAAAGTATTCTGTGGTTTTGCGAAACGTTTGGCACACCCTCTACCTAGAATTCCAGAGCAGTCACTTTTGATCCTTTTCGGACTCCCTAAACGAAAAGGTGCTTGTGAGCGTCTTGTCACTTCATGCTCATTAAATATTCGAAGGAGACTAAAGTCATCTTTTATCCTTTTCTCGACTCTTAAAAAATGAAAAGGTTAAGTTCAGTGTCTTAAAATTTATTGGCCACGATAACATTTACCCAATTATATTTTGTTTGCGTTAGCTTGAGTAGGATTATTTCTCGTTCAATGGCAGCCTTCCCGGCGCCCACCGGCCAAGGTGTTCCTCCTAATGGGAACCCTCATCCATTTCCTTCTGTTGGAAATGTCGGTGTTCAGTATATCGCAACATTGTCTTTGTCTGGGTTGACCATTGGTTTACCCGTATGGTTGTTTCAAACTCGGTGGTCTCAAGTGTGATGACTCCTGTTCCGCCACCACCTCCTCCACCCGAACAACACCATGTTGATTCTAAGGTGGACCCCTTCCCTTCTTCACCCATTGCTGCGTCCTCATCTTCTACTTCGCCTGGTGAAACCCTGGATTTCAGTAACCAGGTGGCTAAGAAGAAGAAGAAGAAGACCAAAAAGAAGAAGTCTCCTAAGGGAAAGGTCGTATCTACCACGAGACTATCTGAAGTGGAACCACCTTCTGCTCCTCCGCGGAAGGCTAAGTATCCTTGTCGATTATGCAAGGAGGACCATTTTCTTTCTGATTGTCCTGGTATTCCCAGGATCCTAGATATATGGTCCCGTGACCCGACTCGCCCCTTGTCGTCGCAGATCGACGATACCTTACCAGTTGGTAAGGGAAAAGGGAAGGTTCGTTTCCCTTGTCGACTTTGTGAAGGTAATCATATCCTTCACCTTTGTCCACTTATGGATGAAGCCTCCCATCTTTTGAAAAGTCTGTCAGCTCCCTTACCCCAACTACCCGCTGGATATCAGCGTCTTTTTGCAACTGCAGATCATCTCTCCACTAACCAAGTGATCAAGCATGATTCCTCTTTGGTCCAGCCTTCTCTTCCTGAACCTAGCTATGCTCCGCCTATTCTAGACCAGTTCCTGGTCGGAACGAGTGTTGATTTAAATTCATCATCTACGCACCACTCTATCATCAAAGATGAACCACCTGAGTCCAAACCAAACGAAAGTCCACAGTTCCAGATTACAAGTGACCCGGTCTTTCAAAAGGTCCAGATTACAAGTGACCCGGTTTTGCCTACAGAAGTTCCATCCTTAGATGATCTTACACCTGAATCTAAACCAGACAAAAGTCAAAAGGTCCAGCTTACAAGTGACCCGGTTTTGCCTTCAGAAGTTCCAGCTTTAGATAATCTTACATCTGAATCCAAACCAGACAAAAGTCGAAAGGTCCAGCTTACAAGTGACCAGGTTTTGCCTTCAGAAGTTACCCCCTCAGATGATGATATCACTGCAAAGAATGAAGATCCCACCGTCCAAATTCTATTCATCAACATAGACTCTAATGATCAAGTGAGCATTCCTCTCATTCCTTCGCACCAAGAAGAAAGTCCATCAGAATCATATCCGGCTGTCTATCCAATCCCACCTCCAAGCAACCTAGTTGTTTCCTTCAATTGGGATCAACTAGTCAATCCTCAGTTACCAACCTCCATACCATTTCGAATTATAGTCCAAGTCTACCGCATGGTTATGGCCGGTACAGTTATTGATGAGGGATCTCTTGTGAGTATCCTTTCTTCAACAGCTCGGGAGGCACTTGGTTCCCCACTGCTTCTACCTAAGATGAGAAACCTTACAGGTTTCTATCGAGAAACTACTCGACCTTTAGGAATTCTTCCCAATGTACCTATCACATTAGAAGGGAAGACTGTTCAAATGGGCGTCATGGTAGTCCAAGGTCCGTTAGATTACAATTTACTCCTTGGACGAGACTATATTTATCGCATACGTGCAATTGTGTCCTCACTCTTCAGAGTGATGTGTTTTCCGCATGAAGGAAGGACGATCAAAGTCGTAGACCAACTTTCATTCCCCGGTTCACACTTCACATATAGTCATCTACCGTTCCTAAATGGTCTTATTTCCACAGAAAATGCCCCAGCCTCCACTCCGTCATTCTGATGACGGCGGCTGGCCCCCGGAGGCATGCATCCTCCTTCAAAATCGATTTTTTCCAAGTAAACCTTCATTCCATCCACTCCGTGAATGCCATGAAGCTTGGGGGGCATGTATCTCAATTTTGCATTATCATGCTGGGGGCATGCAACAAAAAAAATTTAACAAGCAAAGTTCTCCATGGTTCAAGCTTGTGTAAAAATGAACCCATACCTGATTTACATCCCATGATTGCCCTTTTATCTGCTAAATTCTGCTAGATGAGCCTTGGTTGTTTCATTCCATCGCCACCATCTCTTTGGCCGATCATATGCTTTCACTTGGTTGTTTCTCCTTTCCTGAGGAACCGCAACGATGAGTGGTTTTATTAGCCAGCCTCTTAACCTTTACATGTTTCGAGTAAGTTCCACCATTACCGGAACCAGTTGCTATCCTTTATACCACTCGTTCCTTCAGGACGAGTCTCCTTTACGCTCTTTTCTAACTCGTAAAATATGAAAAGATTACCGAGTATTTTTTCCTTTTTGACTCGTTAAAGAAAATAAAAATGAAGGTCTGCTTTCAGCTCTTTTCTGACCATTTAAAGAGGAAAAGATTGCCGAGTCGCTCCTCTTGACTCGTTAAATGGTAATAAGGGCCGGTCGTTTTAAGTTCTTTTTGTCGACCATTAAAACATAAAAAGATTATCGGGTTTTTGTCGTTCCAAACTCGTTAATGGTTACGAAACGACGTGGTTTTGACCGCTTTTTTACGTTTTCAGGTCGAAATCACTAATTATGAAAAGTACTCCTCGATCATAATGATCGGGCGGTTCTTTCGGGTATTATTTTATACTTTTTTGGGCCCGAGAGACACAACTTTACGAAAAAGGACATCCCTGGAGTTTCCTTTTCTGTTGTCTTTTCAAACACTCTAAACATGAAAAGACGCCGAGTTATTCCTTTGTCAGACTCGTTAAAACTTAATGACATCGGATTTTTTCACAACACAAGCATATGCTATCCCCATCAAGCTTGTTAAAAATAACTGGGGTACTCGCCAGAAATGGCGGGGGGAAAATAAAATTTTTTGAACCATAATTATTACCGTGACGGCAGTATGTCACTCTTGAACATGGCACTTTTCTGCTTTCGTGTCCAGGGTGGGAATATCTCATCTCATATCTTTCACTTGCTTCCATGGACTTGGGTACCTTATTTGACCTCTCATCCACTCATTGCCTCATCATCATGACCTTTGATACATTGATGTCAAATACTGCCAATTCCATTAATGTGTCGCCGATATGTTCAAGAGAAGTTGACCCCTGCAAAGAAACAACCTCCCTCTGATAGTTCGCACAATCTTAATTCACAACATTATCTCTCTGTCTCGTGTCGATGATGTGGGAAAAATTATGGCCCACCTTCGATCAAGGTCACTCCCTGTCGACTTCAACTCATTATCCAGGAAGTTGATCTAGAGACTCCCTTTCGGTGCCTTGGAGCCTGCATGCCTCAATGGCAGGTTCTTCGTGTTCGACGTGAGGTTTTCATCATTGGCCTCCGATCGAATGATTCTATGGGCGTTCGACTTGAGATCATTAATTCACGCGCCGTAGATTGTACCTATAGTACCTTGAGGACCATTGTCATTATTGGTGGTACCTCTCGCATCTGTTAACAGTTTCCACTATTGACTGGTAATCAGACGATGTTCATGCATGTTCGACTTCAGCTAATATATTCACATGCTTGAACTTGTACTCTTGTTCGGGTCGAGATGGAGCGCAAGACCCTAGATTGTGTCTGTTGTAATCCAGGCGTGATTCTTGATACTTGACTCATTCACTGGATGGCTGCGACCATACTTGAGTCAATTCATTGATCCTAACCAGATGGTTGCGTCCATACTATGGATCTAGATTATTTATGTACTCTCTTATGGATGGCTGCGACCATACCACGTACATCATGTAATTGAACTATCAGTCATGTCTCTTAATACAGATCCTCGGCGGCAGTAACTATATGTGTTCTTATGTGTGTTCTTGTAAAGCATTTCACCCCTCTCCACCTCTCGGACTTCATGCTTTAGGGGGCATCTGTTACACAGTAATTTGTCACCATCCCTGTTACTCCTCTTGTCGTACCTTGGAGGACTCATCCCGGGAGTTATAAGGAGTGACAAAGTCTAAAAACACTTGCATTATGTTCCCCTGAGTATGTACTTCATGTTCCCTGAAGACACCTCCTACAGATTATCCCTGAAAAGTGCTCTTTTTCCATTGGCGCAAGTCCACAGTATCTTACCCGCGCCAATCATGGAGATCCTCAAAAGAGGGCGCGACCATTAGCGCTCTGTCTTAGAGCAGCAGTCGCGCCAACCAAGTTTGGTCATGCTTTTTGCCTTAACGCACGTCCGACTGTTGTTTCCTTCATTACATGGAGCTTTTTGAAGATAAAAAATCAGTCTTATGTCGAGCTCTATCCTATCTCCATCTTTAATGGCTTTTGGGGATAATGTTAATCCACAATAGGTGTCCCGGTTCATCGTATCCTCCTCCCTTCTTCATCTATATAAGCTTGTCCTTATGCATTTGACAAGCTAGTGATAGTCATCAGTCATGGAGTGTTAGGTGTTGAGTTCTTGAGTTCTTGGAGGAATGCTAGTGAATGCTAGAGAGGTTATGCTGCCAGAGAAGAGATGCATTGCAAGACACATATAGTTACTCGCCCAGCCAGGAGAGGTTCGACGTCAGAACCATGGTTGTAACTTTTCCTGTTTATTATTAATTAATGAGCGACTGCTATTATAGTTCCAATCTCATTGTCTATTATGGTGATGTGTTGATTTATTTCCTTTCTGACTGAAATATAGTTGTGCCTTGGTAGATTTTATGTTGGTATCTGTCTCTTCCTTTGCATGTGCAGGTGTTCGTTTATGATCTGCTGGAGCGAGGGAGCGGGAATATCAACTCTGCTTCAATCATAGCGTTGGATTCCAGGTTGGTCTTCTTGATTCACCTTTGATGCATAACTAGGAACTTGCGTAGCAGCGTGGTTTGATTGTGGCTAGTTCTGTTTTAGGCTAGTGGGATCGCCTCTGTCCGCAGAGGGGATTTACCTATCCAACACTTAGTATGGTTTAATGATCTTTACTTTTGCAACTTAGTTAGTAGCATTAGATTAGTGTTGATTTAGAAATTCTTCTTAGCATAGCTATTTAAATGGTGAATTAGGATATGGTGTGATTTAGCATTACTTGTTGTTTTCTTCATTACTGCTGTAGAATAGCTCTCTTAGAGTAGATTTTCTCTTCTTCCATCAAGGAATCAAGCTTCTTCTAACTCTATAGAAGTTTGGCTTGGAACCCCTAGGGTCTCTCGCCAGATGAACAGTGAGAATAGGCAGGACTTTCAATTTTACTTCTGCATATAGCACTGTCACCTCCAAGTTTGTACAAACCCCAGGTTAATAAGTAAAGCTGGTAGCCCGGGAGTTGCAACATCCTTGCTGCAATAATGGCGCTCATCACCCTACAACTATGTGTGCAGCGTAGTTTTGATTATGTAACCTCATATAGAAGATCAATAAAGAAGGTTGTTGGATAATTTCATGTGTTTATCCATTTACGTCTATTATCTGTGTTTTTGATATATGCTATAATGGAATATTGTCTTTATGAAATAATGATGTATTAATGCGCGACTCTATTGGATAACTTTTTCTAAGTTTACACAATGCATGTTAATTATTTACGTGAAGCTTATAATATATCCTGTTATGTTTATTGAATACTTAAGTAGATATGTGTGAACCTAGATCTAGCGTTTCTTTATGGTGTGTGTAAGTGGATGATCCATCTGTTAAGGGTCCGTAAAAAGCTATCGCAGACCTTCGCTAAGGTCTAAAGGCCATTTAAGTGAATTTGTAGTACCACGCCTTAGGGGCTTAGAGATGTGTGTGAAGGCATATCTAGGTAAATAAAATACATCACACTGATCTCTGGATGTGGGAACTTGTTTCCGACATCCCCCCATACTGCTTCAGGTGAGACTTCAGCCTGCGGTAAGCAAGTTGATGCCAAAAGGGCCAGTAGTTTATGGTTTTTTTTGCTACAATTAAATATGAACCTGGGTCAGGACCCACTAAGCCAAAAAATGGTTTCATTACAGGGAACAAGATCTGCATAAGGAGATGTGTGATGTTTCATCACTGGAATTCAACCAAGAAGGAAATTGTGAAGTGGCTAGATAGGAAGATTCATGAATTCGCAGTGCAAGAGAACAAGAATCTATGCCTATCAAAGGAGAAATGGTTGGACAGATATTTGTACACAGAAATACATGAAATTATATTTTGCACCTTCTCGATTGAACTATACGAGTGGATAGTTATGTTGGCAGAAGGCCAAGGGAGGTGGAGGCTTGGCAGTCTAATAGTGTGAACTCTGGAGCTAGTGTGAAGGTTGGAATATTCTAAAGACAAGATTGCACCTGTTGTTGACCACTGGTTCGATTGACTTATCGAAGGATTTGTTACAGAGTTCGCGATTGATACCTCAGTCAACTATAGGGAAACAAAGAGATGCCTCTTCAAGGGGCCGCAAGGTAAGTATCTGAGATCTTTGACTACTTGAATTAAGATTCTCTTATGTGAGAAATAAGTTATGTCATTGCCTTGATCTTCATATCTACACGAAGTGGACAAGTCTTTCGAAATTGAGAAAACGCATGCCCTTAATATAGTCCATTCATTGGACCTCCTTCGAGCGATGATAAGGGAACAACATAGGCCTCACCGTAGAGTGTGTTCCAGCTAATAAAATAGGTTTTTCCATGAATACATCATCCATCCACTCTGCTTCCACCCTCACCTCCATAGCATACACGTTTTCCCACACCGCCGCCACCACCACCGTCGTTCAACATGTGTAGCTTAATAAAGCTGTCGATTTTCAAGGGTATAGGGAGTGAAGATACAGATCAGTTCTGGTTTGTTGCGAAAGTTGTATGGATCGTGCAATAGATCACTGATGACAACATAAAGAAGACACACTTAGTTACTACTCTGCAGGGTCGCATGTTGACATGGTATATTAAGTATTGTGTTGATCATCCTTTAGCAACGCTAGTAGATACTAAGGATGCTTTAAACAAGGAGTTTAGTAAACCTAACTTTGACTTGCAGTTAGTTGTTTGATTTAAGGAAATCATGATGAGGGCTGGTGAGATGCATCAGGAGTTAGATCAAAGGTTGAAATATGTGATCCGCAAAGCTAATATGTAGTTCACAAATGGTCAGCACCATGAGCGGTTTATAGCCTCACTTTTGCCTCACGCGAGCATTGCTTTGTCACAACATAAGATAAGAATGTAGATGGAAGACTTAGAAATCATGATGAGATTGCATGAGACACCTATTTAGGATGTGACTTTGGGAGTAAAACAGATTCACTCGTAGTTGTAGAACCTCTACTTGGAATTGTAGAGCTTAAAAAAAGAGAAGGAGGCTAGTCTAAAGGTGCACGAGGAAGTTTGGTGCCTCAAGTGTAAGAGATAGGGCCATGAGAAAGACCACTGCCATGTCTTCGCAAATTATATTACAGGAGGGGGACCGATTCCTCTAAGGTAGGAAGCTGCAACAAGACCGAGTGTGGGGCCCGTGCTATGGTGAGTTATTTGGTAGGTGGCTGGAAAACATGTAACAAATAATTTTCATTTGTAGCAAAAGTTCATTTAGACACCACAACAGTTGTTCTACGATTTCTGCAAATCTGTGGGCCACGATGAGTGCCATTGTCATAGATATGAATTGATGATGGAAAGAACACCTACCTACTGAATCAAGGTAGAGACTCGGCCTATAAATCAAGGCGCCGGAGGAGTGAATGGAGGTTTTAAAGGAAGAGGATGAGGCTGAGGAGGAGGAGGACCTAGTAGAGGCTAAAGTTAGGTTATTTTCTATAACTGTGGGACACCAGATCACTATGCGCAGGAGTGTCAGAATCAGAGACACCCGTCCTGCCAATATTACAGCCAGCTTAACCACACTATAGAAGAATGCCTGACACTAATAGCTAATATGTAGGAGAAGAAGGCGCAGCCTCAGCAACCTATGCAACACTTACAAATGATGAGAGCTTAGCCCTGCGAGGAAGATCCAAATGTGAATATCATGATGAGAAGTGAAGTAACAACTAGCGATGATAATGGAAAACAACATGAAGAAGAAGGATGGGTTTGCAAGGCCCTAGAAAAGGAATTTGGTTTTGATTTGGAGTGCATGAAGGAAACATTTATGGAGGCCAAGAACATATTTTTTGAGGCATCAACTTCAGGAAGTCATAAAAAAGTACCAGAAACCAGCGTGCTTGCAAAGGTTGATTCCTCTGTACTTACCACATTCTTGGAAACCTACATGAAACTTTTGTGTGATAGAAAGGATGTGAAAGGCTTGCAAGAATTAATAAATAGGTGTGTTGGTAAAGGAAACACTCCTGATGGACACCGTGTAGTAATAAAAATTAGCCACATAAGGCAAGAACAGGGCGTGGGATGAGGCTCACTGCATAGATATGAGATCATGAGATGGACCATGTTATTCTAGATTTGGGGTTTGATGCAAATTTTTTGGATAAATAGACATGGGAGAGAATGGGGAGACCTACACTAAAGTGGTCTCTGATCTAGCTGAGGATGGTGAATCAATAGAAGATCATCCCTATGGGACGACTACATGGAGTCACGATAGATATAGAAGATGTGAGCACACTAGCTAATTTTGAAGTAATATAGATTATTGATGACATCAATCCATACCCCATGCTCCTTGGAATTGACTGGGCCATTGATATGAATGGAGTCATCAACTTAAAGAAGAGGACAATATCGTTTGATAGGAAATCACTTCAGGTTGTAGTACCATTGGACCCTGCAGAAGGATGGCATTATGTTGAACCGGTCTACGATTACGAAGAGAGTGATGATGACTTGGACCATATTTACAAAATAACTACGTGAGATCAAGACTGAGTTAATCCAACGAGTTATGAATGGATTTCATGGGGCCGGGAAAGTTCCTTTACCTGGGATTTAGATGATGAAATGGAGAATTGGCAGAATATATTACATGAAGTATCTACACTCCACTGCAAAATGATGACGAAATCACTGTGTTGTGTTTCATGGGAGGTAAGAAATTTACCCTATTATGATGGTTTAACTGACATAGATAATTTTTTGGATGCCTTTTAATGAGAAGTCCCTGAGGATCACCACTTCCAAGCAATGGATTTTTCATTGCGCTCTACAACCGCACAATGATGGGGTATGCCTAAGGACAACTTCGATGAATGGAGAGATTACAGAAGGATTATGAAGTTGCAATTTTGTCATTAGAGAAATGATATGGGTGATCATTTAGTGAAGTAGACTAAAGTTTATGGAGTGCAACTGCAGCCAAAGTGGGTGCACTTATTTTGTGATACTTTGGATACAATCCCTATGAATTGGTACCTGGAAATGGAGCTCTACCATGGCACCCCAAAGTGGTTTATACTATGGGAAGAATTCTTAATGACCTTCAATTTTCAAGATGGGTTTGAATGCATTGATGAAGCTCTACAGGAAGTTAAGGCAACAACTTTCAGAATTTCACAGGATCCTTTGGAGTTGGTTCAGCCCAATTGGAGCACCCAGTTGCACCATGTGCTGGAATGTTATAATGTTACCACTGAGGGGAAGGATGAATATCCAAGAAATATCAACATTCTAGAGGTAGAAGGCCATCGCAAAGTTCAAGGTCTGTAGATAGAGAACCCAGACATCACTGTGCCATTGAAAACTAAGCAATTAAACATTGGTACTGAAGCAGAGCAAAAATTTGTGAAGATTGGGAACTACTGGGATGATGCCACAGTGGATCAAGTCGTTGAGTTACTCTGCGAGTATCGGGATCTTTTTACCAACAATTTTACAGACATGAAAGAAATCATAGGTGACTTTGGTGTGATTAGAATCACTTTGAAACTAGATGTGAAGGTTATTAAGAAGAGGTCGTATCGCCTTAATCCAAGTACAAGGAAAAGGTCTGCTTGGAGTTGGATAAGATGCTTAAGGTAGGCATTATCGAACCTATGGAGGAATTTGATTGGTGAGCCCGATGGTGGTTCAAGAGAAGAAACAGAATGAAGAATAAGGATTTTCATAGATATAAGGAAACTTAATGATGTCTGTGTCCATGATCCTTTTCTAACACCGTTTACTGATGAGGTATTGGATAAGTTTCAAATAGTTGTGCACAATTCTTGGGCATATAGGATATTATAGAAAGTTCATCAAGGCTTATTCTCAGATTACCACGCACATGGAGAAACTGCTAAAGAAGGACACTGCATTCTATTAGGATGAAGAATGTCAGCTCAGTTTGGATGTATTGAAGGAGAAGATGATCATCACACTGATTTTGGTCTTCCTGGATTGGAGAAAGGAATTTCATGTACATGTGGATGACTCGTGCATTGCGTTGGGAGTAGTGCTAACATAGGCCAGTGAAGGAGAAACAGACCACCATATAGCCTTCGCGAGAAGGAAATTAATGAAGGCTGAGAAGAACTACTCAACAATGGAGCACGAACAATTGGCTATGGTGTACATGCTTAAAAATTTTAGGCACTACTTGTTGGGCATAAATTTCAAAATGTACATAGATCATTCTGCCTTGAAATACCTATTCAATAAGGTTGTGTTGGGGGAGAATATTTTATGATGGTTGTTGCTATTCCAGGTGTATGACTTCGAGGTAATTGTGAAGCTAGGTAGGTTGAATGCAGGACCTGGTCATCTATCATGGATCGAGATATGAGAGGAGCCTACCAATTTGGTGAAAGGGTTGCCCGATGTGCATATCTTCACAATGCGCGTAACAGATAACCACTTTGCATATATTATCCATTTTTTGACTATAGGAATGGTGCCAGAAGGATACACCAGTTAGCAAAAGAAGGATTTAGTAGTGCATGTAGTAGATTTCTCGGTGATTGTAGGACAATTATATAAGATGGGTGTAGATGAGATATTGCGATGGTATGTACTATATTTTGAATGGAATAGCATCCTCGTTGAATCTTATGGAGGGGTTGCAATAGGACATTATGCAAGAAAAGAGATAGCGTAGAATATTTTGCACGTAGGGATATCATGGCCTACGCTACATAAAGATTCTAAAGCATATTGTAGGGCGTGTGATGCATTTCGATGAACAGGAAGAACATCACAGAGGGACGAGTTGTCACTGAATCCTCAAGTATTATTGCAACCATTTGAAAAATGGGCAATTGATTTCATTGGACCAATTCAGTCCCCAGGAAAGAAGACAGGTGCACGCTATATAATCACCATGACATAGTATCTAAATAGATGCGCAGAGGCACAACCAGTGAAGGATTGTACAAGGGATACAAAAACGAAGTTTTTGTGTTGGGATGGGGACCCCTGGGTCAGTTTTGGGGTTAAAAACCCAATTTTTGTTGTAAATTTTGATGAAAATATGTAAAGTCTCTGCAAATTATGGATGTCGAATGTGTGGTAGCTATGAGTCAAAAAGAGTTTTTACTCTTGTTTATGTAAAGTTGAGTCAGTTTTGAGATCCATAATAAGTGTGTCTTAGAGATCTATGTCAACATAATTGTGTACGGACGAATGGATTCTTAAAGAGATAGCACAGAAAACTAAGTCTTAGAGAGGAAATAGGCTCTGCAGCTGAGTGCACAGAGGCTTAGAGTAGTGTTTGCAACTTAGTGCACGGACCCCTGCAGTTGAGTGCATAAGAAATTTTTGAGTCTGTAACCTTATAATGAATATCAACAAAGAAGATTGTTGGAAAAATTCTTGTGTTTTATCCGTTTACCTCTGTTGTTTATGTTTTTGATATATGTTGTGATGAAATAATGTTTTTATGAAATAAAGATATATTGATCTGTGAATCTACTCGATAATCCTTATTAGCTAAATGAAATACATGTTAAGTATTTACGTGAAGATCATAATACCTTTTGTTACGTTTATCAATAAATTAAGTAAATTTGTGTAGATTTTGATCTAAGGATAATTTATGGTGTGCGTAAGTAGGTAATTCATTCGTTCAAGGTCTGCAAAAGCCAATCATCGACCTTTGTGGAGGTTTAGGTGCCATCCGAAGGGAGTTACAGTACCAAGCCCTAAGGGATTATAGATCTGTGTAGAGGTAGATCTATGGCTTAAAAATACATCACACTGATCTCTCGATGTGGAAACTTGGTTCCAGCATCCCCCCATACTGCTTCAAGTGAGACTTTAGTCCATGCTACGTCGGCTAATGCCAGAAGGGACAATGGTGTAGTGTTTTATTTAGTGCAACTAACTCTGAGCCTAGGTCGGGACCCATTAAGCCAACATATTGTTTCAGTATGTGTTATCCATATTTGGTTGCTAGAAATATTTGATGAGTGATCGGGTATGCACTTCCTAAATGAAACGATTAGTGTGTTGACTAAAGAGTTCTATGTTTATCATCAAAAGAGCACACTGTATCATCCTTAGGCTAATGGAACTGTTGAGGCCTTTAATATGATCTTAGAGAATGTGTTGACAAATATTTGCAATGCACAACATAATGATTGGGGTGTGCAAGTACCTATAGTAATATGGGTGTACAGGACTAATTTCAAAAACCTAACAGGTCAGACACCTTTTAGATTGGTCTATGGTGTAGAAGTTGTGATGCCTATGGAATATATCATGCCTAGTCTACGTATAGCAGCTTTCATGGGTATGGAAGATTGCAAAGCCTTGGAAGAATGGCTCGCGCAAGATGATAGAGATTGAGGAAGATATATTCTTAGTCAGATTCCATGAGCAAGTAGAGAAGAAATGTGAAAAAGCCTGGCATGATCGACATATCAAGCTCTGTACGTTCAAGGTAAATGATCTAGTCTTATTATATGATAACACGTTCACTAAGTTTCAGGGTAAATTTCAGATGCACTAGCTTGGGCTATATGTTATCTAAGATATTACAGATGGAGGTGTAGTTCATCTCACAAAGATGAATGGAAGCCGACTGAAGCCATATATAGGGGATGCAGCTCAATGACTATATGATGACACAAAAGTCTTAGTTCTCTAGGTAGTTTCAAGGGAGCGCGAGACTATAAACTACACTACTCGGGTTAGAGGACTATGCGGTAGGTGGGCTATGCAGAAAATGGTGAGTTACAGTATAATAAGCTGTGCGAAGGGAGTTGTGTGATGAAGGGAGGTTCCATGTAGCACAACAAGAAAGTGACCATTCGAGTCATTGTTCATGATTTGACAGCTAGAAGACGATTAAGAGGAGTGGGCTAGCGACATTTCAGGCCAAAATCTTTGAAGATATGTCGCCAAAACAACATTAATGATTAAATTTTGGGGGGAATGGTCAGATTTGAATTCAGAAACCCCTATAAATTATGTGTGCCAGCCCAACAAAGAGCACTTTACACACTTAGATTTTTTGAGATGTGTTGTCTATTACTTATGAACCACTCATTCTTTGAGGATTTGATAGGGAGCCCAACATTTTCCAATTTACCAGAGTTGAACTAGAAGTTTATCCTTCATGACATGTTAGGTCGAAGCCTTGCTGAGACTATGAGCACTTGGGGAGGTGTTGCATCAGAAGGAGTTGCTCCATAGGTTATGAGTGTGGAAGCTCTGATGCTTGTGCCTACGGCACTGAGACCGAAGCCTACACCTATTAGAGAAACTCATAAGCCAAAGAAGGATAAGCAAAAGAAGTCGTTGTTGGTGTGTGAGTCACCCATAAAACATTCTTCTACTCAAAAGAAGAAGAAGGACAAGTAGCCCGAGAGGGTTGTTGATTTGGAGGCTGAGGAGGGATAAAGCACCAAGGAAATAGACATTGAGGGAGTAGAGCCCTTTACCAAGTTACCTTATTACATCCCTCCGTGCAAAGGGAATGAAAAGGTCACCAAGGACCCAGATTCTGACAAATTCATCATTTATATGCCCCTACTGCCAAAGCAGGTTACCTATGAAGGTTTGCACCTCGCATGGATTCCCCTGCTAAATATGGAAGATTGGGCCCTAGAGGACTATGAACGGTTCCCTCACCTTGCAACATAAAATTATATGAAGCATGCTTACTACTTGTATTCAGGTGTCACTGAGTTAGAGATGGTGGAAAGGATTCACATAGTGGAGAATTCCAAGCTATTGAACCTATTGCGGGTGCCCCATTATCACCACACTACTATCAGTACCACCTGTGTGTGGAAATTAATTGCTCTCATGCATGATGGGTGCTTATAGCTAGGAGGGCCTATACCCATCACTCTGTTGTGGCCAGAAACAACCCCCCTTCTTATTTAGTGTTATTCCTAATACTAAATAAGTGGGGACCCTTGGTTAAAAATTGAAAAAATAAAAATAGTGCTTAAATTTCATTTTCAAATAAAATTACCATCATAAGCTTAGGGAACCACCCTTGGAAAATCTAAAAAATCTAAGTTTTATGATAAGGTAAGACAAAAATTTTCCTTAGAAATATCACATCGCAAAAAGATGACAGAAGACCACCTTACAAGTCGAATTCCAATATTTCAAGATTGTGATATGCGATAATAAACAAATATCGCATCGCATACATCAAGCACAATTTACATTGAAAAAATTTAATTTTCCGATATGCGATGACGCCGATCGCAAATCGCATTTCGCAGAAAAGAGGTTAACAAATATTGTCATATATAACGTTTCTGCGATCTGCGATATTGCGATATTGTGATCTTGTGATACAACAACAATGCGATAATGCGATGTCACAAGCGACCAACTTTTCCATGTAATGATTATGTGACATTATCATTTCGCGATATTGCAATCTGCAATATTGCAAAGCAAATCACAAAATCGCTTCATCGCATATATTTCGGGCTCGTTATTCAAGAAAAGTATTTTCCATAAGTTGACACCTGGTTATGCACTTTAATGTTAATAAATGAGTTAGTTGTTAGTTATTAATGGAATATGGTTCCGTACTTATCTTAAAATCATCTCACGTAAGGTGGTATATTTGATGTGTCTTCGGCATTTAAAACTTTCCCATCACCCTTCCTTGTCATTATTTTTCACTTCACTTGTGAATTGCAGGAATGGAGAACAAAGAACAATACAAAGCAATATGCAGGATAAGATGGGAAAGAAAAGCAAAGCCCCGAGCTTTGAAGAAAAATAAATGGCGCCCTTATATACAGACATGGCCTATAACAGAGAAGCAGGAATTGCTACATGGGAAGGCATGTATAATAGGCTCGAAGAGGAGAATCCCTGAGTAATGGAAGTTGCTGCTACTGCGGGCTCAAACAGTTCTTCTGAGGCATCTATCACAGAGCTAGATTGCTCATTCTTGCACCGGACAGCAGCAAGGCCCAAAATTCTCCCATACACAGACATGGTGAAGTGGATATTGGACAACGTTGATATCAAAAATAGATAGTTTGAGACTCAGGGTCAAGAGCTTGCAAAAATATTATTTTTACAAATTTTGAACTTTATATCCGCTAGAAGGAAAAAGCGCAAAAGGAGAAAAACGCATCAAGGAAACCCGGATCAAGAAACGGAGGCAGTTTCCGATGCGCATTGCTGAGAAAAATTTCTAAAAAAGGAAAGCTTTTAATTGCTCAGTTACCTGCAAGCCCCGAAAATTGCAAGAAAGCAATGTTATAGACATATTGGAAGTAGAAGGCCCAAGAAAAGGCAGAAGCAATCCAAGGATTAACCAAGTTGAACTAAGATTATTACTGGGCATACTTGGTAAAGCCACATAGCCAGTGGATGACTCTTAAGTGTATCATCAATTCGGTCGAAAAAATGGTGCCAGCTCTTGTCGATTCTGTTTTCTCAGCTCAGCTAAAATTGGAAGTCAGCCAGCCGAATCTTCTCAAACAGATGTCGCATGCATGCGATTTCAAGCACCAAATATAGAAGTAGTTTAATTTTAGATTCAATTTTAGTTTTAATTTTAGTTTTATTTTCCTGAAATGAGGACGGTCATTTAAACTGTATCCTACATTTTTGTAATAATTTATTTTTAGATTTAGTTAGTAGTATTTAAACCCTTCTCATGCATTTAGAGAAGGGTCCTGAAATTTATCAAAAACTTATCCCCAGAACATGCACTTCTGTACCCTTTGAGGAGGTTTTGATGAATGAATGGAATAAGATTTATTGATGTTTGCATTTGATATCTGCTACTGATGTTGCACTTTTGTACTCTTAGTGGATGTTAGATCAAGAAGAGATAAATTGTTATCGCTTGAAGCTCATGAGTAGGACTAGTTATAAATGGTATTTCTATCTCTTAACTATTTCTGCCCTTGTGTTAGAGTGATTTTCATGTTCATTTATTTATATATTGATGTATTAATGCCCGAGTTATCATTTGGCACTTTTGTACGGTGATATCTATTTATTTATGCTTAGTGTATGAATAGCTTATTATGCGAGATGTTTTTCACAACTATTTTGTCTAACTTTTTATATGAAGTGGTTCATCTTTATTGAATTCTTTTCTCATAACAGTTGAATGATCTTTATTACCAGTTGTTATTTGACATCATTTTAAATTGCATAAAGGAAAGATTACACCCCGGGTTAGTGTAGAATTAGATATTTTTGCTTATTAGAATACAATTTCCTTATTATTAGATTAGAATTAGAGTAGAAGTATTCCATTTAGCAATTGTTAGAAATAGAAATATCAGTCCAACACACACACACACAAAAATTGGGAAACTGGTCCCATATCCCCAGTCGGACCCACTATACCAAATGGAAAAGGAGCTGCTAACCAAGGTCCGGACCGGGTGGGTATCCCCCTTGTTGTAGACCCGATTTGCGGGGCTTCAACACACTCACATGCTCATCCACAAGATCATGCACCTACAATATGAGGGCTTGAATTCAGCCAAGGAGTTTGGTGGAAAGGCAGGAGAAAAAGATCTAGCGGATAAGATGAAAAGGGAGTTTGCGCTTGTGAAAAAGCCACATGGCTATTTAATAACTTCTATGAATTACCCTACAGTATATATTGCTTTGCCAATCCAGGTAGGAAAATTAATGAGGAAGTGTCACATGAACGAAGTTCCAACACTTGTGGTATCATTAGCTGCACAATGCATGAAGTGTGTGCAGTTTAACTAGTTGAAGTACCTATATAGTGAATTCCTCACAAATTTCTATGAGGTCAAGGATGAGACCAAGCCCTTCCACTATGCATGGTTGCTACTCTCCATCGTGTTGGTTACATGGGAGCTGCGAGAGGACAGGCAATTTCCTCTGTTGAAGGAAGAGTTGTTAGAGGTTGCGCAGTATGCCTCCTTATGGGCCATGAAGGACCCTGTGCGGGTCATCAAAACAAAGATTTTTTGGGTTTTAATGGAGTCCAGCCTCCACATAGCCATTAAGTAGCATCAAATATTGTCCCCAACCTTGTATGAGTAGTTGTCAGCATATGTTGCATTTAAAGCTGACTTCCATCATGTCTACATTCAGGCACGCAAGGACCTGTAGCAAAAATGGTACGATTTACCATACTTGGTCACAAATCATGATTTTCAGGAGGTGATGAAGTGTTAGCCAGCAGAGTGGCGCGCCCCATTAGACATGGATGCCAAAACCAATAAGGGAATGGGAATCTCGGTAGAGAATAAGAAGAAGGATGCAGCAAAGTAGGCTACGCAAAATTTGGCCACGCAGTGGAAGCAGGAAGCTGTAGAGAAGGGTCGGATGGAAAAGGAGTGCGCTGCAAAGGAGAAGGTTGAGCAAGAGCAGCGCGACTCAAAGAGAAGCGGTAAGTCCCCTTCACTTGTGACAGAGGAGGAAGAAAAATTTGAACAGGGTAGCAGATGAGATGAGAGGCAGAGTACCCCATTTTAGCTAAGAAAGTGCTGACAAGAGCAGTGGGAGGGTCCACACAAGAAGAAAAAGTCAAACAAAACGTAGGTTGATCCCATGACCATGACAAAGGGAAATCTCTATGAGATCGATGACAAATTCTAGGATACTACAATTGAACTATTGTAACAATTCTAGCAATAGTACATGCAGATGCTAGGGAGCATCCAAAAGTATCTGTGCAAGCTACATATCTAGACTAGTAGGATACAGGTGGGCATATGTCATGCGAGCACCGCAGAAGTGGGCCTAGCACTAGGAACGAGTCAAGCTGTAGAATTGGTCTAGACATTGAACCATCACACAGTTGCTTTACCAGAAGGGTCCCTACATATAAAGTTGGTTGATGATCGAGTCATATTACGTACCCTTAAGGACATCGCATTGAACATTGTAGTGCTCTCCAGTGAATTTCTTCATGCACTGCAAGCAGGGGTAGCAAGAAATTGAGAGCTTAGGAGCAACACACTCTCAATTTGATAAGCAAATACCCAGTAAACAATGAACAGATGTTCGTCGAGAAAAAACAGGCTTTGAAGGAGAAAGATACTATCCAGGCTCAAATTCCCTGGTTGGAGGTTGCGGTTACAGAAGCATGTTGAATAATGTCAGAGTTCCACATCCTTGAGGACGCACAACCAGAAACCAAGACCTGGAAACTAGCTACTAGAGTGCGCGAGGCCAAGGTAGAAGTTGGGCGAGTTCAATTCAAACTCAATATGAATATCATAGAGCTTTAGATTAAATTACAGCCTATGACTCTACTCGAAGTTATAGAGTAGTGTAGAGATGCCATCAAGTAAGGGATGGACACTTTAGATGCCGTAGTCACTGACTGCACGACCTTGTTTGAATAGGTGATGGAGTTGGTCATGACCCTGCAAGAAGATCCAAACATGGAGATATTGAATACAGAGATTCACAAACTCCAAAAATAGTATGATGAGGTCAAGGCAACAACGCGCTCAATTGCTACAGTGCAATGCCTTGCCAAGTTGTAGGAGGGGAAGGAGCTCCTCAAACAGGTGGAAGCAACTCAAAAAAATAAGGTAGTGCTTAAGGTCTTGTTGGAACCTTGGTTAGAAGAAGCTTGCCATGTCTCAACCAACATCCAAGAGAACCTGACAGGCTTGGAGCAAACACAACAAAAGATCAAGCTGGCCACGGAAGGACCAACTATAGAGCAGCTTGTCGAAGAGGTTAAGCAGGAAGCTACGCAGAGTGTTGTTGAGGTTACAGTTCTGCAGGTGGAGGTGGGGGATCCTCAGAGCAATATTGTCATGCTAGCCAAGTGACTTGAGGGTGAGTCACGACCTTTGTGTTGGGGGCCTGTTGGGATGGGGTCACCTGGGTCAGTTTTGTGGTTAAAAACCCAAGTTTTGGTAAAATGATGTAAAGTCTCTACAAATTGTGGATGTGGAGCACGTACATAGTTAAAAGTAAAAAAGGGTTTTAGCCCCTTGGCTATGTAAAGTCGAGTCGGTTTTGAGATCCACCCATGGTACGCGATGTAAAAATCTATAAATAGGTGTGTCGTAGAGTGTCTAAGGCATAAAGAGATATGGATGCTGATGCCTACGTTTGGAAAAGAAGGAAAAGTAAGCAGTGGGTAGATATAAGGAAAAAATCTCTATAACTAAGTGCACAGAGGTCTAGAGTAGAGTCCAAAACTTAATGTGTGGACCCCTACAACGAAGTTTGCAGGTAAGTTTTGAGTTTGTAATCTCATATTGAATATCAATAAAGAAGACTATTAGAGAATTTCATGTGTTTATCCATTTTCTTCTATTATATGTGTTTGTGATATATGTTGTAATGGAATATTGTCTTTATGAAATAATGATGTATTAATGTGCGACTCTATTGGATAAGTTTTGCTAACTGTACAAAATGCATTTTAAGTATTTGCATGAAGCTTATAACACATACTATTATGTTTATTGAATACTTAAGTAGATCTGTGTGAACCGAGATCTAGGGTTGCTTTATGGTGCGCATAAGTGGATGATACATCTATTAAGGGTCAGAAAAAACACATCATAGACTTTTGCGAACGTCTAAAGGTTTTTTAAGTAAAGTTACAGTACGAAGCCTTAGGGGCTTATAGATTTTCGTGAAGGAAGATCTAGGGAAATAAAAGACATCACAATGATCTCTGGATGTGGAAACTTGGTTCCAGCATCCCCCTATACCTTTTTGGGTGAGAATTCAGCCTGTGCTACTCAAGTTGATGCTGAAAGGGCCAGTAGTGTAGGGTTTTGTTTAGCACAATTAACTCTAAACTTGGGTCAGGACCCACTAAGCCAATAACAGCCACGGGTTTGCTGCTAACCCCCAAACTGGTGAGTGTAGGTGGAATAGGTAGCTAGCCACCAATATCCACCTAGATCAGGAATGGTGAATGGTTCAATGATATATTTACATGATCTAAAGTGAAAAAAAAATCACTATATTCTAAGACTTGAAATGACCTTGAAATGGTCATTTCAAAAAACTAGCTTAAAGAGTAACAATGATGAGAAATGCATCATAATAGAAGAATACATTCAACCATGAAGGACAAAGAAGAAAGATGAATCATGACAAAAAGGACTTTGAAAAAAAACAAAGTAATTACTAAATGGAATGTAATGCAAAGTGTAAGGATCAAAATAATTACTAAATGCAATGCAATGCAAGGTGCATGAAATGCAAGGTGTATGCAATGCAATGAGCATGAATGAAATTAAAGTCCATACAGAGAAAATGAAAGAAATATATGCAAGGAGGACGCATATAAAACATATGCCTTAACCATTTTAAAAAATTATGCATGAATAATGGCCGCAAAAGCATATGTACCAAAGGCATGGTTATCGATTATTGAAATGGGTGGATATGAAATGCATGCAAGAGTAAAATTATGGGCGCATATGAAATCAAACAAATAACTTTGAAACATATGATAAAAGGTGCAAACAAACCATAACCAATTTGGCACATAAAAATCGATTTTTAAATCGATAATGGTTTTGGTACAAAGGATGGTCTATGTTTGAAATTGATGGTGGTTCCGGCATCATAAAAGACGATGACAAATGAAAAGGATAAGGGATAGGTCTAAGCCATTATGGAAGAGAATTCAAAACATAGAAAAATTGGTCAAACCTTTACGCAGAACAGGGAGCAACGTTTAACAAAAAAGAGAGCATCTTCAAGCAGAGAAAATCAAGGGATTCAAACACCTATGCAGAGCACACACAGAAGCTAAAGGAACACGCAAAAACATAGAGAGAGGCAATGATTCAGTGCCTTCATGGAGAAAGAAGAAAGGGAATGAAAATTTGAAAGTATAGCACCTCGGAACAAGAAGGAAACACAACCCAAATGGACACAGAAGGAATAAGGTTTCCATGGATTTTAATAGGAAAAATCTCCACTTTAAGCCAGAAGAGAATGTTGTGTTACATTAATGATAGCCCCGCCAACTAAAACACTGAATCTCCATTCAAACCTCGTAAATTTCGTAGAGACAAAAAATTGAGTTTGAATAGGAGTGAAATACAACCAGTTCGTTATATTTTTGATATCCCAATCTGAGATTTGCATTTAAATAACTGGCAATGTAAGACCTCAGTTAACAACATTATAAAGTCCAAGCAAGGAAAGCGTTGGTGGAAAGTTCAATTTCTCAATTGTGTAGTGGCATCAAAGGTATGAATTTAAGCTCTAGGTATGAGGTTTCTACACATAAAACTCTAGTTGCATTAATTAAAATCAGCAACAAATCCAAAACGAATGGTAATTGTTGGTGAAAATGTAAAAATCGATTGCTTCCAATATTTGTTTTCTGAAAGGGAAATGAACAAAAATGCTAAGACAAGAGATGAATTGTGATTTCCTAAGACCTGTAGGTTGATTTTTATTTTCCAAATTTCAATTTTTCAAGATTATGCAGCTAAAAAAAATTTTGATCGCCCAATAGGTTGATTTTCATTTCTATTTCCAAGAATATATTTCTCAAAAGGCAGTAAATGAATGAGTGAATGGAGTGGTTAATTTGAGTACTCTCCAGCATTCAATTTCTAAAGAGTAAGTACATCTCAAGCATTCAATTTTGAAGGAGGCAGAGAGGGTGAATTTGAAGAAATTATTTAGATTTATGAAAATTAATATCCAACATTTGATTTCTGAGGAGACAGAGAGGGTTAATTTGAAGAAATTATTTATTTATTTTCAAAATTTGATTTCTAAAAAAAGAAATTATGGTGTTGATTCTTAAAATTTGAATCAAACAGGGTTAATTTAAAAAATTTGTAATTTCCAGACCTATAGGTGTCTAGAACTTGATTTATAAAGATGGTAGCGATCAGAAGATTGTTCTCAGAGGTATTTTGATAGGGTATTTTCTAAAAGGTGTTTTCAAAGAATTAAAACAGAGCCTTCTCTCCATAAGAAGCAAAAAAAGAGGTAGTGTCTCAGCTCAGAAATTATACATTACAAGTTCAGGAATTGCTCCTTATTTTCAGTGACAAAAAATTTGCATATGAGTTCAAAATTTCACATTTCAATTCAGAAATTTCTCCTTGGGTATCAACCAGTGGTTCAAATCAACAGTTTAGTTCAAAATTTTTGAGAATATATTGTAGAGTCATGGTAAGAAAACATCTGTGTATTCAAAGATAGAAGGCATCGGGTCAACTTATACTGGAGGTAACAAGTAAGGATTTGGGCACCATATCTTCTTGAAAATATTAAATTCAATATAGTTTAAAAAAAAAAACAAAATTTTTAAGAAGGAACTATTTTCCGATGTTTTTCCAAAGCAAACAAGAATGAAATTTGAAAAATTAAAACATGGGTTTTCATCAAAATGAGCCCAAATAGGCTATTCGCAGACATCTTTCTCAATTTTATTGTTATTTGGGATATTTTCCTGGTTCTTTGAACCCTTATGTTGTAGATTGCATGGGAAAAATAGTTGCTAAGTTGAAAGTGAATGCCTAGTCATAAAAAGGATTGGAACTAGTTATTTTATAGGAGATTTATGGCAGAGAAAATCCCCTATACAAGTGAAAGAAGTTTTGATGTGCTCAATTGTTGTTTTCTCTGTGACTATGTGACACTGCAAGATAGGCACAAAAAGATGTTGAGGGTACATGAAGAATATAACTTTTTTTGTTGAAAATTAGAACTTCAGAGCTACATGATTCAAAAGCATGAAGGTAACCTCCATATAAAGGGAATAATAATTGATTATGACCATAACCATATTCAAAATTTCATATTAATTCTATGTGATTTTTGGATTGGAAGCAATCTACACACTCTTATTGATCGCCAAGAACTCATGTATAAATTGTGCCTATAGTTTTCATCATATGGTCATAGTTAATAATGATTATTGGAATCACATAGTACAAGATCAAAATTTTCAAAGCTTATTGGTACTATCATTTATAAATGATGATAATTTAAGTATGAAAATAAAAAAGAGAAGACATAAATTTACAAGAGAGGGGAGAGAGAAGTAGAAGTGATTGATATGCTTTTGCAAACAGCTTAGCAAGAAGATTCAACATCAAAGGGCATATGTATAGGTATATTAGTAGGAAATTTAGCATACAAAGGCAGAATATCAAAGAGACAGAGGCAAGGATGAGGACATGCCTGAGAATCAACAAGGGGTGGGGGGGCGGGGGATGTTGGCCATCAATTTTGACCCTTTTTCCATGCATAATCCATCTATTTATCATCCCTTCCATCATACCATGGTCATAGTTTCGATATTTTTTCCTTTCATTTTTACATTAAGGTAAAATAATTATGTCTTTTAATTTTTAGAATTTTTAGTAAAAATTGGGTATTAAATTTTTTTTTTACTAAAACAAAAATTCTCGTAATGGCTCCATTGAAGTCGTATGTGAAGTACACCTGGGCAAAAAATGAATATGGATTTGAGAAGTATGGGAATCAATTATGGACAAACTCCTATTGGCACAATCCAAATGAGTTAGAACAGGCCTGGTCAAATCTTGTCAAACTTGAATAGTCACCCAGACAATCCCTTGATTTAAGGGGCAGTTTTGTGATTTTGTGGAATCTTCCCCAATTTTGTGCAACAAAAGGGATGAGTTCAACCGTATTAGATGGATTAGGACTCTTATAGGTTGTTACAACTATTTTAGTCGAGTTTTTTATACTTTTGGTTTATTTAAGCACAACTATTAAGCAACTATGGACATATATGTATTATGACTATTGAGACTTATCTATTTCTGAATATAATTTGAATAACTTGTCTTCTATTTTCTTGTTGTTCTTTCCATCGGATGTGATTTCAGATTTATTGTAGCTGATAGTTTCAAGTTTTCCAAGCAAGGGTGGAAGGCCTCCATTCTGAGTTAAGTACAATGCAGTGTCATTTTGTGTATAATTGTGCATATTTTAGATTGTTGTTTCCTTTATAATTTCTTGTGAATATTTTCTAAATAGATTCATTATATGCCATGTTAATTTATGTTTTTTAACAATTTCATTTCAATAATTAGTTTAAGGAAGGTCAACCAAGGCATCTAAATCAGATCCTCTTCCTTCTTGATTAAAAACTAAACTGGAAATTGTGTTTATGCATTTAATCTTTACTGCTTCCTTGATTTGGTTATTATTTCCTTTTGATAATTAGTTTAAGTATGGAAGGTCAACCAAGGAATCTAAGTTAGATACTATTCCTTCTAAATTAAGAACTAAACTAGTAATTGGGTCTTTACTACTTTCTTGATTTGGTTATGTTATGCTTTATGGTGGAACTGATCTTGTTGGAATAAGGATAATGAGGAAGGACAACTAGGACCTCTAAGTTAGAGCCTCTTCCTCATTCACTATGCTCCACAAAGTTTCATTTCACTGTTTCTTCGAGATTAAAATTTCAATGCTTTATTTATAGTAATTTTATATTTGTAATATTCATTTCCATTATTTTCATCTAAACAACTACTTCCTACACTAGTTTAATCTAAGATTCCATATAGTTTTATTTTCTTCTAAGTTTACCAACACAGATTGATAAGTAAAATAGATTATCTAATTCAACTCCATAAATTAGACTGACATAGTTCTCCCTACAGATCAGAAACTCCTGCAACAACACACAATATTTCCTTCATTTATGCATAACTTCATGTGCATATGGAAAAGATGAATTGAATTTAGGAAAAACAAAGTGTTTTATGGTTAATTGTGAAATTTTTGAAATGCAATGCTTTCTAGATTACATCAACTTCAAGAAACAAAAATGACAATTGTAGGTACTTCTAAGGAATTATATAAAACAATCTACTCAATCACAAAACCTAGCCATGCAATGATCTAAATAGGAAAAGAAAAATTGGAGTTGTGAGAGTGGGACCCTCAAATCATGATCCCATGACGAAGATGAGGAAGAGTTCAGTATCACAAGATTTTCTGAAGTATTCACTTTCACTATTGTATCATTGATCTACATTTTCAACTAATGGGAGAAAAACTAAACAATCATTCAAGTACTTGTAGATGAAATAAAGAAAAAATAACTTTAGCAACTAACTATGAATGTAATCTAAGCACAAATGTACAAAAATAAGAGGAACCTCTACTGCTAGGGTTAGACCCTAACCTAAAAGATTCAACCCTCTGAGTCAACTCAGTGTTGGATCAAGGAAACCCTTTTCAATATAACCAAAATGTCAAAAATAACATGAGAATAACAGTCACAATATCTTAAGCTCAAAATTGTCTCTTAGCTACCATAAAAAGTCGAATCCTAATGAGGCCCTAGGCCTTCTTATTTATACAATTGAAGCTACCAAAAACTTCCTTAAAATTAGGGAGGATTGTCTCCTAAACTCGAGATTAACTTGTCTTCAACTATCACTATATTGGCTACTTGTAACTCTGAGTTAATGAGATCTGATGGAGGAATCTTCGAGTGATTTAGGAGTTAAGGAGGGAGATCCAATTTCCTAAAATCCATCTTTCTTTTCTACTTCGAGTTCTTGCGCTTAAATTAGCCAAAAACTGCTCCAAATCCTAAAATTATTGGACATTAGGCCACATGACATAACATCTCACCTTTTTCCTTCTCACTAAGAAAAATATAATAAAATATGTAAAGAAATGTGAAAACGTTGATTTTAATAAGTTGGAGAGTGGCATTAAGGCCCATATAATTTACCTATTTATGAGCCTCATCTCCATGAATACTTAATTGCTTTTCAAAGGCACATATGTGATTATCTCTTTTGACGATAGCTAAATCCAAGGAAAATATTTAAGTAGATGACAACCAGACCATATTCCAAATGGGGCTTCTACACTAAGTAGTGTGAGGTCTAATTGGGACCTCGTATTGTGGAAACCCCTTTGAATTTTGGAAGGTCCAACACTGTCAACATTTTTGGTGCTAGAAGGAGGGAAACTAGAATTTTATGGCTAATAACTCCATCCACCCATAACATACTTCCTCCGGAAAAGGAAAAAACATTCCTAACAACTATATGACTAATATTTCTAAAATTGGAGGATATTATCATCATGACCTTGAACAAAATTGTGAATTTTCTTATAGGCACATATGGGAAATTTAACCCATAACCCGTAACTTATCAAAGGCTATCATATCGACTCATGGAGCACATAATGCTCCTTATTTTATGAAGAAGAAAGAAACAACTCTGATCGAGATATAGGGTTCTACAGTGGAATATTGGGTTTTCATTACCCTTGAAGAGTTATTAAAGTTTGCAGAGAACACATAAAAACTAGAGTGGCCTTAATCTTATAATGAGGGTGAGGAGGAAAATGTTGTTCTCTCAGATGACACATTTCACGGGTTAGGCAGTTATGAAGAAGATTCCTTAGATTCTGAAGAAGAGGAGGAGCATAGAGATGCGAAAATGGTAGAACAAGGGCTAGATTAGATGAATCAGGATTGACTTACTCTTCCATTTATTTTACATAATATTCCAAGACACCCAGAAATTTTGTTAATGAAATATGAACTTGACAAGGTGATAAAAGCATAAGACCATTTGGACAACTTCTACTTACAACTGTAGATTCTCGAGGTACGTTACGATGATGCTACATGTCAAATATTTCCTCGTATCTTAGATGGTAGATCAGTTGTTTGGTACCACTATATTCCTCCAAACTCAATCTAGAATTGGAAGGGGTTTAAAAGGATGTTCCTTGAAAAGTTCACTAATGACAAAACACTAGGCATGTTATTAAAGGAGTTGGGAAATCTCAATATGGAGCAAAAAGAAAAAGTTAAATATTTCAATCAGAGATTCAATCACATATTGAAAAAATTCACCACGAATATGAAACCTCATAACTCCATCAAAATTGGCTACTATACTTCTTCCTTGTAAATGAGCATCACGTAGTTCATGAAGAGAACTACGATAGAAACTTTAGTACAAAATTTTGAAGAAGCCATCACTGTCGAAAATGACTTGCCTCCAATTGGATTCATTTTCAACAATGAATCATCAAAGGACTCCAAGGAGATAGGTAAAAGGTCTCATGCCTCTTCAAGAAAGTCTAAGGATAAATAAGCTACTGATCTTGAAAGCTTGACCCAGACCATCAAATCTCCATCCAATGAGTTGTAAGAGTTAAAACAAAGTACAAGTGATACCACTCTCAACATCAGGCCCCCAAATTTCAACCTCCTAATAAGATATAACAACAACAACAACAACATTCATTCAAATAATTTTTCATAGATATAAAACATTTTGATTAATTTCAAAAGCATGGGCATGGACAAATATTGTTCTTTTCATCAAGAATATTATTTAGAAAAGACATGCCCAGAGTGGAATCACAACATGAATGCTCTAGTTGTGCACATTATTGGTACAATACTTTCAGATGAGAAGACAAAGAAAACAGAAGAAAAGGAAGAATCTGTTACGGCTGAAGAAACTACAAGTATTAGACACACACTGAATTCTTTCAGTTTTTTTTTCACAAGTAAAGAAAAAAATTGTCGAAGAACCACCACTGAGTGAGGCCCTGGCTCAAAAGAAAAACAATTGATACAAGTTGAGGAGCCAAGGGCCAATTTTCGAACAAGAGTTGACAAGGAAAAAATTGAAGGAACACTTGTTAACAAAAATCACAACACCTGTTAACAAAAATCAAAACACTTAGGATAAGTCTGGCATTCCCTACAAGTTCGCTCTACTAAACCAACCCATAATCAAGTCATTGTGGGAGATTGGGCATAACATTATCTTGAAGAATCTTATGTTGGTCTGACTTGTGACATTTTAAACAGGAATTAGAGGGATTGAACAAGAATTAATTTCATACCTTGGAGATATGAAATTATAGAGTTACGACCATTTCATGGTCGAGCTCCTGAAAACAAGAAAAAGATGTGTATTTTTTTTTAAATTTCATAACATTTACTTGAAAAATAAGTTTGAAGTGATTCTAAAGGCATATTGAAGCATAAATATCAATATTGGGTTCTAAAATTCCTCCCAAAAAAAGAATTCCACACCCATTAATCCCTCATAAATCTATACTATGATGTATGAAGAGGAAGAATTGCAACATGATATATCAAAATTACGGGACCAAGTGCAACAAATTTTTCACTCACAAAGAGAAACCAAAGATGAACCAAAAGGGGGCATGGATGGTGTAAAAGAAGAAATTAAAGATGACATGGATTGTTAGAAGGTGACATGGATGGTATAAAAGGTGACATTAATGGTTTAAAAGTAGACATGGAATCTTTGAAGGAATGTTTGAAAAAATTACTACAAGAAATTTTTCCTAATGATGAAAATGTATTCCATGCAACTCATGAAATAAAAGGAATGTTAATCATGATTTTAGAGGCTCCAATGTCCGGTTTAAGACCCACCACATTCCACATATTGATATGAGTAAGTTTGATGGGAAGAATCTAGTAACATGGATACTACATGTTATCACTTTGTAATTTCTTAAGGTTGTGAAAGAAACCCAAAGGTAACCACAGAAACAATTTTAAGCTTAGAAGCTAGCCCTTCTAAACTCAGATAGGAATATCTTTATTGGATTTAGATTTGTTTTTGTGGGAGTTTAGGCTAGCTATTAGGTTTAGAGTTTGGTTTTTTGAAACGTTTGGTTGAAAATGCAAGGAAAGTGTTGGAAATAATACTGAGAGGGGGGGCTGAATCAATATTATCACATCAAAAAAACTTTTTCATTTCCATATTCAGATTCATATATGCTACTTCCACAACTTCTTATGATTCAGTTAGTTGATCCTTAATGAGTGCATTAGAATATTATCAACCATATTAACAGTAAACAGGTGCAGTAAAACAGAACAAATCATCACACATAAGCCACACACATGAACACGATGATATAAGGTGGAAACCCAATGTGGGAAAAAACCACCTGTTGCAAGTCATCTCAATCTTCTTCTTAATAAGAAAATCCTTTTACAATATTTCTGTACTAGTGCAATCTTATACTAGTATGCAGGCTTCTACCTGTAGAGAGCTACAACCCCCATAGTTCTTGTACTAGCCAATCCATTTACTAGTATGCAGGCTGCTACCTGCTACAATGCTCCAAAGTTTTCAACTGCTACTGGAAGGGAGCTACCACCCTCGTAGCTCTTGTACTAGCTAAGATACTAGTACGTAGGCGCCGACCTACAATCTTCTCTACTTCGGGTACCATGTTTCATACATTTTCAGACTGGATACACCTGAAGCACAACACGTAATCTGAAAGGCCACGTTTCATCCAATTTTCATACTGGACCCATAAATATCATTGAAGAACATAATCAATCAATCTTTTGAATCACCCAATTACCAGATCAATACATATACAAGGATAATATGTGTGTCAGCAATCAGATCTAATCCATTAGATCACATAAATATGAGTCATTATGATCCTGATCCATTATTAGATCTTATCCATCAACACAATCAATCAAACTGAGTATGTAGAATACTGACACCATTAAACAGTCATCAGAACACATCAACAACCTGAACCATCTGTAACTTTAAACATCATAGCTCAACTGGTATACGCTACTACAATGAACCAAACTTGCGTACATATGCGCTTTCACCAAAGCCAACCCGTGTACAGATCTATAAATATTCAATCATGACTTGCAGCGATTTCAAACTTAAGTTATACCCATTTCAGATCATTACAAGCGTCAGTATATAGATCTAGAATAAGCATAATCAACTATATAGAGATAGTTCATTTCAAACCATTTGATCCCGATCTATACTTTGATCTTGTTCTCCATCAACCAGTGAGATCCCTCTTTAGCTCAGATCCAAATATGCATCACAACCCAATCATAGTATTCTAGATCTAGCACTTTATCACATATTCAATAATTCAGATGATGCTTTGCCAAATGATCTCCTTCCTCTTTTATAGTCTTAGGCCTTTCACAATACCACGGTCCAAAACCATAATAACACAATACCACAGACCCAATACTTGGGATCAACACTTTTGGATACAATACCACAGATCAAAACCATAGGATCAAAAACTGTCAGACTAATACCATGAACCAACCATGAAAGTGCGTGAGATTAACACTTTTGGATGCAATACCACGGACCAAAACCATAGGATCAAAAACTGTCGGACTAATACCATGAACAAATCATGAAAGTGCGTGAACTTTTCTCTTGCATGAAGGGAACTTTTCTCTGCATGAAAGTGCGTGAAATTTTCTCTACATGAAAGAAACTTTTCTCTGCATGAAAGTGCGTGAACTTTTCTCTACATGAAAGAAACTTTTCTCTGCATGAAAGTGCGTGAACTTTTCTCTACATGAAAGAAACTTTTATCTTCATGAAAGTGCCTAAACTTTTCTCTACATGAAATAAACTTTTATCTTCATGAAAGTGCATGATCTTTTCTCTACATGAAAGAAACTTTTATCTTCATGAAAGTGCGTGAACTTTTCTCTACATGAAAGAAACTTTTATCTTCATGAAAGTGCGTGAACTTTTCTCTACATGAAAGGAACTTTTCTGTGCATGAAAGTGCGTGAACTTGAAAGTAACTTTGCTGCACTATAATTTATCATCTATGTGATTTTCCATCAAGGACAACACTTGTCTCATAATGCCAATAGAAAGGCCATTAGGAAATGGAGTCCAAGTGTTAGGGTGATCAGATACAAAAATATCAGAATGGATTTGAAATAGGGGAAGGTAGGTAGGATATTATATCTTTGAAACTTTGTGGAGTGAAAGGGAGTAAAAGATTCATTTTCAATTAAACTTAAAGCATTTTAACATGAATTCTATATTAATTCTCAATTTGAAAACATATATATTGCTTATAAGCCAGGACAGAGTGTAATTAAACAAGTTTAGGTATTCATCTTGTTTTAAACAATACGGATAAGAAAGACATATGAAAAATAGAGATATAACAAGTTTACAAGAGAAAAAACATCACCAACTTTCCTGACACATTAATCTTGGAACGATATTTTGTATTAATGAAATGATCACTTTTATCACAATGAAAAACTTTACATTAAAGTATTTTTTCTTAATACAAGTCCCAACCCTTTGTACTAATTTATTACAGTATACTTATAGAATTTTTGCTAAACTAATATCAGATTCCAAAAATGAACTGATTACAAAATAATCTCTAACAATTTCTAGAAAAAAACTGAATAATAAACTAAAAATAAACCAATATCTTCAATTTATCTAGTAGAAATATTGAATTGTTGGCAAGTATCATGCATTAAAATTATGAATTGGTTTACTTACTATTGGAAATCTACAAAGCGATCCTCAATTTGTTGATATTTTATTTCTAGGTGTCCTTTGAATGATGATATCTTCATGCCCTTGAAATCTGGAGTTTGTAAAGTTGTCCCTGAATATCTGCCAGTTGCTTGAATTGGCTAATGCTTTTATGTCACTTTTTGACAATGCTTCACCAATGTCATAAAATATTTTGGAAGGAAATATTTTATAAATGTTTTCCAAATATTTTGCAAATCAATTTTATATTTTTCTATTTTCATGAATTTACTAAATGAAATTCTGAAAATATCTCCTCAAATAATTGCATCCCATAAATCTATCAACTATTCAAAACTATGTGTTGTTTTGCATTCCCATGGATTTTCAAAACCATGTAATTTTTTTCCTTCCCATGGATTTTCAAAACCATATGTTATTTTTCTATGGTTGGTAAAGTAATTTTTACTTTCCCCTTTTACTTTTACATGTAACCTCATTTTACACCTGTAAATATCCTTTTACTTTCACCTGCAACTTAAATTCATTTCTCTTACAAGTATTATTTTAACTTAGCCTTCTATCCATGAAAATAATTTCATAAATGTATGGAATATTTTATTTACATGAGTCTCATTTTTTCTCAGCTTTCATAAAAGTATGAAATATTTCATTTACATGAGTCTCATTTGACTAAACCTCCCATCCATAAAATTAGTGCGTAAATCTATGAAATTTTCCTTTCCCACCGTATTTTAATAAAATTTGAATTAATGCGAATAATGTTTTTTCAAAGGGCAGTAGGTAGTAAGTGACTTAGGAGGGGCGGGTCCGAAATAAAGGCAAAGAAGACAACTATAAAATCTTGTAAAAGAAAAAACAACTTTTTAGACACCCCCCTTGGTTAAATGTCGGAGGGGCTGGGGGTTCTTAAATATATCAATGACCATTGATTTAACTTTGGACATATCTCGAGGCATGAAAACGTAGGGTGGTTTAATAGTTAAGTGTGAGACGGGGACATAGTTCACTTTGGATTTATGGATTTGACTTTTGACTTGATGTATGTAATACGATTATGAAGTTAGAATTTAATGGATATGGTAATTTTAGTGGCGACGTGGAAATGGGAAGAGATAAGGTGGAGTATAGGATAAGAGAAGATAAAGTTTTATTTTATAAAATATTATTTTATTTCAAAAAATCAAATCAAATCTTAAGTCCCTATAATACTAGTGATGTTAAGAAATTTACTGTGTATCATAAATAATTACTAAGAGGAATAAATATAGAAATAACCAGTAACAATCATAAACACATAAACACAAATGTTTATCCGGGAAAACTCCAAATCCGGGGAAAAACCCATCCTAATAAGATCTCATTAGCATTGGCCAAAACCCTGGCCAATCCGACCAAGTGAGCCTTCACCGCTCACCTCCAGGTATTGCATTACAATGAAGTCCTTCCAGCCTTCTATAAGCTCCATTACATAATACAACAGGCAGAATACTATGGGTGTACGATACCATGTGCCCCCAAACCATCACTGTTTAACCTGGTCAACTTTGACTCTATCCTGAGTCAAGTTTACCTAACAATTCCCCCTTTAAAGTTGACTTGGGGTTCCTTGACTAACTGCAACCAAGCCTGCTAAGTGAGAAAATCCCGCTCACTCTAGCTCTTACCCCCCTCAGAGTTTTTTACCTGTGGTATTGTTAACCTGACATCTCCCTTATCACCTAGGTCTAACCCAGACTTTACCGGTGATCACTGAGGGGTACACATGCCTTACCAGGTCTTACAGTAGTATGCCCATTTACATGCAATAATTTTGACTTCATTAATTTTTTTTGTTTTTGTTTATTGCTGCTGCGATTCTGATCCATCCTCTCTCAATTTGATTTGCTCAAAAAATTCTATCAAACCACTCCAACTGCGAGCCCGATGAGAACCTCCTAGATTCCAGCACTGGTGGCCTCACATAGCAGAAAGCGAACAATTTTCGAAGCTGCATGAACAATTTTCTTCTGCTGACCTTCTTTAACTAGCCGCATGAATCCCGAACAATTTGTCAGCATGTTCCAAACCAGTAGGTATCGCAAATGCACTGCGATCCCTAGCAGTTACGACACTATCTTCCACACATTCTCCTCAAGATTCTTCCACGTATGGTTGTGTCACACGGATTCTGTCAAGGGTGCGGACACGACTGACCTTCCTAGAAGTCTAAGACATTCTAATGACAAACAAGACAAAATGGAGTGATCTTTCTCTAAATACACCTTTTACAACATGAAAACTACAAGTGTTTAGGCTTACCTTATTCCAAAACGCTGTTGTTGAAGTCCGTTCTTGACGATCCGGATGAGCTCCTCCTTCAAGTCAATTCCTGCAACCACAAACAATCAAACAATTACCAAGCACTTGCATTTCATATAATAAAACATATATTCAACATGCAGACCAAGGAACACATGAAATAACTCATTAACACAAGCTATTGAGAAAAATAAACCAGTTTGTATTAATAACGAAACAAAGAAACTCTTACAACCTGGCCTTGGTGTTGTGCAAGTTCCTCCCAGGGTCCATCAAGGGTTTTCCTCTACTTTGACAAAGCTCACCCTCTCCCAAGTAGAATCAAGTGAAGACAATCTCTCCTCACAAAGGCTCTAATGGAAGACCTAAATCCTGCAGCATTTACCCAAAGAAAATGTATAGCTCCAACCTCCTCTCCTTCTGGCTCAATGCCTTTATTTATAGTGCTGTAAAGAGGTTATTCAGGTCCACTATCAATGGGATCATCCCCCTCTATGGGTGGGATAGCTCCCTTATTGATGGGATAAGTTCCCCCTTAATAGAGATACATGAACCAACTGGAGGCGCATCCATTTCATCAAACCGACCTCTAGAATGTTCTAGAAGTAACCACAAGTAACTTTTTCAAGATAAAACTCGCGCATTTTGCCTTTTACAGAGGGACGCACCTGTCCCTTAACATACAGAGCATCCATGGACGCAGATTTTGTGAACATGGTCAGCGTCCCCGCAGGTAAGGCTAGAGAGAACCTGCGACCCCAGAGATAAACATAGTTTTTACAAGACTTTTCTCTCTTCTTTGAGTTTGAGATGGATAACAGAGGCATGAGACTTGCCTAAGAGGGTAGCATGACTGTTGATTTGAGCCATACTAACTGTAAGTAGTCAAGGTGACATTTTTTAGTGTAACAGATTGCCCCCTAAAGTGCGAAGCCTGGAATAGAATAGGGTTTTGTAATTCTAGGAAGGGTGAAGCGCTTTATCATTTCAAGGATTGCCTTGTGGATGGCCTGGTTGGAACCTGCAATTTTCAACACAAAATACATGGATAAGATTATATCATCACTGAGGTAGGCATTCCCATACTCAGATTCAAAACTTTAACTAATGGACTAACTATTCTGATACAGGAATGATCTTGCAGTACATCATTTTTATAGACTTTTGTAGACACAATATGGACGCAGCCATCTGTTTATGATTAGTCTACATAGATAATGAATACAAAACTCCTCGCAGCCTGGATGGTAGAGACTAGATCCAGGGTCTTCACTTCTACTTCCCGAATTGGTACGATTCTAACCATGTGATTAAATGATTCGATGTCGAACATGGTAGAAACCACTTGATTACCAGTCAATGATGTAAACTGTTAACAAGCGTGAGAGAAACCACCAGTAATGTCAATGGTTCTCAAAGTACCAAGCACAACCCGTGAAATGTGAATAGATGTTTTGATGTCGAACACTTCACGGAATCCTCTGATCGAAAGTCAATGATGTAAACTGACGTCAAAGGCGAGAAACCTGCCATTGATGCATGCAGACTTCAAGGTACTGTCGATTCCTAAGTCATCTTTCTAGATAATGTGTCGATGTCGATAGAAAGCGACCCGTTGCAGGCAAGCCCGCAACACGAAATCATTGTTCAAGTTGAAGAAATGTTGCTGTAAGGACTGACTCAGGGATGGTCAAATGGATGACAAGTATTTTGCAGATGAAAGTTTTTCTTGCAGACTTCTTGAACACATAACGACACAACAGATGGTTTGGTGACGTATAACTCAAAGTTAACCCCTGGAACCCGGTTAAAGACTTTCAAAGTGATTTGGTCAACTGTGAGGTAAAAGATTTCCCAACCCAGGTGAATGAAAAGTGTCGTGTTCAAGAGCGGTAATAAAGTTTCTTCTGAGACAAAAGGTGACAAATAGGTTCATTCTTCTCTTTTTTTCCCCCACCATTTCTGGCAAGTACCTCTTTATTTTTAACAAGCTTGAGGAGGATAACATATGCTTGATTACAAGCTCATCCTTCGGACGAGTCCAACCTAGTTTAAATTCGAACCCTAGGAAGGAGTGGTTCGTTCCTGTTTGTAATTGAACAGGTCCTCTACTGTAAAAATTTAACGAGCCCAGTATAGGAGAAACTCGGCGTTTTTCATTTTTAGAGAGTCTGAAAAAACTAAAGGAGACTCCACGTTGAACTTTTTCGTATATTTGTGTCCCTCAAGCCCGAAAAAGTATAAAATAATACCTGGGGGAACCGCTTGATCTTGCGACCAAGGAGTACTTTCATAATAGTGTCGTTAACCTGAAAAGTAAAAAGCGATCAAGGACACGTCGTTTTATTTCCTTATCGAGTTCGAAACGACAAAAACCCGGCAATCTTTTCCTGATTTTGCGGTCAGAAAAGAGCTAAAAGGGGACCGTCTTTTAATTCCGTTTTAACGAGTGAAAAAGAAACACTCGGCGATCTTTTCATGTTTTAGGAGTCAGAAAAGGGCTTAAAAGATGACTCTGAAATTTTGTTTGTGAAAAATTACAATTTCCCTCGAAATCCCTTTGTCCTGCACAAAAGCGACACATTACTCATACCTGTTTAAAATAGGCAAAAATACATTCAAAAACATCTTTTCATGGTAAAAAATGAACTAATTCATCCAAAAAACCTATAAAAAGACCTTTTACCATGTCATTTTTACCGTTTCACTGTTGAGGTTGAAAAAGGAGCTTTTGACAAGAAACTTCCCGTGGTCGCTGCGGAAAATCTGACCGTTGGAATCGAACGCCGTCTCATCCAGGTATTTTACACATCCCACTCTGCATTTCTATCCGTTTAGAATCAATTTTTAGGTTTTAGTTTCATTTTTTGGGGGGGTTTTGGTTTTGGAATGCGCCTCTCGGCGGACGCAGGTGCCCTTCGGGTGACCTGCGTCCCCCGACTTTTTCTCATACGGGAAAACGGTCGGAAGACGCAGCCCGCCTTCAGGCCAGCTGCGTCCGGGCGCCCTGTGCTACAAAGCCGGGGTGCGTCCTCCGAGAAACGCGCATTTCAAAACCCCAACTCTCTCAAAAAACCACCAAAAATTCCCAAATTAATTTCTAATGCTATTTTTGATATGCAGGGCATTAATCATGTTAGACTGGAGAGAAAGAGAGCATGTAGAGGAAGATGAAGCTGCAATAAATCATCAACCTTCCCTGGATGCCCTAAGAGCATGCGGATTATACAAATATTGGACCATACCGGGCATGAGGGGCCAGGTAAGATTCTTGGAATGGCTGGTTGAGCGATGGAACGTACAAGAACAATGCTTTTACATAGGAGGGCACCAGCTCGAGATAGAGCCCTCGGATGTATACTTTCTCACTGGCTTGCCAAACAGAGGTGAGCAACTCAGTCTTGCGGGGACTAGGCCGGGTGGCCAATCCCTTGATAGTCTCCGCGAGAATTGGTGCACACCTGGGGCTCACCATTCAAAAGGCATAGAGATAAAACACATCACTCTGCCGGAACTCAAAGTCATAGCGTTCACGGTTACCAGAATTTGCGGCGCGGCCGCTTTACACATTGCTTCCGGATCCCAAATGCGGATGGCAATTGACTGTTACCAAGGCACCATTTTCAACTGGTGTGAAGCTGTGTCGGCTCATATGAAGAGCCAACTGACCAAGGCAAAGAACGGACGACTAAAGACTTTTGGATATGGGCCTATAGTCGTGAGCTTTGCCTTGGAGAGAATTCCAATGCTGATCCCTCAGCAACTCACTGTTGATATCTTGGGTCCCCAGCAGCCAAAGCTGATACGATGGGTTGCGGTGATGGCCCGGCATCCTGACGAGGGCGCGACAGTAGTTCGATTCTCAGATAGTTATTTTGACTGGTTAGAGGGCCAGCTTTTTGTGATACAGGATTTTCCGTATGCCGGAATGGATTTCAGAGGTGATCCGGACATGGTTCTTCCACAGGGAGAACAATGGGACGACAGAGGTACTTTTTATTTTCACAAGTTTTCTAGTTATGTATTTTTTGTATTTTTTATATATATCGTCTCAAAACTAATAGTAAATCTATCAAAATGCAGATGTTGGTCCACAGCGTCCAGCCAACCTCCGGCCTTATGATAGACTACATCCAGCTGCACCGGTACCGGCCCCACAGGATGCGACAGCAGAAGTACTAGCTGAGTTGGAGCATGATCTAGAGCGTCTCACGGCAGATATACCTGAGACTACTATGGACGACATTCCTATCAGGCTTCAGCGCTTCGTAGTCGCGGTCCCTGGACCGTTTAGGAGATTTTTGCGTAAGGTAGCCCGCGCAGTGGTGTCGTACAGAGAGCACCACCAGTGATTGACTAGTCACTTTTGTAGTCACATGTGACATTTTTGACTTTTTGTACTATCATTTTGCCGATCATAAGGTGTTTTAAACCTATGATCGAAGACGATTTATATATTTTTTGACACACTTCTATCTATATATATCACTATTACCGGCTTATCTTGTTTAACATATGTGATGAAATGTTTTTAAATTTACTTGCATGATTATCGTAAATGTCTGTCCAACATTCGAGAAGCAATTGCATCTGCTAATGTATTCAAAGACCTTGGAATATGTTGATATTCAATGTAATCAAATTCACGTTCCAAGAGACGCACTCTCAAAAACAACCTTAATAACACAGGATTTCTAATGGCATAAACTCTATTAAGCTGTAATACAACAAGTTCAGAATCTAACCTCACTATCAAACGTCGAATTCCAAATGAAATAGATTCGGATAATAATTCAACCACTGCACTGTATTCTGCAATGTTATTCGTTGTTTGACCGAGGCTTACCCCATGCATAGAAACTAACTCGTCAGAGGGTGAATAGATAACCCAAGCTGCGGAAGAGATATTCCGTGTACTACGACAAGCACCATCAGCAAATCCAATGTATGTTTGGAGAGGCGTCGACATCTACAATATCAAGAGTAAAACCAAGATAAGCCAGAATAATGACGAAAAACCACACTTGCTAAGCTAAGCACACTGACTAAACTAACACACTTGCTAGCTAGAAAGAAAATCTAACCTATCTAAAAATTTCTCCATACCCATCATTTTAAGCATAATACCTCTTTAGGTAAAGTCCATTTCTGGGTTTACCCAAAGAGTCCCCATCAAAATCAACTAACTCATAAGCCCCTTTTGCTAGCTTTCGCTTTACAATGTAGGGCCCATGCCACATGGGAACGAATTTTCCGGCACCTAGCTTATCGTTAGCTTGATCATATAATAGTACTAGGTCTCCTTCCGAAAAACTTCGAGGGGTTACATTTTTATCGTACTGAGCTTTCATTCGTTTCGCGTGAGTCTCGATAGCTAAAGTAGCGTCACGTCGAGTCTCATCTAATTTAGCCAAGTATAATAACCGTTTCTCCTCTGCGGAAGTAGCTGGAAGTAATTCGACAGCCATTTGAAGTGATGGGATTTCGCATTCAATAGGTAACACAGCTTCTAAGCCATAAACTAGCTGGAAAGGGGTGAAACCTGTTGAATTTTTCACTGAAGTTCGATATGCCCATAGCGCCGAAAATAACATGTTATGCCAATTCGTTCGATGGATACCAATGATCCGTCGAATCATGATGACTAGAACTTTGTTGATTGACTCAACCAAACCGTTGGCTTGCGGATAATAAGGAGTAGAGCTATCGTGGCGCAAACCAAGCTGGCTTGTAAGCTCAGTCATCATGACGTTTCGAAAATGGCTCCCATGGTCAGTAATGATTGCTTGTGGGACACCAAACCTAGTTATGATATGATTGAATACGAAAACTGCAGCTGTCTTGCCGCTTGCGTCGAATGTAGGCATCGCCTCGGCCCATTTTGTAAAATAATCAACCGCGAGGATGATATACGCATGCCCCCCGGCCGAGTGAGGGTTACAAGTAATAAAGTCAATGCCCCATTTGGCGAATGGACCAGCGGCAATTATAGGGTGGAGAGGAGCAGGTGGAGCGCGCATCTTTCGATCAAATACTTGACAGTTGTGGCATGTTCTGACAGCAAGGATACAATCTTTAAACATAGACGGCCAGAAATAGCCAGCGCGCAACACCTTCTGAGCTGTGGCATACCCAGACATATGACCGCCACATGCTCCAGAGTGACAATCATTCAAAACTCTCTCAGCCTCTTCGTGAGTTAAACAACGTCGAAAAACTAAGTCTGCCCCCCGGCGATAAAGTGTATCTCCAATAATTCTGTATTGCTGGGATCGAAACCGAATTTTTCGACGGTCTTCCTTGGAAGCTTCAGGCCGAAAGGTTTGGGTTTGGAGATAGATGATTATATCCCCATACCACGGATCTAAAGTGCTAATAAGAAACAAAGATTCGTCCACAATGGACTCCTCTGCCACAGTCTCTGTGTCAGCACTCGGGAAATCACACATCAATTCCGCAAAAACTAAAGATTTCTTAGACTTGGACTTCTCGAACTCCAAGTCGAACTCTTGCAGGATAACAATCCATTTAGAGTACTTGCCCCCTAGCAGTTGTTTTGTCAAAATATAAATCATAGGGTTGCAATCCGAAATAACTGTAGTCTTGCGGAGAAGAATGTAGTGACGAAAACGCTGGACAGCTTGAACGGCTGCCAGGGCCAATTTCTCCACATGCGAATATTTTAACTCAGTGGGATTTAAGGTTCTACTAAGATAATATATCACATGCTCTGCTTTGAATTCATCTTCTTGAACTAACACCATTCCAATGGTGGAATGCGAAGCTGCGAGGTATAAGAAGTAGTCCTGGTTGTAGTTGGGAGGATGCAATAACGGTGCATGGGTCAACGCGTGTTTTAGTGCATCAAAAGATTGTTGGGCAATCTCGTCCCAAAAGAATTGTGCGTTCTGTTTCAACAACCGTGTAAAACCTTTAGTGACCTCGGCGTAGTTTGGGATGAATCGGCGTAAAAAGTTCGCTTTCCCTTGCAAACTTTGGAGTTGGCGCAAACTCGAAGGAGGAGGCAATTTGATGATAGCCTCGACTTTCGAGGGATCGACGCGAATGCCGGCTTTTGAAACAACAAATCCCAGCAATCGACCTGTTTCTATACAGAAAACACACTTGTGGGGATTCAACCGAATTCGATAATGCCTACACCTCATAAAGATTGCTCGTAGGTGGACAAGGTGATCAGCTCGTTGTAAAGAATGAGCAGGCAAATCATCGAGATAGGGTTGCACAATGTGCTTGATGTCATGAAATGCATAAGACATCGCCCGTTGAAAAGTGGCCCCGGCATTCTTAAGTCCAAAAGGTAATTTGCAATAAGCAAATGTCCCCCATGGACAAATGAATGCCGTTTTTGGTTGATCGGCAGGTAGAATATTGATTTGATTATAGCCTGAGAAACCATCCATGAAGGAAAACATCTCACTTCCGGCACAATCATCAATGATTTGATCGATATAAGGCGTAGGATAGTTGTCTTTTGGACAAGCTCGATTGATATCCCTATAGTCGATACAGATTCTTATTGTTCCTTGTTTTTTATTGACGGGAACAATATTCGATACCCAATCCGTTAACGGGATCGGATAAATGAAACCTGCTTTCAACAGCTTTTCGACTTCTGCTTTAATCGCAGCCGCTTTTCGAGGGTGAATCTGACGCAACCGTTGCCGAATGGGTTTAGCATCCGGGTAGGTTTTGATTTCATGAACAACAATGGCAGGATCAATTCCCGGCATTTCCTCGTAAGACCAGGCAAACACGTCGCGGAATTCTTGGAATAGGGCCTTGTAAGTTTGGATTTCTTTTTCAGTACATGCGGCACCTATATGAATGTTCTCCTCGATTCCGGGCTTCACTGAAATATCAATGGGAATAGTACGAGAAATATTCCCTAAATTCAGCTCTGAATCAGAATGTTTCGTTGGATCCTGAGCGTCTTTGACATATTCAGCGGTAAAGATAGATGAAAAATCATTTTCAAATGCATCATCCTTAGGTAAAAACGAAGATCTGTGATGGAGATCTTCCCATGGTAGATCATCTACACTTAGGATTTCGCGAAGTTGTTCGTCAGATGACACTTCCTCGGGAAACGTTATCCGTTCTAAGGGTGAGGTGAAAAGTGACTCTTCACTGACCACATTCATTTGGTCGGTTGAATGAAAGTCGGTAAAAGACATAAGAGCTTCATAAGCAATCTCATACGGACTCAACGGCATAACATCACCGAGTGAGTCTAGCTCAGAGTCAGAGGGAACATACCAAGGATCATCATAAATAATGTTTTCTGACGTGATCATATGAATTGTTGCGAACGAAGGGTCTGCATTGAGTGGAGGGAGAGGAAAAGTTCCCAGTAAACCGGAATCCTTAACTAAACCTACACCAATGTCCCTATAAGGGATTGTCGTTTTACCGACATGCTGGATAGTTTCTAAAGAGGTTGGGTCGGATGAAAAGTATGTCAGCTGATCAATAGTCACGATCTTACCGTTATGTGGAAACTTAATGACTCTGAAGACCGATGAAACGACCGCTGTCATAGCATATGACCAACTTCGACCCAAAAGAAGGTTGTAGTCTAGAGGGGCATCAACCACTTCCACATCCAGACTAACGGTTTTACCTTCGACCCCTATAGGCAATTCTTGTAGAATACCAAACGGACGGAACCCACGGCCATCAAAGGCCTTAAGGATGGTGGGGGATTGGTTCAATGAAGGAGAACCAAGCGATCTCCAACATTGAATCGACATAATACACGTAGAAGCTCCCTCATCAATCACAGTCCGATGAATAGGCCTGTTTTTGACTATCACTGGAATTTGGAAAGCCATTTGATGGGGGAGACGTGGTGTACTACTTTCTAGATCAAAGATCATTAGGTTCGGGTCCTGAACATCGACAGCTCCAATAGCCGACAAAAGCAATTTTCGTTGCGCTGGACATGATTGCAGCACTTCGAGTGCCGACATTGCTGAAGGTGAAACAGCTAAGTCTTCAACAATGTTGTAATTCTGGGCTGCTCTCGCATGTGGATTGAAAGCAGACCTTCGAAGTACACCCTTGGCGGGCGGCTTAATCACTAAGTCTGGGTTAGGTTTTTCGATCTGTAGTGGATCGGAACCAGGAGCTGAGGTTGATGGGTTAGAGTGAGAAGATTCTGCTTCCTTACCATCAACAGGAGCCTTACTACCATAATCTTGCGATCGAGTCGCAATCCTGACATGAGACATCATCAAAATGGGTTCTTCACTGGCATTCGAAGAAGAACCTATCATCTTATTCTCCTGCTCTGGAAATGGATTTTTTAACACAGCAGGAGTGGGAGAACCTTTGACTATTTTCACTACCTCGGCCCGATGAGGGCAGTCTCTCGTAAAATGATCTTCTTCACAAATAAGACAAGGATAGCGAGGTTTACGCTTTTCGTCATTGGTTTCCGACTTTTCCGTTTTCTCCTTTGGAGCCTTGTCTGCTTTAGCCTTCTTCTTTCCTTTCTTCTTTCCACCGTTTTTGGATTTGGCCGTAGATGACTCTACAGCGTGAATGTCGGCGGTAAGTTCAGGAGGAGAAGACTCTCCTGTCGGAGAATCAGGCAAAGTGATAATTGGAGTATTGGAGGCCTTGGAAGACTTCTTCTTACTCTTCGTAGTCACGATACCGATCATACCATCAGCGGCATGAGATCCCGAAGGAGCAGCAGCGATTTGGTTTGACTTTGGAAGATCCGGAATTTTCTCATGTAACGTACCCGACTGAGTGTAAACTAAGTCAAGGTATTGTGCCTGAGCAATGACTTGCTCCTCAGTAACTACTCCGGCCTTAGCGACATCTTCAGTAATTCTTGGTAATAATGATTTGACAAACCATTCAGCTAAGATTTGGTCTGGGATAAAAACTTTCACTAATCTTCTTCGACGTCTCCACTCATGGATGTGATCAGAAATGTACGTGGATGTCGATTGTTTTAGCGAAGTTAATAACTCTGTACCATTATCGTATCTGACTGGTAACTGAAAATGAGTTAAGAACGAGGTAGCTAACTGGCTAAAGTTGTAAAAAGAGGCCCGTGGTAACTCAATGTACCACTTGGCTGCGAGACCAATGAGTGTACGCTGGAAAAGACGTAAGCGGATGGAATCATCTGAGATGGAATTTGATGCACACCAGAGGTGGTAAGTCATCACGTGATTAGACGGATCCTCTCCAGACTTACCTTCGAACTTGGGTATATCGCTGGGCAACTTATTTGGCATTGGCGGCCAGAACGGAAGATATTGAATTGGATCGTTCGTTAGGCGCGTCAAGTCGGGTAAATCTAAAGTTGCAATAAATGGTAACTGCCGGTTAGGATCTCTAAAACTCTGAGTCACAATACCAGCCCCAGGAGGAGGATATCCAGGATAACTAGGAACAGGAGTCGCATTGGGGATATTATATCCTCCTGGAAAACCAGGATTAACCGGACCGTACTGGGGTTGCTGAGGTGGTTGATAAGTGTACCCAGGATACGGTTGATACTGGTAAACCGGTTGTTGGGCAGCTTGCCCAGGTTGATACTGTCCCTGGTACGGAGGTTGAACAAATTGAGGTTGAGTAGTAACAACCGTACTTGTACCAGGTTGGTCTGCAGGCATCTGGACTGTGGTTTGAACCGTGGGTCCAGACAACGGTACAGATGTCTGAGGAGTGGTAACAGGGACAGTAGAAACCGGAGCTGCCGATACTCCAGATGTAAGCATGGTAGATGAAGCGGTAGTTGCTGCAGCCGTGTGAGGTAGAGTACTAGGTGCAATTGGCGGCTGAGTAACTACAGAAGTTACAGGGGTCTGAACACTTGACTGGACAGGTTGCGGTTGCTGGGGTGGACCAGGAACTGCAGGTTGTCCTGCTTGAGGTACCGACTGTATACTTGGTTGCGACATCTGTTGACCCTGTGACGGATCCCATGTTAACATTCCAGGGTATTGACTCGTAACAGGTTGAGGATACTGAGATCCATAGCCGTATTGAGGATAGGGTTGATAACTGTAAGGTGCAGTCCCATATGATTGCCCTTGAGGTGGTTGATAACCTTGACCAGGGTATTGACCCGTAGGTTGATAACCTTGAGGTAAATACGAATACTGGGGTTGACCTTGACCTTGAGGTTGGTATCCTTGAGGTTGATACCCTTGGGGTTGATACCCTTGGGGTTGCCATCCTTGAGGTTGCCATCCTTGAGGTTGATACTGATACTGAGGTTGACTTTGGGGTACATATTGAGGCTGGGGTTGATACCCTTGGGGTTGATACCCTTGAGGTTGCCCCCCAGTCACGAATGAAGTACCTTGAGGTTGCCCCCCAGGCATTAACGAAGGTTGCCCCCCAGGCGGTAATTGGCCACCTTGAGGTTGGTTAATGGGAGTTGAACCTGACATCATATAAACTTCACCTATACTTAATGGTACATTACCACTGTTTCCAACTAATAACCCATGATCAACAGGTTGAGGAGATGCTCCCGCAAAGGTACCAGAAAGTGATTGATACCCAGTAGGAACAGAAGGACCGCCATGTAAAAATGATTCAGGACTTTGTGAAAACACAGATGACTGACCAGACATATTTACAGGAGAATGAATTCCTCTAGGTGGAACCGGAGTACGAGGTGTAGAAAAACCTGCTGAGTTGTCTAAAAAATTGGTTAATGCAAGGTACCAAGATTCACTTCTAGGAGGACTGTAAAAGATGGATTCACGCTCCCTTAGATCAAGGGTAATTAGATCTTCAGAATCAGAAACGCCTATTTCTTCCTCTGGAACAAGTTCTTCTATAGCAATTAATCCAACAGGAAGATTTTCGGTGATAATTCTTTCTATTCTTGGTGAATCAGGAACACTAGGAGTTGGAGTAACAGGTTCTGAAATTTCAGGTTCTTCGCCTGTTTCACTGGCAGATGAAAAACTACCAGCAAGCTCGGAAACTGTAACAGCTTCGGGATTGTAACCTGTTTCTAAACTTTGGTAATCTGGATGGACTACCAAGGAAGATTCTCCTTCTTCAGGTGATCTTACTCTACTGCCACTAGGAGTTACAAGGACCTTTAACCCTTCTAAATTACCTGGGTCGTCTCGAGGAGGGGATCCCCTAAGTCTACGGGATCTTCTCAACAATTCGGTCACAGAAACAACTTCAGGAGACTGGCCCGCAATTCGACGGGACCTTCTCGGTAATTCCGCCACAATTAAAGATTTTAACTACAACACACGAAAACAAAGTAAAAAATTTCAAATCAAACCACCTAAAGTCTTCTAAAGAACCAATCAAATTTGAAGCACACGCCTAAATAATCTAGAGCGTCAAACCACACACAAACAGTAGTCTTCCGGACCAAAAACGCTAGTTGGTGATTAGGCCCAACCTCGCAGGATTCAGTACAGAAATAGTGGGTGGAACAGTTACCCCGGCAACCTGCTTAATGAATAGACTGGACCAAGTTCCTCCACTTTAACCGTCTCGAAGTGAAGCGAACCCCCCAGAAAATCCAAGTGAGTATAACCGACGTCTGCTCCAGGTACAGTGGGACCTTCCCTCCACCGTCACCTTGGGTAGAATCCTAGATATTATGGCCACTAAGGTTACCAATCACAACAATTACACCTGGGGGAACAGTCTAAACTCCGACAGCACGCAAGGGCAGAGTAGCAAGCTCCAATCCCCTTACCGGCTCCTTGACAACAATCCAAGGTTTACCGATAAGTGACCCCTGGCTCCTCGACAATGGTTAATCCGAGGTTTACCGTTTGTAATACGTACTGCCTGGCGTCGTTCCCAACGAGGGAGGAATGATCCCCTCACTGGTTCGGACACGAGCTCGTGTTTCTCCTTTAAGAGGAGCTTTCCCAGAATGTAACTGAAACAATTGGATTTGTTCTACTCAAGATAGACTATCTGTTTGGTTTTGTAGTCTTGGAGAGTTAAGTACTCACCTACTCCAAGACCCTAGCCTAAGCTATGTTGGTGCTTCAGAGCCCTAGAAAAATAAAGATTACTAGATTGATTTTAATTTAAGCGTTACTTTTAAGGTTGTTTCTTAAGTCAAAAGGTGATGGAAGTGAAACTAGTGGTGTGTTGACTCGACTCGAAACCACTACAAAATGCACCTAGAATGATTTATCCACTACTTTACTTTTTCGATGAATTGCTTAACTAAAAAGTTGAGAGAATGCAATCTTTATAAAAGCAACTTCTTAATTGAAGACAATCAAAGAAACAATTCGTTTTTCTTTTCCAATCATAAAAACATAACCTCTCTTTACATGCACGAAAAAACTCTTTTCTTCTTTCGAAAACAAAAAGCTACTTGAAACAAGACTTTTTAAGAAGATGTTTTTGTATTTTTCTTTTAATAAAACAAGTAAATCTAATGTAACCAAAAAATCAATCTTAACAACTCTTAAAATCTATGAAAATGCACTCATAAGCAAACTAAAGGCAAATTTACTCTAAGCAATCTTAACGAGGCCAAAACTAACAATGATTATTTCTAAGGTGTTTTACTTGATCACAATCAAATCAAGGACTAGCTTATTGCAGAATCAAAAACTAGCCAAAACAAAACTCTAATCTTTTTGTTCTTTTTGTAAAATGGAAATCAATACTTTATAAACAAGTAATTCGAAATTTGACCCAAAACAACTCAAATGGCAAGTTGCTCACAAAAGGAGACTTTACGACAGGCCCGACTTCTAAGAAGGTTGACTAACCAGAGAGATCTAAGGCTGGACAACTTTCTACTATCAAAGTCACTACAAAGCCTTCCCAAAAATCAAACCCTAGGTCTAAACTTCGTTGAAAACCACTAAAACACTCAAAGCTCACAAAACTAGTTCAGGTGAAAATTCTTGACAGGGTACTAAAGGATCTGGGCAGAAAACACTAAGGAAAAACAAAATCTAAAAGCAAATTAAAGCAAAAATGGAATTTTCTTAAGTTTTACAGGAAGACGCAGGCAACCCGTTGTCACAGGTGCGGCCCCGCTCTGTGCAGACGGCAACAGCGCGTCCAAAGACGCACTGTGCAGTACTAAGAGGGTGCGTCCGTCTGGAAAAATGAAGAAAAACCAAATCTAACTAAATCTAAAGCTAAGCCACCCAAATACTAATTCTCACAGTCAAAAACCAGAAAATAAAAATGATTTTCTCAAAGCAAAGTTCATATAAAGGAAAAGACTCTCTCATTAATGGATTCCCCAGCGGAGTCGCCAATTTGTCACACGGATTCTGTCAAGGGTGCGGACACGACTGACCTTCCTAGAAGTCTAAGACATTCTAATGACAAACAAGACAAAATGGAGTGATCTTTCTCTAAATACACCTTTTACAACATGAAAACTACAAGTGTTTAGGCTTACCTTATTCCAAAACGCTGTTGTTGAAGTCCGTTCTTGACGATCCGGATGAGCTCCTCCTTCAAGTCAATTCCTGCAACCACAAACAATCAAACAATTACCAAGCACTTGCATTTCATATAATAAAACATATATTCAACATGCAGACCAAGGAACACATGAAATAACTCATTAACACAAGCTATTGAGAAAAATAAACCAGTTTGTATTAATAACGAAACAAAGAAACTCTTACAACCTGGCCTTGGTGTTGTGCAAGTTCCTCCCAGGGTCCATCAAGGGTTTTCCTCTACTTTGACAAAGCTCACCCTCTCCCAAGTAGAATCAAGTGAAGACAATCTCTCCTCACAAAGGCTCTAATGGAAGACCTAAATCCTGCAGCATTTACCCAAAGAAAATGTATAGCTCCAACCTCCTCTCCTTCTGGCTCAATGCCTTTATTTATAGTGCTGTAAAGAGGTTATTCAGGTCCACTATCAATGGGATCATCCCCCTCTATGGGTGGGATAGCTCCCTTATTGATGGGATAAGTTCCCCCTTAATAGAGATACATGAACCAACTGGAGGCGCATCCATTTCATCAAACCGACCTCTAGAATGTTCTAGAAGTAACCACAAGTAACTTTTTCAAGATAAAACTCGCGCATTTTGCCTTTTACAGAGGGACGCACCTGTCCCTTAACATACAGAGCGTCCATGGACGCAGATTTTGTGAACATGGTCAACGTCCCCGCAGGTAAGGCTAGAGAGAACCTGCGACCCCAGAGATAAACATAGTTTTTACAAGACTTTTCTCTCTTCTTTGAGTTTGAGATGGATAACAGAGGCATGAGACTTGCCTAAGAGGGTAGCATGACTGTTGATTTGAGCCATACTAACTGTAAGTAGTCAAGGTGACATTTTTTAGTGTAACAGGTTGTTCCACCATTATTTTCAGACCCAGATCTGTAAAAAGGCTGCATTGATCTCATCAGGCACTATAAACCCCTGGCATCAAAGAATCTCTTTGAAGCCAATCTCTGGCTCTAATACCAGTTGTTAAGAAATTTACTGCGTATCATAAATAATTAGTGAGAGGAATAAATATAAAAATAACCAGCAACAATCATAAACACATAAACACAAATGTTTATCCGGGAAAACTCCAAATCCAGGGAAAAACCCATCCTAATAAGATCTCATTAGCATTGGTCAAAACCCTGGCCAATCCGACCAAGTGAGCCTTCACCGCTCACCTCCAGGTCTTGCATTACAATGAAGTCCTTCCAGCCTTCTATAAGCTCCATTACATATAATACCATGGGCAGAATACTATGGGTGCACAATACCATGTGCCCCAAAACCATCACTATTTAACTTGGTCAACTTTGACTTTATCCTGAGTCAAGTTTACCTAACAAGTGATTCCACAATTACTATTGTCATTGTAGCCCTTATTGTTATTGTTGTGCCCCTATTGTCCCCATATTATTATTATTTTGCCCCATAGAATCCCACTCTTGTTATTGTTGTATCCTTATATTATTATTGTTATGTTGACTTTGATTATATTGTGACCCCTTAGACTCTTATATATAGAAAGGAGATTTTGTCATTTGTATCATCCAATAATTATTCATTTGTGTAATGTAAAGGAGGTTTCCCCCTCAAAGAGTGATGAGCCTCTAAATCAGACATAAATTAATGCCCATATCTCTATATTAAAAATCAATTATGACCTATGACCATCCTTCAGCACATTAAACCTCTCTTTTTGCATTATAAAATTTATTTTTAATTTTAATATACTCATCAGGAAGGTTTATGAATAATTGGATATTTGTGCCTACTATTATTTAATTTTGTGGAATATTATGAGAATATTGGGTGGAATATAAACATTTGCAAGAGGAGATAATTTAAGTACTTGTTCCCTACAACAGGAGGACCAATAATAAATAATAAATCAACAAGATATTATGGAATTATGGCATACATTGTGGAAATCCAATGATTGAGAAAATCTAGGAATGTGTTCCACTAATCAAGGGACCAGATCCACTAATCAAGGCATTTTGGTGGGGAAATCTTCCTCTATTCATGGAGAATGATTCGTAATCATTTTGTATAAGTAACAAGTCGAATTTTCCTCTAGGGAATGATTGAGAAAATCTAGCAATGTGTTCCCTGCCCTTTAATGCAAATTCCTAGTATTGTGGACCAGATCCACTAATCAAGGTATTTTGGTGGGGAAAACTTCCTCCATTCGTGGGTAACGATTCTTAATTATTTTGTATAAGTACCAAGTCCAATTTGCCTATGGGGGGGAGATTTTCATTAGTGTTATTGTGGAGAGAGTTTGTATTTTTGCAGTTCCATTGTATTTCTTTCATGGATGTAATTCTATTGATGAAACTAATGAAGATTGGTGTTATGTTCAGCTTCTAAATCTTGTTATTCTCCATAGGTCTCTAATTTTCCTTAGGCTTGGCCATCCTAGGAGCTTCAGAGCCCTTATCATTTTATTTCCTTCTTTTCACTTATTCACATGCATCTCTTGTTTTTACTTCTTTCTATTTCTACATTTAGTATTAATAATTTCTTGTTGTAGGATAGAGTTAAATGGTTGATGTAAGTTCTTTTGTAGGATCAGAAACATTACTTTATCCTTGGAAAAGCTTTGGAAGTTCATAGTAATCATTGAGCTGATTGGATTAGTCTTCTTATTCCCAAATCTAGATTGTTGGACCTCCCTTTTAGCAAAGAACAATAAATTTCTACTATTTTTTAGATCATGCTAACAAGATTCAATAGAGTTTGTTCCACTTGCATTAGATCAAAAAAACATTCTAGTTCATAAAAAAAATTAGCCCATTTTATTTTCACTTGATTTGGTTAGGAATTTTTTAGACTTACTAGCTCACTAGTTCTCGAATTTCTAGATTTTCGACTAGTAATGTTTTTTTAAATTCTTTTGCATGGGTTAACAAAGGTCTTTTTAATTTATTCCAGTTGGAATATGGACCTAAGAAATCTTAATTAATAAAAAAAAATTGTCCCATCCAATTTAGATTTGATTTTGTTAGTCATTAAACCTTCACCAATTTCATCATTTCATAAGGAAACTTCTCCAAGATTTTTGACAAAATCCATCCATCTCCAAACTTTGGTTTTGAGTTTTGAGTGATCCTAGGCGCTTTTTCACTCCATTCCATCCACAAACCACCTTCCCCAAAATTTACATCACCTTTGAAATCTATCATTTTTCTCTCGGTTGTATCCTATAGGTTTTCAAGGGATCATGTAGGTTTTTAGTACATCTTGTAGGTTTTCTTGTAGTGGCCTGTTTTGAGCCCGAATTGAGGCAAAACCTCCAGGAAGACACACAAGGTCACCTAAGGGTCTTCCAATCCTTCCAACCATCCACCATTATCTCTAATCCACTTGCCACATCACCAAAAGGGATTAGCTTTCACACTCTCACATTAAAAAAAGACAAAAAGAAAAATAGATTTATTTTATTCATTTACATTCACAACAGTAGAAGGTTTGATGGGTTGAATCTACATGCTTAGGATAGTAGGATTGCATACATGTTAACTTAGAATTCTTTTGAAGCAAATCCTCTTAGCAGTTAGTTAGAAAATGGTGTGTTTTAGCATTTGATTTCAGTGTCTTTCCCTGTACCTTTTTCCTCTCAATAGGTTAAGGTTCCATTTCGAACATTTCATCTTTTTCAATTAGCTTAGGATTTGACTTCAGTACATGCACTCCATTACATCATGACAACAAAGGAAGGAAACATTGTATGCTGCACATATAGTGCCAATACCTCTTAAGTTTTTACGAACCTCAGGTTGATAATTAAAGTTGGTAACCTTGGGAGTTACAACATTCTTGTTGCAATACCAAGGCTCATCAAAAGTGATGAACCTTGGTATTGCAACAAGAATGTTGTAACTCCCGAGGCTACGGACTTTAATTATCAACCCAGGGTTCCTACAAACATAAGAGGTATTGGCACTATATGTGCAACATACAATGTGTCCTTCCTTTGCTATCATGATGTAATGGAGTGCATGTACTGAAGTCAAATCATAAACTAATTGTAGAAAATGAAATCTTCAAAATGGAACCTTAACCTATTGAGAGAAAGAAAGTACAAGGAAAGAAACTGAAATCAAATGCTAAAACACACCATTTTATAACTAAATGCTAAGAGGATTTGCTTCAAAATAATTCTAAGTTAAAATGTACGCAATCCTACTATCCTAAGCATATAGATTCAACCTATCAAACCTTATACTGTTATGCATGTAAATGAATAAAATAATTCTATTTTTCTTTTTATCTTTTTTTAATGTGAGAGTGATCTGAATAGGATCCATGAGAATTATTAGAGTTCTATGACTGTATCAAATTATGATAGACTTCAAAACCTTGTGAACAATGAGCTATCAGGAAGGACCTCTGGATAATGGCAGTTTGTAGCCAGTGCAGAACGATGAGGACCTCAGTCAAAGTGTGTTGACCGAGGCCCATGGAGACTGCGTAGTGGCACAAATTAGCAATTAGGAAATCCAGATTAGAAAACAGAGGTTCTTTCTGATGTGTGATTTGCTGGGCAAAACCACAGAGAAGGAAAATCCCTGAGCGCATGGTCACAAGGAAAATATGAAAACCATGGGAAGAGTGTTGCAACGACAAGTAGGTCCTGAAATCCAAAACTGGTGTAATATCAGAGGCGTTTTGGGCAGTAAGCGGGTTTGGTAGATGACCCAGTGATTCCATACATTGGATGATACATGTTTGGCGAATGAGAGAGAAACTGCTCTCATCATGGGCTAACGTTTGAGCAAGTCAACCACGCGATAAGAGTGATAACCGTGGGATCTGGAGGTCCCATATGTAATGGTGGAGATTATGCCCAATGGGAGACCAGATTGGGAGGGAGAAATAAGCTATGGCGCATAAGGTTTGAAGTCCGATTTGACCGCTGAGCTGGCAGATGAATCATTTCATGTAGTAACTGAAATAATGAATTGTTCAAGGAAGAGTTGGTGCTCAGTTCATGAGAGGACAAGTGGCCACCTCCTTGTGAAATGTTACACAGTGGATATGACACAGAGGTGGGGGATTCCAAGCAGACAACAGTAGGTGATCTGAAGAGACAGAAGAGGAAGTGAACAGTCATGAGACAGATTGTCTTTAAGCCATGAATAGACAAAGAGTAGAATGAAGGAGAAGGAGATAGTGAGACAGAGGAGACAAAACAGAGAGTGAAGAAAGAAGCATAGAATAGAGAATCAAGCTAACCTATAGAGTTAAGGCAGCATTGAGTAGACAAAACCAGGCTTGAGAGGCTCAAGAAATCTTTGTAAGGATATCAGTTGGGAATTGAGTACCAAATTGGACTCATCCCATCAAGACCAGTTGAGGTCGAGACTTCGTAAGGGGGAGTCTGTGCACTCTAGTGGCTTGGGGAATCCAAGAACGACCCTACTAAGCATCATCTATTTCAGGAGAATCAAATTGAGCTCCTAATTGTAGAAACTCTACTTAAAGACACAATAAAAGAAGGTCACCACTGAAAGTTGGACCAGGAGATGTAGTCTAGGAGGACTAGGTGAACTCCTTATTAAGTTGTTGTGTTTTACATTGCTTGTTGCGCTCCTCTTACTATTTTCCAGTGTCTGTGTATTTTGCAATCTTATCGATCCATTGCCTAAGATAACACAGACACACACACCAGCACATGAGTCTGTAATACCTACATTAATTAATTAACTGAGATCATGCATAAGTGATTTTCAGATTAGAGAGTGTGAAAGATAATCTCTTTTGGTGATTTGGAAAGTGGATTGGAGATAACAGTGGATGGTTGGAATGCTTGGAAGACCCTTAGGAGACTTTGTGTGGCTTCCTAGAGGTTTTCCCTCAATTCAGCCTCAAAATAGGCCACTACAGGAAAACCTATAGGATGTACTAAAAACCTACGGGATCCCCTGAAAATCTACAGGATACATCCAAGGGAAAAAGGATAGATGTTGAAGGTGATAGAAAGCTCAGGGAAGGTTTTTGGTGGATGCAATGGAGTGAGAAAATTCCTAGGGTCACTCAAAACTCAAAACCAAAGTTGGGAGATGGATGGATTTGCTCAAAAAGCTTGGAGAAGTTTCCTTGTGAAATGATGGCATTGGTGAGGGTTTAATGACCAAGAAAATCAAATCCAAATTGGATGGGACAATTCTTTTTATTAACTAGGATGTCTTAGGTCCCTATTCCAAGTGGAATCATTCAAAAAGACATCTGTTAATCCATGCAAAAAAATAAAAGAACATTACTAGTCGAAAATCTAGAAATTCAAGAACTAGTGAGCTAGTAAATCTAAAAAATGACTAACCAAATAAAGTGAAAATGCAATGGGATAAATTTTTTTATGAACTAGAATTTTTTGTGATCTAATGCAATTGGAACCAACTCTATTGAAGTTTTTTCTCATGCTCTAAAAAATAGCAGAAATTCATTGTTCTTTGCTAAAAAGGAGGTTCGACAATCTAGATTTGGGAATAAGAAGAATAATTGAAGAATATCAAGGATTACTATGAACTTAAAAAGCTTTTCCAAGGATGAAATAATGATTTTGATCCTAAAAAGGAACTTATATCAACCATTTAACTCAATTCTACAACAAGAAACCATTAATACTAAATGCAGAAATAAAAAGAAATAAAAATAAGAGGTGCATGTGAATAAGAAGTGAAATGAAGGAAAGGAAATGATATAAAAGAGTTGTGAGACTCCTAGGATGGCCAATCCCAAGGAAAATTAGATACCTGTGGAGGAGAACAAGATATAGAATCTACGATGGCGGCCTTACTTGACTTACTTACCGGGTTCAAATGATAGGGTTTGTAGAACCTTACCTTCGCTAAATTGACACCAATCTTGATTATTTTCATCAATAGAATTACATCTTTGCAAGAAAATACAATGGAACTGAAAAAATACAATGGAACTACAAAAATACAAGCTCTATCCACAATAACACTAATTAAAATCTTCCCCTAGAGGCAAATTAAAGTTGGTAATTGTAAAAACTGATTGGGAATGATTCCCCATGAATGGAGGAAGCTTTCCCCACCAAAATCCCTTGATTAGTGGATCTGGTCCCCAATACTAGGAATTTGCATTAAATGGCACGAAAAACATTCACAGATTTTATTAATCATTTCCTAGAAGAAAATTCAACTTGGTACTTATAAAAAATGATTAGGAATCATTCCCCATGAATGGAGGAAGCTTTCCCCACCAAAATCCATTGATTAGTGGATCTAGTCCCTTGATTAGTGGAACACATTCCTAGATCTTCTCAATCACTGGAGTTCCACAATCTGTGCCATAATTCCACAATACCTTGTTGATTTATTACTTATTATTGATGCTTCTATAGTAGGGAATAAGTCCCTAAATTATCTCCTCCTTCAAATTTTCATAATCTATCCAATATTCTCATAATATTCCATAAAAATAAATAATATTACGCACAAATATCCAATTATTCATAAACCTTCCTAATTAATATGTTAAAGTTAAAAATAAATTATATAATGTAAAAAAGAGAGGTTTAATGTGTTGAAGGATGGTTATAGGTCTTAATTGATGTTTAATTTAAAGGCATGGGCCTTAATTTATGTCTAATTTAAAGGCCCATCAAAGAGGCTGATTTTGAATTCATTGATCTATCTTTTATTATATTTTGTGCGCTGGTTACATAACATTTGGCATCAGAGCTTTGGATTCTAGGGTTTCACTACTCCAAACAGGCCAACGTGGAATTGTCGCTATAAAAAAATTTCTACAACATTTCAGAAGTGGAAATTAAAACCCATTTGATCCCAAATTATATCTCAAACAGGTGACCTGAGGAAAATCATCATAATTTACTCTCTAAGCATCATATTTAAATTTCATTAAAATTTTTAGAAAAAAAATTGCCTATAGTTTTCTTTGTATCAATTTCAAGTCCTAAGATCAAAACAGTGACACATGGAACTTCGTACACATTCGCTATACTAAACCAGTCTATAATCAGGTCATCATGGGTAATTTGACATAACTTTTCCTTGGAGAATCCAATGTTGACCAGACTTGTGGGGATAGAATGATGACTCAGAGGGATAGTGCAGGACATAATTTTAGACCTTGAAGATCTGAAATTACAGAGATACAACAGATTCAATATCGAGATCCTACAAAGTGAAAAAATGTGTGCATTTTTTTAAAAGATTTCATAATTTTGGTTTGAAAAATTGGTTTGAAGGAATTCTAAGGGAATAGTGAAGCATTATTATCATTAATTGATGCCCTGAAGAAAGAAAATGGAAACACCTAGTAAGAAACCTGAAATCTCTAGAAATACTCATGAATGCAATATGATATATCAAAATTACGAGATGAAGTGCAACAAAATTCATTCTCACAAAAAGTAATAGAAGCTAAGATGGATAGTTTAAAGAAAGGTGTGGAAGATAAGATGGATGGTATAGAAGAAAAACTTAAAGGCAACATGGAAGATTTAAAGACAGATGTGGAAGCTAAGATGGATGGTATAGAAGAAAAGATTAAAGGAAACATGGAAGATTTGAATACATATTTGACAAATTTGTTACAAGAAATGCTTACTAATGGTGAAAGGGTAGTAAAGGAAACTCACGGGGAGAACAAAAGAAATGTTAATCATGAGTTCACAGACTCTAATTATGGATTGAAAACCCACCATGTTCCAAAGATCGATATGAGGAAGTTTGATGGAAAGGATCCTGTAACATGGATACTACATATGGAACAATATTTTGATCTCCATAATGTGGAAAACACACAAAAGATACACATTGCAACTTTATATTTCGAACCAAATCAGTTTGTATGGTATTGATGGTTTTTTTTTTACAAACAAATTGTCACTTAGGCATTTTTTACAAAAGAAATGATAGCACATTATGAAGATTCAAAAAGTAACATTTTTTTTAGCCAATCGATATATCCCAAACAAAAGGGTTCAATGATGGAGCACATTGTAGACTTCCAAAAATTGAATATAAAGGTAAAAGGTATTCCAGAGGAGCATAGGATTGATTTTTCTCATAGGGAATTTAAAGGATAACATCCAAAAGGAGGTTTTCCGTTGAGAAATTGATTCATTGGAGAAGGCATTCAGGTTGGCAAGAAAAATGGAAAGCAAAATTATGGCAACAAGGAATCCTACCATTCACAACTATAAAGATGGAAGTGTTGCTGCCCCTAGACTTCCACAACCTACAAGGTTGACACCACAAAAATAACAATAAGGGATACAATGACAATAGTAATGGGGGAATCACTAGTGTTATAGGAACCTAACATCAAAATAATATTTAAATGTAATGATTTTATATCCCAAATAAAATTAATTTAAACTTGAATAGAACTTTGATGAGGGCAATTGAAAATTGGGTATAAAATCCAATTTTGTTTATTTCGTTAGACCCTCATAAATGATATTGAAAATATACATACCTAACTAAGCATGTCCAAAGCATAAATTTTTCAAAAATTTATCATTTTCTAACATCGACTCCAATTGGGGATGTTGCCCCCCCCAGTCCACCCCCCGTGGGGCAGCAAAGAACCGCAACTCTAGTTCCTAACCATTCAGTAGTCATCGCACCCCTCAGCATGCAACTTGTAACCTATTCTAAAATTCAAACCTTTGCACAAACTAAAAAATGATACTGAATACTACAAAATTTAAACTAAATGTTGAAAAAGATGCTTTCCCAGTAAGCTTATTTATTTATAGACAATCCTATTCTAATAGCTCAGAACCAAATGTTTGATTTCAAGCAATGTACAACCTCTAATATAACAAATCAAAAAGTTGATACAATACCTGGGCTCCTTGATTGTTCGTAAGAAGAATCAAAAGTGGAACTTGTAAGGGCATTGAACATTGATGGTAAGCTTGATCTTCACAACAGGAATATATTTGGAACTCTGTAGTGAACAATTCCTCCATATATACTGCTCCGGGATCATGAAAGGCATGACTTGTTGTTTGATTTTCAAATTATTCTGAAAAATTGTTGTCATGCTTGGGTAGTTCATACATGATTTATTTACCATCATACATTTCTACTTGTGATTCGTCAGATCTATTCTCAAAATAATCCTCAACCTCAATATCAAAATGCAACAATAACACTTCTTGTTTTGGCTGAAAAAGGTTCTCAAAGAAATGATTTTGACATTGTAAATTGTGGCCCTGAATTTGAACTTCTATGGCCTGAAGATCCTTCTCAATCTTTTCATCAAAGTCTACTAAAAATATGGTCTCAGATTCACAGCTATATTTGAATTTCTCTAGGTAAATAGGCAAAAAATATGACAAATCCTCATCAATTTGATCATCATCAAAATTATCCCAGTATTCCTTGAAACCTTCAATAGAGATACGTTCTGCCACATACCCTGACATCTTGTTTAACAAGTAACCTTATCAGCGTGCAATGAAGTTGCCATGAGTGTTCAAAAATCAGGATTCTTTGACAATGGAGTCTTTGGATCAAGTTGAAACTTGATTGGAGTCAATAGGTGAATTATTCATTCTTCTTGTGTCTAATCATTGTCAACCATCAGTAATTAGATCTAAAACTTGATACTCTTTCTTGAGGATGATGAAACCTTGTCCCTAGCATGGTCGCCAGAATGTTATCACTCCATAATTTCTTAAGGCTATGAAAGAAACCCAAAGGCAACCATAAAACCACTTTTAAGCTTAGAAGTTAGCCCTTTTAAACTCAGATAGGGATCTATCTATTGGATTTAGATTTGTTGTTGTGCGATTTTAGGCTAGCAATTAGGTTTAGAGTTTGGGTTTTTGAAATTTTTGGTTGAAACTATAAGGAAAGTCCATTGGGCAATGGAGTTAAAGTCTTAGGGTGATCAGATACAAAAATGTCAAAACAAATTTGAAACAGGGCAAGGTAGATAGGCTATTGGATCTTTGAAGCTTTGTGGAGTGAAAGGGAGGAAAATATTTAGATTTAATTAAACATAGAGCATTTTAACATGAATTTTATATTTAATCTCAACTTGAAAACATATATATTTCTTATAATCTAGGACAAAGTGTAATTAAACAAGTTTAGTTCTTCATCTTGTTTTAAACAATATAGATAGGAAATACATATGAAAAACAGAGATATAACAAGTTTACAAGAGAAAACACATATCCAATTTTCCTGACACGTGAATCCTAGAATGATCTTCTGTATTAATGAAATTATCACTTTTAGCTCAGTCAACAACTTTACATTAAAGTATGATTTCTTGATACATGTCTCAACCCTTTGTAATCCTTTATTACAATATATTTATAGAATTTCTGCTAAATTAATATCAGATTCGAAAGAGGAACTGATGACAAATTAATCTCTAACAATTTCTAGAAAACTGTATGAATAATAAACTAAAAATAAAATAATATCTCCAATTTATCAGTTGGAAATATTGAACTGTTGGAAACTATCATGCATTGAAATCTGGAATTGGATACTGAATGATGGAAATTTGCAAAATGATACTCAATGTGCTGATATTTTGTTGCTAGGTGTCCTTTGAATGCTAAAGTATTCATGCCCTTGAAATCTAGAGTTTGTAAAGTTGTCCTTGAATATCTGTTAATTGCTTGAATTGACTAATGATTTTATTTCACTTTTTGACAATTCTTGACTAATTTCATAAAATATTTTGGAAGGAACGATTTTATAAATGTTTTCAAAATATTCTGTAAATGAATTTTAAATTTCTCTATTTTTATGAATTTAATAAATGAAATTCTAAAAATATATCCTCAAATAATTTCATCCCGTAAATCCATCCACTATTCAAAACTATGTGTTGTTTTTCCTTCCCATTGATTTTCAAAAACATGTGTTGTTTTTCCTTCCCATGGATTTCAAAACCATGTATTGTTTTGTTATGGTTGGTAAAGTAATTTTTACTTTCCCCTTTTACTTTCACATGTAACCTTATTTCACACCTATAAATCTCCTTTTACATTCACCTACAACTATAAATTCATTTGACCTATAAGTCTTGTCTTAACTTAGCCTTCTATCCGTAAAAATCATTTCATAAATATATGGAAGTTTTCATTTACATGAGGCTCAATTTTGAGTCTCAATTTTGTTCAACTTCCCATCCATAAAAATAATTTCATAAATGTATGAAATATTTCATTTACATGAGTCTCATTTTAATAAACCTCCCATCTATAAACTTATTTCATAAATCTATAATTTTTTCCTTTCCTCCATATTTTAATAAAATTTGAATTAATACGGATAATGGTTTTTTTTTGGAGGGGGGTAGGTAATAAGTGGTTTAGGAGGGAGGTGGAGTATAGGATAAGGTAATATAAAGTTTTCTTTTATAAAACATCATTTTATTTAAAATATAAAATCAAAATAATATTTAAAGATAATGATTTTATATCTCAAACAAAATTAATTTAAACTTGAATAAAGCTTTGATGAGGTAAATTGAAAATTGGATATAACAGCCAATTTTGATTATTTTGTTAGACCCTCATAAATGAGCTTGGAACTCTGCATACCCAAATGTTATAGACATATTTGGGCACTGCAACCCCAATCACATATTTCAATAAACCAAGGGTTCTCAAAACCGTAAAAGTGTTGTTTCATACCCTAAAGGATCAAGGAAAATTGATTACATCATTTCCCAAAAGTTTTCCATGAAAAACTAGTCAGAACTGGTCAAAACTGGACCATACAGACTGCTACATACTAACGGTGCGATGCATCTCACTTGCTATACACAAAGGGTGCGATGCATAATGAAAAGCCTTTCTGTAGGTTGTGATGAGTGAGAGCAGACAAATGGCAAAGGCAGTTTGCTAGGTGGAAACTCAAAGAATCTTCTAGAGACTACTCATATGACACTTGCCTCTCTGAATTCGCCCAGTGATGAGTAAGAGATCATGAAATCTCCAAATGGAACCAAGAACTATCAGTGAAATGACGCTAATCAAAATCCCAGAAGCTGACTCACTCTCTTGCAAATATCTATATATGGATCCCTCATCCTAGAGATCCAAAGGCTGGAATTTTGTAATTTGTAAGGAAGCATTGTTGGTTTCTCTTTGAGACATTGTATTGTTGGGTGATCTTGCTTTTTATGAGGTGAAGAGGGCTTTCATGCTAGAGCATGATGCTGGATCAGAAAGTTGGGTTGTAATCCTCTCTTATACTACTTCTATCAATAAAGCTATTTGATTTTTCCTCCATATACTTGTATATTTCTGAATCTTGTATTTGTGTATGCATTTGTATGGTTAATGAACATCTGATTCTACATTGTTTATGGTTATAGATCTCTATGCTTTGATGGTATTTTGCTGCTTTGATTCTACAGGTGTTCTTTGAAGTGGGACAAGTGAGAAAGGAGTGGTGAAGCTCTATCAAAGGAGAGAGGAAACAAGTAAGGATCCAAGTGAAAGATTGAGGTTGGTACTCTCTACTTCTCTCTCATCTATCTCTCATAAAGTAAAACACAAGTTACTTTGAATTGTTTGTTTCTAAGATAGCTACCCGTCTTAGTGGGACTAGTAGCTCTGAATAGACACTAGTTTTCTCGATAACAAAATGGCAACTCCACAGAGCCTGAGCTTAAGCTAGCTAGCCTTTGAACTGCTTTTTCTATGCAACTGCAAAGTAGATCAATGTTGCTTTAGTCAATCTCCAGGTTGGCTTATGAACTGAACATCTAACTTGAAAACATCCTAAGAGCCCTGGTGGTGGCTCATATAACCTCATTGGATCAGTCCCTATACTTTGTGTTTACTGCCTATCAAAAGCTCAGCCTAAACCCCTGAACTTAGCTGAAACTATGAGTGAAAACCAAGCTCAGTCTTGTCCTTGGACCATCGCATTGTCTCTCACTGGAAACCTGGATGCATCGCACCTCCCGTGTGTTGCAGGTGAGATGCATCCCCGTTTCCTTGTGTTACAGGTGCGATGATTGAGTGAGACTTTTTCTGCCTCTAGATTTTGGTTTTTTCTTCATCGTCTTCAGCTTTATTTAGTAGTTTTTCCGTCTATGATCATTATATCACTATTGAAACCTTCTTCCTTCACATTATTGAGCCTCCATTGATAAGGAATTGTGAATTTTTTTATGTATTTTTCATCATTTACGGTCCTCCTTTGCAAATAGTAGCTTAATCGAACTGTTGTCTTTTGATTTGAAAGTGTCACAACTGTCATTTTCAGTCAAGAAAAAGAGTGTCATAAAGTCTACCTATTTTAGATAGTCGATTACACTTTTTCCATTGTACTTGATTTTGAAATTATTAGTATTTCAAGTGTCGAAAATAGTTTTAAATTCAAAATTGCAAAGTGTCGTCTTAGTCTTCCTTTCGTTTCAAAAAGAGAAAATTGTTAGCACTGTTGCTTTAAAATAAAATATTTTAGATCTGTACTTAGTTTTCTTTTTGTCATTCTCACATTAAGGGAATTGAAAAAAAAATACATGCATGTGCATTTACATTTAGACTGCATACGCAAATTGATTTAGCAATATTGCATTTAGTGTGTGCTCTCTGCTTTATGTTGAAAGAATCATATTTTTCTTTCCTTAGTAGCTAGGATTTTCATTGCTAAAAGAAAGTAGATGACTATTTATATTAGATTGCATAAGTTCTACATATACATCACATGGTGAACCTTGAAAGGAAAACTTCTTAAGAAAGGTCAACTATAAAATAAACCTCAATGAACATAAAACACTTTGGAACCTAACTCACAACATCTAGAAGTCTAGGCTAGAGACATATTCCAACGTTGTAAAGCTTGGTAACTATCATTTTCATTGTAGTTTGGGTGATTCCTCCTCTTTGATATGAAAAGTTCCAGTACGGACTTGTGCTCCCACGTACCGTCGAGTATATATTAGGAGACCACAATAGCCTGATATCCTTTATCCCTAGGAAGTCGTGCCTGTCGCCTTATTGATCGCAATGCACTGAACACAACATTCAGGAAGATTGACTGCCATACATAAAAAGTATTCTGTATTTTTGCGATTGGTTTGGTAATTCCCCTGTCTAGATTTCCAAAGTTGTCACTCTCATTCCTTTTCAGACTCCTTAAAAGAAAAGGTCCATCTGAGCACTTGTCACTTCAGGCTCATTAAAAATCAAAGGTGACTAGAGTCATCTTTACCTTTTTCTCGACTCTTAAAAATTGAAAAAGCAAGTTGTGTCAAAGCGTCATAAAATTTATTTTAATCAGAATAACATCACTACTCCCTCATTCGTCTTAGGTTGAGAAAATGGAGTCCACCAATCAAGGATTTCCCCTTGGGGGGAATCCTAGTCCTTTCTCTTCTCGAGGGGAGATGTTGGTGCTCCACACATGGCTACATTATCCCTTCTAGGACTCACAATTGGCCTGCCAGTATGGTTTTTCTCAACCTCTATTGTTCAAAACAACATAATTCCTCAGCAATCAAATCAGCAATCAGATGATACTGAAGTTGCTCCCCCACCTTCTACTTCGTTTGTTTCTCCCTCTCCTTCTTCCTCTTCATTTGTTGAAGCTAGTAACGCTAAAAACCAAGTAACTAAGAAGAAAAAGAAAGGGAAGGAGAAGAAGAAGAAGAAGCCAACAATGAAAGGGGGAAGCCATGCTTCGTCTGGTGAAAATCCACACACTACACCATCCAAACCCAAATCTCCATGCGTTATTTGCAAAGGAGACCACTATCATCGAGATTGTCCCTACATCCCGCGGATCTTGAGAGACTAGTCTCCCCGCTTGCACAATCCGTTGTCTTCAACCTCTGTCAATCATGTTGAGAGTACACCATCAACTAATGGAAATGAAGTCAATGGGAAAAAAGGAAGATCTAAGTTTCCTTGTAGATTGTGTGAAGGCGATCATGCCCTCCACCGTTTCCCTTTCCTGGACGAAGCTAAAAGAGTCTTGGATAACCATCCTGCTTCACCGCAACGACTTCCTCCTCGATACAAGAAACTCTTGCCAAGTCCATCGCTAGTTGAAAATCTAACTGGCACACCTCTGTTGTCGATCTAAATGCCTATCATTGAAGATAAACCATTTGATTCCACAACGGACCAAAGTCAACAGGCCAAGATGGAATTTGACCCAGTTCTGTCTTCAGAAGGTCCACCTTCAGATGATACAGTCTCTAAAGAGAATGAGAATGACATCGCTCAAATTCTTTTTTTAACGCAGAATTCGATGAACATGGGGGAAATCTACCTGTCCCTCTACCACAGGAGGGGAGCCCCTCAATTCAAGAGATTCATCCAGCCGTTTATTTGGTCTGTCCTCCAGGTAATATAGTTGCTTCCTTTGATTCGAATCTACTAGCGAGACCTCGCCTACCATCTAATGTACCATTATGAATCACAGTACAAGCTTACAAAATGATCATTGCTGGTACTATCATAGATGAAGGGGCTTCTGTGAGTATCCTTTCCTAAACTGCTTGGAAAGCGCTTAGTTCGCAATTGCTTCTACCTGAGATTCAAAATCTGTCAGGCTTCAATAAAGGAACCAGTCGACCGTTAGGGATCCTTCCAAATTTGCCTATAACTTTGAGAATGGAAACCATTCATCTAAACGTGATGGTAGTCCAAGAGCCGCTAGATTACAATCTACTCCTTGGGCTTGACTACATTTACAGCATGGGAGCTATTTCTTCCTCACTCTTTCGAGTGATGTGTTTCCCGTATGAAAGTAGAATGGTCCAGCTCGTAGACCAGCTTTCATTCCCTAGTTCAAACATGGCTACTAGTCAAATGCCATCCCTAAATGGTCTTTTTGCACAAGGAATGTCTCATCAACCTCGAGTCCGTCCACCTGATGAGTGTAAGTGATTCGGTGAATGTGACTAAAGCTAGGGGGCATGTGCCCTGGTCTGCTTCGGTAGGAAAACCCCAGATATAAGGTAGGTTTCCTAGTAGGATATATGACTAGTCTGACACACCTGCATGTTTAGGAAAATGGGATTAGACTGGAAAAGGATTCCCCTATTAAAGGTTATGTGATTGGAAGCTCCCACCATTCACCTTTTTATATTTTGATAGACAAAGCCAAGGAAGTGTTTTGTCTACTACGCAGATGGAACGATCTTGCTAATGCAAGAACTTCTGTATGGTAAATTGGAAAATGTACTTCTCTTTATACCTGGGGGAATGCAAACCTTTTTTACGCAAGTGAAAATTGACCAGCTTAGCTCTAAACCTGTAGTTTTACTAACTTCAACTGCTTAAGTTAGGTGATTGGTCTGATCCACCATTCACCTTTGTCGGGACCAACGGAAACGACAAAGCAAAGGAAATGTTTCCTATCAAGAAAACTATCTTACCTAACCTCAGTAGTTCTTTAACCCTTAGGACAGTAGTTGGTTGTTCCTAGCTTGCATACAAAAGGTTCGGAGCAAAGTTTCGCATGGGGAAAGCTCCCTAAAAAATGAACCTACTAATGAGAGACACCCTTATTATATGACGGGCACAAGTAGGTTTATGTGAAGTTCAAGCTCATTAAAAAATAAACCTAGAAATGAGCACATGTTCCCCTAGAGTTCAAGCTCATTAAAAAATGAACCCAACATCGGTAAATAACCTTTGTGATCACATTACTATAAGCTTTTAAGCCTTGGCTGTGTTCTTACCATCACCTCCACTTTTTAGCCAATCATATGCCTCCACTTGATTGTTTACCATTTTGAGGAATAACTTCGACGAGTGATTCTGTTAGCCCTTCTTTACACTTCTGTGATTGAAAAGTTCCAAACCTTACCTAGAACTAGCTGCTACCCGAAAACATCACTCGTTCCTCAAAAAACGAGTCTCTTTTAAGCTCTTTTTAGACTCGTAAAATATAAAAATGTTGCCGAGCAATTGGCCTCTCCAACTTCTTAAAGTGATTGGAAGTGCCATCCCTCTTCTATATTTTAATCTTTTTGGACCTGAGGGATCATTACACAAAAAGATTAAGTGCTTGTATTTTTCAGCACACTAAAGTGATCGGAAAAGTCATCCCTTTCGTATTATTTTATACTTTTTCGGACTTAAGGGATTATACTACGAAGAAGTACTACTAGAGTTTCCTTACGGTCTCTTTTTAGACTCTATAAAATTGAAAGGGACCGAGTTGTCTTTGTCATTAGACTCGTTAAAACAATAGCGAAAAACTTGTCCATGTAGACAAGAGCGAGTTTCATTGTCGCTAGGCTCTCTAAAACATAGTGACAGGTTTGCCTGAAGGGAAAATTATAGAACAAGCATATGTTATCCTCCTCAAGCTTGACAAAAAGAAAGAGGTACCGGTCAGCAATGACTGGGGAAAAAGGGAAGAAAACTTGAAGAACTTCATTGGTAGCAGGTCGCTCTTGAACATAACACTTTCACTCCATCACCATGATTGAGTCGGGTTGGGTTATTCCATTCATCGGTCATATCATGTTAATTTATGGTATGTTCTATGCCTGTAATAGTTTACTTCTTTTTCTTATTATATTCCACCGATTAGCAATCACATATAAAGTAAAGTGCAGATAGAACATTAAACGATTGACAGAAAACAAGCCAAGACAAGAGACACAAGATGTGGCGGCTAGCCAGGGACAAACCCCACAATGTGTGGGGAAACCCTTTGATCAAATCTTCTTTTATCTTCAATAATTCAGCAGAGAGAAATAGTAAAATAAATCTAATTCATATCAGCAGTAGCAAACCCTAGATCAGTAGCATCAGCATTAGCAGCTTCATTATCAAACTAGGGTAGACCATATCTCACAAACCGACAGTTGGATTGACTTCATTCCACCACCAAAAGTTTTGGCTTCCAGAGGAGGTTCAGATGAACCTACAACACAGTTCAGATGAGGAGATCTTCTAGGCCACGCAAGTCAATCTTTACTTCTACATTTGCAGCTTCAGTTTCAGCAGTTTCCGTCTTCAAACTAGGGCAGTCGATATTTTGCAAACCGTTCGTCGGATTGACTTCATTCCACAACCAAAAGTTGCAGCTTTGAAAGGAATTTCAGATGAACCTATAGCGCAGTTCCAAAGAGGAGATATTCTAGGCCACGCAAGTCAATATTTACTTCTGCAGTTGCAGCTTCAAATTCAACAGCTTTTGGCTTCACATGTGTGAGAGAGAGAGACCCATTTCAGCGCAGTAGAGAAGAGTCTCATATCTGCGTAGTAGAGAGAGAGAGATGTGATGAGATGAGTGAGTCAAAATGAGGAAACGTCCTCTTATATTTATACACAACGTTGGAGGGTGAATAGATGCGACTGTTGGGCTTCTGAGCCTACATGAGTTGTAGGTCGGCTTGATAATAATTCCATAATCAAAATAAATTCATATCTCCATGAATACTTATCAGAATTGGATGATATTTATATCAATCCTACACCTCTCGACAAGAGGAATCTAATAAAAATATTATTAGCCATGAATAAGATGACCCAAATGAAGTTTTGCCCTGGTTTCCAATTTTAACACTCCCTCTCAACCATGGAGGACTTCATTGCAATCTGTCAATCGGTCGTTACTATTCATCCATCAAATGCACTACCTTATATAGCCTGACCCTTGCCCTGCTCTACTCTATTTTTCCTGTTCTGCTTTGTCTTGTTCTGCCCTGCACTGATCTGTACTGTTTTGTTCTGTTCTGCTCTGCTCTTGCATTGTTTTGTTCTACTCTGCTTTTGTCTGAATTATGAAGAAGAAGAAATGATCGAGGATGTATCATACTGACTCAAAGTCAGTCTCAGAGTATGTACCACTGGTCCCAGACCAGTCTCAACCAACCCAAAGTCAGCGTCATAGTGAGTACAACTCCAATGGTCCTAGACCAATATCATCCTCCACTGACTCAAATTCAGTCTCAGAGTATGTACCACTGATCCCAGACCAGTCTCAACCGACCCGAAGTCAGCGTCATAGTATGGTACAACTCCTACCACTAGTCCCAAACCAGTATCATTGATCCCATATCAATGGAGGTCATCCTAGCGTAGGGAGTACGGTAGTTACAACGATGCGTCCATCAGTACTACTATGGTCCCTAACTTCATTTCCCTGCTTATTGATTAGATGAGAGGTACTTCCCATGAGTCCCAGACTGCATGGGTAGGATGCTTCGATAGGAGAACTAATAAATCTTTTCCTCATAGGAGAACACATCAATCCTGCTACAATTGCCATGGAGAACACATCAATCCAGGCCTCACAGGAGAACACATCAATCCTGCTACAATTGCCATGGAGAACACATCAATCCAGGCTGCCATGGAGAACACATCAATCCCGGCCTCACAGGAGAACACATCAATCCTGCTACAATTTCCATGGAGAACACATCAATCTAGGCTGCCATGCAATCCAGGCCTCACAAGGGAACACATCAATCCTGCTACAATTGCCATGGAGAACATATCAATCCAGGCCTCACAGGAGAACTAATCATCCTGCTACACAGGAGAGCGAATCATCCTGTTCCACAAGAGAGCGAATCATCTTGTCCCACAAGAGAGCGAATCATATTGTTCCAGTGTGCACCACCAGGTGAGGGTGAGTCACCCTGTGGTCATATGTTGCTCCAGTAGGAACCGCAAGCCCTCAAAGCTCCTAGAGCTCAATGTATGCAACATGCAGGACCCTTGTACAAGGGTTTCTTGCCGACTCCAAGTCGTTTGGGAAAATCACAGATTAGATCTTTCCTCGGGGCTTTGACAAGGTGTATCAACCTGTACATCATCTTAATGTGATGGAGCTTCCTTGCTCATCGACTTACCATATCCCAGATGATGTCTATCTTCTGGAGCAATTGACGAATATGGGATTCCTCAATAATCGAATAACACCTCTGGTTGTTACAGAGAATAACAGTGGTATCCAATGTAAATCCAAACAGCTCACTAAAGAGCTTTCGCAACCAGACTGCCTCAAATGAGGTTATGCTAGCAACAATATATCCTGCTTCGGCGGTGCTCAAAGCCACCGACTTCTGCTTCCTGCTCATCCAGGATATCGAAGCAGATCCCAAGGTGAAACAGTACCCGGAAGTGCTCTTACGGTCCTCCACATTGCCTGCCCAGTCAGCATCTGTGTAACCAAATAGTCTCACATCTATGGCAATGTATCTTAACCCATAAGGGATTGTGTCCTGAAGACATCTCAGAAGATTCCTGGCATCAATCCAGTGAGGCTCAACCAAATATGAGCTCACAATGCTAACTCCAAAACATATGTTCGGATGAAGGTTCACCAAGAACATCAATGCGAATGAGTTTTTGAAACTCAAAGGCATTTCCCAAGTCTGGTCTGACATCACTACCATATAACTTCTAAAAGTTAAGATCCTCGAGGTAGTCACAGGCTTGTAGTCCATCATACCGAATCTTTCAAATATATTTACCACATATTTTCCTTGAGATAGGAAAATTTCCCTTGGCTTCTGCCACACTTCAAGTCCTTGGTCCTTCATTTCAAATTCAGAAGCCATCTCCCTCTTACATTTGTGAATGAGAGGGTCTGCAACTATTAGAAAGAGGTCATCTGCATATAGCACCAGTATGAGAGGCTTGTCATCTTCAACCTTAAAGTAAAGGTTAGGATCTAGTGAATCCAAGCTTCATCAAGTAGCTGTCGATCCTCTTATACCATGCTCGGGGTGCTTGCTTCAGCCCATAGAGAGCCTTCTCCAACCTACAGACATGAGATTTTTGATCATAAATTTCAAATCCTTCGGGTTGCTCCATGTAGAAATCTTCTTTCATCGAGCCATGTAAGAACGCAGTCTTGACATCCTTCTGATGTATGTTCCATCCTTGTGAAGCGGCAAGGGCTATGATCGAGTGGATGGTCATATATCTGGCAACAGGTGCAAATATCATAGTCTATACCTCCCTTCTAGGATAAACCACGAGCAACAAAATGAACCTTATACTTTTCCATACTTCCATTTGCTGCATGCTTTATCTTGTAAAGCCATTTTGAAGTAACAATTGTCTTTTCCAGGGTCTGGGAACTACTTCCCAGACATCATTCTCCATAATAGACTCATATTCTATGGTCATATCATCCTTCCATAGTTAATGCTTGATGACATCTGAGAATGATGAAGGTTCATTTTTATGATCGTGCTCATGATGGTCAGGTATCCCTGATACCTATTAGGTTTCTTACTTCAATGGAAGGTTCCTCAGGGTGCAGCATGTCCTTCAGCATCATCAAGTATCCCCTAAGCCATGAAGGCCTCTTCCTAGAAGAGGAAGGCTCATGTGGATGAGGATCAATCAGATCCATGGGTTCTTCTACATCAAGCATTTATTCATCATCTTTTTCTTTCAGTTCCCTGGTGTCGGCTTCTTGAGAGCTACTCAAAGTCAGCAGATTGTCCACCTTTCTGAGAGCCATGTCTTTGTCAAAGGTGACATCATGACTAATCATGACTTCCCTTTGACTGGTGGTGAACATTTCTTCAGGAGTTTAGGAACCCAATGCTTGATGAGGGCATTGATTTTGTACATATACGGCGGTGATTGTAGTTTCAGCCCATAGAAACTTTGGAAGTCTTTGATCATGTAGCATGGCCCGGACAGCTTCCATAATTGTGCGGTTCTTCCTTTCTTCCACACCATTTTGTTCAGGAGTATATGGTGTAGTAGTCTCCCTCTTGATGCCAGCCTCTGATATGTCTGAGTGAACTAGTTGTAATATATCGGAGGTCTTGCTTTGACTTGAAGGGAATGGTCCCCTTTTGAGCTTTCCTTCGGCAGATCCCAGACATACACCTTCTTTCTCTACTTGGAATTTAGGCATCCCTGTTACCATCTGTCTTACATCGGGTAGAGCTTTGTAAAGAAGGTGGGAAAACCTTCGATGCCAAAGTTCGGACTGAAGCATTTTGTCACAAGACATGACACCTAGCGGACTTCCACCGACTTGATATAAAGAATCAACTCGAAACCCAAGAGTGAAAGCATATTTAACATTATTTTTCCATATGCGTACCTTACCTTATAGCCTTTGTCTTCCATTTCCGAGATGGATACCAGGTTCTTTTTTAGATCAGGTACATATAATACATCTTGTAAGTGAATCATATTACCTTGATTCAGTTTAAGGGAAACATTGCCTACACCTTTCACTGGGTATTTCATGTCATCTCCAAGGACAATTTCCAGGTTAGTTTCTTTCTCTACCAGATGACAGAGTACTTCTTTGTAACCAGTGAAGTGTCTTGAGGCACCACTATCAATGAGCCAAATTCCCATTGATTCTGAAGGAGCGGAGGTAGATAGAGCAGCTGGTAGATAATATTCAGCCTGCTTATCGTCAACAGTGTTAGATTCATATCTGGAATTTCTAGCCTTCTTGAATGGTTGCCCTCTTCCTTGATTTCCCACATTCATTTTTCCTTTGTTGTTGAATTTTCCATTCCTTCGATTACCATGAGAGGGATTTTGATCATCGTCACGGTGAGAGTCCTTTCTATCAGGGCATTCACTTGCATAGTGACCTGCTTTATTGCAAATGAAACATCGTCCTTTTCTTCCACCCTTAAATCCAGCCTTTCTTTTCGATTTAGACCCAGAATTATTTCTTTTCTTAGCATGAGAAGAAAAAGTAGCAGGAGGACCTTTATGCAAGGGCATTTCCTGCTCTTCTGACCTTTTGTGTTCTTGAATGCATCTAGCCATTAATTCCTCGAAACTAGGAATTACATTATTGTTCAGAAGAGTAGTCCTGAACAAATACCATTCAGATGGTAATCCTTCGAGAGTTGTGAGTGCAATTTCTCTGTCAATAATGGTTTCCCCAATAGATAGGAGATCGTTCTTGATCTCGGTGATTCTTAAGAAGTATGCTTGCATACTTTCATCTTTACCCTTCTTGATTTCCTTCAACTTATTTCTAAGAAACAAAACTTGATTTGCATCATTAACTTTAAATAAACTCACCAGTCTGTCGTAGATTTCCTTGGAGGTGTCTAGATCAGAGATGTAGGCCACCAAGCGCTTGTCGATAGAGTCCCGTATGATCTTCTTTGTTTTGACTTCTCCATTTTTCCATTTGTTCCAGGCAGTAGCAGATGCATTTGATGAAGGCTCAACAATATTGCCTCTTACATGGTCCAGCACTCCTTGATCTTCAAGGGTTAGATCGATAGACATCTTCCATCCGTGATAGTCAGCTTTCTCACGGAGCTTGTCTTCAACAGGAAAGAGTGTTGAGGACCCCATAGTTCTTTTAGGATAGCCTTGCCAATCTTCTCTTCAATGATTGCTACTGCTCTTGCTCGGGCTTTGTCTTCACCTCAGCTCTGATACCATGTTAAGTTATGGTATGTTCTATGCTTATAACAGTTTACTTCTTTTTCTTATTATATTCCACCGATTAGCAATCACATATAAAGTAAAGTGCAGATAGGACATTAAACGATCGACAGAAAACAAGCCAAGACAAGAGACACAAGATGTGGCAGCTAGCCAGGGACAAACCCCATAATGTGTGGGGAAACCCTTTGATCAAATCTTCTTTTATCTTCAATAATTCAACAGAGACAAACAGTAAAATAAATCTGATTCATATCAGTAGTAGCAAACCCTAGATCAGTAGCATCAGCATTAGCGGCTTCATTATCAAACTAGGGCAGACCATATCTCACAAACCGACAGTCGGATTGACTTCATTCCACCACCAAAAGTTTCATCTTCCAGAGGAGGTTCAGATGAACCTACAATGTAGTTCAGATGAGGATATCTCCTAGGCCATGCAAGTCAATCTTTACTTCTGCAGTTGCAGCTTTAGTTTCAGCAGTTTCCGGCTTCAAACTAGGGCAATCGATATCTTGCAAACCGTTCGTCGGATTGACTTCATTCCACCACCAAAAGTTGTGGCTTTCAAAGGAGGTTCAGATGAACCTACAACGCATTTCCAAAGAGGAGATCTTCTAGGCCACGCAAGTCAATCGTTACTTCTGCAGTTGCAGCTTCAAATTCAACAGCTTCCGGCTTCACATGTGTGAGAGAGAGAGACCCATTTTAGCGCAGTAGAGAAGAGACTCATATCTGCGCAGTAGAGAGAGAGAGATGTGATGAGATGAGTGAGTCCAAATGAGGAAAAGTCCTCTTATATTTATACACAACGTTGGAGGGTGAATAGATGCAACTGTTGGGCTTCTGAGCCTACATGAGTTGTAGGTCGGCTTGATAATAATTCCATAATCAAAATAAATTCATATCTCCATGAATACTTATCGGAATTGGATGATCTTTATATCAATCCTACACCTCTCGATGAGAGGAATCTAATAAAAATATTATTAGCCATGAGTAAGATTACCCACTTGAAGTTTTGCCCTGGTTGTCAATTTTAACATATCACCATTGGTCCTTCATACCATCCATTTTGGGGTTAACGTTACCAATCCATTCCAGTGTCACCGATATGTTCAAGAGAAGTCGCTTAGAGAATTCACCAACCCAGCTAATGCCTCATCCGTTGCAATACCTTAATACTCCATTCTTTCATGAATGCCACCCTGAACCTTGTATCATCAGATCGTTTTCACCTCCACAAAATCATTTGATCCATTTCGTGTCGTAGATGTGGGATTCATTAAAGCCCTCTTATGACAGGTCACTTCTTATCGACGTCAACTCATTATCCAAGAAGTTGACTTAGGAACAACCCTTTCAGTACTTTGAAGCTTGCATGTCTCAATGGAAAGTTTCTCACTTCCGACGAAAGGTTTACATCAATGGCCTTCGACTGAAAGATTTTACGTGGTGTTCAACATCAACTCATGTATTCACACCACATGAATTATGTTACAGTACCTTGAGGGTCATTATCATTATCGATGATTCCTCTTGCCCCTGTTAACAACTTACATCATTGGCTAATAATCAGGTGATGTCTTTCCATGTTCGACATCAGAACATCTTTTCACATAGATCGACTTGTACTTCGGGTGAAGATTGAATGAGTTTGAAGACCCCAGATCTAGTTCATCCATATGGGCTGCAATATATTTAGGAAAATAAAGACATCAAATGTACACCATAGCTGCATAGATAATCCTCCAAGCTAAGGGATGATGGCTCTACCAGAATCATCAATCTTCCACACAGACGGTTGTATGTCCTATGTACATGAAAATGAATTTATAAAGCTGAGCATGGGAATGCTCGCCTCAACTAGATCATGAAAATATTATGAAGATAATGTATTGTATTGTATCTTATTACGGGTCACCTTCTAGTTCAAAAAAACTCGGATCCTCATGATAAAGCATTTCACCTGACATCAGAAGATTTATGACCTCATGCTTTAGGCGGCAACTATTAATCAGTCAGCCGACTTCTCATCAAATTAATTGTTTTTCAAATATTGAGAGCCGACCTTCATCTTTTCTCTCCCCATTAATATTTAAACCCTAAAGTAGCTCTTCCTCTATCAAGCATTCATGTTGTCCTGATGATGGATCCCGGTTGGGATTTGAAACGTTGGTAGAAAATGGTTCTTACTGTGGATTCTCCGGTGACTAAGTCGAAAATAATAAACCACAGAGGTCTTAAATCCAGAATCATTTCCCTATACGGAGGGGATACCTGGAGTGAAATCAATTTACTCGAAAAAACTAGAGCTAAGATAGCAAGAAGAGCTGCTGATCTACATTTTCTTAAGAGCTGTCGTGACAATAATATTATTCCTCCTTTTGCTAAAATTAATCACAGATTGCATAACAGATACAATAGCAAGGCGTTTTTTCAACTCAGCATGTCTCTAATAAGGGCAGAAATTAAAAGAGTTAGGGTTTCTTTGGATAATCTTGGACGCTCAGCTCTCGCAACTCACCTAAAGCTAGCCAGCATCATTAGTGAAAATCTCTGGTCTGTTATTGATGCCAGGGCCACTCTGAAATGCATTAATGAAGGACAGGTTGCTGAGAAAAGACAACGCAGGAAATTGTTTAATTTACTAAACAAATCACATTCAACAGACATTTTTGAATCAAGAAACCTAAATAATTCAGCTAACCTAACGCATTACACCGATGGCAACCGCAACAGTTTGAGCGATGTAGAGTTCGGTTATAGAAACATTAATCTTGGTGAAATTGAACAGATAGTAGGAGGCCTTGACAACGTTGAGACCAGCAAGCCTACCCAATCGGAATTAATATGCATTGTGAATGAAAAATCCGTTGATCACTCAAGGGGCAGGTTTCACGATCAAAACAGTGATCATATGTATCCATTGGACAACGTTAATAGAACTGTGCGTTTTGAACATTCATTGGACAGAACGCATTTCAATAGCATTAATGGGACTGCGCAGAAACAAAACTTCGTGGATACTGATAATTGCAGCCCGGTTATTAAAAACGTGACTACGCAAGAGAAAATTCAGTTGGATTGTAGCCCGATCGATATTCCAAGTGGCAACCTTAAAATCGACTTCCCGTTGAGTTCGCTTGAGGCTGTTAGAGACATGAATAAAACTGCGCAGGAGAATATTGACCTCATAGGTACTATGTTTCATAAATATAGCCCGGGTATGAATACGCATGAAATCAAAGAAACTATGCAGGTCATTCCATGTAGTGTGCCCATTCAGCTAGAAAGTTGTAATTGGCTCAGACAGGTTATAAACAAAATTAACAGCAAAGATGTCAACACCTGCGAATCAAAATTAAAGAAGAAAGTCGTAAATCTGTCCTCCCAAGTTCTAGAACCTGAGGTCATTAATGTCCTTAAAAAAGGTCTTGGATTTGCTATTGCTCTGAAAAACCTTCCCATTGAGAAAATGATATGTAACATAGAGGATGGAATTAACAACCTTCCCTTGGAAGATAAGGAAGAATTAAGACAAGAATGCTCCCTTATTATGAGAAAGGCCAGAGCCCCCAAAAGCAATTTGAATATCGCAGAACAAAAGGCCTTCAAATCGCTACGTAACAATGATAAAATTGTGGTTCTCAAGGCAGATAAGGGAGGAGCAGTCGTGATCTTGGACAAAGAAGATTATATATTCAAAATGAATGAACACCTCAAATGTGGTAGTTATAAGAAGCTGAGCAATAACCCCATCCCAAAGATTATGAAAGAGGTGAAAAAGGAAATTTTGGAATCCAACCTTGATGATAAATTAAAAAAGAAATTAATTCCCTCCAGTGAATGCATCCCTAGGATTTATGGGTTACCCAAGATTCATAAAGATGGTGTCCCTCTTAGACCAATTGTCAATACCATTGGGTCCCCAACCTATGAGCTCGCTAAATATGTTGCAAGAATCCTCAAACCCCTCGTCAGAAACACTGATTCTTTCATCAAAGACTCCAATGACTTTGTGAATCTTATTAAGAATGAGAAGATGGAGCGTGATGACATCCTTGTTAGCTTTGACGTAGTGTCCTTATTCACTAAGATCCCTCTTGAAGAAGCCATTCAGGTTATAAAAGAGGTCACTGATCCGGGGACTGCAAGATTGGCCAAAATCTGCTTGAGATCAACAGTGTTCACCTTCCAAGGAACATATTATGAGCAGACATCTGGAGTGGCAATGGGATCCCCCCTTTCACCAATCGTGGCCAACTTATACATGGAATATTTTGAAAAGAAGGCCCTAGAATCTTACCCTCTGAAACCAGCATGGTGGAAGAGATTCGTCGATGATACTAATATAAAATGGACACATGGTAAAGTAGAGCTTGAAAAGTTTTTTATCCACCTAAATTCCATCTCCTCAGAAATAAAATTCACCATGGAGCTTGAAGAAAACATGAACATCCCATTTTTAGACATCCTCATCATGAGAAAGGAGGATGGCTCCATAGGGCACAAAGTCTTCAGGAAGTCAACCCATACAGAAAACTACCTTCAGGCTGAGTCCCACCATCATCCAGCCCAGAAGCTTGGTTTTCTAAACACTCTTGCTATCAGGGCCCTTCGAATTTCTAACGCTGATCATCTGGAAGAAGAAAAGAAGCATTTAGTCTCAACCTTTAAAGGCATAGGCTACAAAGAAAATGAGATTAAATGAGCTATTTAGAAAGCCGAGAAAAGGATGCTATCTCATGAACCTAAGGCCCGAGATCAACCTGAAGGTGGTAGGGTTTTTCTTCCTTTCATTCATGGAGTTACAGATAAGATTGCGAAAATCCTAAGAAGGAAAAACATAAGCACACAATTCTCATCCCCTGGAACGATTAGGCAAGGTATGAGATCTGTCAAGGATAATATTGATAAACATCAACTTAAAGGTGTCTATAAAATTGATTGCTCATGTGGAAAAAGCTACATTGGTGAAACAGGTCGCTCCCTACAGACAAGACTCAAGGAACATGGAGCTGATATCAAGAATGAAAGGTCTCATACCTCTGCCTTGGCAGAACACTCATTAAAAACTAAGCACCATGTTTGCTTGGAAAGCGCCTCTATTATCGCTAAGGAAGAGCATCACCATAGACGAAAGATTAGAGAAGCTCTTGAAATTATCAAGCACCCGCATAATCTCAACAGAGACAGTGGTATGGAAATCAGTGGAAGCTAGTTTCCCCTAATCAGAAAGATTAACCCCCTTCCGGTATAATAATAATAATAATAATAATAATAATTAATTCCTATTAAACATTTACATTATTAATTATCATTAATTAATTAATCCATTTATTAATTAACCATATTAATATCTATTTTAACCCTATAATAATAACTATTATCAATATTTACCTTTTGAATAATAGTTCTAACCTATTTACTCAAAATGATTTTGATAATTATTCTAATTAAAAATAAAAAATTTAGCCCTAACTTATTGATTATATACAATTAAATATATAATAAATAATTATTAAATATTAAATCTCTAATTTATATTTTCAATTATATTCTAAATTCAATATTCTTGGATTAATTTAATATTTTCTAATTATGTTCATTTTAATATTATTAATTCTAATTTTTATTATTAACTATTAAATTAATAAATATGAATTATTAATAATGATATCAATAATATTTTATAGCAATTAATTTCCTCCGAAGTTTAAGCCTAGTCTAAAAATTAATAAATAAATAAATAAAAATTATACCTTCATATATAATAAATACAAAATAAAAATAAAAATAAAATTTTCCTAGATTAATAGCTTTCTTACATTAATTATGATGGTTTTTTATTACTACTTATTTATATTAACAAATGATAATAATAATAATAATTATTTCAATTAATATCATTATTAATTAATATTTTTGATCAAAAATTTTTATATTAATTTAATTTTCTAGATTTAATTCTTTTAACATAATCTTTCATCATTTTAATATCATTAATCCTTAATAATAATAATAATAATAATAATAATTAAATTAATTTATTAATTAAATTAAGCAGTCAGCCAACTTCTCATCAAATTAATTATTTTTCAAATACTGAGAGCCGACCTTCATCTTTTCTCTCCCCATTACTATTTAAACTATAAAGCAGCTCTTCCTCTATCATGCATTCAAGTTGTCCTGATGATGGATCCCGGTTGGGATTTGAAACGTTGGCAGAAAATGGTTTCTTACTGTGGATTCTCCGGTGACTAA